>CM031239.1:917027441-917705983 GCA_018340775.1 Taxus wallichiana var. yunnanensis | reverse complement strand
TTTCATCACCTTAAAAAGGGCGTTCTACCTTTATCTTTCATGTGACCATCTTGCTATAGGAGCTATGCTGCACATCGGGACTCGGCACGCCGAGAACAGGCCGTTTATTATATAAGTCGTACCCTCGTGGAGTACGAGACTAGGTATACACATGTAGAAAAATTGTGCCTAGCCCTATCATTCGTAGCCACCAAACTCCGACATTACCTCCTGAATCACAAAACTTTTGTCATCACCAACACGGACCCCATTCATTATATGTACGCCAAACCACATCTAAACCAACGCATCGCTCGATGGCTCATGCTCCTCGCTGACCTTGACCTTGAGTTTATACAACAGAAGTCAATCAAAGGACAAACTCTTGCAGACCAACTTGCGGAGGCCCCTTTACCTGGGGAACAATTTACCAATTTTACATTCCCCGACGAACTCATCGCCACTCTTTCACTCGGGGAAGAGTCGTATCAAATGACCCTCTTCTTCGATGGATCTAAATGCCAGCGCGGCGGAGGAGCCGGCGTTGTTCTCATCCCTCTTGACGCTGAACCTATGCCTCTTTCATTCCGGCTTGATTTCCCCTGCACTAATAATACAGCGAATACGAGGCCCTTGTTCTGGGTCTCCAAGTTGCGATACACTTAGGCATCAAATCTATCAATATCTTTGGTGACTCTCAATTGGTAGTCAATCAAGTTATGGGCATCTACCAATGTAAAAATGAGGAACTTCAGAAGTACAAACACCACGTGGAGTCACTTCTAGCCTTATTTACTCACTATTCTATCCAAACCATTCCCCGCTCCACTAACAAATTTCATGGGATACTATGGCTTGCTTAGCCTCAAGTTCCCCCTTTGCACCGCACTAACCGACTCATTATTCGTTGTGGTCCAGCAACTTTTTGCACCATCCTATTCAACCCCGGTAGTTTGCATGATAAATACTGTGTCTACTAATTCGCAGGATACCTGGTACCACCAATTTCACGATTACCTTACGATCTCTGTTCTCCCACCGGACCTTACTAGTAACGAAAACGTGCTTTTCTTAAAAGTGTTTCGCGTTATGTTGTCATGGGAGGACTCCTCTATAAATGTGGCTTTGATGGCATCCTCCTTCGCTGTCTAACCGGCGCGGAGGTCACCTATACCATCCAACAAGTCCATGATGGGATTTGTGGTGGACATTTTAGTGGCCTTGCTGTGGCTAAACGAATCCTTCGCCTAGGTTATTATTGGCCTACTCTCAATAACGACTGCTACGAATATGTTAAGCGTTGTGTTATGTGTCAACAACATGCCAACCTTCAACATACTCCTAGCCATCCGCTACAGGTCGCACGAGATCTTTGGCCTTTCTCACAATGGGGTTTAGACCTTATTGGTGAGATTCACCCGACCTCTTCACAACGTCACCGTTGGATAATCACAGCAACCGAATATTACACAAAATGGGTGGAGGCCATTCCACTCATTTCAATCAAAAAGGAAAAAATTGTCGAATTCATTAACCATCACATTATACTGTCGTTTTGGTATTCCTCATCGCCTAATAACGAGATAATGGTAAATCTTTTCAAAACAAGTTGTTCTGAAAGACCTTTGTGACAACTTTGGTACAAAACTTAGTTTCTCATCGCCTTCTTATCCATGCGAGCCAATGGTGGTGAATCTTCTAATAAAACCCTAACCAAAATCCTCATGAAAGTTGTCAATGAATCCGGAAGAAATTGGCACGATCACATTCCCTTTGCCCTTTGGGCTTATCGTACTAGCATTCGTACCTCTACTAATGCCACACCTTTTCTTTTGTATACTGATACACAGAAAAGTTGTTTTGCCTCTCGAAATACAAATACCCTCCCTTAGAATATCTCTTCAGGATATTCTCACCAACGATGATTTCCGCCAAGAGCGGTTAGCCCAATTAGAGCTTCTTGACGAACGACGTCTTACAGCTCTCGATCACCTTCAAATCTATCAAAAACGCATCAAGCGTGCTTATGATAAGCGACTTCATGAGCATACCTTTAAGGTTGGTGATCTTGTCCTCAAAGAGAATCAACATGTAACCAAACTAGAAAAGAGCAAACGTGGAAAATTTGCTCCCAATTGGATTGGGCCTTATATAATCACTCACACTTATGGATCAGGCACTTATCGTTTAGCTTCGCTTAATGGTAAGCCTGAGCCTGAACCCCTTAATGCCCTGCATCTTCGACCATTCTACTGTTGAATCTAGTGTTATATCACTTTTTATCTACCTACTGCTCGTCCCTTGAGCTCACTTACCACCACATACACTTTGTTTCCTACACCTCATAATAAAATCAAGCTCACATAGTTTGATTCTCACTTCACCTCAGTGATGCCTTCCCCTTTTTAGTCTAGTCCATGACTTCAAAGTATTAAAATAAGCCGTATTCTTATGGGATTTTCTTGAGTCAAACTTCCTACTAAACTAGATGCTTCACGCCAAAAGAACATCTAGTCATCTAAATTGAATATAGACTGCTCCCTCGAAGGACAGCTATATGCCGAACTATTGCTGCTATTAAATATATTTGCTCCCCAAGGACAGCTTTATGCACTAAAATCATCTCTCAAGCTACTATAAATAGATTGCTCCTCGAAGGACAGACTATACAGTCGACCTTTTATCGAAGCTTCTCGCATATCTCGGCTTTGTGAAGACCTCAAGAATAAAACAATCCATATCCTGTAGACTTCCGCATTGATCGCCTATATTCGGTCAAATAAAAGCTTCATTCACAAGAACTTTTTGGGTCATGGAATTGTCTATTTAGGGTAGGTTCTCTTTCGTCAGAACACTCACTTTGTAACAAGTTCTCTGTATCTCAGCTATATCATTCACCTCACCTCACCATTTGCTTCAACTCAAGGGACGTAACGTACGCTCAATATATTGTGATCATACAACTCTCTTTTCACCTATTGACTTCTCGTCATGCACGTACTGGGGTTTCAAGCTCATTCTACGTTGTGTGGTTTGTTTAGCTCTTTTCACCTACGGAGCGCTCTTTCCGCTTTGCCTCGCATCTAGGATTGTGTGTTGATTTTAATCAGGACATGGTTCCCTTCTACTTGGGTAGGCTAACTTTCGCTTCCCTTATACCTTTTACAACATCACCAATTCATTTTACCTTACCAATATTAATATCAATATTTTTACCAACCAACCAATTGCCTGAATTCACCTCTCCCTGGTCCTAAGGGAGAACTACACGGCCCGAGAGGCCCTTCCTTGCTTTGTGCAATGGGCTATGTAGAGCGGCAGCTAGGAGACATGGGGTCTCCCAAGGTTAGTTCGACCATCCCCTACCATAACCTATCATGTATGGTAAATATAAATATTTTTGTGTATTTTTATTTCATCACATTCCTCTTTATCCTTTTTTCAAAACACCGAAAGTCAAAACGAAAACATTCTTAGTATTATAACTCAAATCAGCATACATATCTCATTTTATTTAGATGTTAAACAAATACATCTTCTCTATCATCGACACACAGGTCGGTACTCTTATTTATTTTTATACCTTGCTAACATTTATTTAGACCCTCACGCCTCATCCCGAACTAGGTGATGATCGTGATCGTCGACCCTCTCGCCAGGCCTCTCGTCCTCAAAGGTACCACGGATATTGGTACCGCCACCGATCGCCAATCTCTCATGTAACATATGAATACGCCCTCTCGCATGGAGGACTCCAGACCTTCTCTGAGTCTCGCTGCTTGTGACTCATGACCGCTAACAATCCTCTCGTCTCATTCACCTACGTTTGAGTTGCTTTGAACAGCAAACGCTGCAGCCCGATCCTCTCTGCTGTAATCACAGATATGTCAGGGTGATCGTGTACACCTCGCAGCTCTGCTACCCACCATAACCTATAGGCCTCTGTCATTCCGGCATCTATTACATGCGATCGACGGCCGCTATCTCCTCGGGCCCTTCATCGGAGGTGTTGGCCGGGAGGTGAGAATCTTTGCCTCCAGCATCGATCCTCATATATGGTCTATAAGCTTGCGGTATGTCTGCATGAACCCAAATTGTCGCCGCACGCGATTTATAGGAATCCTCTCATATTCACCTGGCCTGTGCCCCGCGATCCACCTCAATCGCTCTACACCCTCAACTCCTCAAATATGTTCTCGGTTACTATATAGTTCCCGTAAGGTCTCCATACAATATCTACCGCTGTCAGGCCCTCTAATACATGCCTGTAATAGGTGACATCCCGCCCTGCAAGCACTGCTCGTGGCTGCCCCACGACCCCCAACCACCTCTGAAAGCCGTACCTGTATATGACCTGTGGCCCTGGCTGCTGCGGTAACCCTACTGGCCTGATGCATATGATGTGCTCATATGCCCAACAGTGAAGTAAAAATGTCGAACAGATACCGAATCGCCTCATCCGGCGATAACCCCAGAGCTCTCTGTATAACTGCACCAGATATACTGGTGCCCAAGCATAACAGGTATGCTCCTCCACCATCTCATGAAGCACCCCCATCAATGCCCGTGGAAAGCGGCCTCCCTCTGAGTCCGGGAGGGCGAAGCAGGTGATCCCAATCATCATCAGCACAGCCAGCCGTGTCTCGTGTCGATGCGCACGGTACATGTCACCATACCCAATGCTCGCGCTGTGATAGGTAAGTAGCGCGGCTGCATCTCCAAAACTCAAATATCTTTGTCCATGGCGGTCTTCGATCTACGGAAGATCGCCTCTCCCTCGATAGGTAGTCGAAGGATGCGATACACATCCTCCAACGTGATAGTCATCTCCCCAGTCGGGAGATGGAACACATTGGTCACCGGATCCCATCTCTCGATGAGGGCGACCATCAGGCTGTGATCTCTCTCTATCGCTCTGTACCTCTGGACTCCACCAAGTCCCACCTCACGCATGATCACCCAGTGAGCTGCGGATATGTGTGGCCGCATCCGCACCAACAGCGGGGGCATCCTATCCCGCATCGTCAACTGCTGACGTGCCTGCAAAACCAACCCACATCTTTAGACCTACTTTTTATCACAACATCTACTTTATCCTCTAAACCCCCTTTTATCCCCCCAACCACACCCCGACTCTCTACCACCCCACCCAAAACCCAAACCCACTCACCCAAAACCCAACCCAAACCCACCCAACACCCAAAACCCAACCCAACCCAACCCACACTCAACCAAAACAAAACCCACCCCACCCAACACCCAAAACCCAACCCAACCCACCCAACACCCAAAACCCAACCCAACCGAACCCACCCAACACCCAAAACCCAACCCAACCCACCCAACACCCAAAACCCAACCCAACCCAACCCAACCCAACCCAACCCAACCCACACTCACCCATAACCGACCCACGGCCTCAACCTACCCATTTGGCCCGACCCACGGCCTCGGCCTACCTATTTGGCCCGACTAAGGCCTCAACCTACCTATTCGGCCCGACCCACGGCCTCAACCTACCCATTTGGCCGACCCAAGGCCTCAACCTACCTATTCGTCCCGACCCATGGCCTCAACCTACCTATTCGGCCCGACCCACGGCCTCAACCTACTGTTGGCCCGACCCAAGGCCTCAACCTACCCATTTGGCCCAACCCACGGCCTCGGCCTACTGTTGGCCCGACCTAAGGCCTCAACCTACCTATTCACCCGACCCACGGCCTCAACCTACCCATTTGGCCCGACCCAAGGCCTCAACCTACTGTTCGGCTTGACCCACGGCCTCAACCTACCTATTCGGCCCGACCCACGGCCAACTTCAACCTACCTATTTGGCCCGACCCAAGGCCTCAACCTACCTATTCGGCTGACCACGGCCTTAACCTACCTATTTGGCCCGACCCAAGGCCTCAACCTACCTATTCGGCCCGACCCAAGGCCTCAACCTACCTATTTGGCCCGACCCAAGGCCTCGCCCTACCTATTCGGCCCGACCCAAGGCCTTAACCTACCCATTTGGCCCGACCCAAGGCCTCGCCCCAACAACTTGGCCCGACCCACGACCGCATCACTTCAATACCATACCCACAATCAACATTTTATTTTTATCCATCCATCATGTACCTTTTGTTCAATCGAGCTCACCTGTTCGTGTTTTAGCATGATTAGGGTCCTTGACTTGATCATCGACCAACTTTGCCTGAGACTGGGCCGATCATGACGTTTATCTCAACCAAACTAACCATTTTGAGTCTGCCGAACATGCCTAAACGTTCGTACTGTACCTTACATTATATACCCTGGAGCTACTTCCTATGCCTTGGATACCAGGATTATATCACCCTTGTTTGGATAAACTATCGACCTTTGCCTATACATCGCTGGTTTGCTCGTCAAATCATGTACCCTAGTCGTACTATTGCATTTCAACATGCGTCTGCTTCCTTGGACCTACCCCACCACCTTACCATCCTCTCTACAACATGTACCCTTTATCAACCCTATCCCTGATTTCCCGTTCACTCAATCTGTGATAGATTTGAGGGGGATTACCTATATCCTTAACATGAGAAACCACTTCATATTATTGTCCATGCGCGACTTTTCGGAACAAGCTACACGACAATAAGGGGCTAATGTAGACACCAAATTCGTGTCTTACGACCCCTTGTGACCCGCATCCCATTTCGCAACCTAACCTCATTACCTAAACTTTACACAATTATTTATTAATTACCTTGTAATTGATAAATCCCCATCACCTCACCTGCCACCTCATTTTGCCACCTCATCATGACCTAGCCCTAATCCTAAACTAACCTAATTAAAACCTAAAACTTGGTCTACACCTACACCCATAACTAATGACCCCTTTCTCGCACCCAAAACCGACCTTCTAGTCACTTGACCAAGCCCGCAGCTGATCTCTCGGGAGAAAAGCAGGGAAGGTGGGCGATTTTACTAAAAATAGCCTACTTTTTCCTTACCGATGCCGGTTCTACTCGACCGCCGTCGGTTACGCAACCGCCATCGGTTCCCTGTAAATGGGCTCCCCAAACCAAAACAACGGATCGAATTTCATTTTGGAGATCAGTCGAAGGATTTCTGGATCAACAGAGATTATTGGGAGCGAGGAACAGAGTCCAGATCTTCACTTGACCAAGCGAGACAAGTGGAAATACCGAGAAGTGTTTACAAGAAAGGAGATCAGCTTGCATCTTGGTCAAAACCAAGAAGTCACATCTTGCATGTCCTCTGTTATAACATTTCTTATGCTTCTTGAATCTCGGTCCTCCTAAATCCGTTTCGAGTCCACTACCCAACGTGCCATTGCATCTAATCATTATTCTTTTACCTCTCATCATCTCATTTCCTAATATCATCCATAAACCAAACCTTACAAACACCATAGCTACGAAGAAGATCCTATAACCCACCGGTATCGGTTATCAGTAACCGGCATCGGTTATCAGTAACCGACATCGGTTCCTCTGATCAAAACCAGAAAACCTTTTCCCTACCCAGTTCAACGAAACAACTTAATTGATATTTTACAGTCTTTTGTGTTAATTCATATTAGCAAGAAACAACCACCTTCGAAAGGAAGTTTTATATTTCTTGGGCCCAAGGCAGTTTCCTCATTTATTGTTTAATCAAAATCTTGTGGTCTTGTGTTCTTATTTACAGGTAGTCCTTCCAAGACAAAAAGGAGTTCTTTGCAGTCAGTCGATCTTTCTCTACGGTTACGCGCACACCATCTCGACATTCTACAGGTATTCCTCCTAACCCTGACCTTATCTCTTTCTAAAAGGAACAAAACATTTCCGAGGGAAACAACATTCGGTATGTCTGGTGGGACCACCCTTTTAGGTGAGTCTCTTGCACTTCATTTCAATTCATTTTTTCATATTTCTTCTATTTTCCACTAACATTGTAGGTAAAGGATTTGTTTTTTCTTGTTCATGTTGGGCTTTTGGATTTCTTGGATTTTTCTCTTCATTTGCTTCATCTTGAAGATCAGATAAAAAGGAAAAGTGCTCTCTAGGTATTCTCATTTTTGTCTTATTTTCTCCTTTTTACATTGCATTTTCCTTCCTTGTGTGTTTGTTCTCATCAAAATTCCACATTTGGTTTTGGGCTTAAAAAGAACCTCTTGCATCCTTGCTTGTAAATATATTATAAGGGTTTCATCGGGCTTTCATTTCACATTCGATCACACATTAATCCACACATTGATACATTCCCTACCAAGTGGAACTGATTGGGATTTCATCACCCAACAAGAAATTTTTCACGGTCTTCTCGTCATGTTATAAATCTTGCATAAATTCGGGCCTCACATACCTCGGGTATATTGAGGACTTCCCATCCAAAACTACCTAAAACCAACCTTAGATTGTCATTTCTTAGGTACCTTCGTTATCCATTCCCCTTTTATTTTTCACATTCTTTAATTAATCAAGATAAAGAAAACATTGCATGTTTGACTTGTTTGTCTTAATTAGTGAAACAATCATTTTATTGTTTTGTTTCATGCCTATTATCACACACTCTTTAGCTAGGAAAATGGAACAAAATCTTGCATCAAACAATTCCATCATGTCATCCCAATCAACTTCCACTATAGCCATTGGCTCATCCATGCATATGGTTACCTCTTCCATGGTCACCCAACCTTTGATCATCAATGTGCCTCATCAAGGACCTCTTGTTTAAACCACCACCTATGATGAAACCAATCCTTTCTTGCATCATCAATCCATCCCATCTAGATTGGCCACTCCTCCATCTTGTTGTATCCATTGAAGCTTCGGGCCTCACATTATCCCTCATGGTAGTGTGGAGTTCCAAGAGCTTCTCGATGTTAATCCCATATCCCTCCATGATTACCTTATTAGGAAGTCAACCCAACTTCCTATTGATGGGCCACCTCTTTAACAAATATATGGTTATCATTCTAACCCTAAAACAACCCAAGTTATTTCTTCACAACTTGTGGTGTTTTTCCCTCGAGCCATGAATGAGTTTGTTATCACCCAACATGATTTTGGTCCATCCTCTTCTCGTTAATCCTCCACCTCATCAAACCACCCAACTAACCACACCCATCCCTTCTAATCTACCTCCAATCAACACAACTATCACGAATTCCATTCCTACCCCTCTCCGCCACTATCATCACTAGTGTACTCGTCATATTCGAATAGCATAATCAATCTTTACCTATCACATCCCACATTCATGCAAATGTCATCACCTCCCAACCTCCTCTTGTGAGTTCTTCTCATTACATAGTGTCTAATCCACCTCCTCAACAATTTCAACCCATCAACATTCATATCCCCACTCATCATATGCCTCAACAACCAACCCAATCTCAAAAATCACATTACATCCCCATTTCTCAACATCAACTATTGCAACAACCCATCCAATCTCAACCAATGACCTACGTTCACCCCCATCAAGCAATTCCTCAAACACCTACTCATCCACAAGTCCATCAACAACCTTATCCAACTACTTCTCATGTCATGCAACCACAATCATTCACCTCTCATGACCCCATGCATGCCTTGATGAATAGGTTGGCTAGTCTTGAGGCCGCTACCTTAGGACCCAAGGTCACATTATCTTATGAAAAAATTTACAACGAACCCATCCATCCATCGGTCCCAATCAAACCTTATCCTCCTCATTGGGAGCTTCCTAAATTCACCAAGTAAGGAAGATCCCCAACAACACCTTCATGCATTTAGGCATGCGTGCTATCTCATTGCCCATGACCAATACCTCATGCTTCGCACTTTCCTTATGTATTTGGCTAGTCTCACATTGTATTGGTACAATGGCATCCCCCAACATTATTTTTTCTCTTTTACCCAACTTCATGCGTAGCTCTTCTTAGAACATTTTCTAATCAACATTGCGCGTAAGATCATCATTACGTACATATACGGCATTCAAAAATTTGACGACGAGTCTATCGCAGACTTTGTTGAATGATGGAATGGAATCATAAATAAATTATCATTTTCCCTTCCACAAACAAATATTATTAAATTATTCTCACGCTCTTGTGTGAAGCATATCTCATCCACCTTACAAATCCAATCATTTCAAACATTTGAAGAAGCCTTCACTATGGCTCATAAAATTGATACCTATACCCTTGAGAAAGTAAACTTAAATCAAATAAGCCAAAAATGAGTTTACTAAGCCATCTACACATAATGACAAATCCAAGAGTGTGGCCAATTTCGTGGTGGTTAAATCTTCTTCCACACCCACCTCTAGCACATGGCCTCAACAAAGAGCTCCTAGACCGACACCTAACTACACTCCTCTTGGAGAGTCAAATAGTTCAATATTTGATAAGTTGATGGTAGTCCATCTCATCACACTTCCCCCCATTTGACCATTCAATGAATCAAGACCCAAACCCGCGTGGTATCGTGAGGACCACTATTGTAAATACCACCAAGTTTGCAGATATGATATAGAAAGGTGTCGAACCTTCAAGGATCTTGTCCAAAACTCATTAAACAAGGTGACCTTTAAGTGGATAAGCTGCAATACACCTCTCCAAATCAGCCACTTGATGTATTTAAACAACCATTTCCTAATCATGCACCAAAAAATCAAGCCACTCCTCCTACATCTCAACCACCCAATGCTCACACCATTAGCACCATCAACACTACCAATATTCTTGATCAAGATCTTACCCCATCCACAACTTCACCTCCTTCACCACCTATCACATCCACCTCTTTAGACATTGTCCCTACATCTACAAGCCCACCAACACTAATCCCCATATCTACACCAATCATATCTACATCTACCATTGATTCTACACCTATATCTACTTCATCACTTATCACATCCACTTCATTGGATTTGATCGTACCTACTACTCCACCCACATCTATTCCACCCTTACCTATTATACCATCCTTAAAATCAATCCCAATTCCTCTTCTTCACTTTTACCCGCACCAACCACATCAACTATTGTGACCACATCTACACCATCTTCTCCTCCCACATCATTCTCATCATTTGAAGAGTTTTAAAATAACTCCAACTCGCATAACTTCAAATTGTGTCCTATATCATCCACAAAAATAGACATCCCTACACCAATCCAATCTTCACCTTCCTTAGATCTCATCAAACATAAATTACTTCCTCCACCAATACCAACCACACAACCTTTGGATCCTCCAATTGAGATCATTGTCATTCCTCCCAAGGGTACTTCTTCACAAGAAAAATCTAAGACCCTTGGCACCTTTCCTCAAAGGTCTCTTTCACATCCCCATAAAAAGATAGACATTCCTCCACCTAAGATAAAACAATCCAATGTCACATCATCTATCTTAGGACCACATCCATCTCTTCTAGGACTAGCCCCTTCATCTAAAACATCACAAATCAATCAATCAACCCAAACCAAAATCATCTAACACTTCTTCTTCTAGAACACCAACCATCACTAAACCTAAATCCAAGACATAAAAACCTCAAAATACTAGGACTCAACCTTCAACATCCAAGACATTTCACACATCCATATCTCAAACATCCACTTCCTCTTCTAAATCCAAAACTTCTCACAAAGATAAGGTATATCCTAACACTTTGGTTGAATCATATGTAGAGGTCCTTCAACACTTACTTCAAATTTATGCCATCACACTTCCTCCTATCAAAGCCTTTGATCCACAAGGTAAGAATCCATCGTGGTTTGACTCTAACCTCATTTGCGCTTATCATCACACCCTAGACATGACATCGAACATTGCAAAGAACTCCAAACCATTGTCCACAATATTATCGAGGAAGATGATCTGTTAGTGCAAAATCACAAGACTTCCTTAAATGAGTTGTGATTCGCATAACATGAGTTTTCCCCAAAGTGTGGGACTTTGTAAATGGAAAAACTCTCCGGATAAGGTTGATTCCTCTTCCTAAACTACCTACAACAAGCTACTCCAAAGTCATGACATATAAAAACTAAACTATCCTAATCTAACCATTCCAAGGGGACAGAGAGAAGAGAGAGAGGGTGAAAGAGCCTACACTAAGCGGTGATACACCAGAAAAGGAAGTGGATGATCATAGACCCAACTGCCTAAAACAGAGAGAGGTGAGCAGAGGAGAGGGTGGATAGAACACACCACAGACCAGAGATAGATTTCACATAGAACACCACTTCGAAACCCATTAAACACAGCTCCCAAGACCTACAATAGACATCAAAAGTATGCATAAGTATACCTTGTGACAATGAGAGGTAAGGAGAGAAAAAAATAAGCCAAGGATGGATAGATGCATCACAAAATAGATTTTATTGCTCAAAATGTTACACAATGCACCATCAGTGGGAAAGAGGAAAGAAAATGCCATTACAAAGCCATGAGAGGAGGCTTAGACTCCGCATTCGACCCTAAGGAAGAAAGGGAGAGGGGGCAGAAAAGAAACAACGACCAACCATTTGAATGTGCCCCTCTATTACAATATATAGGAAGAATGGGAGAGAGAAGAGGGAAGAATTCAAATCCTACTCTAACCACCTTTGAGATATGTATTTAATCACGTATTGAAATATCAACCATCAATATTAATGCTCATAAATCCACCCACAATATATCACTTCGGTTCTCCGACAGATCAAATCGAATCAGATCAGGTAGTTAAAGAGATCAGATTCTGTGTTAATGGCCTGGAAGAATTTTTCCCAATTTTCACCTACCAAATCCTTCCCAAAATGATATTTTATGTTCCCAAGGTGTAGAGGGTGTTGAGACATTTCCAGAAAGTCTTCTCCCGCCCAAATCTGATTCTCCAGTCGAAAGATATGGCCATTTGAATATTAGGGTTGCGGGCGTAATATTTAAAGAGTCTCCCCTGTAGGGTCCATGTGGTGGCCTCGCGCACCTTGGAGATTTGGCCCCTACCCTTCACTCTTGAAATAGTGCTAGACTAACATGTGGTAGCCTCCATGAGCTCCTTGGGGTCCCTTGTATTTTTCTTGAGTCTTTTGCTTAGTGGGCCAAAAATTCTAACCCTAGACACATGGAGGCTTGGCGCTTGCTTGAAACCCCCTTTCAATCTTGCTCTTGAATTAGTGCTATTTGGACACTTGGCACTCTCCACCAGTCCTGCCATCATGCATTGACTATTCAACCTAACTCTATCCCCTTTTTGAGACTAGACGTGTGGAGGCTCCGTGCTCACTTAAAAGCCCAATCAATATTTTCCTTTAAAGGAGCGTCGGGTTGACACTTGAAGCTTTCGCAAGTCTTAGACTTTTTAATGGCCCCTCTTACCTTTTCGAACCCTTGGCTACATGGCGAGCTAGTGCTTGTTTGAGTATCCACTTTTGGATTTGCCTTTGGAGACGAGAAGAGCCAACACGTGGCTCCTTCTGCGGCCACTTTTATACTTAGCCTTTTTAGGCCCACCATGTCTGCCTTTGACTTTTAGCTTTGACTCTGCCTCCGTTTTGGGCCTGGGACATGTGGGGACCTAGTGCTTGTTTGAGCCTCCCTTTTTGGTTCAACATTAGAGACGCGTTGTCTGACACATGGCTCTCTCCGTTATCTCCTCCATACTTAGTTGATTTCTAGACTCGTACTGAAATTGTTTTAAACCCGAAGACTTCGGATCTTCACCGTTTCTTCTTCTCCTTGTTCTTGGCTTCTCTGTGACACTACTCCTCTTTCTCTGACCCTGTTATTCTATTTTTGAGCCCACCTGTAACTTGTTAAATAGATTTAAGACACGATTCACTCGACAGAGTCGTTTCTTCTCTTTCTTCTTGCATAGGGTCATTTAGTCTTTCGCAAGCCCCGCCACTCCATTGTTGAGTCCTTTTGTGACCTATTTGCAAGATTTAAATGTGTTTTCTCTGGTTCTTTCTCTATAGGGTCGTGGCTGATCCAATACTTCACCTGGGGGCAAAATATGGATAACAATGACCTTCTTCTTTAAGAAATGAATCCCCTCCTTCCACCTCATCATCCACATCCATTCCAACATCCACATCATCAACTTCATCAATTAAAGTGCACAAGTCCCTTCATTCATCATAGAATTTTGCAACCATCCCACCACCAAGTGATGATTCCTCTAAGGATGGTCCCCCCTTATTCATCAACTGCTGTTTCGGATATATATCACTCAATCTAACCCATGTGATTCTAAACCAATAACCCAATCAAAATCTAGGACTTTTTGGTGCCATCCCTCCTCCTAAGGAGTATACCTCATCCACACCTTCATCAAAACCCAAGGTTTTCATTGTCACTCCTTCTAGTGAGCCCACTTCATCTCCATCATCGTCATCAAAACCTAAAGTTTCTATCTTAGCCGCCCCTTGGCTGATTGAATAAAGTATTGTCAAATAACTTCATTAGGCCCTGGTTAAGATGTCATTTTACAATCTTACCCAAAGCTCACCAAGACCATAGATAGGATCTCACTTGAAGCCTTGAAGCGTATCCCAACATCTAGTGATGAGACTCAACCTTTTGCATCTCTCGTAGGGGCACTTGCATGCTTATATGCCATTCATTCGACGATGTAGAGATTTTGATATCACATGAGAAGAACATGATCTTCCCTTTTCATCATGGTTAGAATCAATGATACTTTCATTTAACGATCCATGATTGATAATGGGGCAAGTATCAATATCATCCCATCACATACCTTCAATCAGCTCAAGATCCTAAATCCACTGTCTCCCAAAGACACTGCAGTCCTCTATGCATTCAATGATGTTATCGGTCCCACCTTGGGAATAGTTATCCTTCCTATATGTGTTGATAAGAAGCTCCTTCATGAAGTATTCTATATCATATAAGGAGAGTTTCAATACAATGTCATTCTTGATAGCCTTGGATTCATGTCATGTGTCATGTCCCCTCCACACTTCATCATTGCATCAAATATGAGCATGAGGAAAATATTTTGACACTTCTTGGAGATGTTTCTCCCTTCCAAACATGCAACATGACCTATCGACCTAATGATATCCTCATCCCAAGAATGACCCATCTCAAGCATCCACTAGCTCATCCATCCCTTCATCTAAGCTTCCAAACGATGATTCCCTAGACAAATTCATGGACAAACTTACATTGGTGGAGTATTGTCTTCTCACGCTCAACACACTCCCTACACCTCATCATCTCAGTAACAAGGCTCCAATGTATCAACCTAACATTGGGGACATCGTTCCTTTTAGCCCACCTCACCTTCACACATATCTCATCTATGGTGGTGTAGATTCCACATCTCAAATCATTGATCTTCCCCACACTGGACCTTATACCAGCGGTTATGGCTTCCTCGAAAAACCCTCCTTCACCCACACCTATCTTCACAGTTGCACATGGAAGGGATTTGACATGAGATGTTATGATCATGGCATGCATGACCTTATCATTGACCAATGCCACAAACCTCATGAGAAGTTCAAACTAGGTTATTAGGAGCAATCCACCGATCCTCTCCCACCATCCATGATGATTACAAACATGCCTTCTCTACCTTCTTCATCCCATGAGGCCATGGATATGGATGACACCATGTCTATCACTTCTAAAAAAATATTCTCCACCATCACCTTGGGACCGATCACTTATCAGTGTGAGAATCATACTAGGTCCCTTCCCTTCACCATCCGAGAGATGATAGAAGAGGAATCTTCTACCATCAACATTCTTCATTACGCTGACAATGATGCCATCCTTTCCCACATGGGGTAGAAGATTCTTATCTTCATAATACCTTGCCATCTGACACATCCACTCTTCTCAATGAAGCCACCATCGACATCAATATCGGGACTCCTCAGAGCCTCACATTCTCAAAGTAGGTCAATCTCTTAATCCACATGAGCTTGAGTCTTTCACTGCGTTCCTTTCTCTTCATAATCAGGCCTTCGCATGGTCATACTCTAACATGTCAGGTCTCGATCCTTCTATTTTCATCCACAACATCATCACTTTTCTAATGCCAGCCGGTGAAGAAAAGCTTCACCATATACACCCTCGAGTTTCCCTCCTCATCAAAGAGGAGTTATAACGCCTTCTTTCTGCTAACTTCATCATCCCCATTGACTATCCCCAATGGGTTTCTAACATCATCCCTATCACAAAAGCAATTGGAAAGCTTTGTATATGCACGGACTTTTGAGATTTGAACCTTGCTTTCCCTAAAGATGACTTCCCCTTCCAAACATCAATCAACTTGTGGATCTCACCATAGGTCATGAGATGCTTTCTCTTATGGATGGTTTCTCTAGTTATAATTAGATTCTCATCATGTCAAAAAGACCAACATAAGACCTCCTTTCATCACCCTTGGGGACCTTTTGTTATCATGTCATGCCCTTTGGTCTGAAAAATGTTAGAGCCACTTATCAGTGGGCCATGACTTACATCTTTCATGATCTCATCCATAAGACTATAGAGGACTATGTTGATGATATTTTGGGTAAATCTAAACATCGACATGATCATCTTGTTGTTCTCAAGGTCCTTTTTGAGCATCTCATTCATTTCTTTCTTTGTCTTAATCCATCCAAGTGTGTATTTGGAGTGCTAACTAGAAAACTCCTTGGCTTTATCATATCCATCAGGGCATCAAGTTGACCCCACAAAATCAAAGCCATCATTGAGATGCCTCCTCCTTCTAATCTTAAGAAACTTCGTAGTCTCCAAGGCCGACTTCAATCAGTCCATCATTTCATATCACAACTTTCATATCATTTTCAACCCTTTCATCATCTTCTTCATAAAGATGTAGACTTCAATTGGGACCATAACTTCTAGAAGGCTTTTAATGATCTTAAGTAATTATCTCTTGTCCCCACTAGTGCTTACACCTCCATGAGGGGAGCCCTTTTATCTATATGTCTTTTCCACTATCATGCTCTAAGGGCTATGTTAGCACATCATGATGACCAAGGTCATGAGTAGGCCATTTATTACATCATTCACACCCTCCACAACTATGAGACTCACTACACTGAAGCTGAAAAATTGTGTTGCTCTCTTCTTTGCCACTTCTAAGCTTTGACACTATCTTCTCAATCACAAAACTTATGTCATCACTAGATTTCATCTTCTCAAAACAATGCATTCTAAGCCCTATCACAATGATCACATTACTCAATGGCTCATGCTCATGACCAGTTTGACCTAGATTTCATCTCTCAAAAATCTATCAAGGGCCAAGCTATCGCAAATCAATTAGTTGAAGCCCTCTTCCTAGTATGCATCTTCCTCATGAGCAGTTTCTAGATGAATCCATCAATCACTTCCACCATGAGTATGATACCCTTAAGATGACCCTCTTCTTTGATGGTTCTAAGTGTCAGAAAGGGGGAGGTGTTGGCATCATTCTCTTTCCTCTGGGGATGCTCCTATTCCCCTCACAAAAAAACTCAACTTTGAGTGCACAAACAATATGGCAGAATACGAAGCCCTCATCTTGGGTCTTGAAATTTTTCCTTTCTAGGTGTTCAAATTCTTGACATCTATGGGATTCTCAAGCTTATCATCAAACAAGTTACGGGTGAGTATCAATGTAAAAATGATACCCTTAAAAATATAGAGATATTGTCCTTCTCCTCCTTGAGGCCTTCGAATTTTACACTATCCAAGTTGTTCCTCATCATCTAATTATTTCACTAATACAATGGCATCTCTTACAGCTCTCATCCCATGGAAAATAGAGGAATCCAAACTTTCTATTGTTGTTCATCATAGTGATCAACCATTCCATGAGTTACCTCATTTAATCATTGAGTCGGTTCATCGATCTTTGGTATTCCCAAATTTTTTGATTATCTATCCAAATCCATCATTCCTTCCGATCTATCTAAGAATGGAAGGAGGTATTTTCTTCAACACACTAATCACTATGTCATTCTCAATGATCATCCTTTATAAGCATGGATTTGATGGTATTCTCCTTTGATGCCTTAAATCCCATGAGTCTTCTCATGCTATCCAAGAAGTCCATGATGACATTTGTGGTGGACACTTTAGTGGCTTAGCTATCATGTTAAGTGTGCTTCTTCATCTTGGTTATTATTAGTCCCTTCTCTCAATCATGACTATTGTGAGTATGTCAAGAAATGTGTTAAATGTTAACAACATTCCAATATTATTTGCATTCCTAGTCAAGCCTTGCATTGGCATAGACCTTTGGCCCTTCTCATAGTGGGGCCTTGATCTCATTGGTACCATCAATCCTTGATCTTCAAACATCATCACTCTATCATCACTACAACCAAGTATTTCACCAAGTGGGTGGAAGCAATTCCACTCACCTCAACCAAATTGGTCCAATTATCAACTTCATCTATCAACATATCATTTTTCACTTTGATTCCTCATAAAATCATCACGAAAATGGAAAGTCCTTTAAAAACAAATATCTCAAGAATCTTTATGACTCATTCAATATTAAACTTATCTTCTCTTCTCCATACTATCCTCAAGCTAATGGCCAAGCCAAAGTGACTAATAAAACTCTTATGTAACATTCTTGCTAAGACTATTGATCAATCAGTCGTAATTGGCATCTTCATCTCCCTTTTTTTCTATTTGGGCTTATCAGACTAACATTCATACTTCCATGGGTGCTACACCTTTTCTCTTGTTTATGATCTAAATCCATTCTTCCCCTTGAAGTTCAAATTCCATCCTTGTGTATATCTCTTCGTGACTTCATTTCGATGAAGATTATCACAAGGAGTGTCTAACATAGCTTGAGTTTGTTAGATGAACAACACCTTCTCTCTCTTGAGCATCATCATGTTTATCAAGAGCGCATCAAACGTGCTTATAATAAGCACCTTAGATAAGCATGAATTTAATGTTGGTGACTTGTCCTTAAAGAAAATTAGAACATTACTACTCTAGAAAGGAGCCAATGTGGAAATTTTTCCCCAACTAGATTGGAGACCATACATTATCACACATAAGTATGGGTTGGGAGCCTATCATTTGGCCTCCCTTGATGGTAAACTAGAAGTCAAACCACTTAACACATTGCACTTGTGACCATTCTATTGTTAGCACACTTACCAGTGAGCACTTATTAGTCATATCCTTAGATCATTCCTCCATCATTAGCCTCTTCATCTATCATTGTAATGATTTGGAATTATGTGGTCTACTCTCTTTCCTAGACATGACCTTAAATATGGGCACCACGACTTTATCCATAGCATTTTCCTTATGGATAGGTTCTCCTTCTGGTGAGAACTTTGTGATCATTACATTCATCACCCTCTTGTTTACCTCTTGGAACCACACTAAGGGTCTAAATGTGTCACTTGTACATCTATTATCCCCTCCAAAGTGGTCTACCTAGCTATTCCCACTCTTCCCCATGTAAAAGTTAAAATTCATGGATGCCCCTATCAAAATTCAAAAAAAACAGACTCCCCTCAAAGGACAGTTGTTCATGTCAAAAAAAAGAAAAAAAAAAAAAAATCAAATAAATAGATTGATCCCTCAAGGATGGCTATCATGTATATCATTCTTGCCATTAAAATCATAAATCATATAAAGTAGACCATACCCTCAAGGATGGCTACTCTCTTATATCATGGCATCAAAGGCTTCCCACATTGATCAACCTTCTATCTTATTGGCATCCTAAGAAAGCTTCCTACATTGATCAAATTTCATAGAAAACTTCCCACATTGATCAATTTTCTCTTTTTCCCCTACCCAGAGTTGGGGCATAGACTTAGGGAAATCCACTTTTGGAAAACCCTCTTCCGAGTACAAGTTGCATCCTAGACCCCTTTTCATGTTGACATTAGGTTTATGAGCTTCTTTCATCCATATTTCCCTCATGGTCTTTTGATATAACTAACTATCATTGGTTATGTGTTAACATGTGTTTTGGTCACATGTTCCTTGTGTTACTTGATCCCCTTCTCATTTACCTCCAATGTAGTTAGAGGCATCATTTCCTCATGTGCTCCTTGATATGACATAGATCATTTTTACCCATAGGTCACCAATCATCAAGTTGTGTTCTATTCTAAGTTTTCCACATCTATCCTTTATTCCTTTATAATAACATCTACTCTATCTCAATCATTTATGTACTATCCATCAACAATCACACATCCAATTTACATGTTCTATCTATTATCATCATCATCTATCATCATCTATCTTTATCATTCATCATCATCTATCTTTATCATTTATCATCATCTATGTTTATCATCTATCATATCTATTTTTCAACTAAACATCACATATTATATATTAAACATCCAACCATTGCATATAAATTCACCATCATCATCAAATATAAAGAACACATATAATCATCATCATCATCACATATCCACATCACATCATCATAAATCAAATAATCAACATCACACAATTGACACATGCTAGAATATATAAAAAATCATATATCATATATATATATATCAAAAAATAAAGTGTATCAATACATCATTGACCTCTAAGGGTCCTCTCTCAAAGTAGAGATGCTATCAAAATCAAGTAAAGTTAACATCAAAAGCCTTCTAAAATATTTCCCCTGTGAGGAAAGTCCCTCTATTTGATCTCTCTGGCCTCACCACCTCTACCTAGCCCTCTCCTCGATGCGGCTGAACCACACTCATTGTGCTCCCAGATGGTCCTCTCTCCACCGCCACTCACCGCTTCACGTACTCTCAATACCTTAGTCTCTACGCATATTCTTGATCACAATCCCCTCATAATACTTAGCCTTTGTGGCTAAGGCTCTATATCAATCCATGGATATCATGTCGGAGGTGTCATCTCTCCTCCTCCTTGTGATGTTATAGAGTGCACCACTCATAGACTCTACGGCTATAATCATAGCAAGATCTCCAAAGTGGGCTCTATAGGCCTCTCTCTTCCTCCTGTATCAATCTCTCTCCTCGATGACTTGGTCCCTCTCCTTTTGAGGGTCTAGGACTCTTTTGTCACGCATATCATCTCACTCTTGATGAGTGTATCCCTCTCGGTGCTCACCCAAGCTAACTCCACATTTACTGCCATCTCTGTAATCTCTCCTCGATCACCATCTCCATCTCCACCTCCAGGAGAAATATCTACATCAATATCCATCTCCTCCTCCTCATCCCCTCTCTCTCTACTACCCTAGCCACCCAAGTAGTGGTCATCCACTCAACAAAACTACTCCAACCCTACATCATCATCCTCATCCCATGGCATGGTTGGTTTCTCCTCCATTAGGTCTATGCATGTCGTAGGACTAGGAAGATCCTATCTATCTCCTCATGCACTTATGAGATGGGCTCCTCATCATCTTTCTGAATGACCCCAAACTATTGTTGACCCTATCAAATGAATGGCCTCAATCATCTTTGGCTCTGACCTATACCCACCTCATCCTCCTCATACAATCAACTCCCATTACATCTTCCCTAAGGCCATGCATAGGAAGTCCCTATATGGTCACCATCTAATATGCTCTCCCTCGAGCTCTATAAACCTATCATTATACCAATTTGCATCCCTCACTCCTTTATCTCCATGATCCTAGTTGGCTCACCATCTCAAAAATCCCACTGTGAGCTCTATATGGTCCCCTGTGACCCATGGTAGCCTGGTGGCCTAATGAATACAATGTGCTCATAAGCCCAGCAAGTGTAGGAGGAAGCCTACATCCAGCCTTATCCTCCTCTCGCTCTTACACATCATAACTCATAATACACTTGTACTATCAAAGGTGGTACCAAATGAGAACATTGTCTGATAATCAACCATATCAACCAAGACCCCTGTTAATGCCCATGAAAATTAGGGCTCCACTTGAGTCTAGTAAATGCATAGCAAGAAATGGCCATCATCAATAAACAAATCAATCTACTTCATGCATCCCCATGCTCATACCTCATCTCATAAGAGAATGCCCCTGATGTAAATGTAATATGGGGTGCATCGGCTCCAAACAATGTGTCAACATTGCTAATCTATTATCCACTGTAATGGGAACTATCTTTCTCCCCTATATTGACAGTCTAAGGATGTGATACACATCCTCCAGGGTGATCATCATCTCACCCATCCTAAACTAGAAGGTGCATGTATGCATATCCCACCTCTCAACTAATGTGATCATCAACCCCACATCCCATGGGATCCTCTGATAATGTGTCTAATCCTCCTAACCCCACTACCACTAAGTGATCCCACTCAAGCGTGACCACATCTCCTCTGATATGATCATATAATGTTGGGACTCGGTCTCTCAGGTATAAGGTCTCTCGGGCCTCACAATCACCAATCAACAAATCAAACATCAGATCCTTTCATCATTAAACCTCATCTAAAATAAAATTCCTCATCCATTTATCCCACCATGCCTAGTCGATGCATTGACCCAAGTTGGGTCGACATGTCCAAGGTTTGATCGATGCCTTTTAGGGCTAAGTCGATGACAACCCATCCCACTCACCACCGACCACCCTCGGCGGCATCATCCAAATTTCAAAAAAAAAAATAAAAAAATAAATAAAACATTAAACAAATTAAAAACAAGCTAGGTTTTCATTACTCACCATCCTACGAACCCTATACCATTTCTGGTTGTTCCTCCCTCCATCTCTCTCTCAAATCATGATCTCTTTTTATAGCCTCGAGCTCTGAATTGTCACTCATGCAGGTGTGAAAATGAGATTTCTTGGCTTGAATTTTGGGCTTATATAGCCACCGACCTAAGTCACCGACCCCTTGGGTCATCGACTCACTCTTGGGCTCACCTCCAACTTGTTTTTTTTTGTGCTCTTTTGATTAGGGCACCATCTCTATTTTCAAAGTCCACCTTTGTGGCTATATTTATTTCCCCTTGGGGCATTTTGCATCCTCGATTTTTCATATTTTTCCTTTTCGCCATTTTTGTGTCCTTTACCAAGGCACCATTATTTCCATTCTCATCCTCCATGGATGCATACCTTCCATCGATTCCTCATGTTTGAAGGATTTCACATTACCTTCGCATTAAGTTGTGCATAATTTTGATGTGTGCCTATGACCCATTGGTCCCCATGGCTTACATCCATATTGAGTAGTTTCCCATTGGATTCCCTCCATTTCATGTGATTTTCACCACTCACAAGCCCATAGGACATTTCATCATCTCCCTAAAGACCATGACCTTTGTTTCTACCGATGTGACTCCTAAGATCATTGCCTTATTTTTTTACTCTTTTTTGTTTAAATCCTTCTCGCTTGGGGCATCTCATCTTGACTTATCATTTTACCCTTCTTTCTTTTCCCACCCACCCTTCTTCATCTATATTTTTCAAACTTGTGATCGATTCCTCATTATATCATCGATCCCTCATTTAAGGGGGCACATCATCAATCCTCCATCACCCTTCATCTTACCCTTTTGTCTCTCATCATTTTTGTCTCACGGCTTTCCCAACTGCAAACCGCTCAACAAAAAGGGGCAAATGTAGACACCAAAATTTGGTATCGCTACCCTTGTCACACGTGTTCACTTCTTTTACCATGATCACCTATCTAGACCCCCTTTTAATTAATTCATGTTCATGTTAACATTCCCATCTTTCCCATCCATTATCCTATCCATTTTAATTTATTATTAATCTTCATCAATTATCCCTAATCCTCATCTCATTATCTAATTAATCTTAATTATTCTTCTCTAGGTTGTTTATCACCCCTAAACCCCCTAGTTCCTAATCCCTAAGCTTTTCTATATTTTATTTAATCCATTTTTATCCCCACTCACCCATATCACTTCCATAGGAAACCCTAACCCGCCTATATGCTTTAAAACACTTATCCTAATCCATAAAATCCCCATATCTTGAATAAATCACTCTTCCACCACCCAAAGGGATGGTTCCCCATAGTTGGCAACGACCCACCCAGGTCATCGATGACCCTATAAAGTTGGTTTCCTCCCCTTCAAAACGGGGCATAATAAAAGTTTCTTATGTTGTGTGAACTTATCTTCGAGTTTGAGCTTCTTTACACTTGTGTCACCTTCTTGAGTCCATTTGAGCTTGTTTTACATCACTTGTGGAGACTTTGGGAAGTTTACCTTAACTTTGTGTTGGTTTATGCTATCATTTCTTATCATTGCTATTATCTTTTAGAAACTAATGTTTTGCAGGTTAACTACCATCAAAGCTTCATTTTCAACCTCTTCTTTTAATCATCTTATATGTAGGTTATCCATCTAACTCATCCACCTTTGGCCTTGTTCAGACTTCCCAGTCATCGTCGCTTCACCCAGTCATCATCGACATCATCCCCTATTATTTTCATCACCCATTCTATCTTCCAAATCCTCATCAGTGTGTTTCTTTTTTGTTTTGTTTTCCAGTTCTCATTCTTAGATCCTCTCTCTCTAGTCCAAATCTATTTTTCTCTCTCCATTCCATTCATCCAACCATCGAGCCCTATTTCCATCCAATCCATCCAAATATTTGTTTTCTTACATCCTTTTTGTTTCCTTTTCTCAGATCTTCCTCTTTGTAGGTTCATGTTAATGTTCTCAAGCCTCTGTGATCATCTAATATGCACTTAGATCCTTCCATATATGTATTTTTATCTTGTTTTCTAGATCCATCCACTCATGTCATTGTCAACACCCTTTGCAAATCTAGGGTCACATCGACCTATGCCAGGTAAATTTACTTTGTGTTGATTTAGATCAAATCTATACTTTTTATCCATTTCTACAATTTCTATATTCTATTTAGCTTTAGTTTCTACATGTTATTCAGTCCTTTCATTGATTTTATCATACTTTTATCAAACACAGGGGTTGACATCCACATAAGGAAGTTAACGCTTCTTGAACCAACTTCGTCGAGCAACCCCCTCATATACTATCTAATCCATTTTCCTCTTAGTTACCTTTGTTTTTAACGAGGTCATCTACTTTTGCCCATCCATTTGCATCCATCATACATCAAGGTACCTTAAACCCTTGCATCTTTGGAGTTGTTTGATTTTCTTTAATATATATTTCACTAATCTAAACAGAAAGAGAAAATTCGATCAACAAATGGTGGGTGGTGTAATAGGACCTACAAATTCAATAGCCCACTTCTCAAAAGGTTCACTTGTAATAGGCCACAAAAACATCTCATCTCTCGTTCTAGGCTTCCCAAAGTATTAGCAATGGTCACACTCCTTAACATATTCTTTAGTATCCTTGTATAAATTTTCCCACCAAAGTCCAGCCATCAAAATCTTGTGTGTTGTAGCATCACCAGTGTAATGCCCTCCTACAATCCCACCATGAGTTTCTTCCATAATAGCCTTGCACTCATGTTCCAGAACACAACGGCATAAAACTTCATCACGACCTAGCTTGTATAAATCTCCACCAATCAATTGGTAAGGTGTCGTGTGTATTGTAAGCTACTTATTTTCTAATGTTTTCATTCCTTTAAGTGTCATTCAAGTGTGCAAAAATATTGTAGTATCCTCCAAGTTTGAGAGCGTATGGTTTAACCTAAAAAGTTGTGCATCTAGCATTATGTCCTCAATGCTCTGTGTGTCCTCACCCAAATTGATCCTTGACAAATGATCGTGTCCCGAATTACACATTCTTGGTTTTACAACAATCTGTGAGTTCAAACTCCGGGATGTGAAGTATCCATCTACAAATGCGCCCTTGCAAAAATGGTTTATTGATCAAATATTTGAGCACCATATGATCTATAAAGAAGATAAATGGTGTTGCCAACAAGTATTATATGAACTTGTGCAATGCGTAAATCATAGACAAAGCTTTGTGCTTAGTAGTTGTGTAATTTTTCTCTGAGTGTCAACTTCCTACTTGCAAAATAGATGGGATGATCTACAATTCCTTCTCCTAGTTGTGCTAACACTGTGCCAATTTTCATGCCAAAAGCATCAACATGTACATGAAAGGGTTTTTCCCCATGAAGTAAAGTGCAAAAATAGGTGCAAGTGGTTAGATTCTCCTTCGACGTTTCAAATGTTTGATGTTATGCATCACACCAATAGAATTTCCCTTTAGCTTTCAACAATTCTTCTAAGGGCACGAAATATTTGCATAGCCTTTAATGAATTTCTTGTAATACCATGTATGTCCCAAAATCTACACACTTCACTCTGATTGTTAGGTTCTTCCAAACCCAAGATACAACTATCTTGGGTGGGTCTACGAACAATCCTTGTAAATTATGTGTCCAAGTAAAGTGCCAAAATGTGTTGCAAAGATGCACTTCTTAATGTTAAAAGAGATGCTCAACTACTTAAACCTCTCAAACATGAGTCTGAGATTATCAAAATGGTCCTTAACTAATCCATAGACTATCCAATCATCTAGATACACCTGCAAGAACTTATGAATAAAGTCTTGAAAGGCTTGCACAATAATGCGCAAGAACACTACTTGACACATTTTTCATTCCAAAGGGCATAATTGTATATGTAAAAATTCCCATTTAGTGGTGAAATTTGTCTTTTCACGATTTTCCTTGCGATACACACTTGATGATAACCTGAAAAACCCATCTCGTAAAAGAGTATATCTTATCAACTCCCTCAAGGATTTCTTTTGTGAATGGGGTGGGAAAAAGATCAATAACACGTGAAGCATTGAGTTCTCTATAGTCAACGCAGATCCATATCCTCCCATCCTTCTTAACGTTTATGACCATGGGGCTAACTCATTCAGACACTCAATAGGCTCAATTATACCATACTTGAGCATTTTATCAATTTTTTCCTTTACCTTCATGTGTAGATTAGGATTCATCTAATAAGGCCTCTTCCAAACTAGACACGTGCCTTCTTTTAGTTTGATTTTCATCTCTCCTAAAGAAGGGTGTACTCCCTTCAACTCATGATAGCCCCTCAGGAATAAGTCCTGGAAGTCACACAAGAGTTCAATAATATTAGCCACTTCTTACTCTAACTAGTATTTACCAATAATAGCCTCCTTAGGATCTACCTATGTACCAATGTTAACCTTATTTGTCTTCATAGGAGCATGATACACGCATGTCTTCTCATCTACATTGTACCAAGGTTAACTTTGAGAAATCTCACTCTCTTTTGCTTTCCAAAACACAATGCTCACAAAAATCAAGATCTAAATCTTTCAAATATGATAACTTACACTCAACCTTTAAGATTTACATTCCTTTTTACTCATATGGTCCAACTGATTATGCCACATACATGCATCTCGAATCTAAAGTAGATAATGCGAAAAGGAATTAGTAACACGGTAGATACATATAACGTTCGTACCTTCTTACCTCTTGCCACAACAAAAGCACCCTTGGTAACTTTATAAGAGTCTGCTGTGAATGTAACCATGTAACCAGCTTCACCTAGTTGCCCTACAGAAATAAGATTCCTCTTAAGGCTTGGCACATGCCTCACATCTTTCAATACCCATGTATTTCCATTCTATAATTTTAGATGAACTTCCCCTTTACTAGTAATACTACAAGGTTCATCATCACCCAAATAAACATGCCCAAAATTTCCCTGGACATAATTTCTGAAATAACCCTTATTAGGGGTTACATGGAAAGAAGCTCTGAATCTAAAACCCATGATTCAATTCTATTATCCAAAGAAAGAATAAAAGCATCTTACATTACCTCTACTATAGCAAGATTTTCTTCTTTACCTTTTTTGGTTGTAGGTTCTCTTTATCCTTTGACCAACAATCTTTCTTTGCATGTCATTTCTTTCCACATTTCCAACAAGTATTTCCCTTACCTCTGGATTTAGATCTATTATCCCTTGACTTTGATTTCCCATTACTCTTACTCTTGGATCTCTCCTTCTGCCTACCCCTATTTTCTACATTCAAAGCATTCCTAGATGATGATTCCTCTGTACTCTTCTTTCAAATTTCTTCATTCAAGATTATACTAACCACATCATCAAACTTCAAAATATTATTAGCAGATGTTGTATTAATAATAACCATTACCATGCGATCCACCTTCATGCACTTAGAACTAAATATTTTATTCATCAAATAAACTTTATTTGAAGCACTAGGTTTTTCATAGAAATTAGCAATAGATTTCATTAACCCTACTTGTAGAAGTCACTTATGTAATATTGGAAGCCATTGATTACTGTCACGCTCAATCTTATATATTCTAAAGCCTTTCTGTCAAGAATCTTCCATTCTTCATCATTCATCTTCTTAGGTCTTGACTTCTCATCCAACGGTAAATGCAAGTCTCTTTGATACATATAATCCTCAATCTGCATCTTCCATAATCAATAATTTTGACCATCAAACTTCTCTACCTTGTATTTTTTTCTTCTGCCATTGATGTAGCTCTCACTCAATTAGAAAACCCTCTGTGAGTAAATATGTCAACACATAAAACCCTCAAACAAAGCTCTGATACTAGTTGTTTGGGGTTAACACAAGGTTGTATAGATAATATATCAGATCTAAACATACATGCAATGAAAGTGGATATTCTACCAGAAGAATTATACAAAACAAGATATATAAATCAACACCATATTTAACATGGTTCACCTAGTGTGGGCTATGTCCACCAAGAAACAAGCCAATCTATTATCTAAAGCTTTGACAAGATATACAATGAAGATTTACAATCTTCCACACCTCTCAGATGTACAGTACTTTCTTTCTCTCAAGCTTTTGCTTCTTCTCCAAGAATTCTCTCTCACAATTATTCTCACAATAATCATCAAATTTTGCAAGTTATTCTTAATTATTACTTCTAAACCCTAGCTTTCATGCTTATATAGTCATATACAATATTAGGGCACTTAGTCATGCAATTACAATCAATATATCTACTTTAATACTAAAAATAGATCTGATTCCCATGAGTTATTTAAAACACCCACACACAAGTAACCGACGCCGAGTTAGCCCTAACCAATGCCAGTTCCTCCTTTCCTGACCGATGTCGGTCATAGGTGACCGATGTCGGTCCCTCCATAACCAATGTCGGTTACTGTATTTTCCAGCAAGTTTCATATTGCATGTCAATCCGATGTAATTGATCTCCATTACTCAACAATTCTTAAAGCTAATGTACCCCTTTTTAAAGCACAAATCTACTTTATTGGCATAGTACCAAGGTCATCCAAGTAGTGTTTGGAAGTTATCCGCTTCAACAAACTCTAATGGTTCAAAATCCCCATAAACTTGGCTCCTGAATTGTAATAGATGCATCATTTAGTACTCCAATAGGCATAGCCCTAGTTCTGTTTGCCATATACAACACATTCAAAGAAGGCTATAATGGTGGTCTTCCCATCTGATTCCATGCATCCAACGTGAGTACATTAACCTCCACACCTGTATCTATCAAAAATTTCTCATAAGCCATCCATCTATGACTGCATTAAGTGTAATTTCCTTGTAAAATTCATGAGTATATGGGGGTGGATTTGCATGGAGTATCTTCCTCTCACGCTTAGAACCAGCGCATGGTACCTTTTCTATGCAACCATTCTCCTAACAAAGGGATAATGTTCTCCTGGTGTAACATTCAACATACCTCCTTCAGATCATCTACGTCCTTCTGCGGGAGTTCAAATTTCTTTGATCGATCCATAACACGTGCATGTTCCTTTAAGCATTAAATCTCTCCCTGTAGATCCTTGGTGACATCCATAGTCTCCTAAGTAGACTTATATCGATGGGCAACATCTGGATACTTAGCATTTATCACTTATTTCTTTGTTATAGCTGGCTTATATTTCGGAGGTTCATGTGTGTCTCGTAGCCTCAAAGACGTGTAATGCTAAAACAAGTTATAATTTAGGATTAGGTGTTATCTTTGGCATCCATTGATCTTCAATTGCGTGTTGTACCTTAATCATTCTTGCACCCTTGTCTTTCTTGTGATGATTTCTCATGTGCTCATATAAGTCAGAAATTCTTTGAACTTATGGTGCTTCCCACACCATGAGAAAATTACATTCCAAGGGCACTCATGTTAATAATGATAAGGAGATCCACAAGTATAATAAGTTCCTCAAGGAAATCCTCCTCTGCCACCACTTTGCGACCTTGGCCTCTATATCCTCCATGAAAGCCTTTATTTCTATTATCCCCGTTAGTGTGCCCTTCATTATGTTGTTCTCCTTGTTCCTTAGATCCACTTGCCACACTAGTCTAGTGTACACCAGTCTCAATGACTTCATGAACATAATCAATTAATATATGGTTAGAGGTGTCATGGGTATGGGTCTCACAAATATTATAATACATAGATACATTCCTCCGATCATGCATTGTAAGAAAGGGAATCTACTCATATCATGGTTCAAATGACAAATCTCACAATCCAAAGAACATAACATGCATTGACTTGCGAGGTCAAATATCCTTAGTATGTCCTTCAACCTCACAATTTGTACACCATATGCTACTATGTGTCTCATGAGTTGAATTAACAAAGAGCTTTTCCAATCTGATTTTCCATGGTTGTGATATGTGCTTCTAAGAATGGACTCACTCTAGTGTCTACACTTCCAACCACCTCAACATGCGGAGCTGCTTCCAACACCTCACGCGGGTCCACAAAAGTCTTATGGGATAGTGCATGTCTAAAAGGAGTCAACAATCCACCAACAAACCATTGTGCATGTTGACTAGGATGTATGTCATAAGACAACTTGGATAATAAAGTCTTAAAGCGTGTGTCATACTCTTTTACACTCTTAGATAAGCCTTGCTTAATGTCCTTGACTGCACTAATACTCTTCTTCTTAAATTCTAGAATATGGAACTCGACTAGAAACATAGAGCGCAAAACATCATAGTATATTGTAGTCAGAAGCTCGACGTGGGTCATACTTTTTATACCAACTATGTGCGTGCCCTTTAAGAGTAATAGCAAACTGACTTGCTTTTCTATCTGAGGCAGTGATTCCTTTAGCGCACCATAGTGGCTCACACTTGTGCACATGCTCTATTGCATCTTTAATGCCACTATACTTAGGTAAATGAAGGGACATCTCATAGTAACCTTGATGTGATGATGGGGGTGTGGACCCTACCCACTAGATCCAAAACTAGAGCCCTGACATTTCCTCCACCTCCGAACTTCCTGATCCACTTAATCCCAAACCTTTCGATCTTTGTGTAGCAGGCACCAGACCAATAGATTTACTTCCTTACATCCCAAATGTAGTGCTAAAGTGAACTCCCACGGTCTTTGAAGTTGTAGTACTTCCAGACATATTCCCAATGTTCTACGTGCCCACACTCTGTCCTGATGACGCGCCTAAAAATATTCCTCCAATCGGACCACCAAACAACGACATCATCTAGGCTACCATAGGTGTATGTGTTGTCTAATGCACTTCTAAATTTACTGCAAAATGATACTTTCCCATCTCTGCTTTGCTTACCAATACTAGTTTGCTTCTCAATGACTACTTCTAGAACTGGAACACCATGTGCAAGGGCTAGACCAATAGGTGGGATAAGATGTGTGCCTATGGTTCTCAATATTTCCTCTTCTAATGCACTCTCATCTAAATTCAAAGGGGATTCTCTATTGCACTTGCCTAAGTGCGGGAGTGTTTAATGCTCCACTCCATGCCTTCCCCGTGAGCTTCAAATCCTTCACGAGCCATCTACCTCCACAACTCCATAGAATCCTCAACATCGCGCTTCCTCACCAATTCCCTCTCTCATGCCTCATTATACTTGAGCCATATTTCCTCTCTTTACCTTTCTTCTCGCTAGGTCTACCATCTTTCACCGCACTCGCTCTTGCCCTCGTGCAATGGGGATTTATATAGCCATAATTAGTTGCTCCAAACTCGTGATCAACATCAAGATCTTAATTTCCAAAGGAATAACGCAGCAAGTAAGACCCTCTAGGCTCGCATAAGAATTCAAACTCAACAACTTCCAGGACATGAATACATAGAGATAGTGTACTCCAAAGTGTAATTGCACACTACACCAGCCCACTAATGATCTACAACATGAGTCCAAGCTTCATCTCGCATCAAACAAAGTCTAGTAATCTTCCTACGTCTAAACCCTTGGCTTGTATCCCCAACTTTTATTTGATGCATATGCTGACAACCACTCATACAATTCTATTGGAAAAAGGATGAAAAACGTCTCATAGAGCTCATGATAGAGATGATCTTCCACCCACTTATGCGCATTGAAATCAAGTCCAAAACCATATCTTTATGCAAATTGATCTTTTCCATCTTCTACCCAAATTTCAATGCTCTCCAGAGTCAATTGGTATGCCATCTACATGCAACATCCTAGAAAACAGTTTGAAAAGAGGTCCCGATAATGGAACCAAAATGTAGTCACTTGTTTATACTCGATTGCCTAGGTGTGCTTTGACACTTCATCTAGACAGATCTGGATGCTCACCCAAAGCATACAAAGCTACCAGGTCCCTCCTTTGCACTATCTTGTCAAAATGTTAGCATGCATGTTCATATTTACCATTATCAAAGCATGCATTCAGATGTAGATCATCACAGTCATCATAAGGAAACACGTGTAATAAGGAAACATAATAGATCAAACCACTATTAAGATCAACTACATCGTGTGATCACCATACTCAAATACATTAATTACTAGAATCTAACCACAATGATCTATTAATAACCAAAAGGATTACATAATAGAAGTTGAATACATCATGATAATAATACCGCAGTCTATAGAGTTATGCGCGCAGAACATCAAAGCAACATAACAATATAAAACATATGATCTCTAATCCATGGTGTCCAAAACTCTAAAGATCAATACATATGTATATATAGGGGTGGGGACTTTCCCTTCACCACCTATGCATTCCCAAAATAGATTGTATGCTCAAAATAGCCATGCGTACATCAATAAAGCAGTGCATGCTTTCCTATCGATCCTTATAATAGATTAATCTATAAATAAACTCTAGTGTAATCCTATTATTAACTTGAACTATGCATGACCCTTGATCTTCATCTGGCATATGATTTATCCCAAAATAGCCATTCCTTTATCTCCAAGTCTTCATGTTTTCTTCTAAATCCGGTACATTGTTTGAACGCCACTCAATCTTGACATTGTCTATTTTTAGCCTGTGGCTCCAAAATTGGCTAATTCTGAGATAGTTCATACTTGGGTGTGAGCCTTCACGTCTTGACTGTTCTATCCTGCACACATTCCTTCATGCCTACCTCGGGTGCACCTCAAACCCTCATGTGCGGCATATACTTAGAGAAATTTTTTCGAGCAACATATGCTCATTTGAGGAGTCTATGGTTTAGGCTAATTAGTTTCCTACCCTTCCCAACCTTATACACCACTCATGCTTGTGGATTTTTTAGTTGTCCATAGTGAAATTTTCAATACCCAATTCTACTATAAACTTCTTGATTTCCAATGGGAATTATTTCAAATACGATCTACCCGGTTCTCGGAAGAAGTTGAATTGGGCTTCATCCGCATAATAAAAATTAGATACTAAGTATTCAATGATATAGATACAAAGAGTACCTTTCCAACAATAATCCACGGCTCATGTCTAATTTTTGTCTTGTTGTGCAAGTCTTTTTGTGTGCTTTATGGAGTCCTAGGCGCTTCTTTCCCGATTCTAATTATTTTCCAAACAATATTATTCTAGTCAAGCATACAAAATTACGGGAAGTTCATCAAGAATATCTCATATAGCTTGTCATAAAGATTCTCTTCCACCCAAGTCCTTGGAGAAAAATTGAGTGAACAATTTTTTCATCTAGAATGTCTTTCCATGGAGGCATCTTTGTAGTCACAAAATCATGCATGTACTTGTTATTATTATACTCGCCAAGTATGTTGTTTTATATATGGATCTTGTGTAAGAAAAGTATTCATTGATGACCCATTCCATAGTCCAGTCATTTGTCTTGTTGGTCTTTATTGTTGTTGGTCTTGTACATTGTCACTCACTCACATAGTTCGGGTCGTCTCGGGGATCCCTATCTCGGTATTCACTCGGTCGTCATCACTAGTCTTTGAACTAGGGCACCTAGAGAGGGATTAGGGCACCCTAGTCCTAATTATAGGCACCTTGGTTCCCATCACACTTGGTTTTATTTTTGACATTTGAGGTCGATCATTTTGGTTTTCCTCTCATCTCTCGAGGTACTAGTCGGCATGTTGGGTCATTAATGTTGAAATTTGAACAAGATATCCCTATATAAACACAACATACATACTACCTTATGGGGGACTATTATTATCAAGGGATAGCCACCTACATAAAGCAATGGATTACATTTGGGCATTATTTTGCATCACACACTGCATAGGAAGGGGAGTTCATTCTATTCCATCCACCATTTTGCATTTTATCTAACTATTACGTGTTATCTCTCACAGCGTATTGGTGCTAGGGAAACCTAGGCACATTATTACACACACAAAACTACATTGGATTTGAGATTCAATGTAATGCTCATTAATAAGTCCACCACTATGGTGGTGACGAGGATGATTCGACCCCTCATTTTACATCTCTCTTTTTAGGGTTTGATGTTTTATGTGGGATTTTGTAGTTGATTCTTCATTACGGAGTTTACAAAGATCAAGAAACCAAGTGCGACATTTAAGTAACAAAAAGTGAAGTATTGCAAAGATATAACGACCATATCAGCATATTTCGAGTTGTTCTCGCGAGACTAGGGCACCCCATGTGCTCTCATCCTTCCCCAGACACCTCGGTTTGGACAGATCTTCCTCCACTGTAATTTTCGAGGTTCATTGTGATGCTCTGTTCTACCATTCCATCACTCTCTTGGTCTCGAGATCATTATGAGGTAAGACAAATTAAGGTTAGTCCCTTTCCCCTTTCATTCCATTTCATTTATGATATCAAAAAAATTACTTAGCATCTATATTCCATTGTATGCCATTTATCATAGCTGTATATTTCAGATTTTATTGAATCATTTTGGCAAACTCGTAGATAAGAATTTTTTTCCCTAGAATCCACTAAAAACCTAATGGCTAAGGATAGCTTTTCTCCTTCTTGGCTCATCATGCCTCGTGTCCGTGTCAATCCTATTTATGATGATGTAATTATAGCTTTGAACTTACGCTCTATATTGTGATGTTACTATGTTGGATCATATTCTACAACAACTCTTAGCCAACGAATGCAATGTGCCTACTAACTTTGAAAATTCTACTATTGGCATCATTTTTGATGTGATGAGCTTCACTCATTGTACACCATGTTATACAGTTAGCCATGATCCTCCTAACATTTCCAAAGAAAATCTAGATGATTCTCTTATTAATTTCATGTTTGGTCTTGACGATAGTACACATATGCATATTGATTCTCCTCCTAGTCAGACCACTACTCTAGTTGCATCTCATGCTTCTCCTATTTATGATATTGTTTCTCATGATCCATCACATACTAGTTTACATACTTCTTCATACTATGTTGATGATACAATTGATGATACACTTAATGACATTTTCATATTTGAGTCTCTCTTTGATTTTGACGAAATAATTGATAGTCATGAGTCTACTACTTTACATATTGTTGAGTGTGAATCTCCTGCTCCATTATCATCTTCTTCTAAGGTTGTATCTAATACCATGCATGAGTCATATCCATCTATTATTTCATCTCCTCCTACTACTTCATCTCCTCCTATCACTCCATCTCCATCTATTAGTTCGTCTCCTCCTATCATTGCATCTCCACACGATGCTTTGTCTCTAGAGATGTTTCGATGCTAAGATACTACCACCTCTATAGATGTTCCATGTCCTTCATCACCTATTGATTCTTCGGTACCTAAACCTAGTGTGCCCTTAGCATTGGAATATCCTTTGTATCCTCTTGATGTCCCTATGATTACTCACGATGGCAAGTTAAAACCGCTTAACACGTTATTGTCATCCTCCATAATTCCTTGAAAGGATATCTTGTCTCTTATGCATGTTGTCAGGGCACTTGTAATCTCAAGTTTAGTCACTCACATTAGAAAGCAAGGCCTATTATGCTTCTATTGATAACAATTCATTGCATGGAAACCCTATTCCTAAGAAGATTCATAACTCAACATTTCCTAAGGATTTTATCATGCCTACCTTTTCATGTTTCGATGGTACTAGAAACCCTTACTTGCATCTCAAACATTACCGCATGGATATGGCTTCATATTCTAATGATCAATTATTACTTAAAGCCTTTCAACATAGTCTTACCGATGACGCTTTACAATGGTATAATCATCTACCATTTGGATCTATTAGCACTTATTATGAGATGGAAGAAGCTTTTCTCTATCACTTTATCATCAACAATGGCCCTAGAGTTACCTATGATCATTTACCTACTTTACATCAGGAAAAACATAACCTATCATAGATTACATTTTATGATTCAATGTTTGTATGCACCAATTAGTATTTCAACCTATCGACTTAGAGAAGCAATTTATCTTCTATCGTGGTTTGATTCTAGCATTAAAACAAAGATTGCAATATGACACATGTGAATCATTCACACTTCTATGTTATAGAGTCATTGATCTAGAATAAGACCTTATTGCTACACATGTTATAGATCCTCCACCTATTATTACTACTTTGCTACATCATCTAGTTCTTCTCCATTTCCATTTGTTGAGTGTCCTACACAATCTCCATCTCCTCCTCGCAAGAAAGTTCAATCTACTACATCACATTAACATTCTTCTTCTACTCGCAACATGCTACACCTCAATATTCTGCATTTTTTTCACACAAACCATTGCATTTCTCTCATCACACTCAACCACATGATGTGTTGTGTGCTTTACTTGACAAGCATTTAATTTACTTACCTTCTAACCAACATCATCCACAACATTGCTTACAATGCCAACGTGATCGACCCTACTGTAACTATCACCATATCAATGGCCATAGGGAAAATGATTTCTTTTCCCTTTATGATTAATTGCAACAATTAGAAGATAAGGGCATCATTTCCTTTGGCTCTCACTCACGTGAGCGGTCCATATCTCCTCTCCCTCATCAAGTGAGATACTACTCTGGTTGAGTTATCTCCTTCATCTAGTGTTAAGGTCATTATTCGTCCATCATCATAGGTTATCACTCATGCGCGCTCTCCATTTGTCCATCCATCATTGTACCATCTCATCCATCACATCATGTTACCGCTTCATATTGGCTTCCATAGCCTTTGGCATTCACACCTCCCACCACCGCTCCACATGACATTCAGTTTGGCTCATATGCTCACATTTCTTTCATTCCATATACTTCCACCACTTCGCTAGCCACGGTCTTTGGTAGGTGATTGCTATCACCTTACCCCGATGATGCACTCGTGTTCTTATGGTTCTTACATGACTATTGAGGATTTATTACAATAAGAACCTCTCTTCACGTGCTTCATCGATTCATCTAGCGCACTCTATCAAATCATTTCCCAATGACGCACTCTTGCTTTATGGTTCATTCTTGACTACTAAGGGGTTCTATACGCTGGGGTATCACTAATCTCATCCCCCTATCTTCATCATACTAACATATGCTTCATTATACTATTACGACCACATCATACTTTTATAAATCATCAAACATTCATCACAAAATTCTTCGCAATCACATTACATACATCATCACATTACGCAACAACTACGCATTACAAGTACATTCAACAAACATGAGAATCAAATAAATCATACATCATCATCACATTATAACATCAATAAACATCAAATACAATCATCGTATGCCAATAAATCCATATATATATATATATATATATATATATATATATATATATATATATATATATTAGTTACAATCATAGTTATAAAACATCTCATCACTGGGAGGAAACTCCCCAAATTGAATACATCAATATAACTCATATCTCATCATCATATCACTATCTCGATACTGCAAGAGCTCTAGAACTCGATGCCTTGTTGTTAACCCCGTGTCACTAATCGCGACCTCGATATCTCTCCACCTACCTCCGTAGTAGCATAACCTCTATAGACTTCTTTATAAAGTAACTCAGTAACTTGATGAAACGTGCAAACACATCATGTGCTAAAGGACCACCACTTGCCACCTCTCTAGCTTGTCACATCTACTCACGTGCCTCGTCCCTCTCGCTCAAAGAGATGGTACATGTTGCTTTATTGCTATCACTATTAGCTCAAAAAAATTAGAATACTCACCCGCAATGTTGTCCACGTGCTCCAACACCCTCCACCGCAAGTGTGTCGGTGGCACATTCTGTGTCAATGTGTGGATAGATGTGTCCACAATCAAGGACCAATACGCGTCACCTACAACCAATAGAACAACACATTAGACAACCATAACCATCACATACACAAATAACAAATCATATAACATAACTTTTGTTTCGATCCTCGTTAGGGATCCTCGCGCTCAAACGTCGTAAAATCCCTTCCCGGGAAATCTAGTTTTCGAACTTAGTCTTTTTGAGCCTTTTTTGGCTGGGCGCATGGATTTGCCTTGTAACACCAAGTTTTGGTGCGCCCCCTTAAAAGCCTTTGGCGCATGGTTTTCCATGTTAACACGTCTTTCGGTGCGCCAAAGGATGTTGAATCACTTTTTGGTGCGCCAAAGGGCGCACATAATCTCTCTGCAACACCAAGTTTTGGTGCGCCAAAGGGCGCACATAACTTCATGTCGACAATGCATATGGTGCGCCAAAGGCGCACTCATTCTTCTGTTGTCAAATACTTCCGTGCGCCAAAGGGCGCACACTTTCCCCTGTCGACAGCAGTTTTCATGCGCCATTTCAAAAGTGGTTGGCGCATTGATGACAAGTTTTTCTATAAATATCAGTGCGCGCCCAATGTCATTTTCATTCCTTTTTGTCAAAGCACGTGATCGCTCTGACTTGTCACCTCTCCGCTGCCGCATTATCATCATCGCCCTGTGGACCCGCTCTCCAATTTTTGATATATATTCGAGGTAAGAGGTTCTCCCTCTTTTTCATTTTTTTGTTTTCGGTTCTGTGTTCTTGGTCGGGGTTTTGGTTTGCTGGCCAGTTTTAAATGGAATATGATTAAGCTAGTTTTTCCCCCCTGTGCTATTCCATCACGTTTTCTTCTTTTCCTCCTCCTCTCCCTCCCTCTTTCCAGATCTGCTGGAAGGGGAGCTGTTTTGAAAGGGCTTGGTCTGCAAAACCTTTTTGTAAAAAACCTTATATGACCAAGTAACTTTTGAAGTGGAAGAAAAGAATGAGAGATTTGAGCAGTTAGTGTAGTTCCATGGCGCACACCGCGCCTTTGTTGCACTTAAAATAACAGCTTGCGCCTCGCGCATCTACCCGCCATGTTACATGATCAAAACCCGCGCCAATGGCGCAACCCTTCCGTCCTGCTGCAGTTAGAATTCATGCGCCCTCAAAGCGCGCCCTTTTTGCATGCTACAAGTATAAATCCCGCGCTTCCTTAAAACCCTTTGGCGCACCTTCTTTCCATGTTACATCCCGCTTTCATGCGCCAAAGGGCGCACCCAGCTTTCATGCAACACAAGCCTTATTCGCGCGAGTATAAAGTTAGAAAGGCGCGGGCGCACCCTCCATTGCAGTAACATGATGTTGTGTAAAACCTTCATGCGCCGCGCCAAAGCCTTTGGCGCACCATTTGTTAATGTTACACAATCTTCCCATGCGCCAAAAGGCGCACCGAACCCCAATGTAACACGCATTTCCTGTGCGCCCTGCTATAAAATGCAACCTGCTTCATCCATGCGCCATGCGCCTTTGGCGCCAAGATAACCTCTGCAACATTCCTTTTCTGTGCGCCTTATCTATTTGGCCTGCCAGTTGCATTTTTCCCGCGCCCTGAGCCTTAAAATCTCTAACTCTTTCTTCTGCTAGCTTTCCAATGGAAGATCAAATGACTAATTCAACCTTTTTGGATTGGGTCTCACTTCTTCTTCGTGCAGATCAGCAACTGAGTTCGAAAGAACACATGTCTACGTCAAGCAAGAAGCCCACCAAACCAAGAGGAAAGGCTAAGCTGACAGAAGAAGAGATGAAATACAAATATCAGAGGGTCAGGATGCCCGAATCACAGGCTGAGTGCAGTATGGATGTCAGAGACTCTGAATTGGGTCACATTGACATGGATGAGTTCTGGGTTAGGACTCAAAAAGTTACAAGAAGTCCATGGATGGACAAGTTAATAGCAAAGCCCGCACTTCGCCGAGGAATCCCCACCAAGCCGCCAAACAACGAATTCATGATGGTGATTGCAAGCAATGTTACAACAAAGACACACAAGATGTGTCGAGAATAAGAAGGGCGAGGCAAACCATAAACCTCACCGCCCGTCACTTTGAGTTAATGCTTGCATCCTCACCACCGAACTACGTGGTCATAGCCAACGAGAATGCATCAAGGCCTCGGGAAGACAACGAAGACCAAGGCATGCAAATGATGAATGAGGTCTACCTAAAGAATAAGAAGGTGGTGACCTAAGTGGCCTCGACTATCCACCGAAGTGATTTCTCGAGGAACTCAAAGGATACTATCACTTTCCCGAGCAGAGTCTTCGCTTTCGATGCCCACTATTTCCATAAGTGGATGTCATGGGGCACTGGAGACAATGAATAAGAATTTGCCCGATCAGCGCTTTTGCTGGGGGAAATAATAAGCAAGACCATATCTCGAGCAAATACAACAATCAGCCACACAACAGAGTGTTCCATATGAACTCCTATGTAGTCTACGCCGCAAAGATCGGCGAAGGGATTATCCGGGCTGAACTGGTGGAGTATGGCCTCAAAGCCAAGATATTTGATTACTACCTGTAGCCGAGGCCGAGAATAGCATCCAACATTTCGCAAAAGTTAACGATGCATTCTTCTATCATGTCATCTCGCCACCGAGGCCAAACATGACTCATAAATGACGACCAAACACATAGTGGCAAGGGGCCACAGAGAAATGGGGGCCCTGCTCACCCAATTTCCCACGCTCACCTATCTAAGGGCTGCCAACTTTTTGGGAGAGCCAACCAGGCTACCAAGGTATGCTGGGCCTAAGCTGATTCTACTAGAACTGTCAAGACAGCTGGTCACATACCATGAGAAGTGCCTCAAAAGAAAGAAGGGTGGAACTCCTTTCCCCCTCAAAGTGGGCCGATACACATGCTCCACCCACCATAAGGCGAAGGAAATGTTCGCAGAGCTGGAGCTACTCAACTTGAAGCATGACTTCCCAGCCAGGCCTACCTTCGACCCAAGAAGCTGCCTGCCAAAAGCGAAGCTCGATCCGATCCATGTCCCTCAAATTGAGGATATTTACATTGACGTTCTCCATGAGGTGGAACTCAGAAGAAAGGATCATTCGCGCTTAGCATTGGAGGAAATCATCCAATACGGAGTGGCCATTGTCCCCGAAGGCTTCCAGACTACGGAAGATGAAGTAGATAAGGTGTATAATGACACAGATGGGGACAATTGGCCCTTCCCGGCCATTGACAGGAATAAGTCTCCTCAAACAATTGAGGAGAGGGTCAAGGAGACTATGCGGAGAACAGAGCATTGGTGCCGCATGAACGGACTAATCTACCTCGGGGTAGATTTCACAACTTCCCCTTTGGGCAACGCACCTCCAAGGTCAAAGAAGCAGCTGAAAGGCAAAGGTGCAGAAGGTGAACCTAGCACCATTCAGGAGGAAGCCCCTGAAAGTCCTCTTCCTTCAGAGCCTGAACAAGTCATAACTCTTGATGAGGAATTGACAGAGGATAGTCCTATACGCCCATCCACCTGTGATGTCGGCCGCGCTACAACTTCGTGAGGTCCCTTCTATCCCTTCTTCTTCTCTTCCTTCCTCCTCCTCGAGTGACTCAAACGACCACCCCTTTGTCGTGTGTCCTCTCGCCCCTTCTTCTACCCTTTCCCCGCTTCTTCATCTATCTTCTCCTCCTCGCTGATTTGTCTTCCTCTATTTCTTCCCTCATCTCCGAGCTCCCTTCCCTTCCTATGTCTTCTGCAGTTGCGGTTCCCCTTCCTCCCGTGGACATTTCTTCGGCTATTCTTTCCATGCCGCCGCCGCGTGTCTCCACGTTTTTCCCCTCTTCTACCGTTGCTGCCTCCCCCTCTGTCTCTGGTCCTTCTTCTATAGGACCAGCTTGGATCTCTCAGCAGCTGAGCCAACAAAAGAGGAAAGTCCCCATCGCTCCGATGGACTTTTCGGTCATTCCGGCTAAAGGAGCAAAGAAGCACAAGCCGGTTACACGCTTCTCAAAGAGCGCTGCAGGTGAGAGAGTCATGGAAATAGCGTACCCCAACCCCCTCAAAGAGAAAGAAGATCTGTCTCCGACAGATTTCACCGTGACTCAAGTCACAATGGGGACATCCTCAGAAAGTCTCCAGGGGGAAGCTCTTTCCGCAGTTGATGCACTCTGCAAAAAGCTTCAGGAAACGAAAGAGGAGAAAAGGCTACTGAAGGAGCAGAACAAGTACCTGCTTCAAGCCTTACAGAAGATGGGGAGTGCACCTCCCACAATCGCCGAGAGACTCCCGAGCCGCTCACCAGAGAAGATCAATGAGTATTCAAAGATCGGCGAGCAGGGTATGGCTATTTCTGCTTGGAGGAGCCAGATCCTCAAGGATAGTGAAAGAGTAATCGCCGAGTATATCAGTTTATACTTAAACATCGAGAAGGCGAATAAGGAACTCCAAGCATTAGCAGGTCCGATATCAGAAGAGTTAGAACATGCTAGACTCCAGCACGAGACCTTCCAACAAATGTTCGACTGCGCTCACCAAGATCCGGTCAAGTTCGAGTCTTCGGTCATCCAAGGGCCCTCAACAAAACTATGTCCACTCTGACTATCGATAGATCAGCTGGAATTTGTTTTAGAAAAGATAGACAAGGTAAAGGAAGAGGCCCCGATGCAATGCATCAAATGGAGAAAATTGTCCTCGCCATGACTCTGTGGTTGCTCACTCCTTCCCTTACCTTGAGATCACCGATGACACTATCCGGATCTTCAAGGAGATAGCTTCTCAAGGACAGGCCGAGGTCACATTCGACACCGAATCTATCAACAACCTACCGCCTCGTAGGGACTTCATCGGGTTCCTTATCGAGGCGAGAAAGATTATTCCAAACTCCTAAAAGCTCATGACGAGCGGAGACTTGCGAAGCAATCAGTGAACGGCACAAGGATCCATCACAGGATCAATTTGGGCCAATGATCAGCAAGTTTTTGGAATACCGCGCTCAGTTCCACATATCATCACCTGAGCAGCATCAGAAACAGGCAACCCCTTTTCGGCCGCAGGATGATGATGATGAGTAGCTTCTTCTTCTTCTTCTTCTTCTTCTTCTCTCTATTCTCCGACTTTCTTTTCGAAATGTCTAAAATGTGTTGGCACAAATGATGACATCATCCATGTTGCATCATGGGATGATGTCATCCACCAAGTTGTCAAAGTCAACATGACTTTTAGATATTTTGTAAATATCTTTGTAAATAAGTGGTTGGCTCCATTTTGCCTTCTCTCTCCCTCATCTTCTATAAATATGAGAATACTTGTTGTATTCAAGGGTGAACATTTTTTAGATAGAAATAGAAGTGAGGAGAGAAAGACTTTGAGCTTTCTTGTAACAGAAAAGAACAAGTAATACAATTATTCAGACTTTGTGCTCAATAGTCAGTTATACATTAGATCTTTCTTACGTTAGATCTCGTATGTGTTTAATGCTTGATTCATATCTACTTTTCCGTCATTTGTTTATCAAGATTGCTTTGTTTATTTATGCAAGTAGGTTTGGCTCATTTACTACCAAACTAAAAACATAAATCTTCCGACCTTTCTCGCTTTGAATTCATTTCTTTTCTCCCTTCGATCTGCTTCTTTCTCTTCTCCCTCTTTCATTCCTTTCTTTTCGCAGCTGAACACTCTACCGGGATGAGATCCCAACCCCGAAGGCGAATCAGAGACTTGCATAGGTTCCTCGCTAGTAGAAATAGCAATAAACCGCTTTCGCTTTGCCTCAAAGAGGGGCTAAGCCCTGCACACTGTTGGCTCGCCTATCCATAGATCTGTCCACGCGACAGATTTTCGGACCAACAGTTTTTGGTGACTCTACTGGGGATCGAATAGATCTGCTGATCTATGGTGGTGGTATAATATAAAATCAGAAAAATATAAGAAAATCACTGCCTGTTTGCAAATCTGCACTTTTGTTGAAAATCCAAAAATTTGCAAAAGTGCCCGAAATTGAAAATTTTCTTCTGAAATCCATAGATCGGGCCTAGTTACAGATCTTTAGTTCGCTGAGTTTTTATCAAAGTTAACATTTTTCCGTAGATCTGAGTTTTTGACTATTTTCTAAAAAGTTCAAAACCCTCTGAAAAATAAAAGATCAGATCTGAAAATCAGCCTGCTATTCTTCCCTGCCATCTTATCCTCGCTACTATTTGTCATTAACCGCAATCGGTTTTTCGAAGAGGATAGTTTTTAAATATCTAGAAAAGTGCATGCTGCTGGTTTTTGTCAGAAAAACCAGAAAATCAGCAAGTACACCCAAAAATAAAGTTTAAATCTGCGCCATAATATCGCAGATCTGGAAGGTACGCTGGCAAGTGAACCTTTTACGCGCAGCAGGAGAGCCCGTGGAGAAGTTGATCCTACTTTCGATCTGCTTCAAAGGCACAATTTCAGCGTAACACCGCACGTTTTTCAAATAAGTAAGCTCAAGCTAGCCGGCCATCCAGAGTGTCTCACCTCCACGAAGAAAAGTCTTTTACAAGGAGCATCTACATCCCTCAGAGTGCTCACGCTTCAGTGAACCACCCTCCCACTGTGTGCTTTTTCCAGCCTTTTTCAAATGGCGGTACCATGGGGAAATGCTATGGGTCCTCTCGCATTACCACATCCAGCTTCACGCGCTCCTCACGGAAACAGAAAGAATTTTCCCAAATTCGACGGGAGCGGAAATCAAAGCACGGATTCCCACATATCTGCTTTCATTATGTCATGCAGTATTTTGGACGTGACTCACGAAGATGTGTCGGTTCGCCTTTTTCTGGAGACTCTACAAGGGCCCGCAGCTGAATGGTTTCAGCATTTGCCGCCGCATCTATCACCAGTTGGGCAACCTTGCGGGAAGCTTTTGAAGACAGATACAAGCCTTCAGAAGATGCATTTGCGTTGCTATCACGGATCACCCACCTGAAGAAAGAGGCCAATGAGACTATGCGCGATTTTGTCACCCGGTTCAATGCATTAATCAACCGTGTCCCTACTGCCATGCTTCCAACACCGGAGAATCAAAAGTGTTTCTTCGTGAACGCCATGAGCTCAAAAGTCAGCTTCTTGCTCCTTCAAGAGCGAGTAGCTACTCTACCTCTCGCTCAGGCTGCTGCCATCCGGATAGAAGACAATTTGATAATATCTGGCGAGTTGAGAAAGGAATCATCAAAGTCCAAATCTTCAGATCCCTCGCCTACTACTTCGTCTGATCCGGCATTCCAAAAGATGGCGAATGATCTGCTCGCATTGAAAAAGCAGTTGGCCCAGGCTCCTAGTTCCTCATACCGAGACGTTCCACGAAGGAGTTTTGTTCCCAACAATGTTTCACAAAGACCGCGTCTACCTGCAACTGCTCCACGGTTGGCGCTTGAAGCTCCTCCGGTCAATGCTTTGGCCGAAATTGAAGAGGAAGAGCAGTACTATGAAGAATCTTCGCCTCAAGACGAAGATGATCAAGATGCTCATGTGAGCCGACCGCGACTCCACTCCACTATGGATACATGGAATTTGATGAGGATGAATCTGATGAAGAAGAGAGTACTCAAGGCTATGCAAGTGACAATCATATGCTGCTTTTTACCCGCCGCAAGGAAAAGAAGCGGAAGTTGCACCCATGCGCAGTAAAGAGAAGGCCGTGTCAAACGCGCCCCAACCATTGTTAAAAGAGGTAATCCCTTCCTACTCAACTTCCTCGCTAAGTCTTTTCCAAAGAAGTCCTTTCCGCCCATCTCTCCTCCGAATCAGCCCCCTCATATTCCTATCAAGATCAAGAACCCTGCTCCACCATCGCGAAGTGAAGGACTCATTCCTCACCAACGCAACCCTCGCCGCATTCGATATAATAGATCATGCAAAAAGACCAAGATCCAAATGTCTCAAGCCGAGTACCTTCACCAAATCCCGACAAGTAAGATTAACTAAATATATTCGAGTCAAGTCACATGCCTAAACAGTTTCCCCAAAAGGAATCCTTTCCACTCCCCCGAATCCCACATAAATGTTGCTTCAACATCTCGCATCGTAAGATAGAACCTTTCTATCTCTCTCTCCTAATCAACGGCCATAAGTTGAGCAACCGATAATTGATTCCGAGCTTCGATAATGTCATGCCGCAAAAGTCGCCCATGCTTTAGGCCTCACTCTTACCAAACCTTTCGGCATGTTATTCATCGAAACCAAGCAAGTGCCATTGATTGGCCAAATCAAAGACGCGCAATTTGCGTTCGCAGCATTCCCTGAAAAGAGGGTAAAGATGACCGTTCTCGTTGCTGACATTCCAGCAGCCTATGGAATTCTGCTAGGAAGGAGTTTCTGCAGCGAAGTTGGTGGAGAAATTCACATGGACTGGTCTAAAGCTAGAATACCCGTCAAAGGTGTGATGCAGACTTTAGAACCAGAATCGCAAAAGAAGTACTTGGTTACTAGCTCTGAGGACCCCAAAGCCCAAATCCTTTTTGAATCATCAGGGATGGGGAACTACTTCTTATCTACCGAGACGGGTACAAAGGGCATTTTTGTTCAAGAAAAGGATCTTAATGAGATCTGGACCTTGCAATTTGATGGCAAGCTTGGCGACTAGTGGGTGTGGCGCCGGAATCGTGCTAATATCTCCCGAAGAGGAGGTAATTCCTCTTTCTTTCAAGTTGCAGTTTTTCAATACTAACAATACTGCTGAGTATGAATCTCTGTTGCTCGGTATGCAAGCCGCAAAGGAAAGAGGAATTAAAAATCTAAAAGTTCAAGGTGATGCTGAGCTAGTTGTAAATCAGGTCAAAAGGATTTACCAAGTGAAAAATGAGAGGCTCAGGCACTACCGTAACGCAGTATGGGACAACATTGAAGAATTTGATGCCTTTTCAATAGAGCAATTCCAAGAGCTCAAAATGATATGGCCGATTCATTGGCCGTTTCAGCATCTCTCATGCTCCCGCACCCGGGTTTGAAAACGAACAAATACACCATCGAAGTGGTTTTCCGCCCGAGCGTGCTGCATAACTCTCAAAGATTGGCGTGTATTCAACGATGATAATCACCTCATTGCCTTTCTAGAAAAATCAGAACATTTTGATGAGTCAGATTTTGAAGGATCCACCTCTACATGCCGTGAATCAATCAACAAATAAAACCATGAATCGAGGAGAAGACGGCATATGTCACCAAAGGAAATAAAATTCCAAGGGCCTGGTTTCTCTGAGCGCTTGTTTGACAGCACGACTGTTTTATGAAAAAGAAGAAGCAAGATGTTCCCGACTCATCCCCAGAAATAGAACCACTCAATATAGGTTCTGAGGCACATCCGCAATTTGTAAACATTGGCAAATGTTGCACGCCCGAAGAGAAGCGGAAATTTGTCAAGTTGCTGAAGAAATATATAGATGTGTTGGCATGGTCCTATGCCGATCTAAAGTCCTTCAAGCCAAAGGACGTTCAGCATGACATACCGCTGAAAGAAGATGTCAAAGCCTTTCGCCAGAAGCAAAGGCACTATAATCCGAAGATTTCGGGCACCATCCAGGCAGAAATTCAGAAGATGCTGGATGCAAGAATCATCTTCCCTATCCATCACAGCACTTGGGTGGCGAATATTGTGCCAGTGCGCAAGAAAAACGGCGAGATACGCATATGCGTAGACTTTCGAAATTTGAATCAAGCTTCACTGAAAGATAACTACCCTCTTCCGATAATGGATCAAGTTCTGCAAGCAGTAACTGGATCAGAAATGCTGTCTATGCTTGATGGTTTTTCAGGCTACAATCAGATTGAAGTCTCGCCTGAAGATCAATTCAAAACAACGCATTCACTACTCCCTGGGGTACATTTGCCTACAAAGCAGATGCCTTTTGGCCTCGACTAATGCAGTGCTACTTTTCAACGGGCCATGGACTTCGTATTTAAAGGTATGATGGGAAAAGTCATCAGAGTTTATCTAGATGACTTAACCGTGTTCTCTAAACAACGAAGTGATCATTGTGATCACTGGAGCAAGTATTGGCCAAAGCCGAGAACATGGAATTTCCCTAAATCCCAAAAAGTCTGCTTTTTGGAGTTACTAAGGGAAGTCATAGGGCATGTGGTTAGCAAAGAAGGAACGAAAGATAGATATTGAAAGGGTTAAGGCTATTCGTAGCCTTACTCGCCTACAAGCAAGACTGGTGTTCATTCTTTCTTCTAAAGGTGAACTTTCTTAGGCGTTTTGTTCCCGATTTTGCCGAAAAGACTCGCCACATATCAAACATGATGAAGGGGTCACCAACTTTCGATGGAGTGAGGAAGGGAAAAGTCATTTGAAGAAATAAAACTTCGCTGCCCATGCACCGTCCCGTATGTCCCGACTTCTCCAAGGACTTCATCATGTATAGCTACGCATCGTAACATACCGTGTCCGCAATCTTAATGCAAAAGAATTCGTAAGACATATCAATCCGATCGCATTCATGAGTTCTCCCTCAAGCCTCACGAGTCAAGATGACTCAATTGGAAAAGCATGCCTTTGCCATTGTCAAAGCAAAGAAGAATTTCAGGTATTACATTCTAAACTCGCATACGGTGGTGCTGGTCCCCGACACGGCGGTAAAATCAATTCTAACTCAGCAGGAGTTAGGAAGCTTGAGAGGGAATTGGATCGCAAAGGTCCAGGAATATGACCTGGATATTAAACCTACCAAGCTGGTGAGGGGCAAAGGCCTGTGTCAGCTAATGGCTGAAAATGAAAATTTAGAAGGTCCTAAAGGAAAAGAGGATTGTACAAACGAAGAGCAAAGCCCTCTAGAGGAGCCTGATTCTCTGCCTCTAGTTCTGTTTGTTGCAACTAGTGACGAGTGGTACTCCGACATTGCTTTCTTCCTTACCTACGGCGAATGCCCAATGCACCTAACTGCAAAGGAGAAGCGCACTATAAAGCTCAGAGCAGCTAAATATGTCATCTGGGATGACGGTTTATATAAGCGCGGGATAGACGGTGTCTTCCTGCGATGTGTTGACAAGCCCCAAAGAAGTAAAACCGCTGAAAGTTTTCACAATTCAGCCTCGTGGAGGCCATTTTTCTTCTTCCGTGATAAAGACACACAAGATCATTCGAGCTGTACTATCGGCCAACGCTTCTTTCAAGATGCGCTACCTGGGTGGCAAAGTGTGAACCCTCACAAGAATTTGTCGGCAAGCCCAAGTCAAGGCTGCCCTTCCCTAAGGCCGGTCATCATCAATGAACCATTCAGCAATGGGGAATTGATTTTATCGCGCACTCAATCCTCAATCGAGTGCCGACATAGCTATGTCCTTACAAAGAACGGATTACTTCACCAAGTGGGTGGAAGCCATACCGCAAGCATGCCACTTCGAGGTGGTTTGCAGCTTTATCAAAGAAAATATCATTGTCGTTCGGCGCTCCAAACAAAATCGTTGGCTGATAATGCTTCTAACTTCTCCTCCCGAGAAGTTATTAGTTTTTGCTATGAATATGGAATAACTTTAGCACATGCCTCGATTATTATTACCCTCAGGAAATGGTCAAAGCGGAATCCAAGAATAAGAACTTGGTGACCATCATACGGAAATTAGTAGATGAGAATCAGCGGATGTGGCACAAGTCTTTATACGACGACGCTTGGCGGGCGGACCGCATTACCCCCAAGAGATCTCTCGCATGTCACCTTTTCAAGTGTTATATGGCACCGATGCCGAACTTCCCATTTCTCCGAACTTCCCGCTCTACGCTGGCACGAGTAATCAAGATGAAACTTTCACTTCTCTAGAAAAGAGAATTATGTATCTCATGGAACTTGAAGAAAAGAGAGTAAGAGTGGTCGACAGATCACCGAACATCGAATCAAGTAAAGAGGCTTTTTGACAAGAAGGCCAAGCAGAGAAATTTTCAAGTGGGAGATCTCGCCTCTTTATGGGACAAGCGAAGAGAGCCAAAGGGCATGCACGGAAAATTTGATTCCCTATGGAGAGGGCCCTTCAAAATCAAGCAACTCAATGGAGAGAATAGTTTCTATCTCTCATATCCGGATGGAGCCGAACTCCCGCTTCCCTATAGCGGCAACATCTCAAGATCTTCGTGAAGTAGAGCTTTCTCTCTTCTTTTCGTACATGCTTTGCTTTTTTTTGTGTGTTTGCTTTCGCCGTGTGTGTTTGCTTTCGGTTTGTTTTGTGTTTCTTTGTTCTCCTCCGGTCCCCTTGTTTTTGACTCCGTACCCAATGGATAGGCACATGTGATCTGGGATTCTCTACCCCCGAGTTCGCTCAGAGTAGTCCCCGTAGAGAGCCAACATATCCCGTAAAATTGACAAGGGCAATTTTACCGATAACCATACCGAAACTTTTGTTTCGATCCCTCGTTAGGGATCCCTTGCGTTCGAAACGTTGTAAAATCCCTTCCCGAGAAATCTAGTTTTCGAACTTAGTCTTTTTGAGCCTTTTTTTGGCTGGGCGCATGGATTTGCCTTGTAACACCAAGTTTTGGTGCGCCCCCTTAAAAGCCTTTGGCGCATGGTTTTCCATGTTAACACGTCTTTCGGTGCACCAAAGGATGTTGAATCACTTTTTGGTGCGCCAAAGGGCGCACATAATCTCTCTGCAACACCAAGTTTTGGTGCGCCAAAGGGCGCACATAACTTCGTGTCGACAATGCATATATGGCGCGCCAAAGGCGCACTCATTCTTCTCGTTGTCAAATACTTCGTGCGCCAAAGGGCGCACACTTTCCCCTCGCCGACAAGAGCTTTCATGCGCCATTTCAAAAGTGGTCATGATTGATGACAAGTTTTTCTATAAATATCAAGCGCGCCCCAATGTCATTTTCATTCCTTTTTGTCAAAGCACGTGATCGCTCCGACTTGTCACCTCTGCTCTGCTCATTATCATCGCCCCGTGGACCCGCTCTCCAATTTTTGATATATATTCGAGGTAAGAGGTTCTCCTCTTTTTTTTGTATTTTGTGCTTGCTCGTGTTCTTGGTGTGGGGTCTTGGTCTTGCTTTTGGTTTGCTGCTTTTTAAATGGAATATGATTAAGCTAGTTTTTCCCCCGTGCTATTCCATCACATTTTCTTTTTTCCTCCTCCTCTCCTCCCCTTTCCCAGATCTCGCCAAGGGGAGCTGTTTTGAAAGGGCTTGGTCTCGCAAAACCTTTTTGTAAAAACCTTATATGACCAAGTAACTTTTGAAGTGGAAGAAAAGAATGAGAGATTTGAGCAAGCTTAGTGTAGTTCCATGGCGCACCGGCGCGCTCTTGTTGCACTTAAAAATTGCGCCCTTCGCATCGCATCTACCCCCCATGTTACATGATCAAACCCGCGCCTAAGGCGCAACCCTTCCGTCCCGCTCGCAGCTAGAATTCATGCGCCTCAAAGCGCGCCTTTTTTGCTACAAGTATAAATCCCGCGCTTCCTTAAAACCTTTGCGCACCTTTCTTCCATGTTACATCCCGCTTTCATGCGCCAAAGGGCGCACCTACTTTCATGCAACACAAGCCTTATTCGCGCGAGTATAAAGTTAGAAAGCGCGCGGCGCACCCTCCATCATAGAACATGATGTTGTGTAAAACCTTCATGCGCCGCGCCAAAGCCTTTGGCGCACCATTTGTTAATGTTACACAATCTTCCCATGCGCCAAAAGGCGCACCGAACCCCAATGTAACACGCATTTCCATGCGCCTGCTATAAAATGCAACCTCGCTTCATCCATGCGCCATGCGCTTTGCGCCAAAGATAACCTCTCGCAACATTCCTTTTCTGTGCGCCTTATCTATTTGGCCTGCCAGTTGCATTTTTCCCGCGCCCTGAGCCTTAAAATCTCTAACTCTTTCTTCTGCTAGCTTTCCAATGGAAGATCAAATGACTAATTCAACCTTTTTGGATTGGGTCTCACTTCTTCTTCATGCAGATCAGCAACCGAGTTCGAAAGAACACATGTCTACGCTGCAAGAAGCCCACCAAACCAAGAGGAAAGGCTAAGTTTCGATGTAAGAAGAGATGAAATACAAATATCGAGGGTCGATGCCCGAATCACAGCCGAGTGCAAGATGGATGTCAGAGACTCTGAATTGGGTCACATTGACATGGATGAGTTCTGGGTTAGGACTCAAAAAGTTACAAGAAGTCCATGGATGGACAAGTTAATAGGCAGTGCCCTGCACTTCACCGAGGAATCCCCGCGCCAATGCCGTAAACAACGAATTCATGATGGTGATTGCGCAATGTTACAACAAAGACACAAGATGTGTCGAGAATAAAGAAGGGCGAGGCAAACATAAACCTCACCGCCCGTCACTTTGAGTTAATGCTTGCATCCTCACCACCGAACTACGTGGTCATAGCCAACGAGAATGCATCAAGGCCCTGGGAAGACAACGAAGACCAAAGGCATGCAAATGATGAATGAGGTCTACCTAAAGAATAAGAAGGTGGTGACCCGGTGGCCTCAGACTATCCACCGAAGTGATTTCTCAGAGGAACTCAGTGATACTATCACTTTCCTGAGCAGAGTCTTCAGGCTTTCAGATGCCCACTATTTCCATAAGTGGATGTTGCGGTACCTGGAGACAATGAATAAGAATTTGCCCGATCAGCGCTTTTGCTGGGGGGAAATAATAAGCAGCACCATATCTGAGCAGCTACAACAGCTCGCCACAACAGGAGTGTTCCATATGAACTCCTATGTAGTCTACGCCGCAAAGATCGGCGAGGGATTATCCGGGCTGAACCGGTGGGAGTATGGCCTCGTGCCAAGATATTTGATTACTACCTGAGCCGAGGCCGAGAATAGCATCCAACATTTCGCAAAAGTTAACGATGCATTCTTCTATCATGTCATCTGCCTACTGAGGCCAAACATGACTCATAAATGACGACCAAGAACATAGTGGCAGTCACAGAGAAATGGGGGGCCCTGTTCACCCAATTTCCCACGTTCACCTATCTGAGGGCTGCCAACTTTTTGGGAGAGCCAACCAGGCTACCAAGGTATGCTGGGCCTAAGCTGATTCTACTAGAACTGTCAAGACAGCTGGTCACATACCATGAGAAGTGCCTCAAAAGAAAGAAGGGTGGAACTCCTTTCCCCCTCAAAGTGGGCCGATACACATGCTCCACCCACCATAAGGCGAAGGAAATGTTCGCAGAGCTGGAGCTACTCAACTTGAAGCATGACTTCCCAGCCAGGCCTACCTTCGACCCAAGAAGCTGCCTGCCAAAAGCGAAGCTCGATCCGATCCATGTCCCTCAAATTGAGGATATTTACATCGACGCTCTCCATGAGGCGGAACTCAAGAAAGGATCACTCTCGCTAGCATCGGGCGGAAATCATCCAATACGGAGTGGCCATTGTCCCCGAAGGCTTCCGTACTACTAAGATGAAGTAGATAAGGTGTATAATGACACGATGGGGACAATTGGCCCTTCCCGCCATCGACAGAATAAGTCTCCTCAAACAATCGAGGAGAGGGTCAAGGAGACTATGCGGAGAACAGAGCATCGGTGCCGCATGAACGGACTAATCTACCTCGGGTAGATTTCACAACTTCCCCTTTGGGCAACGCACCTCCAAGGTCAAAGAAGCAGCTGAAAGGCAAAGGTGCGTAAGGTGAACCTAGCACCATTCAGAGGAAGCCCCCGAAAGTCCTCTTCCTCGCAGCCGAATGTCATAACTCTTATGAGGAATCGACAGAGGATAGTCCTATACGCCCATCCACCTGTGATGTCGGCCGCTACAACTTCAGAGGTCCCTTCTATCCCTTCTTCTTCTCTTCCTTCCCCTCCTCGAGTGACTCAAACGACCACCCCTTTGGTCGTGTCCTCTGCCCCTTCTTCTACCCTTTCCCCTGCTTCTTCATCTATCTTCTCCTCCCTCGCTGATTTGTCTTCCTCTATTTCTTCCCTCATCTCCGAGCTCCCTTCCCTTCCTATGTCTTCTGCAGTTGCGGTTTCCCTTCCTCCCGTGGACATTTCTTCGGCTATTCTTTCCATGCCGCCGCCGCGTGTCTCCACGTTTTTCCCCTCTTCTACCGTTGCTGCCTCCCCCTCTGTCTCTGGTCCTTCTTCTATAGGACCAGCTTGGATCTCTCAGCAGCTGAGCCAACAAAAGAGGAAAGTCCCCATCGCTCCGATGGACTTTTCGGTCATTCCGCCCAAAGGAGCAAAGAAGCACAAGCCGGTTACACGCTTCTCAAAGAGCGCTGCAGGTGAGAGAGTCATGGAAATAGCGTACCCCAACCCCCTCAAAGAGAAAGAAGATCTGTCTCCGACAGATTTCACCGTGACCCAAGTCACAATGGGGACATCCTCAGAAAGTCTCCAGGGGGAAGCTCTTTCCGCAGTTGATGCACTCTGCAAAAAGCTTCAGGAAACGAAAGAGGAGAAAAGGCTACTGAAGGAGCAGAACAAGTACCTGCTTCAAGCCTTACAGAAGATGGGAAGTGCACCTCCCACAATTGCGCCGAGACTCCTGAGCTGCTCAGTCAGGAGAAGATCAATGAGTATTCAAAGATCGGCGAGCAGGGTATGGCTGTTTCTGCTTGGAGGAGCCAGATCCTCAAGGATAGTGAAAGAGTAATCGCCGAGTATATCAGTTTATACCTAAACATCGAGAAGGTGAATAAGGAACTCCAAGCATTAGCAGGTCCGATATCAGAAGAGTTAGAACATGCTAGACTCCAGCACGAGACCTTCCAACAAATGTTCGACTGTTCAGTCGAAGATCTGGTCAAGTTCGGAGTCTTCGGTCATCCAAGGGCCCTCAACAAAACTATGTCCACTCTGGACTATCAGATAGATCAGCTGGAATTTGTTTTAGAAAAGATAGACAAGGTAAAGGAAGAGGCCCTGATGCAATGCATCAAATGGAGAAAATTGTCCTCGCCATGACTCCAGGGTTGCTCACTCCTTCCCTTACCTTGAGATCAGCTGATGACACTATCCGGATCTTCAAGGAGATAGCTTCTCAAGGGACAGGGCCAGAGGTCACATTCGACACTGAATCTATCAACAACCTACTGGCCTGTAGGGACTTCATCGGGTTCCTTATCGAGGCGGAGAAAGATTATTCCAAACTCCCGAAAAGCTCATAGACGAGCGGAGACTTGCATGCACAATCAAAGCTGAACGGCACAAGGATCCATCACAGGATCAATTTGGGCCAATGATCAGCAAGTTTTTGGAATACCGCGCTCAGTTCCACATATCATCACCTGAGCAGCATCAGAAACAGGCAACCCCTTTTCGGCCGCAGGATGATGATGATGAGTAGCTTCTTCTTCTTCTTCTTCTTCTTCTTCTTCTCTATTCTCCGACTTTCTTTTCGAAATGTCTAAAATGTGTTGATACAAATGATGACATCATCCATGTTGCATCATGGGATGATGTCATCCACCAAGTTGTCAAAGTCAACATGACTTTTAGATATTTTGTAAATATCTTTGTAAATAAGTGGTTGGCTCCATTTTGCCTTCTCTCTCCCTCATCTTCTATAAATATGAGAATACTTGTTGTATTCTGGGTGAACATTTTTTAGATAGAAATAGAAGTGAGGAGAGAAAGACTTTGAGCTTTCTTGTAACAGAAAAGAACAAGTAATACAATTATTCAGACTTTGTGCTCAATAGCTGTGTTATACATTAGATCTTTCTTACGTTAGATCTGTATGTGTTTAATCTGCTTGGATTCATATCTACTTTTCCGTCATTTGTTTATCAAGATTGCTTTTTTTATTTATGCAAGTAGGTTTGGCTTTGTTTACTACCAAACTAAAAACATAAATCTTCCGACCTTTCGCTTTGGAATTCATTTCTTTTCTCCCTTCGGATCTGTTCTTTCTCTTCTCCTCTTTCATTCCTTTTTTTCGCAGCACTGAACACTCTACTGGGATGAGATCCCAACCCCGAAGGCGAATCTGTGAGACTTGCATAGGTTCCTCGCTAGTAGAAATAGCAATAAACCGGGCTTCATTGCCTCAAAAGAGGGGCTAAGCCCGCACACCGTTGGCCTCCACCCACCATGCACGATATGCCTTTATACACCCCGCATCATCTACATTTATCAACTCTATCACCACATTGACCTCATCTTGCCCAGAGGTACTAGCCGCTCTCCCGTGGACCTTTGTCTAGCTCGGCCCTCCTTAGAGATCTAACATTTCTAACCCATACATTTGGCTCTTGGGGCACATCCAGGCCATACCAAACTATCAAGATACCCGCTCCGCTTGGAATAACTCGGTCACCATTGGAAACAGATCCTCCAAACACATCATCCTCTGTATGCATCAAAGCTCTACCACATCCTTTGGTCATCCTCCATAGTCTTGGTATGGCCTCCATCTCACCGGCTTAGGCCCCACCCAATCTATTAGTGCTCTATAGGTGTCAATATCCATCTTCTCGCCCCATGCACACCAATCCATATCTTAGCAAATGCGTTTGGCCTAGCCAATCTACTTGCGGACCAACAATCGCCTCGGTATTGCTATATGCTCATAAGTTCATATATGTAAAAAACTTGTCACTCCCAATCCCACCTCCATGCTCCTCCTATGTAAATATATAAAGATCTTTATATAAGTGGGCCAACACACATCGTGCCACACATACCTATTTCTCTCCTCCTCTATTTGGCGGAAAATATCATGCATCTTATATAAAATGCCCATGCCATCACCTTCCACTATAATCAATGGTCCAATAACCATGGCTATAAACTTCTGCAAGCGCGAACCCTTGATCTCAAAATCACATCCAAGCTAATATGGGATTCGGAAAGCACTCGGATCCCCACAAATTACCACCTAGCGGCCCTCGTTTGTCTCTCCATAGCCATGACTTTTACCCTATCACCTACTATCGGTAATCACAAAGATGTGATATACATCCTCTAATGTGATTGTCATCTCACCTATAGGAAGCCAAAACGTACAAGTATCTCGCACACCATCTCTCACACAAAGTTGTAAGCATAGGCATATTATGGGGCACATCCCCATCCTCATTATGTGTCATAGGATGGCACGGTCCATAACATCCCAATCCTCATCTAACAACCCTAATCCAAGCAACGTACTCAAGTGGCATCCACCACGGAACTCCCTCGAATGGATATCCCTCTACACACCATAAAACAACACCAAACACAAAGTGTTAGAACACCATACAAATACACACATGCTTACTTATGACATCACTACACATCAAATTTCACGTTTACATCACTCTGGTGAAAATCAAAATTTCGGATATGGGCACTCGAAATAGGGACCGAGGCATCCAGGAGTAGGACACTAGTGCCCATGTTTGGGTGCTCCTGTCCCAAAGGCCACTAAGCACCTTCACCACTCTTGTCCAGGTCCAAAACACCAAGAAAAACAAAAATAACAATTTCGTAAAATTCACTAAAAATGACTACTTCAAATACATCTTTAAAAAAACATCACACTTACCAACTCCATCATCATACGCGACGCCATTGCATGCCACCACCATCTCAAATTGACTCGGTCGTAGTGCTCTAACTTACGAACATCCTTACACACTTAGAGCTCACTCTCACACTCACGTAAAAGAAAAATGACTTGCCTAATCACTTTTTCACTTTGTTATTTATAGTGTCTTGGCATTATTCACTTTACTATAGTCATACTTCACATTCATTACTCAATTAATGCACATCGCACAATTTTGCTCATATCTTGAACATTTTACTCCGATTTCTACCCCGTTTGCGACATTATTTTCAAAATTTTACCTACTATCATATCATACACATGATGCACACACTATTTATCCTTGACATCATTTTACGTTCAATACTCACACACTTTTGCAGTGTTCCATCATACACAACCTATTACGTGCTTACTTTCGGCTCAACATTTGTTCTCGTCATCACTTCCCCTTTCATTGAAAGGTGGGCATACAATCGGGGTCATCCTATAATTCCCCTTACACCACTACGCGATCATTCTACACTTATAATTTATCATTTTCAAACATTTACTAATACACCATGTGACATTTCATCATTTTCTATCAATTCCCCTAATGACCTAACATAGGGGAAACAAGCGTAAAATCTCTCTATGAGTAAAACAATCAAAACAACCAATTAATTAATCATATAACACTTCAAATTATACAACAATTGAAATCATACCATTTAATTGATACAATACAACACATTTAGCCTCCCAGATGACCTAACTTAGGAGTTACATTGTTACTTTCCCAAATGACCTAACATGGGAAGTTATTCTACATTTCATGTTTGCTTCTAGATGACCTAACTTGGAAGCCACCACACACACATTGCGGTGACACCCTTGGAGTGGGGGCAATGAGACGTCATTGCCTTTCCTATATTGCTCCTATATGGGTCAACACGTTTGATCGAAATCTTTGGATCCAAAATCACTGAAAATTTGATTTGTGCAAATTTGTAGCGGCTAGATATATTGAGGATGTAGTTAAAGGTTTGAGAATAACACATCTTTCTCCCTACACTCTTCCTCTAGAGGTAGGTCTCCCAAATCCTCTAGTTTTTCATATATACGGAATCGAGTTGGGAGTTGATCACTCCCTACCCCATCATATCGTCATCATACAAAATTTAAAATCATCAATCATTCAACATCACAATCATCATCCTCATTTAGTACTCTTTATCATAATATTACATCTCTCGTTACACCACATAGATCAACATGTTGATCCATGGTTCATCACACTATATGTTTTCATTTGGCACACTTTTCTACCACATTTCCACCTTTTACTACAACATGGACTTCTCCTAGGACTTCTCTCGGTACACATCTCTAACTACTTTATGTTACCAAGCTTTCACTCACCAACATAAAGTGGGGGAAAATGTAGTCAAAAATCACGCACTTACTACTATTATTATACCACAAAGTATATTGTTTTATATATGGATCTTGCGTAAGAAAAGTATTCACGGATGACCCATTCCATAGTCCAATTATCTGTCTTATTGGTATTTATCATTGTTTGTTTTATACATTTTTCACTCACTCACATAGTTCAGTCGGGTCTCAAGGATCCCAATCATGTCAATACTCACTCGGTTGTTATCACTAGTCTCGAACTAGGGCACCTAGAGAGGATTAGGGCACTTGGGGTGCCCTGGTCCTAATTCTAGGCACCTTGGTCCCCATTACACTTGGTTTTATTTTTGACATTTGAGGTTGATCTTTTGGTTTTCCCTCTCATCTCCCGAGGTACTAGTCGGCATGTCAAGTCATTAGTGTTGAAATTTGAATAAGATATCCCTATATAAACACAACATACAGACTACCTTATGGGTGGACTATTGTTATCGGGGATAGTTATCTACAAAGAGAAAGGGACTGCATTTGGGCATTATTTTGCATTGCACACTACATAAGAAGGGGAGTTCATTCTATTCTACCCATAATTTTGAATTTTATCTAGCTACTACCTATTGTTTTGCGTCATTAGTGCTAGGGAAACCTAGGCACATTATTACACACATAAGCACATAGAACTACATTGGGTATGAGATGTAGTGCAATACTCAGTTGTAATTCCACCATTGTGGTGGCTGAGGACAATCTAACCCCTCATTCTCCATCTTTCTTTTTTAGGGTTTGATGTTTTGTGTGGGGTTTTGTAGGTGATTCTTCATTACATTTATGGTGACATCAACCAACCAAATGTAACATTCATGCGACCAAAAGTGAAGTATTGCGAAGACCTATTGACCATATTAGAATCATATTTTGAGTTGTTTCAAAGACCAGGGTGCCTAGATTTCAAAACTGGGTGCCCTGGCACCTCAATCTAGACATGTCTACCTCTCTTTGTAATTTTTGAGGTTTTTGTGATGCTTTGTTCCACCATTCCATCGCTTTGTTCGGTCCCCCGCATCACTATGAGGTAATTCAAATTCGTGTAAGTCCCTTTCCCTTTCATTCTATTTCATTTATAATATCAAATAAATTACTTAACATCTATATTCCATTGCATTCCATTTATCATAGTTGATAATTCAAATTTTAATAAAATCATCATATTTTATTAAATTAATCTTCAATAGTGTGTTACGAGATCTCAATATTTTTATGTGATTCTCGAGAATATTTTCTCCACACGATCATCTTTGCATAATTATAATCAACATGGAAATGGAATAAAAATGTTGTGCGTCTAGTTACATTTTCCAAATTTTACTTATGCGTGGGACGTATTCCATTACTAGCGCACATAATTTTCCTCACCATCTCACCTGTTTATCATGCCAAAGTCGAACATTGGCACACTCTCCCAATGCAAGAGAGAATACTGGTCCCTTCATGGTTTAACATTATGATAAAGGAAATTAGTATTTAACACAACAAAACATAAATCAAGAAACTTACTTGGATTAACATACTCATTCTCGTGTAATTCATTTACTCCATAATATTCTTGTCTTCTTTTTAATTTAAAATATAACACAATCACCTCATTCCCTCTCTCTCTACAAATAAACTACACAATTCACATGTTTATAATGATCCCTATAAGGGCTATATATACTAGTGGGGACTTACCCTTCAATAGTTAAAAAAGCTCTTCTTAGCCCTAGAATTCTATAACTACCACTTTACTATTATGTTGGGGTGGTGGCTAGGCCACATGATTTTATCCCTTAATTTTTCATGGTAATATTTCTAGTATTCCTTCACCTATATTTAGCCTCTTCCTCATTTTACTTGCCTTGTGGGTTATCTTCACCACCTATCTTCAATTTGTTTTTCTTGTTTTTGTGTTGAATTCGTGCAATTAATCCAAACAAAAATTGTATTTGTTATTCATATCTTGTCCATTCATTACATTCTTTAATATTTTGGCATGTACATTCTCTCTACCTATGTGTCTTCGTGTCCTCTTCTCAAGCTTCCTTTCGTCTTATCCCAAATCTTGGTTGCCTCCTTTGTGTATTCACCGATCCCTTTATGTGTCATTCCTTTGTAGCTCTTGCACATGGATCTTCTAATATCCTTATGTGTGGAGCTTTTTGTCATTTTGTGCACATATTTCAAAGAATTTTCATGTACAGCCCTTCTTGTCTTCCCAAGCACAACTCAAAAATATAAACACTAATGAATTCAACAGCTTTCCAATGTGGAACACAATTAATAAAGAATACATGAGTCCTGGGGTCCAATAGTTCCACCGAAATGAACTATTTTTCATACCAATTTTTTTATCAATAGATATAAAAAAATATTTCCACTATTCTCTTGTGGTCATGGAGTACATTCATCCATTCTTATACAATTGCTAAAAATTGTCACATCATGTCTACTTCTTCTTCTTACTCTATCTCAATTGAAATCATGGGCTCTTGGACAAATGGTTTATCCATGTTAACCACACCAAAGGGATATCTTAATATACAAAAGTAAACTCCATCATCTCCTCCTATCATTTATAAGACTCTTCTACATCTGTAAAAACACATGTGTCTAGACAATCCAAATCATTAACAAAATTTTATTTTATAAAATCATTAGTTTCCATCAATGAATTAATTTATAGACTAAGTTCACATTTTAATTTAAGGCAATGCATTACTTCTTTCCCATTTTATTGCTCATTTTACTCATGTGGCTCTTAATTATCCTCCCTATAGGATCTACAAGTAATGACACATCAAGATCATCGTATTCATAATGGAATGCATAAGGCTCTCAAATTATTCAAGTGTGGGAGAAGGATGATCTTTTTTTCTACATATGGATGATCTACATCCTTGAATTCTTCTTCATACTCGTTTGGATTCATCTGAACATCATTGACATCCAAAGACACTACTTGCTTTACTTTAAGTTTAGATGGAGTTTTGAAAACAAGAACACTTTTGTTAAGTTCAAGAGGAATATTTATGAGTTTTATTGGTCCTTCTTCCTCATTCACATATTCAAGGTCATAAAGTGCTTCTTCCTCTTCAATTTCTAGATTTGAATGCTCATTCTCTTGGGTATATAACACCTATTTCTCCTCATTCTTAATTTTAGTAACCTATTTGACCATGGATTGATCTATATATATAGTAGGGGTCTCTTGAAATATATGAACTAAGGCTTCATCATCATTTTCAGATTCATTCCATTATTTTATTTATTAGATTTTAGTGATGGAGCTTACATCGAGGGAATGTGGTGAATTTGCAAGAGGTTGGTGGCTACATAGTTCTTGGTGAAAATATAGCTTGATCTCAAAGTATCCGGCCGTCTCCTTTACATGTTGTAGGTTTTCTTGTTTGGTTTCCAACTCTTCAAGCCACCTTTCTAAAGATATTATGACTTCTTCATATTTTAAAGGATGGTGCATATCCTCATCTACTTCCATAGGTTCATATATAGGTCTGCACATGGTTGGCCACAAGGTTAGATATTATTGCATATTTGAAGGAGTAAAGGATTTTTGGCGTATTTTTGTGGACTTGCATCTAGAGAAAGAAGAAAATATTGATTTCTTGGTTATTGTTGTAGAGGTCTAAGTGGTTGAGTGGATTATTAGGCTATAAGTGCTTAATCTAAAATGTAAGAAAAATACTTGAATTCTAGATTTAGGTGGTTGTGTAGGAGGACCATATGATTTTGTTGAAGGATTACTCCGTGGATAGGGTTCCTTACTGAATAGATTCTTTAGCCTTCATTTTTTTAACTAGCTTTTACCTTTTCTTCAGTTTATTCCCGTGGCTTAAATCATTTGTTTAGGGCTATACTAACTTGGTGAAGGATCATCCCATGAACAATATTCTCTTAGAATAGGTTGTCATCTCTCATTTTTTCAATCGAGTTCTTGAGATCTCTTCACGATGTTCTCCATGACTCGAATCTATAAATATGGAATGTGGATGGAGTTACCTTCACCAAATGAATACTCTTGTTATTGAAAACCATCATTGTTAGTAGAAAACCCATATACATTATATCTATCACAATAAATTTTATATCCATGATATTTAAGGAATCTTGGAGTGAATGCAAGAGGAGGGGTTGATAGGTTTACATGAAAGTAAGGGGGAGCATTCCAATGGGGGAAGGAATAAGTCATGATTACACAACTTTATGAGAACTAGGAGTGGATAGAAATGGCTTATAAATTATTTAATAAAATTTGTTGATCAAATAAATATAAAAATATTCAAGCAAGATCAAGCAAAGGAAATGCAAACAAGAGAGATATATAGGGTTTAGAGAATGGCTCAACTTGTAATCAAAGATCTCGAATCGATTTTGGGTTGATGGTCAAGAACAACAAATTATGTACTATGTAAACTCGATTTTGAAATTAGAGTATGACGATCTCGAGAGACAGAGCACTTGGATTGAGACAAGGCCTCCGGGAACTAGTGTCGATCTAAGCACTAATATCTATGGAAAAACTCGGATCTGGTTCTTTTTGTGTTTCTCAACATTACTCTTTGTTCGATGTAGGTTGTAATAAAAATATGGATACACTCTAAATGTGATTGTCGCCGAGCACTACGCTACATTTTAGAATCAATGTAGTTTTAGTGTGTATGTGTGTGCGTAATTGAAATAGTGTCCCTTGAGGTAGGATTCCTTAGTGTCATTCACACAAAGAGATAGCGAATTACAACCATTTTTTCCCAAATGCAAATGTGTGGTATGGAATTTAGAATAAACCCTCATATGTAATGAAGTATGCAGTCCCAAAATGTAGTCCTCGATGTAGTAAATAGAAAATATTAGCCCTTGTAGTAGTATGTGCCTCTTGAATGCTTTCCCCCTAATTAGGTTAAATAAAACATGTATATATATGATTCCCTTTCGTAAGTTTTGTCGTTAACAAGTGAAAGGATGAATAAGAGAGATAAAATAAGACAAAAGAAATAACATTTGAAATATCGAAAAAAAGGTAAAGAGGACATAGGCGCCCCGGAGGACACTAACACCTAGGTGCTCTTATCCCTAATGATGGTCTTGTACATAGGTGCTCAAAAGGTCATATAGTGTGTTGGCAAGAAAATTTGTCAAGTAGACAAATTGGTGGGTATCTTGCCAATGCTCTAGGACTCTAGGTCCCTTTGCTTAGATGGTGCAACTCCATTTATTGTGAGTGAACTAAAAGGGAAATATGTTGATGGCCAAGAGGTTGGGGATCTAATAGGCACACTCCACTGTACCCATAACAAATGCTTGCGATTACTTGCAAGGAGAAATTTTTTAAATGATGGGGAAGAGGGAGTGATAAATTAAGAGGAGAGATTAACTTTATAAGTAGAAAATCAGATTCTTGCCAAAGATAACCAGAAGTATCACATACACAACTTATAGGAAAGAAACAACTATGCTTAGAACATCAATGATGAGAGGAAACCATGCACACAAATTTGCACACATTCATGCATCATGAAAAGAAGAAACTCCTTTCTTTATTGACATCTTCACAAGTTGTACAATGCTAGAGAATGGAAGAAAATAGATAGGGAAAATGGAAGAATGCTATCTCTTTTGCCTTTCTCAAATAGATCTCTCTCTTGAGTGTACAAAATTGACAACCCTTAAGAATGAGGGTGTCATTACATTATATAGACTAAGAAATGACTCTTCACCTACCCCCCATGTGTCTTTTCACTTGCCTTTTCCACTTGTGACTCTTGGCATTCCTAGGAAAGAACATTAAGTCCCTTTTATAAAATAAGGGTGACTTATTACATTTTTAGACTATAGTCACATTAATGAATAAGATGAAAATAAAAAGTGCAACCCCCAATGAATTAGAAAATGAAGGAAGGAGGGGGAGAAAAGAGAGAAAGAGAGAAGATGAGAGAGAGATACTCTGATGAAGATCCTGCCACTAATGGACTCTTGGAAAGTTCCATAGGTGAAATCTCAATGCCTTTGAATTATTTTTTGAACCTTGCCACCGCAGGTGCCACTTTTTTAGCTTGAGGAAGATGGACAAAGCTCAATGATTTGGTCCATTTCTCTATGAGGGAGTTGATGTTCTTACACTCTAAGTACCAAGCTTGATGATCTCTTGTGGTGTTGGAAATGACCGCTCTTATCTCTTTCAGGGATTCTAATGTGTCTTCATTGAATGAGAATGGATCTCTGGCCTCCTTCTTTACTAAATCTTCAAAATATTTCAATAGATCATCAATTGAAGTATCTTCATTCATGATGGCACTCTAAGCTTTTGTACCTAAACATCGACATCCTTTTGCATTTTCCCAACCTCCTCCTCATATGAATCAAGCTCATTGATGACATGTTTTATCATTTCATAATGAATAACTAAGACTTGAGCCCAAACTTGAGACAAGTCCTCAAATTTGAAGAGAACACACCTTTGGCTATCAGGAGGGGTGATTTAACTTTCTCATCTCCATGACCAAAGGGTATACCTGATCCCAATGATCTTTCTCTGCACATCAATTGTTTCCCATGTCGTGATTATCTTCATGACCATGACATCCATGTACTTAAACAAATGTCAACATCTCTGGTAGCAACACCTTCCCTTTCTCAAGGATCATACTCACCCACTTGTCATTTTCCTTTCCTGTATGGTGAATCCTTGTGCTTTCTTGATGGAATCAGGATCGAAGCTACTTATTGAGTAACTTCCTTATGGGAGAGCATCGGTAGCATTTGGATCTAGGAGAACTTGTACATATGAAGTGAGGGTTTGAATGTGGTCTTCCATTGATCTAGTTTCTCCTTGTATAATTAAATTGTCGTGATGAGGCGAGTGAAGAATCTTGAAAAAGCTAGTGAATGCCACCCTCATGTGTTGTTAAGCCTAGGGGAATTGTGCTCATCTCATAATCAGCTAGGTCATTTCCTCAATGGGCTCATGACCTTCATCTTAACTACCTCTATATATTGGTTCCCGAGGCGCCATTTGAAGAATCGGAAGAAGTCGTTTGAGCCAATATTCCTTTCTTATGTTTGACCATCAAGGCAATAGCCAGAAATCGGGAATGGTCACATGTTACACTTAGTATAGTTTATGTTGTGATCATCTCCTGTACCCAAGGAAAGATCCCATTGGTTTTTGGCTCAGACTTGATAAAATTGCATCTTCTTTTGCTCCAAATGGGAAGGGATATCCTGCATAGGTGGGGCCGGTGCAACAACAGGAGATGAGAGACTTGGAGATTTTTGTGGGGTATAGAGGTAGTCTAGGTCAATTTCCCCTTGTTCTAGATCCACCACAGGTTCTTCCACCATTCTTTCTTTCTTATGCAATTTCTTGTAGTGAGGGGCCTCTGGTTCCTCCGGTTTCCTCTTCACACTTTCTCCTGAATGAGTTGAGTTGAGAGCCTTGTCCTTGGCCTTAGAGGAGGAGTGATAGGATGCTTGTCTTTGGAGGGATAAAAAGTTTCCTAATGAGATGAGATCAAATATCTTTCTCTTGAACCATTCTTTTCAACCTTTTGATCATTGTCTCAGTGCATTCTTTGATGTCTCCAAACTCACAAACACTCCAAACCACCTGGGGAAGAGGAGAAGCCTTCATTGTAGGGTACTCTAGATCAAACATTTATAAGCCATCTTCCTGGAAACCATCTTCATACCAATCAAATTTGAACTTCTTCATTTGATCCATTGTCATCCTTTTATGCTCATGTTCCCGGACCTCATATTCATCACCTAAAAATCTTCAATTTGAGGGACATGGCACAAATCAAGCAGTGAAATGAGTATGGATCTTCTCTGATGTCAAAATCTTCCCTTGAGGTGTATGAGTGCATATTTATAGGGGATAGGGAAGCTTCAATGTTGGAAGCATTGTGGGAACTCTTACAAAAAAATCCCTAGTGAGATAGGGAAAGAAATTAGCTTCTTCTTCATATTCCTCCTTACTTACCATTTACATGTACCGATTATCTACATAGTTCCATCAACAACCCAACCTGTCACTTGGGTAGCAAGGAGGAAATATCTGTGGAGCAAGATCAAATCCTGACACTCTGATATAGGAGAACATTGAAAATTGAATGAAGTATGATCCATACCTCCTGACTAGGGAAGTAGCTTGTGAAGACATCCTCAAATGTTGGTTTCCTTCTAAAACTTGACCACATACATTGTGAATGTATCATTCACCCTGATAAAGTGTTGATTACTCTCCTTCAAGACCAATTGCGGGTATTTCTCGAATGCAAGATCCTTTTGAGAGACATTTTGAGTAGGTGTTAGGCCCCTGAATGGTCTTGTGTTTGCCAAGGCATAGACCAGGTATGAGGTCATGAAGAACTTCTTGAAGTAGGTACTTAGAGCAATTGGTGATGCAAGTTGTCATTGATGAGGCTGCCCCCAATCAATCACCTACCTACCTTTGAGGATTGTGAGAATGAAAAGTTCCATCTAGTAATGGAAATTCCTTGTGTTCTCTTCTCCCATTACCTAACTTAAGAGAATGATGGCATCGAGAAGCCCTCATGGAATTCATTGCGGGAAAGAGTCTTCAATGCATGAGAGGGTTTTATCTCTTACTTCAACAAGATTCTAGAGCGAGGCCTTAAAGATAAGACTCAGTCTTCAAAAATTCTCTAGATGTAAACTCTTTGGTGATCATGACCATGTTGCTTCTAGTGGGGATTTTCATACCTTGAGATATAGCCTTTGGGGTGAGCACTGCTAAAAATGAGTTGTTGTCAGCTCTTATTGTTCTGATGTTTGGTTCATAGTGTTGAGAACATGCCAACATGAACTTAATGATTTACAAGGACACAAGATGGCCACTCGTTGTAATCCACCGTAGAAGAAGTTATTTTCCTCGACATAGTTCTCTTGTCTACCCAACATTTTGTTCTCGAGCTCTTTAGGTCCATGTGAGCAACATTATTTATCACCCACACTCAGAACTCTAATGAGAGCTGAAATGGGATTAGGGCAAGTGAATTTGAACTTCATGATGACAAAAAAACAATATGAGTCACAATAGAGGTGATAACAACTTCTTGCACTTGAAACCGAACTTGCTATTTTTAGACACTAGGTTTCAGGAGTTGTTATTTCAGGAAAGGTTGCCTTTTTGCCTTGGTATCAGTGTTGAGGGATTATTACCATGTTTGGAGAATTTTCACATATGTTTTATGACCAATTTTAAGCACTTTATATTTTTAGAAAGTTTTTTTTGCTTTTTTAATTTTTCACCTTTTTGGCATGTGTGCCCTAGTTTTCCATTTTGGAGTTTGTTGCTTTGAATGGTTTTGATATTCTGAGAACTTCCTATTTATAGTAAGTGTGAACCAATGACACTTAATATTTTTATAATTTGGTCTTCCCTCCTTGGTTTGATGAAAAATCACCATTTTTTCTAGGTTTCTCTTCTGGATGCTTTGTGTAAAATTTCAGCTTCACCGCTCTCGGATCAATGGGAAATTGAGGAAAAGGGTTTAGGGAATTTTTTTTGAAATTTCTACCATTAATAATCTAAATCATCTTTATAAAAAAAATTAGCATGAAGGAAGGAACTGGGAGAGGAATATGTGGCCAAAGTTTCGTTGGAATCCGACTTGTGGTTTGTGAGATACAAACATTTCACCGTTTTCTCTCATGAAAGCTTCGGCAAAATTTTGACATGGTGATGGCTGAAAAAGCAAGGGTTTTGGTGCTATGGCAGTAGTGGAGAGATTATAATGGATGTGAAATGAAAGAGTGAGGTGGCGGAAGTAGCAAAAATGAGGATAATGAATATTTCCACTTAATGAGGGTTTGTGCAAGCACGAACGAGAAGAAGTAGAAACAACACTAAAAATGCAAAAGTTAGTTTTTTCTTCATCCTTGCTTGGGCGCATTTTTTTGTTCCAAATTTCCTAAAGTTTTGGGATGTTTGATGCATAAAAATGTGCCTCACCCTCATTCAGACAAGTGGCGCTCATGATTGGTCATGAAACAAAACGAAAAAAACACTTAAAACACCCAAGGGCCAAAACTGGGTCATATGAGTGACCAGGAAAGGGCTAGGATGGGGTGGAAAATTGTGTCCCAAATATCCCAAAATATTGGGATGGTTTGTGCAATAAATGCACTCTCACCGGGCTTGAAAAGTGGCGAATGGTCATTTGGTTGAGGGTAGAGAGGGAGGGAGCTAAAAAGTTTGTGAAGAAGCACCTTTCTAGGTCATGTGGGGACAAGGGGCCACAATGAGGGTTGGGTGAATTTTTGTGTCCCAACCGTCCCAAAAATTTGGGATGGTTGTTGTAAGAAAATGTTCCCTCATTTGGTGAGGACAAGTGGCGCTCTAGGATTCGGTGATGAAGGGTGCTAGAAAATGGTGCACAGGGGCTAAAATGACCAATTTGAGCTAAACTAAGGTCACATCATGGTCCAAGGAGGCTATCTGGGGGCTAAGAACATTTTTGTGTCCCAAAAATCCCAAAATTTTGGGATGTTTGGTGCAAGAAATCCCAATCAGAACTAGGAGTGACATGTGTCCACCTAGAAAATTGACTAACTCCTTGATCTTACCTTGGGGAACAACTTAACGAAAGCATAACTTGAGCTTCCGAGGTCTTTTCATGCACTTATTTATATGAAATTCACTAGAAATGGAAATTTTAGAACAATGGTAGGGGTCCCATGCCTTGATTATGCTTGAAACCTCCTAAAAATAGGCTTTTTCCTCAGGATCGTAGATTATGCATGCTGAAATCAGATTGTGGTCATAATTGCTTGTCTTATAAAAGATGTGAAACTATCATAATTTAGAGATATGAAATGAATTTATTATGATGTTTATTTTGACCTCCAGTTATTTACGGAGCTCCCAGAATCACTTCTCAAAGCTCAGGGGCTTATTTTTGCACTGTAAGCTACTTCACCCTCTAGGACCCATTTTTGATGAACTTGTCCCAAAACCTCTTAAACTTCCCAGAATCTTCCAAAACTAGTTGAAAAATGTTCTTAGCTCTCCGATACAACTCCTTGATGAATTTTATCCTTTCATTCCACTCCGGGGTGTGTGCTACCCTTAGAAAGACCAAAAATAACCATTCTTAAGCTTATTGAAGATCCTGTCTTGAAGGATCTTGACTTGGAAGTGATTGAATGAATTTGATATCCCTAAATAACCTATGGAATAGGTTGACACAACACATATGACCACTTATAAGGGTAAGATAGGACTGATACATGGGTTAGGATGATTTGGAGGAGGGCTCGGGATGACTTTTAAGCAAAAAATTTCACAAAGAGGGCATGACTGCATGCTTTCAAGTTTGAATTTTGCCTTTGAAAAACTCATGACAACACAATGAAATCATAACTGAGTAGGATGTCAAATGGAATAAAAATTATAAGTTGTCAATCAAGAACAACAAGCAATAAAGATGAAAAGGATAAAAACAATGTCAAAGCAAAGTAAAGAGGTGTTAATGAGTAGTTCTCTTGCTTAGGAATCATGCATATAAATGAATTATTTAGAGGTTAGATGTACATAATAAGTGTGTGATTTAGTGACTAAATTTTCCCCACTTTATGTTGGTGAATAAAGATTTGGTAGCATAAAGTACAACAAAAAATTTCACCTTGAGAGTCGAATGAATATTGTACCCAATAGTGTGCGAAATGAGTGTTGTAGTGTGCTAAATGGAATAATACAAGATGTGTACCATGAAATTCTAAGGATAGAGGAGGATAAAGATCCTAGGGGTGACCTTTGCATGTGTGGAGTGATAATGATGTGTGTGTGTAGTTTCTTAGAATGTTGTCTTTGCCAAAGTGTGCTTGAGATTTGCTTCATGGTTTCTTGTGTGCTTTGCCTTCATTGGGATAGGATAAGACCTATAAAAGAAAATAAGTGTAGTCAATGCTCTAGGTAAATGCAACTAAACATTAAATTATAATATACACACACACACACACACACACACACGTATTGGAAAAGCTAAACCAAGGGGTTAGAGTACACCTAGAGTGTTAAAAGAGAAAGGGATAGAAATTTGTTCCTACTTATAGACCCAATGCTTAGGATCTAGTTGGAATAACATGAAGGATTTGGGTGTCATGTCGCCAAACTAGGGATTTGAGTGTCCCACACTAAACTTTAGATTTAGGCATCTTGTCACCACTAAGGGAAAGTGTATTGGGAGAGTGGTATGTTTTTCCTCTAACTGTTAACGCTTCCCTATGGATAAGTTCCACTATATATGATCACAAACCTGATTTATAACTTTCCTCGGGTGACACAAAGGCTCTAGGCATATCAATGTCCTACACATGCCCCCTGAGATGTCATTCCCTAAATTAGTTCCCGATTTGGTTCCTGAATTAGTAGTTAGTTATCATTAGTAGTGATTGCAATCTAAAAGGGGCTATGTGACTGTTGAACCTAGAGAAAATTGTGGTTTGTATAATTGTTGAAAAATACTATATAAGTGTTGTTCCCCAAGACAGGAGTGCATATGTGGGAACCTAATGCTCAAGCATTCCTATTTGTTTTATGCGCTTATGTCCATGTTGAGATTTGTGGCCAAGTCTATTTTTGGCCATATTCTATAATTGATTTATGTTTTGTTCCTTGTGTTTGTGTTTATGTAATTGTGTTATGAGACTTTTGGGAGGGTGCTAAGATTCACCCGATGTTTTCCCCACTCATTTGGGGTGCGTAACATGAACAAATGCAAACAAAGCCTAAACAAGGAAGACTGAAACTGATGTGCACATTTTGTATAGGAATCTTGTAGGGGGAATAGGGACTACACATGGTAGTTACTATGGCGCAAGTAAAACAGGGGAAAATGTTAGCATATAAGTATTAGTGACAAACAAGCAATGCACACTGAAATAACAACTAGTAAAGGAATATAGGAAAACAACAAACATGGACACAATGAGTAGTTGGTGCGTACATGGGACACCACTCGGTATTTAATAAGACAATTGGATTCATTTAAGGCTTGTGAAAATAAGGAAACAAGAAAACATAGGGCGTAACTTGCAAATAATAGTAAACAAGATACAAGTAAAGAAGATAACCATGATTAGGAGTCCTACAAGGAAAATGCTACACATGAAGCACCGTTAACATGTTAGGAAAGGTGGATAGTATGCCACAATGTAATATTTGAATATAGTAATGAAAATGTGAAATATAGTAATGATATAACCTGATAAGAAGTGAGGAAAGGTAGATTCCCCATGAGCCTTAGTGGGACTAGTAATGGACAGGGCTAAACATCATACATCATGTACCAACATGTAGATGACCTACATCCACCTCAAGATACCATGTGAATACGCATGTGTGTATGAAAATGATAAATAATAGTAATATAATAAGCACATGTGTAATATATAGTAGTATAAGCAAGGACGAATGCATCCAATTAATAAATAATATAATGTTTTTAGATTTTGGATTGCAAATATGTAAAATAAAACTAGTTAAGAGGGACGAATAAGGATGCCCCTCAATGTGTGTGTGTGCAAAGTGAGGTCCATGTGAAGAAACCCTCAACAATCAAGTATGAACTAGAAACAAGAGTGCATCGTCAGTGGTGTGGGGGAATTAAGATGCCCCCAAATGTGAATGCCAAAATGATCTATGCAATGAGAGTACGAGGAAAGGGCCCATGATCAGTTGATGTAAAATAACTACGCATGTGAACATGATCTAGGATCCGATGGTCATGGGAGAGTGCATGAGGCCAAGTATATGAAATAGGTCTAGATCGAGCATGTGGAGAAATAGAGCATGAAACATGTCTAGATGGAGTATGTGAAGCATGTGACCTATGTGAAGAAGTGCACCTATGAGGTGGGATATGGGATCTATAGAAGCAACGAGGTTGATGAGTAGTAGTCATGTGTGAAGTAAACGAGATGGATGTGTAAAAGGTTTCGCAAGAGGAACAAGGGCTCCAGATACCATAGGAGGTTTCAAGGCTAAGGATCCATCATGAATAGGAGAAAATGCACTACGAGTAGGAGAAACTAACCATGGGATGACCAGACGCAGCCAAGGACAAAGGTGTCAATGGTAAAATGCCTCAAATAGTTATAAGACATCACTCATGGATAAACTTAAGGCATTAGTGAATAAAATAAGGTACGACTTTGACAACCCAGAGCTAAGGAGTCCTAAGAGCATGTCATAATGTGTAACAATAGATCCAACAATAAATGACATAGAAATAGTAAGAGGCCCAAAAATAATGGGTAGAATAACATGGCCATGAGAAGTGGGATACAAGCATGTAATTTTAGATACATGAAAGCCAACATACTGCAAGAAAGATAATGAGCATGCATTGGATTTGAATATAGGATGTACCACATTGTTGATGACATAGAGCCCAATAAAAGCATCAATATATAATCTATGGGAGGAGAATGAGGCATGAAAATCAGCATTAGTGAAAGTGATAGCATGTGATGGGAAATTAGTAGCACCAACAAGGAATCCAAGGGGATGATTCGAAGAATCGGGAGGAGGCACAGTAGGGGAGGTCCGATTAGAAGAGGACTCGGAGATTGAATTTTCATGCTTAGGTAGTGAGTCATTGAAGATTTTTAACTTTCATTGTCATTAGTAGATTTGGAAGTGGAAGTAGTGGATTCATGCAATTGGATATCATTATTTTCAATGAGATCTTGAATCAAATGGAAAAGCTTGAAACACTTGTCAGTAGAATGGCCATTGCATCTATGGTAATCACAATGTGCATGCTCATCAAACTTCTTGCCATGGGGCCTATTAAGATCATACTCGAGAGGAGGTGGAATGCAAATCAATAAAGAATGATTTGATGGTCATTAGCTCATTCATGACTACTTCCATGAGTTTACATTTGATTCACACTGGGTCCTCAAGTAATACACACTCAAATACCAATTAGGATAGCTAGGGTGGATCCTCTACACAAATCAATGGATCTTATGTATAGTAGTAGACGTGATTCTAAAATTATAAATGTGTAAGTTTAATGAAAATAATATGGCCACCTAGATCAACAAAATGGATTATTTTTGTTTGCATTAAGTACAAGTGGACAAAGAGTGGTAGTGGCATCCTTGTATCTTGAACCAAAATAGTTTACTTTGTATAGATGGATTTGTGAGCGAGATAAAAATAAGGGTCTCCCTATTACACATTCAATGTTCATAGATGAGCTCCATACACACTACAATTGTGGTGTCACCGAGAACTACTTCATTACATAAGAAGGTTTATTTTGAATTCTATACCACACATTTACATTGGGACACAAATAAATTGTAGCCAGGTTATTCTATGCGCAATCGGAACTAGGGCATCCTAGCTCAAGGGACACTATTTCAATCACACACACACATGCTAGAACTACATTGATTTTAACACGTAGTGCAATGATCAATGACAATCACGTTGCGGTGAGCATTGAGGTCAATATGACTCAAGCATATGCATATTTTTATTCATCTAATGTGTGCTTGAGTATTGTGCAGGTAGCCAAGGTTTGTTTTGTAGGTACATGCATGACAAAGTAGTGATATACAAAACTTGACACAACCTAAATCAAACAAGAAGCGATGAAGAGAGAACCAAGACCAAACTCCTTTCACAAACACCAACACCCAGATCGGATCGACGATAGCACCAAAGTGGCCCTGTTCTCTCTCGGCACTTCTTTCCCGAGATCATTACATCCAGCTTTTGATACAAAGCTTGCATAATACATAATATCCCTCCCCAACCTGTTCATCGGTCTAGAATCAATCCATACATATAAATACATGTTGATTTATTCTAAAAACTCTATTTATCACTCTTGTTTGTACTTCTTTAGCTCGATCTTGCTTGAATAATTTTATATTTATTTGATCAATAATGTCCTTACATCACATTAAATCAAGCATAGTTCTAAAGCACTCAACCAGGTCAAGGACTCTAACTTCCATCGTTTTCAAGCACACAAGGATCCCTACTTCAAAGTCTTTGTAAGAGCATAATCATCTTGAGCATATTATAAGTGGTTCAAGCTACCCACTAGTTGCATTAATATAGATATTACATGTTAGGTAGAGAATAAGGTGTGGTTTGAGGCCTCTTCGTATCAATGTTGATGTAGGTAGCGCATAAAATGCACTTTAGCCTAAACCTTAACCTTATTGTAGGGTATCCCACCCATGATTAGGGTTTGAGTTCAATTGATTTGATTATAGATGTTTTCAAGATTGTAAGCCACTTAGAGTTTGATAGGGAAACACATTTTTAGGCCATCAAGGATAAAGTAAGTTGTAAAACTTCAAATAAAGCATGCTTAAGATCGCGTAATAGGTCATGGATCATGTTGTTATTCCTGGTAGACCTATGCGGTCCTAAACGGTCAGGTGATCTCTTAGTTACAGGTTCCATAATGAAGGTTGATCAATCTCTCAGTACTTTCAAAATTCTTAGTTAGTGCACCCAGATCTCTCTCGTATCATCCTATGTAGCTAAGTATACCTTCTTTCTTATGTTTTCAAGCTTGTAACATATCAGTAACCATTAACCGCAAGGACTAATACACTGTTATGGTAATGCATAATTAATGTTGGAAGTTGATTAATCAAAATAGATCATAGTTTCAAACCTTACATTCCATTTCTTGTCATTGTGCATTCTATAACATATTTAAAAGATCATTAAATATTAAAAGGGTGTAAACACAAAGCACATGAAAAATCTATACCGATTTTAGACTTACTCGAGTTCGGATAGAGGTTGAAAATACTCATTAAAGGCTTTAGAGACAACACAAAAGATAATTTTAAAAATACTATGATTTCTCAAGTGATTAGAATCATACTAGTCCAATAGTGGAAAGACTAGAGACAAATTGTTCGGATAAAGGGTGTTGCTATGATAGTGGTCAACTTAGTTTGATAATGTCTTAAAAACTCAAATTAATTTGCAATTTGTGAGTCCCTTCATTTGTGCCTAACCACTATAAACCTTTTTAAAATTTGTGAAGTGATATGGGCAAGTGTCAAAATGTCTTCTCCTTTGATCTAACCTCATCTTGCCTCAATACCTAATAATATATCCAAGAAAAAGGAAATATGCTTAGTCATTGTCTTAGGCCTCTCTTAAGTAAAGGTTACTCAATTTATCAAGTTGGGTATTAGGGCTCATGTAGGCATACAATTGACCCATCTCCTTGAGTGAGAGGCCTTGCACACTCTCTATACACTTTATTAATAATGGAATGCCACTCTTTTGGTATAAGTTCGCAACAACAAGCCTTTGATGGATAAAAAACAAAATAAGGGTAACATGTATGAACTCTTTTATAGTCTCATATGTTGATGTCATTCACATGTCTCTATGTGTATCTCAAAATGACTCGGTTTCATGTGTATATAAACGCTCATTTGAATTCATATTAGGACACATTCACATGCCAACCGATGAAAAAGAGTGAAATTCGATAATCAAGGCACAATAAACACATGGCAAAATGAAACAAATTCCATAAGTAACACGACCAAAATTGTAGCCATGATAGTGGTCAAACCATTATTTGATTGTTTTGATTATGGTCAAGGTGTTTGATTTCGATCAAAGTGAACTAAGGCTCAAGAAACAGACATGTATGAATCTACATAAATGTAGTTAGCATTACGAGGTAAAACAATGACAATTCTAAAAGTTGTTCATGTGTAAGTGAGAATAATGAAAGCCATGTGGGGTCTCACCGTAAGTGAAAAGCGTGCTAATGAGAGCCTAATGTGCATAATGATCCAAATGTCCAATAACATGATAAAAACACTAAGTACATAACTTATACCAAAATTAGATGTCCTGTAATGACAAATTCAATATACACATCTCAAGACTGATACACATATGCATTTTTTCAGATAGATATGTATGCTAGTATTATTATGCGAGAGACCTAACTATAATGATAAACATATAGGGTGGGTTGGGGAGCGAGTGTAATAATGTGAGTTGTTAATAAAAAAATTCGACCTTAAACTTGACATTCATTTGATTGTCATATGACAATTTTCCTTCTTGTTTGGAGAATAATATAAAAAATTGCAATATCTTGGGTGTATGATAGAGATTGGAGCATATTTTGTTGAATAGATTTTTTTATAGCTTTCTTTGTAGTGGTATAACTAAATTCGAGCCGTTTATCACCATTCAACAAGAAATTTGTGAAGAAGGATGTCATTAACCAACATAAATCCTTCATTGATGAAACTATATAACGAATATGAGATAAACAATTCCATATTGATATATCTCAATATTACCCATATAAATATATTGTTAAGATATATGTATTAATAAAATTCATTTAAGTAATTTGTTATTATTATATATATTTTAAAAAGTCTTTGTGAGAATAAACCAATCCTCACTAGCATCAACAAATAAATATGATACCCACTATAGTTGCATTATTGGAGCATCTCGTTCATGGCGAAGGAAAATTTTTGATTCACTAAAATAAAATAAATATTTAAACAATTAAAATTAAGTTTTTGAGGAGAATTTGATTCACTAAAATAAGTAAATAATATTAAAACAATTAAAATCAAGATTTTGAAGAGCTAAGAACGCTCTTTGCCGACTCGATTTTGCACGAGTAACCCTCTTCTACTAAAACCTGGTATTTCCAGAGCAAAATACGAATCTTAAAAGCGAAAAAAGCTAAATAGTATTCGCTTATCTCGCTATTTCTTCCATTCGGCAACATTTTCCATTTGCAAATTCATCGAAGAAATCTAAACAGGGATTCTCATTGCTGCAAAAATGTTCAAGAAGTAAGCCTCTAATTCCCTGCTCTCTTTTTTTGGTTTCCATGTTCACTTCAAGATTTTTATTATGATTTTTTGGTATGATTGCCATTGTTCAATGTTTTTATTGATCGCCCCGAACATTCGATTCCTATCGGTGTGTAAATAGTTATTCATATCGTCATTGGACCCTGCTTCTGTACATCTATGGCTGCGATATTGATTTTACTCAGTTCTTTTGGAACATCTTATTGCCTTCCCTAACCATTTTATTTAAATTTCAAAAGTTTGGTTTAGTTTGAATAGTCACCCAATGAAAACTTTAAACCTAAATCGCCCAAAGGGCCTTTGAAATATGGTGATATCTTTCGCTGGATATTGCCCAGAGATAATGTAGCAGCTACCATCTATAACTCAATAGATGTTTGTTTTTTTTAATCCCAGCTTTTTAAAGTTATTTTTAAATTTCCTTGTAACTCTGGTTGTCGGTAATATTGGGTGCGTGTCTGATAACAGACAAGCTATTTAGCCTCATCAAAGTTAATCAGGTATGCAGGCAACATTTTGTCTTCTAATTGATTTTTGATTTTTGATTTTGAGCCAGTGAGGCTCAGAGCTCAAATTCTGCTGGCTTAGCAGAGGAGGTTTTTTAGGTGACAGTCAAGCCAGACACCAATTTGCTGCATCGAACCTCCCTTCTGTAAGTCCAGAAGGGTATTTGAATTTATTTCCGATGACATTATTATGCTGAGAGGTGTAACTTACAATGACAGCCAGGGAGGTGGTGGTGTATAATGTCTGTGTTTGTTCCAAAAATGGGCAACTTTAATCTTGGCTTCCATTTGATAGGTATGGCACTGTTTTCCTTCTTGCTGGGAGAAGGTGATCAAGAACTTGTGCTATCTAGGGTACTCGGTGGGGTTTGGAGCCTGCTTTCTGGTTTCCTGGAAGAGTTTTCATCAGCCCAAATCAGTGGTGCAACTATATCGAGGCCATGTGACACCAGTCAACAGGAAATTTGTGGAGAAGGTGATGGAGTCATTAATCAGTGTTGAGCCCTCAACGGAAGAAACTGTATGACAAGTCCAAGATGGGCACCTTAAGATTGATACATCATGCCATTTTTAAGCTAGATATATTTAAGATATCTGAGCTAGTGTATTGCTCAGATTTTTACCTCTTTTGGTTTCAACCCTTTGGCCGAGCTGTTTGAGCTCAGTTGCGGAGAAATTCTCCAACGCAGGATATACACTGGTTGGCAGAGGCAGGCAATCCTGGCGATCCCTGTTGCACCAAATTGCTGAAGAAATCACCCAATCCCTGTGAACAGTGAAGCCAAATAGTCTCAACTTTGGGAACTTGGAAATAAGCGTGCTCTACACAATTGGGTTTCGGAGAGAAGATTTCCAATTCCTGGCATAATACTTGTTGGAATTCACTTCTGTAGAAAGAAAGAAATAATTTTAGTGTCCATAAATTACCAAAAAGGTCAATGGGACTGTGAAAGTACATCCAGATTACAATAGAATGGGTAGAAAATACTTATGGGACAGAAGTCCTATACAGAACCTGCCGTTTGGATGTAACCATTCTGTAGCTTGTTTTCGATAAGCTATCTTTATCTTTGACGCCTAATATTTGCCAAATTTCTCCATATTTTGTGAGCTCTAGGTATTCCTAGGTTCTTTAGCCCATTAAATAGATTTTTGGTGGCAATCCTAATCCTTTCAAAATAGTAATACATGTCAAAATTTGTAATACCTGCAAAGATGGGATGGTGTGTGCAGATTATCAAAAATGTCTGAGGAACCCTTTAATGAGAAGATGTTACTTAGTAAAAAGGACTAAACCATTGTGTGATGCACTCCTTCGAGAGTTGACTGATTGGCTCCTACTTCTCGTGCATTCTTTGGGAAATCTTAGATCCATGTGTTAGTGATGAATTCGGATCTGAGTTTCTTGGCCTTGTTTTCTCAAGGCCGTATGTCAACAAGTCCCTGTTATTCCTTTCCATGTTGGCAGTATTTTGCTATCCTCAGGATTAAGGACGTGTGATTAAATTCCAAACTGGGAAACAAATAGAAAAAGGAGAATTCTTAATTCTCCTCCCTTTTGAAATCATTTTAAAATGTTCCTCTGCATAGTTTATAGGATTACTTGATTCATGTATGTGTCATGATATTTTCCTACGAATCATTAAACTTACTGTGCGCAATACGTAGCAAACCTTAACCTCATCATTTATGGACTATGATGGAATACAAGAACATGTATTGATTGCATATGGAATATCTATCAATGCCAGGTATTCAACTTGCGTCAGTTCTTTCATGGGAATGTTAAGTAAAATATGAACTAGCGGCCAAGTCAGCTGGGTGCAACTAACTGTGCAGGTAGTATGCTCTTTGTTTGTAAAGTGTGATAGGATCTTTAGGAAGTCGTATCAAGTTCCATGTGCATGACTTTATATTCTCTTGTGTATAAACTGTTTTTGATCATTCAGGGACATCAATATGAATTTTTTTTCTATTTTTGTTGTTGTTCTGATTGCTTGGATGGGACTCATGAGGTTCAATTACGCAAGTTATCTTCTGGGTGTTGTCTTAGTGCTATGAAATGAATTTCTGCCAAGTTTCAGGAAGGGGTTCATGTAACTATGGGAATGACTTTCACAGATGGAGGATCTTTTATTTTCTCATTAATAATAGTATAAATGGTTTTCTCACCATGCCTTCTCTTTGTCATTTTCTTGTTCAAGATTGCTTCAATATGTTCAGTGTTTTGTTATTTATGTCTATAACTTATAAGTGCTGAAGACAGTATTATCTCGGGAGGCTAGTAAGGTTTAGACTAGTTCTCTATATGCCAAAAAAGCAAATGACAAAGAGATAAATTTGTGCAATAATGCACAAAACTACTGTCATATGCTGGTTGACCCGCAGCAAATTCTATTAATTTTATTACCCCAAATGGAGGTGTGCTAGGGCGGTACCCTCCTCGAATACAATGCTCATATTTATAATAATATTCTACAGTTTTGAATTACAACATATCTGTTTTCTACCAAAATGAAATCCCTGGGGAACAACCATTCAAACAAACTCACACCATATCCAAACAACAATATCAACAAACTAAGATTGACGTGAACCAAATCCTAAAGTGGACATGTGCATTAGTTTCCAACTTTGGGTCAATATTCCAACCTGGCCGCTTTTATTCCAAAGTTTTGCATCCGACAGACTCTCTTGAGCCAGCTGGTAACAGAAAATAACAATGCTGAAATGTGGCCATGGCTTCTGGAGCTCTTGTGCAGGACTGTGGAATTGTCCACCATGCTGCCTAGCAAGGTGCCTTCAAGCCAAAGTGCTGCAAGGCCTGCGATACTTTGCAACCTCCCACAGGGCCTGTTAAGGAGGTACGATGTGCTGCGCGGCATTGTGAGAAGTTGCGAATGCTGCGTGACTCTGTGAGCTGCTGTGATCAACTGTGAGGTAAGGTGTGACATTGTAGTAGGCTGCGAATGCTGTGTGGTACTGTGAGAATTGTGAAATGGGTATTCTATGTGTATGGGATTGCGAGAAGCAATGCACCAAGGTACTGCGAGACTCTGCAAACGGATCAAAGTGAAGTGCATATTGCGAGACATTATGGAGTTGTCAGGAATGCTGTGATGTATCGCAAGTCCGTTTGTGCACGGCAGGATGCTGTGAGGGCAAGTAGCAAAAGTGCTCAAGAGAAGTGAGGAGGCTTACGGGACTACGAGTTTCTGTGGGGTAGCCTGCAAAGTGGTGCACAGCACTCACACTGCCTCACAACACCTCACAGCTTTGTAGGACCTCAAAACTCCACATCCACATGTTACCTTCTTGCTCCCATGTGGGACACTAGGTTGTACTCTACATGTAGAGCATGTGTCAGCATACCATGCGCTAGATGTTCAGCCACCACTCATACAGGAAGATCAACCGTCACTCTGCCAGAAGCGGAATTGTTTTCTTTGTAACCACTGTTCATTGTAACACCTTGTAATGATTTTATATATATGTAAGTGTTGAGCCCAAAGAGTAAGTAGAACGACCACAAACTAGATAGTAGTGAATACTTGCATACCTCGAGTATCTTGTGTCTTTCATACTCTTTTGTATCTTGTTCCACTCTAGGAAAATCAGTTGAGGAAGGTGTTTACCCTTGCTGATTACATGAATCCTCATTCCCATCCTTATTGAACATTGCACACCTTTTTACTATTCTTTTCATTTGAATGGAAGTTACATTATTTTGGAAGAAGATTTCCGCCTTTGATTGTGCTTGGTTTGCTATTGTGTTTAGCTCTCCCTGCACATTCTATAACCTGCTGCTTGTCTCCAATTATAGGGTTCTCCTCTGCACCAGCTTAGTCTGCCCTGTGGTGTGGATCATCTTTAGAAAGACTCAGCTCCTAATAAGGCCATCGACACATCTACAATGGCTTGTTAAGGTTTCTCAGAAAACTCTTGAAAAAAATAGTACATTGCTTATACCAAAAAAATTGTACTCCATTAAATTTCTCAATTTCAAGCAATAGTCTAACAAACATGAATTAGATTTTGCTCATTCTCTCAATAAGGACAGAAATCATAATTGGCTGTCTCAGATGAAACTAAAGAAGATTTTACTATTGCTTCATGGATTGAATGAGGAAACAGATTTACTTTTCCTCCCTTACCTCTAGTAATATCACTCTACTAAGCTCTCATTGATTCAGTTCATTTTATTTGAAAAATGATCGAATATATTAAAAGAGGGGGTGGTATGATAAAGTACAAAACCTCATGAACCTTGCATATGCAGGCCAAAGTCTGGGAGAAGCAGAAAAAGATTGTACAGCATTCATTGTCTCTGTATAGAAACTACATACCAATAACACAGATAACCAGCATCACAGAACATTATTTTAATCAGTAAAGGATCATGCGAGTATCAAAACCCTCTAAAAAGTGTCATGGACATAAACCTGATAAGACACCTAAGACCAATAGATCTAAAGTTAAATATCATGTATTAAGCTGATAGTGAAGGCAGAAAATTCGTGTGATGGTAGTATTCAACATGCAAGAGCAAGTGATGTAAAGGAGGGAAAATGAGCAAGGCGAGGTAGCTATTGATGGTGAATTTGCATGACTGCTATTCCTTCCTACAAGTATTTTGTCACTGATGGTGATGCCTATTCCTTCAAAAGTGCCAGAATGTGCCAAACTGATTTTCTTTACATAGTTATAATATTAATTTTATTCTTGGTCTTTCAAGGATCAGGACTTGGTTTAAAGCTATATTAGCAATCACAATCAGCTATTTCCCTGTAATTTCTATATTACTATTGTGTTGTTGTCTTGCTGAATAAATATCGGCATTATAATATTGGACTATTGTGGATTAAGCTCATCAGGTTCAAAAATGAACTCTAAAAGCAGGCCATCAATTCCTCATTTTCTGCTAGGATCTTAACTCCCATTGATTTTTTTCTTTATTTATCAATAGTAATCCTATCCTCGCCGTCAGTTAGACATGAGGCAACACACCATCGGACTTGAATATTGTTCAGGTTAGAAGCCACTCTGAAGTGTTTCTATTATGCCAAAATCTGTTGTAGACTTGCTACCGGACTTGTCTGGGTGTAGATCACTTTAACATGGGGAGCCTGTCTGGTGGGGTCGAACCTGGGTTATCATCGATGCAATTACTCGGTCTTACCAGTTACCGCTAGATGATGGTCTGCTGGATCCATGACATCTTTGGATTGCTTTTCATGGAGGATGAATATTTTCTGCATCAGATCCTAGAAATTGGTTCCTCTGATGTATGACTACAATCTTCTTTTTGCAGGTTTACCAGTGAAGAAATCTCTTCTCACAATCAAGTAAAGGCATCAGTGCAACGAAAGATCCGCCAAAGCATTCTCGATGAGGTTTTATATCACCGACTGTATACTTGTATATGTTGTAAGAAAGCTTGTTTTAAAAATAACGCAGAAAAATATGTGTTTTATAAAAGCGATTCTTATTTCTGGAGACTTATGCTTTTATTTACTCAACAGTACCCAGATTTGGATCCTGTAATTGATGACCTGCTTCCAAAAAAATCCCCACTTATAGTTGCAAAATGGTATGTTTTTTTACTAACCCTATTTTTTATTTAAATAATAGTGTTTCCCCTTTTTTCAATTTTCTAATATAGGATTAAAAGTTAAGTGAAATACTTTCTTGCAAGTAAGCCTCCAAAAGCTATAGGCAGTTAGAAAGACAGAACAACTATTATGCAGTAACATGAAAAATTGGAGTGCCAATCTGAGCTAGCTGTATGCTTGCACTAAAATAACAAATGTGATCATGCATTCCCAAAGAAAGCAAAGGACTGGCACACGTTTGCCATGAAAATCAGAAATTTATTGTGTGTATAAGGAGAATCATTTACACGTTAACCTGGACATTCAACCAAACAGGGGTGATGCAGTTCCAATTTTTAACTGATGGAGATTCAGTAATAGTCTATGGTTTGAAATCTAGGGCTTAAGAATTTGGAAGCACCACCGATGCAAATCAGTGGCAGTAACTAGAATGAAAGGGTTTTTATGTTAGTTCTCCTTGGGAATTGGTCTAATGAGTCGTACTTAACTTTTGTTTACTAAATAAAATTTGTGTATTAGAAAGTCACTGTTTCAGAGACAATACCCGAGTTCATAAAAAAGAAATACAGGCATGGGATAGTAACTGAAAATCGGAGGTAATAGATATAACCACTTGAGGTAATATTCAGTCTATAAAGCCTCCACCTGATACAATAAAAGGTGTCTAAAAGTCCAATATAAACATGAGCCTAATAAACAAATAGAGGCTAAACCAGTTCTACTGTTTAGAGATAAAACATATCTGATAGGAATTGAGAAAGGAGTTCAGGAAAGGAAATACATTATTCAAGCCTTAATTCCTTTCACATTTGCTTTTTTCTCCTCCAGTATGGCAGTAGCAATATCTGAAAAGTGGACTGACTTCTTAGACGTTCTATGGGAGCTACCTACAGGATCGTGCAGCGAGCTAAAACAAAAGATTGCACACAAATACTCAGAAATGGATTCAAAACTGTAATTTCTCACAAACAGAAGAAGACTTTATTATCCAATAAATCTCACACCTTTCACATCCGGGAACAGAAGTTTAAATAGGCTTATTACATGATTATCTACACCTTAGAAATAGGTGAGATAGCCTATACTGGGAGATAGGAATATCTCCATAAATAAAGGACATGAATAATCCTCAACAACCAATTCCCAAATTGGTACATGAGTGATAAACAGCTCACACAAAAATAGGAGATAATGCCAACTAAACTTACAACTCCCAAATGGAGCTTATTGGTGTGAATGCACAAAAACGAAATTGTTTAGAAAATATCCCTAAACCGAGTTCGTGTGTTCACACTTACATCAACACCCTCCCTTAAGCAAATGCCAGGGAGTGAAAAAAACAAGCAAGGGTCCCGACTACTATGCCAAATAAGGTACCCAAAAACAAAGAACTTATTCAGATCTCTCAAGTACAACTTCTTTAACCCCTAGTAACTCTCGCAAGTGTAGAAAACGAGGAGAGGGAAGAGGTTTAGTGAAAATATCAGCAATTTGAGCAGCAGTGGGAACAAACTCTAGACGAACAATATCATCTTGAATCAGCTTGCGAATAAAATGCATGTGAATCTCAATATGTTTGGTCCTCTAGATGCTCAATAGGATTTTTGGCAATTTCAATGGCACTCTAATTGTCACACCAAATCAAAGTAGGAGAGTCCTGTGAGAAGCCAAATTCATCAAGTATCTGTCGAAGCCAAAGAGCTTCTTGACTAGTTTTACTGCACTTTTGTATTCTGCCTCAGTAGAAGATAGAGCAACAACTGTTTGTATTTTACAAACCCAAGCAACTGGTCCTGAACCAAGGTGAAAAAAGAAGCTTGAAGTAGATTGCCATGTATCTTGACATCCACCCCAATCTAAATCTTTGAACCCCTCAATAGTAGAACCCCATGAAGTATACTAAGTGCTTAGATGCTTTCCAATGACTCTCATGAGGTTCATGTGAAAACCGAGAGACAAGGTTAACAACAAATGTTATATCAAGACGAGTATGTGTCAGATATAGCAAATTGCCTACCAACTATCTAAACAAAGTAGGATCAACCAACTTAGTTTTACAATCAACAGTCAATTGAATACCTGACTGATATGGAGTAGGTGAAGGCTTACAAGTGGCCATGTGAAACTTTTGAAGAAGATCTATAGCATTTTTCCGTTGTCCAATAGAAATTCCTTCTGAAGATGAACTTGGAGACCAAGGAAGTAGTGCAACAAACCCAAATCTGTCATATCAAATTTGCCTTCCAACTTTTGCTGTATGCCTGAACCAAGAAATTTGAACTTCTAACAAGGATTAGATCATCAACATAATACCAAGATTAACAAATCTTTATCACTTTTCAGAACATACACATTATGATCAGTCTCACAATGATGAAAGCCAACATTCAATAGAAAAATATCCATTTTCTCATACCAAGCTCTAGGAGCTTGTTTGAGACCATAAAGAGAACGATGAAGCTTGCAAACCAAAGACTTATCTTGCATAAAACCTGGAGGTTGCTCCATATAAATCTCCTCATGGAGATCACCATGTAGGAAGGCACTCTTCACATCCATCTGATATACTGGCCATTTGTGAGATGCAACGAGGGAGAGAACAAGGTGAACAAAATCCATTTTTGCCACAGGAGCAAAAGTTTCAAAGTAATCTACTCCTTCAACTTGAGAAAACCCCTTAGCAACAAGGCGAGCCTTGTACTTGTCAACAAAACCATCAATTGTATATTTGGTCTTATAGACCCATTTACATTTTACAACTTTTCTTCCCTTAGGAAGAGGCACCAAATCCCAAGTATTATTTTTCAACAAAGATGAATATTCTTCTTTCATAGCTTCATCCCATTCAGATTTACCACTAGCCTTAGAAAAAGTAACTAGATCAAATGAAATAGCTTGACCTAACAAAGTCATACTAGAAGGCATAGAGTGAGTACGATGAAAATCAACATTTCCGAGTTGAGATCTGGTATGACGTAAATCACTTGGATCACCAACCAAGTCACCAACAAATTGTAGAGTGGATTGAAGCCATTTGGGCATTTGTTGTGCAGGAGGAGGTGGTGGAGGTGGAGTTGGTAGAGCTGGCTCCACATCATCATCAAAATCAATAGACATGTCCTCTGAGTCAGGTATAGGTGAAGGAAGAGGAGTAATAGGAGCATCATCATCTCAAGGAGTGTTAGATTCATCAACACGAACATCTCTTTGATAGAAAACTTCATGTGTAACATGATCTAGAAGATGATATGCCTTCACATGTTCACAATGTCCAACGAATATAAGCTCAAGTGCTCTTTTTCTCCATAAATTTCTGCTTGTCATTAGGAACAAAGGCCCATGCTTTGCTTTCGAAAACTCAAAAATCAGATACATCTGGTTTCTCTCCTGACCATGTTTCCTCTGGAGTCATCCCTTGAATTGCTTTGTGAGGGATTTTGTTCTGAATATAGTTGGCACAATTCATTGCTAGTGCAGAACTCTGGGGGTAAGTTCTTAGATTGAATCATGTAGTTAGCCATCTCCTTGAGTGTTCTGTTCTTCCGCTCTGCAACACCATTCTGTTGAGGGGTGTAAGGCATTGTATATTGATGTAGGATTCTATGGTCAGTACAAAAATCTCTAAATGCATTACTAATATATTCTCCCCTATTATCAGTGTGGAGCTTTTTTAAGTGACAAACCTGATTGATTTTCAACAAAAGCCTTAAAAGCCTTGAAATTATCAAATACATCACTTTTATATTTCAGAAAGTACACCCAAGTTCTTCTATTGAAATTGTCAATAAATGTTAGCACATACTTGGCACCAAAAATGACCATGTAGGAAAAGTCATAATATCACTATGTACTAACTCAAGAGGAGCTTTTGCTCGAGTGGCTTGGCCCTTTAGAAAGGGATCTTGGTGTTGGTGTTGCTTACCAAGCATGCAACCTAGACAGACACCATTAGAAGAAGAAATTGTAGGAAGGCCAGTTACCATGTTCTGAGATGAGAGTTGCTGCAAATATCTGTAGTTGAGGTGACCAAACCTTTCATGCCATAATTTACTCATAGAATCTGAGTGAGCAATCAATGAAGATCAAGTCTCGAACTTATTAAATAGATACAATCTGGAAGAATGATCCACCACTCTTGTAGCTACAATATCATTAGGGTCATTCAATTCCTTAATTACAACACCATTTGGTGAGAATTCAACAATTTTTCCATCATCAAAATGACCAATTTGATAAATAGACAAAAAAATTGATGAGATTTCAGGAACATGAAGAACTTGCTTTATAAGACCATTTGGCATATTGATAGTGCCAGCTCCTAAACATCAACAAAAGAAGAGTTTCCCACCATAATTTGAGAAGTGTTGCAAGTAGAAACTGAACTCAATAAATTTCCAGAATGAGTTATATGATGTGTGGCACCAAAATAAAAAACCCACTTATCTTTCAACAGAGAGAAGGCCCGAGCATATAGAGCTTTCCCTTTACCAATGTTGGAAGAAGATGACGGTGGTGGAACTGAAAGCTTGTGTTGTTTCAAGGTCTTTTCCAGTGCTTCAATTCTTACAAAACATCTAGACTTAGGATGATTTGTCTTACTACAATATGGACATGGATCATACACCTTCTTTTCGACAAGTTTTTTCCCTTTACCAGGATTGGAAGGCATAGGAGAATCAAAATGTATAGGAGAATCAATGATGGTAGGCGATGATTTTGGGGATTCTGTAGTCTTAGATTTTGGTTTCTGCTTAGGTTTCCATTTACCTTTAGGAGAATTTGCTACTAATGCATGATTTGAGTTTGGCAAGTCATAAAGCGACATTAATTTTCTTTGTTCACGAGATAACCTATCACAAAACACCTCAAATGATGACATCTTAAACTGATCTTCTAGAGCATCCATAGTGGAAAAGGAAGTAGAAGTAAATACAATGAAAGGATGTTTCAATTTTGGCAGAATCAGAAATATACATTCACAATTCCTTTTAACTCTACCACCATCTTTTAATTGACTTTTGAGTTCCTTAAATTTCATCAAAAATCTTCAATAGAAGGGAAATTTGAAGGTGAACAAGATGTCAACTCCATTTCTAGTTGCAATAATTTGAACTCATTTATTTTGCCAAACAAACTTTCAAATTTCTCCCATACCTCTTTTGGAGACTTGGCAGCTGAAATGTGGAACTGTAAATTGTTCGTAAGATTTAGTGAAATGAGCCCCAGAGCCTCGTCTTGTTTGCACGCGTAACCGTACTTGTCTTTTTCATTGGTGAAGGTAGGTATAAAATCTTAAAACGCTTGTCAGAGACCCTAAGATTTGAGCAACTATTCCATTTTCGGTTTCCATGCATGATAGTTTGTTGAATTTAATGGTTCAAACAAATGAAGATCCATTATGCTTGCGGGAACAAAAAAAGAGCCGCACTCTTTGACATGATGATCAAAAGGAAAAGTGCTACTGCCCCCTCCCCGAAAACAACAATGGAGAAAATGTGTTCCCGTAAAAATTGATGTCTGCCAAAAAAGTGATGTTCAACCTCCAATCATAAGCCTCCAACTTAGAAAATTCACCAAAAAAATTATATACAAAGACAAAGGGCCGAGCTAGAGGACGATCCCGATTGGAGCAGAGGAATCATGACTGAGTTGAGGACAACGTGTCGCCGCCTAGCCACCACCGAGCCACAACCCATACACCATGGAGCCGAGTCAAATGTCTGCATATAAAGGCGAGGTGAGTTGAAGCGCCGAGCCGATATCACCGAGCGAGTCAATACCCAAGTGGGGGAGGATTGGGCTGAAAAGCCAGGACCACGAAGGTCTCACTGAGTTATCACCGAACCGCCATCGAGCTGAGCAAGGATCTCTGACTGAGCTAAGGAGTGAGTTGGGCAGGCAGCGAGCTGGGCAAGGAGGCCGAGTTAGGGGCTGAGTTGCAGGTGAGTTGGGGTCTGGTTGCAGAGTTGGCTTTGCACAAAATAACCCAAGGACTATCAAAAAACATACATTGCCTATTCCAAAACAGTGTATGATCCAAACACAGATCTGCAAATCAGTGACCGTGAAATTAATTCTGAACAGAGAACAAATCTGGTTTCTGCTGCAACTCTGATTGTGCACCAACAAACAGGAAGATGGTCACGAAGAGATCCAGTTGCTCTGATACCATATAGGAGCAATCTACAAGATTGTGCAGCGAGCTAAAACAAAATATTGCACACAAAATAGTTGGAAATAGATTCAAAACTGTAATTTCTCACAAACAGAAGAAAACTTTATTATCCAATAAATCTCACACCTTTCACATTCGGGAATAACAGTTTAAATAGGCTTATTAGATGATTATCAAAACCTTAGAAATAGGTGAGAAAACCTATATTCGGAGAGAGGAATATCTCCATAAATCAAGGACAAGAAATCCTCAACAACCAATTCCCAAAAGTGTATGTGAGTGATAAACAACTCACACAAAAATAGGAGCTAATACCAACTAAGCTTACAACTCTTAAATGGAGCTGATTGGTGTGAATGCACAAAAATAGAATTGCTAAGAAAATATCCTAAACCGAGTTCATGTGTTCACACTTACATCAACACATTCCTTCCCGGATAAGTGCTGGATAGTCTTTATCAGTTCCTCTCCCCTAATCCTTTTACCAAGCTTTCCAATTCTTCGATGCAACGTCTCAATGGCACACTTCAAGTTGCTCACCGAACTTGGAATCTTTCTTTTTCTTTGTTTCCCATCGGCAGGAACTTTCTTTATTTTTAATTTTTTCTTTTCTTGCCAGGTTCCCCAAGACTTATTTTCCAAAATAAAAGGCAATCTCCAAATCCACTAGAGGAACCTATTGGCGGTATAAGTTACTAGTCTCATATTTGTAGCCTAGATTTTATCACCAACAGCCCAAGGCGCGTTGACACATCACTCAGCCTGAACTGAGTGCTCACCTGAAGCGCGCAAGGGTACCGGGTTCCTCTTTTATGTTAGCTTGTTCCAGAAGTTAGCATGATTATACAAATGTTCCAGATCCATAACAGATAATTAAGTGTATTACAATGCATAAACTAGATCTAGATCTTCACCGTATGTAAGATTAATTAAACAAGAACCATAATCTGATTTACCATGCAAGATCCATTCTCGCTTATGTTAAATACCAATATCCAGCCACAAAGATGCATTATATTAACTGCTGTAAAATACAGAAGCTTTATACATGCATAGTATAGTCACTAGAGTCATGCACGCTAACACACTCGCAACATAACGTATAATAATCCGGGGTCCCTAAATCGTAAAAATCAAGACATATTTATAGGGGTGGGGACTTGCCCTTCACCCCCATGCACCTTCAAAATAGACTACATGCTAATAATAGCTATGCGCCCTTACATGATAAATACAAGAGCATGCAAGCTTGCTATTAATAGATTATCTAATAATACAACAATAGTATAATCCTATTAATAACTCAAAACCTACGCATGGCGCTCGATCTTCTACTCGTCCAAAATAGCCTTTGTGTGCTCTTTAAGTCTTCTACAAAACGTGCACTGCACTCAAAGTCCATAATTAGCCTCAATCTGCAAAGCGGCTAAGTCCTGATTCAAACCTTCTTGGGCGCACCCTATTTTGCTACACTTCTACGCGCATCTACGCGTCCTTCACTGCCGCGCCCAATCCTTCTGCGCTTTCATAATTAGGTTGTATTCCATCAACCCAACATTACCCCACACTAATTTCATTGCCACCCCTGCAATGGGTAATCCAACTTATCCCTCCATGAGTAAAGAATAAGAAATGAAAGAATAAAAGAATCATTGTACAAAAGAATGAGAAGAATGCTTAGCACCCTACTCTTCCATAGGGAGGATCAACTCTGGATATTCATTTTTGATCTCTGCCTCCAAGTCATTCTAGTCACTTAGCGCCTTACTGGTTTTATTCAGGGACGTCGCCAATTACTGCTTCCATTTCGTCAAGTGTCATATTCTCACCTTCATTCTGTAGTATCCTGAGAACATTGGCCAGACTTGAGACCATCCCTTCCATGAAATCCATTTTCTATGCTACTAGTTTACCAATATCCTTTATTTTCTCTTTGTGCGGTTCCTGGGCTCCTGCAAGCGCATCACACTTCTCTGCTATCAAAGTTAGCATCTCTATGCTCACAAGCGTCTCATTCTTAACTACCTTGAGGACCTCATTCGCTTCTTCAATGGTCCTTGTCTGTATAATTGAGTCGGGGCCCGCGCACAGATTCAGGGCCAAATCTGCCTTTTTAAGTTCATCTTTCAAGGTTTGCAGTAATGCTTCATAACTTGTAATTTTTCGAGCGATCGATCGCCGTCCTTGCCTTCGTGTCTGCTCTGCAACATCCTTAGGTTTGGGCATGTGTATGGGTCCCTCCTCTAGTAATGTGAATTGTTGTGCATAAATAATGCAAAGCGGATTTGAACTCTTTTGCAACCTTATCCTGCAAATATGGCCTCTTTTCCATAATCTCATCACCAATTTGCTCTGCCATGTTAAGAACTTTATGTACATTTGCCTTAGCCTAATCTCGCTCCTCTCATTAGGCGCTTGATCTCAGTATCCTTATCCTTCTTATCATCCAACAACGCTCTAATGGTTTCCGCTTTATCAATGTTTCGGTGTGCAACTTCAGCAGATACCCTAGTCAGGGCATTGCTTACCTGCTCATCTGACATGACAATGGGCTTAACAGTTACATGGCGCGAATGGGGCTCCTTCAATCTGCGACACACATGATTCCTCACATACTTCAAGTCAGGCTCATCCATATGAGTCTGCATCGTCCATGATAATTGTTTCCTTATGCGTGTGGTCGCCATCTCTCGCATCCATAAGCTCCCATCCATACAAGTCCTTGGGCTCCAAAGTGCTTTGGAACCGCGCGCGTATGATTTTGCTTGGGTCATCAACATACCCAACAAACGAAGTCTCATACGTCTCTTCCTCCTTTCCCTTTCGATCGTTTACCTTTAGGAATTCGGGCGCTGAATCCAATCTTGGTCCTTCACTGCAGTGCATGGTCGGTGGCGCGCTTGATGGCTCGCCCTTATCCTCACCTATCTCCGTGCTAATGTCCCCACTTTGTATACTATGTTCTGCTTTCTTCACTCTCCCTTTCATCTTTCTTCATTTCCTCTTCTTTGAGGCTCTTACGTATCCGAAGTCCAATTAGGGTGTTCGTGTGCTGCCTCCAAATTTATTCTTCTCATCATCCCTCCGAGGGATGTATTTGCCTTTTCTTCTTTTCAGGTTCTACTTTCACAGTGAAGTTCTCGACGACCTCTTAAGGGGCCGTGTGATGTTCCTGCTCCTCGATTCCTTGTTCTTCTCAATACTCTTCAAAACTGCTGATTTTCAGCCTGCTGTTCAAGGTCTACCTCCATAGTGTCTGTCTCCACACTTAATCTTCTGCTTATAAGGGGGTTACCTCGCACTCTCTTTCCTCTCCAAAGTTGGCTGCGTTTTGCCTCGACACTCCAAGCCACCACTTTCCTCCTGAAGTTCTTCTTCTCCTTCTTCTTCTTCAAGGGGTAGAGTGTCTTCTTCATCTTGCAATGTACCAACTGTATGCTCCCCTTGGGTGGTCTAGGGAGCTTGAATTCATTTTCCACATATCTCCCATTTTCTAACTTGGGCTTGAGTTGGATATATACAGGGCTGTCCCCGATTTTCCAATAGCCAAAGCCTTTATGTTAATGTCATCTGAAATTAATCTTTCAATATATGTAGACTTACTTGGATAAACGTAAGTCTTCCTGAGGGTGTGGTAGTCACAGTCTACCTTGTTTGCATTGAAGAGTAGCAAGCGCGCGTCTGAAAACCTATGTACAGATGCCTGGAAGTAGCGTGCGGTGAAGGCATAAGGGAGCTTACACCAAGGGCTCCACTTCCCATCCTTCATCCCAAAGCGCCCAATACAAAAGTGTTGATATACTGCAAACTATACTTGTTTATCTAATACCAAAGGTAAATCCTTGGGTATTCTCCATTCCTCCTCAAATGCGGTGCGGAGGCGCTCATACCACAACTCTTCCCTCTAGTTTAAAGGGTCCACTCATGGTCCCATCACAAGTATACTTAGAAAATCTCTCTGCCAGAGATTTCTTCTCCTCGGGATATTGCCATATTTTGTCCTTTAGGCCCATCGGGCACTCTAATTTCTACAAACACAAGAGATAACAAGATCGCGCCAAAAACTTATCTTCTCACCTTGGTGCACTTCCTCAATGATGGTTTCAACAATGAAATTGACCAAGTTGTAAACTACACCTTCAATCATTTTCTTCGCTATGTGCAAATGACAATGTATTGACTGCGTCCATTGTTCCTGGTTATTAAGCTTTGTGAGGAGGTGCGCTTCTTTAACCACCTGGATACTTTTTGCAGCTTGTCAATGTCCGTTCTGCACCCTCCCTTGATGTAACTCGGTGCTTTCCTTGTTGTAATTATGCCCTCTTTATCGGTGAGGTTGTTGCTCACTTCGTACCCAAATTCCTAAGTCCCGTCAACTCCCAATCGGGGCGCGGTGATCCTTCTTCGTCACCCGACAAAATAGAAGAAGTCCTCATGGACTCTACTCATTAACCACTGGTATAATTTTTTTGGTTTTCCAAAATAGAGGAGTTCATAATGTCAACAGACTTCTCACCCGCGTCATCATACATGGCCATATCATCCACTGTTTTCTCTTGTTTGTCTTCACAACCAGCAACTTATCCAGTTCATCCTTATTATCCTTCGTTATGATTGTAATCACTCACTTTGCACTATGGCGAATGTGTGAGTCCCAATCGCGACCCATATAAACCCCTTCTGGGTATTGCATCTCCGAGAAACGGCTTTCGTGGGTGTCTTCCACTTCAACCTCGACTTCCTTCTCGCTTCTTCCTTCCCTTGTGGCGCTCCAGTGCTCTCTTTGGTGCCATAGTAACAATAAAGGTGTGACCTTTCAATAGATTCGAGCTCTGTAATTCCAAATCCGTGTGCCCTAGCTCAACTCCGCGTGCCCTAGCTCGGGTCCAAATCCTAACAGTCGATTTCTCCTTCCCGCACGCCTTTGTGTCACTCAAACACTTTCTCCAATGGAGCGTCAGACAATACCTTGCATAAATATGACAAATACGACTAGTTCACAGCTCTCTGCACTTCACAACTCGCTTGCTGGCTCGCTCGACTTCAACTCGCTTGAATACTCTCAATCGCAAAGGTAAAAACGATTTTACACCACCTCCTCATATAGTTTTTCAAAAAATTTCCACATTTATTGCTCTCCATCTACCACCGTACTCAACATTGATTTGGCGTTTCTTTTTTTTTCCGCGCTGATTTTTTTTGCGCCATAGTCATAACCTTCCGCGCGCCTTCTACTCCTCGGACATAGACCTTTCACGTGTCAAGTACTTCACCACCGCACTTTTCACTAAGTAGTTTCTATTGCTGCCATCTACCTCACCTACACTGTGCGTCCATCCATCCATACGTGGTTTTCAATTATGAGCAATCTTTCTCTATCTGCACCTTTACTTCAAGCACTTGCACAAAATCTCTTTATGCATAACCGACTTTAGATAACATTCAAACCTAGTCCATGTACCCAGTGTATACTCCACCCCACACTAAGGGTATGCGCAGTCCTCTGTGCATAAACCACTTAGATAGTAATCAGCTTTTGGTGCGCAAGCGTGCTTATTACACAAAAACATTGAACTAAATTGAAAAAGCATAGCAACGATGAAAGGAAACACATATAAAGGAAATGCATTTAAGGAAATCTAAGCTAAGTGGCAATATTGCCTTTATTACAAACACCAAGAAGACTTATTTATAGTAGGGCTTTAGCCTACTCCCGTTGAAGTAACCGGGCAACCGTGTTCCATCTAGCGCCTCTAACTGGAAAGTGCTTGAATCAAGTATATAAGTTATAACATACGGTCCCAACCAATGCACTTTAAGCTTTCCAGGGTGGCGCAAGAACTTTGAGTCATAAAGAAGAACCATCTGTCCAACTTCAAGCTTCTTATCCTTAATATGTCTATCATGCCATGCCTTTTGCCTGACTTTTTCTTGCTTCTGACTCCATCTGGCTATAACGCGCCTCTCATCCAATTGCATCAGTTTGTCAATGCACTCTTCAAGTGCTTGCTCATCAGCCAAACCTCTACACGCGTGCGCAATACGCAGAGAAGGTAACATGAATTCCACTGGTAGAACAACCTCTGCGCCAAACACCAACTGAAAGGGTGTGGCCTTATTCAACCTCTTATAAGTTGTCCTGTATGCCCAAAGTACAACAGAGACTTTATCATCCCAGTCCTTCCTTCCAACATCACAAATTTTAGTCAAGGTATGACTCAATATCTTGTTGAAGGCCTCAACAATTCCATTTACCTGAGGGTGATAAGGTGTTGTTTTATGGTGTGCTACCATAAATTTTGCCAATAGTATCTGATGGTCTCATTAAGAAAATGAGTACCCCTATCACTTGTTAAACTCAATGGGCATCCATACCCGTGATAATATTTTCTCATATAAACCTTGTTCTTTATATCTGTTGTGCAATCCTTTGTAGGTGCCGCTTCTGCCCACCTTGTAAGATAGTTTGTACAAGTTATAATATAGCGCGATCCATTCCTGCGCCGGGTGGGGAAATAGGACCCACAAAGTCAATTGCCCACTTCTCAAAAGGTTCTGCACTAGCAATAGGCCTCAAAGGCATTTCATCTCTATGCCTAGGCTTTCCAAGGCACTGACAATGGTCACAGGCCTTACAATATTCTTTACAATCCTTATACAATGTTTCCCACCACAAACCAGCCAATAAAATCTTGTGTGTGGTGGCATCTCCTACATAATGTCCACCTGTAATACCACCATGAGCCTCCTCCATAATAGCTTCCCGCTCATGCTCAAGTACACATCGGCGCAAAACTTCATCCCGACCTAGTTTGTATAAGTCTCCACTGATCAACATGTAAGGCGCAACGCGTGTATGACAAGTTGCTTCTTTTCCAAAGCCTTCATCCCTTTAGCGCTACACTAGTTCTTAAAAAGACAAACAATATCCTCTAGTCGAGGGCATGTAGTTTAATCTGAATAGCTGTGCATCCGATATTGTGTCCTCAATGCTCTGCACGTCCTCACCTGTATTAATCCTTGATAAATGATCTGGTCCAGAATTACTCTTGCTTGGCTTAACCACCACAATAAAATCAAATTCCTGAAATAACAAATCCAACGACATATGCGCCCTGCAAAATGGGCTTGTTCACCAAGTACTTCAATGCCATGTGATTTGTATAAAATATAAAAGGTGTTGCCAACAAGTATTGTCGAAACTTATGCAACACGTAGATCATGGACAAGGCCTCACGGTCCGTAGTTGTATAATTCTGTTTAGCTGGTGTTAACTTCCTACTTGCAAAGCAAATATGATGATCAACAATACCTTCTCCAGGCTGGGCTAATACCGCGCAATGGCCATGCTAGAGGTGTCCACATGCACATGAAAAGGTTTGGTCCATGAAGGAAAGCGCAAAATAGGTGCTGTAGTAAGCCTTTCCTTTAGTGTCTCAAAAGCGCATTGTTGCGCCTCACCCCAATGGAACTTGCCTTTACTCTTCAATAATTCTTCTAGAGGCGCGACAATCTTAGCATATCCTTTGATGAACTTCCTATAATAGCCTGTGTGCCCCAAGAATCCACGCACCTCGCTCTGGTTAGTAGGCTCCTCTAAACCCAAGATAACAACCTTAGTAGGATCCACTAACAGGCCTTCCTTACAGATGATATGTCTCAAAAAAGTCCCAAAGGGTGTAGCAAATACGCACTTCTTAATGTTTAAAGAGATGCTCAACTGATCAACATCTTTCAAACATAAGCCTCAAATTATCACAGTGATCTTTCACAAGCCCATACACTATCCAATCATCCATATAAACTGCAAGAACTTATGAATAAAGTCCTGGAATGCCTACACAACAATGCGCAAAAATACTGCAGCGCATTCTTTAATCCAAAAGGCATAACCGTGTATGCAAAACTTCCCCATTCAGTGGTGAAAGCCATCTTCTCTTGATCCTCTTTAGCTATTCTCACTTGATGATATCCAGAAAATCCATCAGTGAAGGAGTAGATTTCGCACCCTGCAACGCCTTCCAAGATTTCTTTAGTAAAAGGTGTGGGAAAAGGATCTATTACACATGCAACATTCAATTCCTATAATCCACACAAATTCTCGATTCTTCCATTTTTTTATACTTGATCACCATAGGGCTAACTCATTTTGACTTATGTAACCCTTGTTGAAGTGCGGAGTCAACGTTGTTTGCATAACACCAAGGGTGCCCAAGTAATGCTCGGAAAAGCTCACGGCCTCTACAAGCACCAAAACTTGAAGTCCCAAAACTTGGCCCCTTGTATAGTAATAGACGCATCCTTTAAAACCCCAATAGGTGTGGCTTTAGTCCTGCTTTCACGTAAACAACACGTTTGAAGATGGCTGTAATGGTTGTCTGCCCATTTGAATCCACACGTCCAAAGTGAGTACATTCACTTCTGCGCCTGTGTCAATCAAAATATTACTCAAAAGCTAGCCATCAACAACATTCGTGAGTGATCTTGTCATAATCCAGTACTATGAGGAGGCAGGTTAGCATGTGGGATTTGTCTTCCGCGCTCAATTCTAACGCTCGTGGTTTTACCCCTTAACGATTCCCCTAATAGAGGAATGATGTTCTCTTGTTGCAACATCTTGCAAACCTCCTTTAAATCATCAACATTTGTTTGATGGAGCTCAACGACTTTCTTCTATTCTAACTTCCGCGACTGTTATTTCAAACATTGTATCTCACCTTGTAAATTCCTAATCACCTCCATGGTTTCTTGATAAACCTCCTTTTGATGCGTAGGGTCTGGATACTTTGCATGTAGGACCTCCTTCTTTGTGATAACAAACTTCTGCTTTGGAACTTCCTTAGCGCGCCTAGCCTCAACGCGTGTAGTGATCTTCACAGGCACCAACTCAGGATCAGGCGCTAACTTCGGCATCCACTGATCTTCCATAGCACGCTACACTCTAACCATTCCCACGCCCTTTTCCTGTTTGTGCTTCTTACTCAGGGGTTCATACAAGTCCGAGCATTCTTCATAATTATGGTTCTTTCCACAAAAAGAACAAACAATATTCTTAGGGCATTCACGCCTGTAATGATTAGGGACTCGCATGTATAACATGTTCCACGAAGAAACTCACTTATTCCACCGCCACGACCTCGGCCTTTGAATCCTCCTTGGTAACCTCGACCTCTACCACGGCCTCCATCAGAGCGCCCTTCATTGTGATCATGATCATGATGCTCACCTTTCTCTTTTGAATTATTTGCGCAACACCGGTCCGACGTACACCGCAAGATCAATGGCATCACGAATATGATCAATCGACTTGCAATTTTCAGTATCATGAGTGGTAGACTTGCAAATCTTGCAATAACAAGACACGTTCTTCCTTATTGCGTGTTGCAACAATGGGCACCTGCTTTAATCATGATCCAAGTGACAAATCTCACATTCCAACATCATGGCGAACACCGATTTACGAGGGCAACTATCCTTAGTATGCCCTTTCTCGCTTCACAATTTGTGCACCAAATTTCACTGCATGTCTCATGCGTTGAGTTAGTTGACAATTTCTCTAACTGTTTAGCCATCGCTGCAAACTGGGCCTCCAAAAATGGGCTCACTCCTGTGTCTACACTCCCAACCGCCGCCTCGCGCGCGTGGCTGCTTTCAAGTGCCTCGCGCAGATCTCAGTATAAGTCTTGTGTGACAATGCTCTTCTAAATGACGTGATCACCCTCCAACGAACCATTGAGCATGCTTTGGCTTGGGTGAATGTCATAAGATAACTTCGACAAAAGGGTTTTGAATCGTGCATCATACTCTCGAACACTCTTAGTTGTGCCCTGCTTGATGTCCTTTAGCGCGTTGATGCTCTTTTGCTCAAATTCAGGTATATAAAACTCTTTCAAGAAAGCATCCTGCAATACGGTATAATCTACACAAGTCTGGTCCGGATCAAATTTCCTGTACCAACTATGTGCGCGCCCTTGCAGTGTAGTTGCAAATTGGCTTGCCTTGCGCTCTGGAGCTGTAATCCCCTTCGCGCGCCATAGTATCTCACACATATGCACGTGCTCAACTGCATCTTCTATTCCTTTGTATTCGGGAGACGAAGAGACATCTCTATATAAATTTGTTGAGGTTGGTGCAGACCAGTGCCCACTAGACCCAAACCCCGTATTCCTCTCGTGTTTCCTCCACCCCTAGAATCACCAGATCCACTAGATCCCGAGCCACTTGATCCTCTTGATCCTCCTGATCCTCCTCTTGTAGTAGGTATTGGACCGTAAGATGCACGTGTTCCGACAGGTTGTGCTAAATCGAACTCCTATAGTCTGCGAAGCCGTGTTTGCTTCCGGATGTGATGCCAACGTTCTCACGCGCCCAAGTTCGTGTTGATGACGCGCCAAAAACATACCTCCAATTGGACCTTCGAATAAACTCTATCTCTGTTGCTACTCTATTGCCCACACTAGCTTGTTTACTAATAACTGTCGTAGAAACTGGAAAACTAAGTGCAAGGGCTAGGTCGCCAGAGGGATCAAATGTGTGCTTGCGGTCCATGTAGCTTCTACCGGCACGCTCATCTCGAGGTCGAAGAGGGTTCTCTGCCATGCTTTCCCAAATGGGGGAGTTCCAAATGCTTTGGCTCCATGTCCTCTGCGTGAGCTCCAAATCCTTCACGAGCCATCTCTCTCCACAACGCCATTCGTTCCGCAACTTCACACTACTTCTCTAAATCCCTCTCGCGCGCCTCATTAAACTTAAGCCGCCTTTCTTCTCTCTATCTGTCTTTTTCTGCTAGATCTGCCATCTTTCACCACACCTGCTCTTCCGCCCCGCCCCGCGTGGTGGGGTTTAGCTAGCCATAGGTTTCTCTTCCAAATCCAGGGTCACAATCAAGATCTTAATCGCCAAAGGAATGCCGCGCAAATACGATCCTTTGGGCTCACGCAAGAATTGGAACTCAACAACCTCTGGACAAGAATAAGTAGAAACTATGTACTCCAAAATATAGCTATTTAGAACACGACTCCACCAATGATCTACAACGCGCGTCCAAGTCGATCTGCATCATACAAGGCTTGGAATTCTTCCTGTGTCCAAACAAGTGTACGAAACCTCTAGTTTCTCTTTGAAGTGTAAGCAACCAACCACTTGTATAGCTCTATAGGAAAGATGGAGAAGAACGTCTCATACAACTCGTGATACGATCTGCTCAACCCACGCGCGTGCATTAAAATCAGGTCCAATGCTAAATCTGCGAGCATACTCTTCCTCCAAATCATCTAACCACTCTTCAATACTGGCCAAGGTCAACCGGTATGTCTTCATCATGCAACATCCTGCCAAACAATTGAAAAAAGGTCCCGCAACGGAACCAAAATGTAGCCTAGATTTTATCACCAACAGCCCAAGGCGTGTTGGCACATCACTCAACCCGAACCGAGTGCTCACACAAGCGCGCAAGGGTACTAGGTTCCTCTTTTATGTTAGCTTGTTCCAGAAGTTAGCATGATTATACAAATATTCCAGATCCATAACAGATAATTAAGTATATTACGTAAGGCATAAACTAGATCTAGATCTTAACCATATGCAAGATTAATTAAACAAGAACCATAATCAGATTTACCATGCAAGATCCATTCTCAGTTATGTCAAACACCAATATCCAGCCACAAAGATCCATTATATTAACTGCTGTAAAATACAGAAGCTTCATACATACATAGTATAATCACCATAGTCATGCACGCTAACACACTCGCAACATAACAGTACAATAATCCGGGGTCCCTAAACTGTGCAAATCAATACATATTTATAGGGGTGGGGACTTGCCCTTCACCGCCCATGCACCTTCAAAAATAGACTACATGCTAATAATAGCCATGCACCCTTACATGATAAATACAAGAGCATGCAAGCTTGCTATTAATAGATTATCTAATAATACAACAACAGTATAATCCTATTAATAACTCAAAACCTTGCATGGCGCTCGATCTTCTACTCGTCCAAAATAGCCTTTGCGTGCTCTTTAAGTCTTCTACAAAACGTGCACTGCACTCAAAGTCCATAATTAGCCTCAATCTGCAAAATGGCTAAGTCCTGATTCAAACCTTCCTGGTGCGCCTTGTTTCGCTACACTTCCACGCGCATCTATGCGCCCTTCGCCCGTGCGCCCAATCCTTATGCGCTTTCATACTTAGGCTGTATTCCATCAGCCCAATAAAATTGACGGATATGCATATGGCCGGAATGCAGGGACCAGAAAGATTGTTATGATTAGCAAAACGTTTTCCACTCTCTTGACAAGCATCAATTGCTTTAGTAATCTCGCCCAACTATTCTGGAAAGAGCACTCATTTGATTAGAGCTTATCAATGGTTGGGTAAATAAGAGATAGAAATCCAAATAACAGATCTTCTATCAGTCTCCCCATATTCCATGTGCAACCACCATACTCATGACATAACAAGAAGACCTCAGACAGATTAAAGAAAAGACAATGATCCTCCTTTTTAATCCATCAGTCCCCCTTCAGTTCTCTCCCACAGATCACTAGCACTATCAATGCTGCTAAATCAAAATTAGTCTCTTCAATCTTGCTTCAAACTTTTCTATGCATCTCCTTTGTGCGTAGAGGGCATTCCTTTGTCATGAGTATGATCCAAATTTGGCACGACTGCAGATACATCAGCATAACAGAGCAGGTTCATCCCCATGCGTAAAGGAGTGAAAGAAAATCTAGACAAAGCTTGAAGAACAACCGGTGACCAAAGGTGCCCTTAAACCTCTGAAAACAAAAGGGCCATGTGTAGGAAAGCTGGGTCATGCTCTCAAAAACAGCACCTCGCCAAACATCATGTTCCAACCTTCATCCATTCAACCATTTACATTTGAATTAGATGTGGGAAAGGGAGGAGGAATTATTGCTCAATTCATCCCCAAACAATCTCTATTTCCTCAGTCAAGAAGGAAAGCATGGCTGAACAACTAAAGATCTCCAGGAAATGGAGCAAACATCAATGTCGTCTTGGGGATTTTTGAGATGCTAATTTCTTTATTAAACCCTGTGAAATTAGGAATTCTAAGTTTTCAAATGAAGAGCGGACTTCAACAATGGGCGAAAATTCAGCAGGCCTATTAAAGATTTTCAAACAGTGATGAAAGTGTAGTAATTAAAAGGGACAATCAAACGGGCTTCTTCCAAAACTCCTCGACTCCCAATTTTTATCGATTTTTTCCTCCGAGACCATTTAGGATTGGTTTTGGGTTAAATTCAATTATTTATTTGGTGCCTCCTTACTTGGAGAGGTCCTCTCATTGGTGCATTTGGATGATCAGGTATGGCTGTAGAATTTGATGCCTCTCCCTATCCTTTCACCAAGCTCTTTAATTCTTTGATGCAACGTCTCAACTGGCACACTAAAAGCTGCTCACCAGAATTTGGAACCTTTCTTTTCTCTGTTTCCCATCGGCAGGAACTTTCTTTATTTATAATTTTTTCTTTTCTTGGCAGGTTCCCTTTAAGACTTATTTTCCAAAACAAAAGACAATCTCCAAATCCACAGGAGAAACCTATTGGTAGTATAAGCTACTAGCCTCATATTGACGGATATGGATATGGCCGGAATGCAGGGACCGGAGAGATTGTTATGATTAGCAGAACGTTTTCCACTCTCTCGACAAGCATCAATTGCTTTAGTAATCCAGCCCAACTATTCTGGAAAGAGCACTAATGAGTGAACTTATCAATGGTGGGTAAAATAAGAGATAGAAATCTAAATAACAGATCATCTATCAGTCTCCCCCTATTCCATGTGCAACCACCATACTCGTGACATAACAAGAAGACCTCAGACAGATTAAAGAAAAGACAATGATCCTCCTTTTTTATCCATTAGTGCTCCTTCAGTTCTCTCCCACAGATCACTAGCACTATCAATGCTGCTAAATCAAAATTAGTCTCTTCAATCTTGATTCAAACTTTTCCATGCATCTCCTGTGTGCTGAGAGGGCATTCCTTTGTCATGAGTATGATCCAAATTTGGCATTACTGTAGATAAATCAGCATAACCGAGCAGGTTCATCCCCATGCGTAAAGGAGTGAAATAAAATCTAGACAAAGCTATCGTGCATGTGTTTGTAATGTTCTGCTCAAGTCTTGTTTTGCACCAGTGTCTTGGAGTAGTTTTGCACAACCTTTGAGTGTGCGAAGTTTGTGTTCTTCTTTTGTGCCTATTTTCTAATGCTCCTCTATGGTGTTATTCTGTGAAGTCTGTTCAAGCCTACACAGATTCACCTAACCCATAACTAAAGTTTATGAGCTGATTCAATTGCATTGAGTTGTGTTATGATTTGGGCCTTATCTTACATGGAGAACCAGGACACATTTAATGTCATATGTGTAATTTGTACCATCGAGACAATATTGTAAGTAGGTGAGTCTTGCATCTATATAAGAAAGCCCCTACAGCTGTGCCAAAGGGGAGCAGAAAAAGGTTGGGAGTTGAATGATCAGAGATAAGAAAGTGCTTTTGGACTAGTCAGTTCAGAGAGTCAGGATTTGAAAGCTTAGGCTTTAGAGAGCCATACTTGCAAATGCTGTTACTTAGCAAGTAGAGGTCTGTGGATCTAGTGTTGTAACAAATCTTCTTTGCGAGATTGCTGGTGTGTGTTTGCTATGTATTTCCTGTTGTTGAATCAATAAAAATCATTGTGCTGCATTTTATTCTGTATTCTGTTGTGTATTTTGAGGGTTCTGCAGTCTTAAGGCATCTCTTAATAGAGACACCTAACTGCGATTGCATCAGGTTGTCTTGAATCTGCTTTGGGTGCTGTTTGACTCATGGCTTGCTGATTTTAATATATATCCGGTTATGATCAGATTTGAGATCAATCAGTGGTTCACGAATTTTTATCTCTATAATCCTGTGTCAAATCTTGGCAGCAAATGATATAGTTTACCATGCTTTGTCCATTGTTTGTTGTGCATATGTATCCTCCTAATTTTGGCCATGCTCTCATGCCATTGCATATAATAAGGTTGTGAATGCTGCATAGACCAATCGATTCCTCTGCAAAGTATGTCACATTCTTTTGCCCATCTTCTGATTTACTTTCCCACTGTCTTCTTCCTACTCAAGTCACACTGGGTTATCATTTATGTCATCACCATTCCTTAGGGTTTTAGCTTGTTTGTTTTCTGTCCTGGCGTTCAAATTGCCCATTAACATTACATCTACAAGTTTGTTGTAGACAGAGATGTCCTTTCTTAAAGATTCATTTTCTTATACACTTTTGACTGTTGTGGGGCAAAGTAGGACGCTGCTATACTGATATTCTTTCATTTCCAGTGATCTGAATTCATATGTATTGTTTGTAGCGATATTTTTTCACTACGTGAGTAGATCTGCCTTGTCATTGGTCTATATTTTTTCACTACCTGAAAAGAGAATTAGCTATTCAATATGAATTAGTCATTGGTTCTGTCATTTCATTTAGATGCTTTTGTAATTTGTAATAGGACACATGTCTGCAGAGGACTGTTTGTGGCCAAAATCATCTATATTGAGTTCATCCTTGATGATACCATGAATTGGTATCCAATGACATCCTGTCCAGTTATTAATGCCGCCTAATAAAATGATTTTTTTCAATGGAAAGATGTGAAATGCCTGGATATAAATCAATAAAAAAAACTGTTTTTAACATCGTCTAAAAAAACTGCCTTTAACATGGTCTAAGAGACCGACGAGGCAGGTGAATGAAATGGGAAATTTACTAATACAGCCGATTTCTCCTGCTGCTATTGATCCCAAGTGAAAAATGACACAGACCTTTTCAGTACGTTTCACTATAAATTTTCCTATGTTAGAAGGGAAACATTGCATTTGCTTAGCAGTAAGCAAGCTCTCAAAACATGACTACTTCATCGCTATTGAGCCAAATTATGAGGCTTACCAACTGGCAAACATGTTTCTTAGTGAGGTTTGTCATTTACATTGGCTACCAATGCAAATTAAAAGCAACATAGATGTCAAATTTACTACTTAATTTTTGATTGATCTCACCAAGAAAGATGATCACCTTCTGTAATCCCATATAGATGGTCAAAACTGTGTTTTCTTTGCCAACAAATGCTTGGAAAGACACCCATGAAGATATGTAACAAGAAATCTACAGATAATGTAGCTGCCATTGATTAAAAACTCGGCAAACGAGTTTTCACATCTCCTTTGGCATGTTGCCCATCAGGGATCCATATGGGTATGCATTTTCTCCTCTGATAAGTATGCGGGATGATAACTTTACATAAAGTTGCCGTTAAGCCTTTTAGATATGTACTATTAAGTGCTTGACCTGCTAAATGAGAATCTAAGAATGGTACAAAACCAAATGGAAGTTCGAGCTTGTAGGAGAGTTCAATGATAGTGATTGGATACATACTCTACCCTGTTTTTTGCTTTTTGTTCTAAAATTTACGTGTTCTTGGCCCAAGGTGGATTAATAGAGTAAGAGCTTCCTTAACTGCCTTGGATCGACTCTTGTTTCATCGCATATGGGCTTGGTATCATCAAGTTATACCAAAACAGTAGTATTTGGATGTTCCTCAAAAATTCAATTTTCTTCTTAGATCATTCTACCGTTATATATAGTGTGAGGATGAAAAAAGCAAATGCATGAGATAATTATTCCATGGCATATGTCATAAAGAAAAGATAAATTCAGAGGAATGTAAAAATTGCCAAAATGTTTTATCAAATAATAAAGCTATGCTTTCTGGCTTTACTTTGTTGACTTACTAAGGAGTTGGCTTCTCTATATTACAGATAATAATAGTGCATAACGTAAATGGAAAGGACTCGAGGATTATTTTTCACGGTGAATATTTTGAAGTGTCAAACCATAATAAAGAAATGAAAATTTTAGAGGAAATAGTACCCCATATATGGATTTGAAATACCATTACATTTACAGTCTGGTTTTCTTGTTTTAAACATCAAATATATGGACATCTCTCCAGCTTTTGAGTCTGACCAAACAAGAAATTAGAAGAATCGATGTTTTAAACTAATTTTGTTTTGTTTCCTCTGGATATTCCTGGGTCCATTTCTGGCAATGAAACAGCCATCTGATCCTGTCATATTTATAGAAGTTGAAGATGATTGCTGTGTACCTGTCTTGGCTGAGTGTAGCATTTCTTCCATGGACCATAACCATACTATTGTCTGGAGTCCGTTGATTGACACCAATTGATCTCTTGAAACTAGCTCTGACATTAAGTGCGGTAGCTTATTTTGTATGATATATTGTATACAGTTATGTTTCTTCGTGTGGAGACATTATCACTCATTTTGATTATTTGTAAACATCATGATGAATTTATAGTTGACTCTTTCTAAAATTGTTAATATATGTTGAACTTTTACATTATTTAACCATTGGGAGGATTATTTTTATGATAATGTCCTAGTAGCATTTGAAATTTTGAACTTTCCATATGACTTTTTTGAAATAAGATGTCTCATCATTTACAGGTTGAATAAATTTAAATTTTGAACTTTCCATTTGAAACCTTTTGAAATAAGATATCTCATCATTTACAGATTCAACAATTTTATCCTTGTTTCTTTTCTAGTGGTACTCATCTTGCTCCTTTGTAAAGCCTTCTGGTCATTTGTCAGAGATTGTCTTGTTTCCTCTTAGAATCATCGTTAGAAAGAAACTTGGAATTAATTGCACTCTTGATCTTGGATTATTGTTGACAAAAGTTCCAGTACTTTTTAATATTCTACTAAAGGCCGATCTTGCTTTGTTGTTTTGCCTAGTATCTACTTACTAGTATTGAAAATCATGTATCAGCTAGGAATTGAACCTAGGCTTTCCCATCGGCATGCCGGGGCACTCTACAATTGAGCTACCAGCCTCTTACAGGTTCTGTTTTTCATGGACAATGAATTGACCTTCCAACACTACCCTGAAGCCACACATTGGCTTGGGCAAACCAAGCTCGGTTCTGATACCATATTGAAAAGCATGGACCCATCAAGACTTGAACCTAGGACCTCCCATTGGCATACCCAGGCACACCCTTACAGTTTATTTTCTTGGACTGTTGATTGACTTGTCTTTTTGTTATGCGTATTACCTAGTCTTTTAATATTCTGGGATCATGTTTTGATTATAATGTCATCTATTTTCCATTTTTGTTTGAGAGAATTTAGAATGAAATACATGAACTAATACGGCATTAGAATTGTTTTTTGCTTCTGAAATTTAAGCACAAACCTTTGCAATAACTATCTTTTAATTCACCAGCCCCATTCTCTCAATGGGGTTTCTTTTTTGTTCCTTGAAAATAGTGTTTTAAATCATGAATTATCTTTCCATGTTTACAGGAGTTGTAACTGAGTGTCAAAATGGACATTTGGGATAGCCAATAGAGACATAGACACGACTTTTCTTGTAGGAAAATGCACCTTATATTATTATTTTTTTGGTGGGAGTTTTACTCGTGTGAGTTTAAGTCATCTCAAGATGACCACCATGAGTAGTCACTAATATAGTGACATTATTTCCTCATGTATTCTTGTTATTAATCACAAGACAAGGAGATCCACGTAGAACACACAGAGCAGACAGTTGTTAGTAGTGGGGAGGAACGGTGAATATAATCCGCCGATTTGGGCTTCTTCCTGCAGGCCTCTATTCCCATTGTAGAGGGTCAACTGTGGTATCAATTTTACTATCTTTTGAATTGGCTGCTCTGGTAGAAAGACTTATAAGTTATAACCTTATAGATAAAGTTTCATTCTACCTTTGTTCTGGTTATGATGTTGATAGAGCACGTGTTTTGAAATTCAAACAGTTAAATAACTGTGAAAGGTTTAGACTATTTTGCTTTCTGATCTATAACTTGTGTTTCATCTCCTTAACAGTCAGAATCATCTGAATTTGGTTTTGGTGAATAATGTCCCGCTCTTTTTCAATGTCCGCGATGGTCCTTACCATGCCAACTCTTCGCTTATTACACCAATGTAAGAGGCTTTTGTTTTAGTAGTTACTGGATTTATGCTAATAGTCTGCATCTTATGTTGTGATTATGGGCTTGATTTTATTTATTATTTGATTTTGTAGATCCAAACATAATGAAGAAGCTGCAAGTAGATAGAGGTGCGATCAAATTTGTTCTATCTGGAGCAAACATCATGTGTCCTGGGCTCACATCTCCTGGTGGTGCATTGGACGAAGAAGTTCCTGCAGAATCGCCTGTGGTATATGCTTTTCTTGATATGTAGATTTGTCAGGATAAGATGTCAACCTTTTCTCATTGATACTCGATGTATATTAAGTTGTCGATTTATGAATAGGCTTGCATTTTTGTCTTCTGATCGACAAACATTTTGGATTAGCCATGCAATCATTTGTAGAGAAACTTTAGGATCTGACTGGATTATTGTATTATGTGTATTTTTATTTCATAAGCTTCTTATACTTTCTGTTTCCTGGAATAGTGATGCTAATACCTTTGTTTGTTTTGGAAGTACACATTTCTTCATTTTTAATCTTTTTATATGAGAAATTTCATTCAGCTCCTACTTTTCAGGCAATAATGGCTGAAGGAAAGGAGCATGCTCTTGCGATTGGATTCACAAAGATGTCAGCAAAAGACATGTAGGATCTTCTTGCAACAAATATTTTGTCACTCTCAGTTCTATTTAATCTATGCTGTCTGTATATGAATATATTGGATATAAATTATTTATTGTGATGACTAAATAATATCAAAAGCTGCATTTATATCTTGTTGTTCTTATGGATAGACTATGTTTAGTGCAATCTTTATGACCTCTCTGGATTCACATGAATCACAACTAAGATATGTAGTCTTCTAGAGAGCCAGTTTAGGATGACCTGTATCCTTTTTATTGAAAAGGCTATAACTTTAACCTTTGGCACTACTGACTGAACTACCAAGGAAAATGACATCACAAGAAGCGTAGACCAGCCAAGGTATTCTAATGCATGCTTGGGAAACGATGTTGCACACCAATTTATATATAGGAGATATCGCATCAATATGAGCATGTTTAATGAGGATTACTGTGTTTTTTTCCACTTTTGCATTGTTTGGTTGAAAAGTTTGTACCAGAATACTGAACAGGGTATTTTCAAAACAAACAAATTCTTTCACCCTTCCTCATTTCACCAGTGGTTTCCCGTACCAGCCATAGGCTGATTGGAGCACCATCTTTGCTCCCTAGAGGAGAACGTGGCCTCCTCCACAAGCATTCATTCGCCGAGTCTAAATTTCAAAACTGCATTATCTAATAATCCAAATCAGGTATGCAAGGATGACCTATTAGGTTTTAATCACCACCACGCACAAAGATCCATTAGAAGGCCTACTTTCTCCACCAAGAAGGAAAATGGATGCTAGCATAGAATGGAGACTATGCCCCATTCATACATATAGGATCTCCCACCAACGCTACCCAAGCCCATGCCCCACTTGAACTGGACTCAAAAATCCCATCATCTGATCAGATCTGCCCTTTTATAATTGTTTTGTATGGTTATGCGGTTGTAACCGCTAACTAATTTTGTAACCGTCTTTGCATAATAAATACTCGGACACACAACCCATTTGTACAGTGTGCATTCCGGTTTCTCTTCATTCCATCTTTGTACATTCTATTCTTTCTTTTTCCTTTCTCTCTCCGCATATTCTAACAGTGGTATCAGAGCGTGGGGCAAGCAAAGAGAGGGAGGAAGAAAGATATTTTCGTGAGTCCCATTAGGGCACGCTGCGGTCGGAAATCAAGGGCACGCCATTAGGGCACGACACGCTGTACTCGTGTTTTTCTAAAATGAAAAAAAAGTCACGAAAATACAGTCGCGAATGACACGTTTTTCAGGAAATAACAGCATTTTCGAGACACAAGGAGGCTTTTGAGAAAAGGAAAGACAAAGACTGCAAAATCGTGAGTTTCATATAGCCACGATTATATACTAATTCGAGGGACTGCAACAAGTCACATAATATACCAGTCGACATTACAGTCACAACAGTCGAGGTTTTTCGCAACATTTTCAACTCATTTTCGTGGCATCTTGGTGGCTTTCGTGGGCTTCCTGAAGTATGCTGAAGATTTTGTGCTAGGGCACGAACAATATAACCATGAAAATACAGTCCTTTTGAGCACAAAATAGCCACAAAAACCTCTCATTACTGAAAAACGCGCCTAAAGGGCCCACGTTTCTGCCTGGAAACGTTTCGGAAATGCGAAACGCGCGGGAAACGCCAAAAGCGTTTCCGGAAATGTTTTTGGCGTTTTCGGAAATGTTTTTGCTTTTAAAAAACGATTTTTTTCAAAAAAAAAAAACCTTGCTTTAAATGAACCCTAACCCTAATACAACTACCTAGACTTGCTAAACACACTTCCTAAAAGCTATATAATGACCTCTTGGGTCCATTCTAAATCACACTCTCATTTTTCTCTTGCTAAATGAGTACTATGCATATATATATATATTTTATTTTATTTTTTAATAATATATTGTACGGACGTTTCCGTCGACGTTTCGTATCCAAGGTTTTTTGAAAATTGCTGTTTCGCTTTTCGTACTCGTTTCCGTTTCCGTTTCCTGGCAACATAGACAAAAACAGACATGAATATAGTCGCGAATTGCAAATAAATACGGTCGTGGCTTGAAAAGAAATCGCGAGGGCTAAAAAAAAAAAAAAAAACCTGGGTCGAGGAGCAAGGAAAAATCAAGAGCACCATCATACAATTTATATAGTCGTGAATAACAGTTGCAGTCATAAATTTACAGTCACGTTTTTCAGGAGAAAAACAAAGTTTCAAGTGAATACGAACTAGGGCACATTATTAGTTTGGACAGTTCTATTCTTCCTATATCTAGGGAACGGAAATTCCCATAGAAAAATATTGTGGTCTAAATTTTCATACATGGAAAATAAAAATACAAGTGCAACTTATGAATAAAAATTCGAGGGGCATAGTAAACGGGAAAGAGAAAGCACCCACTAGATGCAGAAGGTAGTGAGGACAGTGACGAATACGCACTATAAAGATGCTCTAAACTTTGAAGGCAAGAAAGGATACAGGGTAGATGAAGCTCGGTATGGATGGTTGCTCAAATAGTTTGGGAGACTATGGATCTTGGGAATTATACCCTCACGAGGGTCATGAGACAACTTGATGGAGCTTGTGGATGGCTCAGTATGGATGGTTGTCCAATAATTCGGGAGATCTGTGATTCGGGAGTTCGGGGAGGTGGAATCCGGGAACTCGGGAATTCAGCTCGGGAACTACACCTTTACGAAGGTTACGAAGCAGCTTGATGGAGCCCTACCTTATCATAGCATTGCTTTCAAAGTGAAAGTGTTTGAAGATTGCGTAGTTCTGTTTTGTTAGATTGTTTGTTTTTGAGTTATGTAGGGTAAGTCTTAAGAGGGGGTGTAGGAATAAATGAATAAGACTTCCCCTTTTATAATTGTTTTGTATGGTTATGCGGTTGTAACCGCTAACTAATTTTGTAACCGTCTTTGCATAATAAATACCCGGACACACAACCCATTTGTACAGTGTGCATTCTGGTTTCTCTTCATTCCATCTTTGTACATTCTATTCTTTCTTTTTCCTTTCTCTCTCCGCATATTCTAACATGCTACCCAAGCCCATGCCCCACTTGAACTGGACTCAAAAATCCCATCATCTGATCAGATCTGCCCCACCAATAGTGCCATGCTGCTCTGCCATGCAGACCCTTACAAGGAGGCCATGGCCTCCTCCCGAAAGCCAAATATGAGGAATGTGGTCTCAAATGAAACAGCTTGTATTGGCGCGGAAGAACCACATCACTTTATCCATTTTTGTGCCCAAAAGGCGATTTCAAGTCCAAAATTTCCAAACAAAAAGGAAAATGGCTGTTACCTCATACTTGAAACCCCACCAAAAGTATCTTTTACCATGGAAGAAATGGAAAATCAGCAGTGTTACAAAAGGGACTTGTCCCTAGTTTTTGGTGGTGTCTTGGACATCCCAAATGTTTTGGGGACTTGGGACTTGGAAGGGACGTTCCTATTTTTAAAATTTTTAAAAAGTTTTATGATGTTTTTACTTTATAAAAGCTGTTATTTTTACCAAAAACATTGAATTCTCATCTCGAAAGTACCTAAAGCACATTAAATACAGCCTGAATCCCTAAATTTCATTGAATCATGCTTAAATATTTAAATATTAATTTTTATCTTTTATTTTAATAGCCGCCGCCCTGTCATCTTTAAAATTTGGGAAATGTTTTTCTGTCTTGGAAACCCTGTCCCTCCGTCCTCCCGTCCCCCGAGACTTAGGCAACTATGGGAAACTGATTCTGATTTCTGAAATAAAGGCCTTGATATGCAGATTTATGGACACCTTTCGAGGACCAAGGACACTTACAACTTTGGGTCTAGGAGAACTGAAACCGATCAGATCTTTGGAAAATCTCATGATGCCATCCAAAGGATGTTTTGTGATAAACTTCTCTTCTAAATAGAAGAGAAATTAGGTTTTCCAAGGAGGTCCTTGGTTTTGGAAGAAATCATGGATCTCCACGGAACATTGGGGATTTTGATCCAATGGAAGATCTGCCAACCATGGTCTTGGTTTGGGTAAGATTGCCACTACTGCCAAGTGAGTACTGACAGGGGTTGCCACTACTCCCAAGTGAGTACTGACAAGAGGCACCACTAAAGAAAATAGGAAATGCCTACGGAGAATATATTGAGCCATAGACCTTACCATGAACTCATGAGTTCAAAGCTATGGACGCCTCTGTGTGAATTTGGACCTTGCCAAACCTATTTTGGAAAGGCCGTTTTAGAGATGGGAGGTATAGAATGGGAACAATCCATAGACATTTAAAGTGTCCCTTTCATGTGCAGGGTCTATCATGAACATAGATATCTTGCCCTTGTTTGCCCCTCCTAGGAAGCACAAGAACTCGGATCAAGTGTCATGACCCCACAATCAGTACCACAAGGCCAAGAAAAACAGGACCCAGCAACTATTAAAGCAGAAACAACACCTGACACAACCAGCCCCAAGGTCACCTCAGTCCATAAAACCAGAGAGACACAGGGTGAGATCGAATTTCCCGAAGCATATGGAAGAAAGCACAAAGGATCACCGCACAAGATCAATAAGATTCTCCATACTAGCCCTTTTGCTACTTTAGCAGAAACTAGGGTGGAGGAATCTAAGGCAGTCCAAGATGCCCAAGATTGCAGTCCATCACCCAAGGGAGAGCTACTGGATCTTTAATCATATGGACAAGCAAAAATATAAGCTTTATAATCCAATCATTTTCTTGCTATCCTTTTAAATCCCACCTCAAATAAGAAAGAGCAAGGACATCAATCAACAACAAATGGATTTTATACCAGCGCATGGCCTTCCATTACCAAGCAAAAAAAAGGAAGCTGTTTTATAAGAGCTCAGAAGACAAATAAAAATCTGCTACACTAAGATCAAAAGAAAAGGATAAGTCTAGCAAAGTCTCCTGCGGAGAACAGCTCCAGCTTTACTCAAAACTTCCAAAAATACACGGTCTGTCATGGAGGAAGAAATACAAAACATTGTTTTTCTTTACAGCCGGATAAAATTGCACGACCTGCTGGGTTTCTGTCATTCTTCTATCAATTTTATTACGACATTCTCAAAGCTGGTTTGTTAGCTTTGATAGAAGAATGAAGAAGAAATAACAAAATGCTTCGAAATTTGAATGCCACAAAGCTTGCCCTCATCCCTGAATAATTCAATGTTGATCATAGTAAATTCTAACTAAATTGATTGCCATAAGACTCAAACCGCTAGTTCCAAAAATCTTCTTCATCTCCAATTCAATTTTGTTCTAGGAAGGAAAATAGCTGAATGTTATTATAGTGTAGGATTTCATACACTCTCTTAAGCTCCAAAAAGAGACAGGAATTCTTATTAAGTTGGAATTTTTGATAGAAATCACTCTATGTGCATTTCAGTTCAGCAAGCACATTATTGAATGGATTAATAGATGTATCCGATCATTGATGTATTCTATTTCTATCAATGGAGAATAAGGCACTCCTTTTCATCATCCAGAAGTTCATACCAAACGCACCCTCTCAGCCCTTTTCTATTTTCTATTTCTATTTTGCTGATGGTAGATTACTTTTAACTGCAATTATTGTTAGGGTAATCAAAATGCTCAATCCTCACAAAGTTTCAGCTGGCCTCCAGACAACAAAAATCGATGTTCTATTCCTCAATGTCATTACAAGAAAAAGGGAATTCTATGGTTCCTCTAGTTTCAAGGCCTATTCCCTCTTCGATAATTTATTTCTTCATTGATGTGGGAGGTATGTACGGCTATCTCTGAAAGGAGACGTGATCTGCTATCTTTGTGGATAGATGTGAGTTGCTATCCTTGAGAAGATATGTGGGCTATTTCTCTTGTGCTATTACACATGGAAGGTAGCAATCTCTGAGAAGAGATGAGAAGCTACAAGATTCTAAGTTCACATTTCACAGCACTTCCTTCTCCCCTTTTACATTGAGATTTCCATGCCTTTATATCTATTTTTGGTAGAAAATGAACAATCTTAAAATTTAATATTTAGTGATTCAACTTGGAATGTGAAGAGTCATGTCATGTGTTTCCCCAAGAAGTTGAGAGGTTATGTCATGACTTGAAACTACCAAAAATAGTAAAATATAGGGTTACTATTTTTATTAACTTATACACCTTTTCATTTTTTGCGTTTTTGAGGGCCTTCAGCATATTTGAGATCCTAAACTTTGGTTGGTGCCCTACATGGGCTGTCAAAGGTACCCTTGGAGGACACTAAAACTAATTTGTTTGACGAGATTTCAAATGCACGTTAAAGTTTACAATTCTAATCATCGCTATAGGAGATATGTCCCTAACAATGTGACACACTAGTGATGCAATAGTTTTCCGGTATGTTGACCAAAAGAATGTTCCAAGATGCCATCCTAATCATTCGTCATTTCTTGAAGAGCAATGTGCCCCATTTCTTCTACTTTTGATTTTTGACGGACGTAGGAAACTATGAGTGCAAAAGTGATTTCATCCATTAGACTCGGGTGGCCCACTTGAAATTTAGGTTTATTGATTTTGAAGACCTATGTGTAGGGATATCAATAAACTAACTGTTAGAATATGTAGAGCGAGAAAGAATAAAGAAAGATTGGAAGGTACAAAGAACGGATGAAGAGAAACCGGAGTGCACACATTATCATTGCGTGTCTGTCATTTTATTATGTGAAAGATGGTTACAAAATGGTTGAAGTAGTTTCAACCACTTATTAGTTAACACTTAACTAATTTAATATAACGTTAATAAATAAGCCTTATGTTTTTATACCCCCTCTTAAGGCTTACTATATACAACATATACTTGACATAAAATTAAATAACAAAACCAAACAAGACCATGCATTCTTCAAGAAGCTTTCCCTTTCGAAAACAATGCTTTGACCAAGTAGAACTCATCAAAGCTACCTCCCGACCCTCACAAAAGGTGTAGTTCCCGAGCTGAATTCCCGAGTTCTCGATTCCACCTCCCCGAACTCCCGGATTATAGAATCTCCCGAATTGTTGGACAACCATCCATATTGAGCCATCCACAAGCTCCATCAAGTTGTCTCGTGACCCTCATAAGGGTAAATTTCTGAGATTTATAGACTCCCGAACTAACTGGATAACCATCCATGCCGAGTTTACCTACACTAAATTCCTTCATGTCTTAAAGGTGTTTTGATTCTTTTAAAATGCACATTCTTTATCAGTGAGTTCATCAATGCCAACATCCGGTGGATTTTCAACATTGGCTTCATTTGGTTTGTTTTGGAAATTTCCTTCATTTTTTTCTTTACAATCTGACCCTTCTCTTTGAAAAATATTTCGTTCAATAACTCGATGATATAAACTTTCTTCATAATTCTTTATCATTGGCTCCAAGAGTAACACAGTTCATTCATGGCCAAATAAAAAGCCCTAGTTTGTGATTTGCAACAATAGATAGGATTCCCGTGCATGCCCTAGATGACTGTACTTCCTTTTTCGACTGTATTATCTTCTGATTCGCTGGTTTTTTTTTCCTTTCTTTTCTTTCGTGCCCTAATTTTGTGACTGCAATAATGCACTATATTAGTGTAAATTGTGACTGTAAAACTGTCTGAAATCACGACTTTTTGTGGCTGTAAAAACGTGACTATTTGTGGCTGTAAAAACTCTTCCGCGACCCTGTGTATTTGTGCAACATTTATGACTAAATTCGTGGAACATTTAGCCTTGGATTCTTGACTGTGATGATGCCCTTGGTTCACGTCGTTTTTGTGTTGCTCCTGATTCTTGACTGGTAAGTCGACTGTCTTTACTGCTGTAATGGCTTCACATTCCTTGCATGACTGTGATCTGGCTCTTACAGAAATTGTGGCTGTGTTGCAGTCTGTTTTGTGCTGTTTTGCCCTCGACTGTGCCCAATGATTTTCGGAAATTCTCACAAAAATGTGAATTCGAGGATCCAAATGTAAATGTTTGGATTTCCTCAACGTGCCCTAATGAGACTGTCACGAAAATATCTTTCTTCCCTTCTTTCTCCTCGCTTGCCGTGCTCGATACCAATGTTAGAATATGTGGAGAGAGAAAGAATAAAGAAATCTTAGAATGTACAAAGAACGGATGAAGAGAAACCGGAATGCCTACATTATCATTGCGTGTCTGTCATTTTTTTATGTGAAAGATGGTTACAAAGTGGTTGAAGTAGTTTCAACAGCTTATTAGCCAACATTTAACTAATATTAATATAACGTTAATAAATAAATCATATATTTTAATACCAACATGTAGACTTGTCATGGTTGCATTTTCCACCAAAATCACAAGGACATACATTCCAACAATGAACAACATTGTGACCTTTTCTACCACAATAATTGCAAATAATCCATGTGCATCAGTAGAAGGCTTAGGCCGATGAGATGGGTGTTCTGGATGCATGCTCGGTTCAATATTAAGAATCACAGATTCCACAAAAGACATCTACTTAATCATTACATATTCGTAAATACGACGCATTTATTTAATACTCAAAATCGCTCACACAAATCATGTTTCGGGCAGGAATAGGCTTAAGGCCTTAAAATGGGTTTTAATGGTCTCATGGATGTGGGTATTACATACTTGGCCCGGTGGAGAAACACCATCCTCGGGGTTTGCCAAAAGGTTAAAGCACTCTCTTTTAATCCAGTTTTAGCAATGGTTCACTATTCTACTTTCTCTTACCTTAAATTTCCCAACTTTCACCCCTTTGAATTACGTTTCATCGCTACACATCCTTTCAATTTTTGTTTTTACTTTTTTACTTATTGTTTTCAATTTATCATATGCTGCTCTTACAATGCTTCTTCCATTATTGTATCCTTATCACTTTATGTGATATCACCTCACATTTATTAAACTTTCTATATTCACACTTATAGTTCGCAATAAGTTATTGCAAAGAAAAGAAGAGCTTAATGTACAAAACTCGTAATAGAGCACACTACTCATAGCATATATCCATACAAATACGTAATCTACACATTATTTCACTTAAGCGATGATTTTATCACGTGAAGTATAAACTCATTCACTACTTGTGCATGCCACCCATATGGTCACGGCTTTATACGCATATACCATATCATTACATTTCTTATTATGTTTGTTACTGCAGTAGCACTGCTTTCCTATGATCTTATTTTTGTTACAACTTTATTTATTTTTCTTGGTGCAGCAACAGATTGACAAGGATATTATTAACTTCTATATTTTTGTATTCAGGTACACACAAATATATAGCTTATGTTACTCCTATAATCTAGGAAACAAATTTACCAACATTCTGTCCACAATCCTATTTTACGTGTAGTTGTAACAAATATAACTAACACGAGATAATAGTTACCCACAACATATCAACCCATATAAAGGTGAGCACTAATATGATTAATTCCTAACATTCCCCCTTAGTGCGAACATGGGGAAAACCTATCTTTGTACTTGCACCTACTTTCATGATTAAGTGATTTTCATAGGACAATCACAAACCCGACGGATGGTTTTACAACAGTTGACCACAAACCAATACTGGTGGTTTTCAAGTGGTTTACCACAAACCACATCATGATGTTCCAAGTACTATTTTTAGCCCTCATCAATATCTCATTACAGGAATAACATAGGAAACACAACTCACCAAACTGAACAATAGAACACATACTAGAAAAATTCACATTTCATCCTATAAGAATCGCAATGTTCTTAATTGTAGCCATTGTTGTCGATCGCTGCCACTTGATCTCAAACAACAAAGGAAACGCCACTCGCCATCCATTGCACTTTGAAGTTGCCCTTGAATTTAATCGTTTAGGCTCATAATGGAAATGGAACATTGGTGTCATGTTCCCCCCTACAATGTGAAATTTCCACACGTGAACACTGAGAAGCAAACTGTATCGAAGTACATACTACTGAACGGATCTTGCTAGTTAGATCTTCTGCACATGGTCACCATTGCAAGTGAATGTATTCACAAGCGGACCATCTTCCAACGAAGTAAGACAATCAGAGGATCACTGATAGTCATTTGCACTCCAACACAACTCTTTTCCAATATCCACCAAACACCACACAAAGCAACATGAACACAACAAACTGAAGTACACTGAAAAGCATATACTCACACTATATATATGCCACATCTGCGCATGCGGCCTTGTTGTTGGTCACCGACGAGAGGATGTTGCTTGTCCTCTATCCTTGTGTGCCTCCGTCCTCCGGTGACAAGTTGCTAACTTAGCCGGATGTGAGCATGAAGCTCAAAAAATTAACCTCCACAATTTGGACGCTGCGTCATGCGAAAATGCATCCAATTATCGAATGTGAGGCAATTTTTTTATGAACTTTTAACTAAGTTGTCGAAACGAAACGAAAACGGGTATGAAACGCAGAAACGACAATTTTAAAAAAACCTTGGATACTGGCAAACGTCGAAACGACCGTGATATATATATATATATATATATATATATATGCATAGTACTCATTTTATAATTGTAGATCATAAGAGATAATTGATAAAGCACTCAAAATATGTTCTAAAGAGTCATCATTCAACATGTTTACAATTTCAATGATTCACATATACATAATAATAATCTAGATTCTAGGATATATCATCTAGATTTCCTCATAATCATCTCCATGAACAACACTAGCACCGACATCTCCACTCCCACTAGCTCCACTCTCCCTCCCTCTGCAAAAGATCTTGATTCTTCTTCATCAATGCCAAGCAAAGTGAAAGTTGGCTAAGAGTTGCAGCGAAGCATCAAAGTTGCTAGTCTCAAGTTCAATATCCCAAAGTTTGTTTGGGACCTCGCGCAAATTGGAATGCACATACACTAAATCCTCAGCCTTCTTGAATGCTAACTTGTTCCGTTTGACTGAGTGGATGAAGGAATATGTACTCCAATTCCGCTCTGCTGAAGAATTGCTAGCCACCTGTTACAAAAAAGAAGTTAGAAATTTTCAATTAGTAATACTAATAGTAATAATATTAATTTACTAAGAAGTAAGAACATACATTTTTAATTAATAAACAAACTTTTGATTTCATTTTAATATTTGATACCTGTGAAAGGATTTTAATGGCAACAGGTCGCAACCACTTGGCATCATGGCCATGTGCACACCACCACATGCATGGGGGCATCTTGTACCTGTCCAAGTGTTGCATCTATTTCACTCATGCTACTATTAGATGAAGAGACAAAGAGCGTCATTTCACAAATGGGACCACACTAGTTACATCCGGATTAGGAAAAAGCCTCCTAATGTTGCCTTAGCTTCACTTGCAACTTCATGGTCATCATATGGTTTTTGCTTACTGTAGTGCAAGTATTTCACCGCTTATAAAATTTGGGATTCGAGCATAGGCTAGAGATGCAATGGGGTGGTCATTTTATTCCACCTTCTCATGATCACGTTCTTAACTTCACTGTAGAATTTTTCTTCAGGATCCTGCTCTTTTTGTTGTATGATGTCTCTAATTTTTTCAAGCATAGAGTCAATGCCATCATAGATCTCCCCTATGCAAGCATTATCTGTGTCTGTATATCTAATCATAGATAAAATGGGCTCAGTAAAACTAAGCAAGTATGCAACCTTTGCCCACCAAATATCATCAAGTATCACTGATTTTACTTTGATGGCTCTTTCTGTGTTTGATTGCCTCCACACGGTCCAAACATCATCAATCACCATAAGCCTTAAGGCTTGCTTTACCTTCACAAGTCGTCTCAAGACGAGCGTGTGAGAGGCAAATCTTGTTTCAACAACCTATTAAAATAAATTAAAGCAAGTTAATAAAATATAAAATTAAATTTAAAAGGAATTCAATTGATAATTTGATATTTCATAAAAAGTTAGCAAATAAAAATTAGAAACTAGGAAATTGTTTGGTTACCTTCAGCAACTCCAATGTCGAGAACCTCCTAAAGATAGCTTGGGACATATGATGATTTGTGACAAACATTTGGATCTCATTTGCCTCTGTATAAACTTCCTCAATCCATGGTATTTTGCCAATCTTCTGCAACATCAAATTCAAGGAGTGTATTGCACAAGGTGTCCAAAAAATGTGCTCATATCTCCCCTCAACAATCATCCCTGCTGCTCTACAATTTTTGGCATTGTCTGTGATGACTTGGACAACGCTTGCAGGGCCCACTGACTCAATAGCCTCAATCAAAATATTAGCAATAAATTGAGCATCTTTCACTTCACCCTCACAATCAACAACCCTTAAGAACATTGCCCCTTTAGGGCAAATTGCAACAATGTTGATTAGGGGGTCTATTTCGGCATCTTTCCATCCATCTGAAATGATAGATACCCCTGAGTCCTTCCATGAATCCCTAATTGGCTGCAAAGAAGTATGTACATGGGCCACTTCTTTCGCCAACAATGTGGTTCTCACCTTCTCATAACTAGGGCCTTTATATCCTTTCGGTGCATCATTAATACCTCTCACCATTTGTTGCCAATAAGGTGAGCGCAACACATCGAAGGGCAGCCCACATGCATAAATGCATCGACCAACCAACTCATCAGCAACATCCCTTTTCTCATTTGCAAATGCTTGCTCTAATGGGCCTTTGGAAATTCTCTTTCGTGACAAACACTCTCCCTCTGTTGGAGTTTCAACTGCAACTTGGATAAAAAGATGGTTTGATGGGTTGGGTGGTTTTTGTGAACCCCTATTTTGCAAAGGAGCAGTTTTAAATCTAGCTCTTGAAGCTTCCATATCAGCCTCCTCTTGCTTTTTCAGATATGCCAATATATGTTTCGGTTCAACCTTGCTACATTTTCTAATCCCGTTCTGATTTCCCCATTAAATGAGCTTTGAGTCGGGTATAAGAGGATTTAAATTGTATTTGGCAATGATTGCATACCCAAACTCGAGAGCCACCACCAGCAAGGTTCTCCACAACTTGCACATGTCTCCAAAGAGGAGCTCTAGGATCCACACCCCCACTTTGGCTTTCTTCCCCTTCCCCATGCCCTCCCACTGAAGCTGAACTGGATGCCATTGAATCAAACGTGCACTGAAAAATAAAAACATAAACTTAGATAACAATAAATTATTAAATAGAACCACACCCTACATATCTTATTCTGCTTTTGATCACCAAGGTCACCGTATAGGCGCGAGGTGAGAGCATACACAGAGTTCGGATTTATTAATTTAAAAAACAAAATAATTTTTTTAAAAACAAAAAGAATTAAATTAAAAACCCTACACAATACACATCCCGCTCGCTTTTGATCACCAAGGTCACCGTATAGGTGCGAGGTGAGAGCATACACAAGTTCGAATTTATTAATTTAAAAAACAAAATAAACTTTTTTAAAAACAAAAAGAATTAAATTAAAAACCCTACACATCCTATTCTCGCTTTTGATCACCAAGGTCACCGTATAGGCACGAGGTGAGAGCATACACAGCTGGATTTATTGATTTAAAAAAACAAAATAAACTTTTTAAAAAACAAAAAAGAATTAAATTTAAAAACCCTACACATCCTATTCTGCTTTTGATCACCAAGGTCACCGTATAGGTGCGAGGTGAGAGCATACACAGAGTTCGGATGATATTTATAATTTTAAAAAAAATATATGCTTTTTATTTTAAAATTGCAAAGAAAATATTACATTTTTTATTTTTTTAAGCATAGAGTTTTAAAATTACTAAATTAAACCTACATATTGACATCATGATCAATGATCACGAATGATGTGTGCATAATGCACACATCATTCGTGATCATTGATCACATTAACATTTTCTTTAACAAAAAAACAAAAAACTTGAACAATACCTGGTTTTTCCTCCTTGAAGTCAATCCCACCTTCCAAATCAGATTTGAAATTCCTCCTCAAGCCTTTAGCTCTTAGCAACACATCCTAAACTCTTCCTTCAAGCTGCTCCTTGATGCCTCTTTGCTCTTCACAATGAAAATGCTAGTTTAATGACAACCGTATTTAGCAAGAGAAAATGAGAGTGTGATTTAGAATGGACCCAAGAGGTCCTTATATAGCTTTTAGGAAGTGTTTAGGAAGTCTAGGTAGTTGTATTAGGGTTAGGGTTCATTTAATGCAAAGTTTTTCATTTTTTAAAAAGTAAAGTCGGTTTTAAAAAAACACAAGAAACGACAAAACCGCTTTCCGGAAACGCTTGTGCCGCTTCTCGAAACGGCATAAGCGTTTCGAAACTTTTTTGCCATTTCCCCATTTCCATTGCCTTAAACGCTTGGAAACTTTTCTAAGGGGAAACAGGACCCCCTAGGCATTTCCCGGCATCCTAGACTTTTAACAATGACAATGACTCACAATAACATATTTACACAAAATGAGGACTTGGACCTTTGACATTTATTTTAACGGCTTCACAAAATTTGACTCTTGACTCTTAAGGACAACATACAAAGGTAGTATTGACTTAAGTGAATAATACAAAACTATAACCATTTAGACACCTTTTACAATATTGATCAACAAGACAACTTTTCACTCTATTTTGACAATTAATAAAGACCTTACTTTTACATAAATAAAAAGATCACACATGAATTAAACAAAAATAGATAACTTACAATGGACACGTATAAAACTAAAGCCTACATAAGCTTATTTTGGACTACTACGATAATAGACCTCTCCAAAACAAATCACCTATAAAAGACTATATCACTTTAATAATAATACACAATCACACCTTTCAATGAAATGGGAGGGCTGAGCTCCAATAAATAATGAATTGCTGACCTTATATCTCCCTAACACCAAATGTTGAGCATAGACAACGCTGGTAGAGTTTGGTAGTTGCAACGAATAATTCGAGTGCCATGTGGATCAAGGAAACCATGTGTTTTTGCTTTGAGGCGGTTTAGCAAAAAACATACTTTGTATGCCAAATGGTCAAAATTCTTTGCTTGAAGACCCTGACAATTTTATGTGCTGAGTGCGGATTCATCACAGATCACGTTGAGATTAGAAACAATCCACCAGGACTGCTGGCCTCAAATAATTTATTGTTGCAGAATATGATAAAAATTGATGTTTAGAAAATCAAATCTCAGAGACCTTTTACCGTAGGGGAGTCGATGCAATGCTGAATAATGCCAATGCTGCAACGAAAAGCTGACTGACAGTATTTGGATAAAAGAGATCACCCAGGCTTGCAGGTACGTGTTGATTGTGGAGGCCCAGGACCATGAAGATAAAGATTTGGCTGATCTGGAATGTCAACGCCAAATATCAAGTATCTCAATACTGTATGGGGATCGAGCTTTGATGTCCTGTTTGCTGTGGCCAAGGGAGAATGATGACTGCCACCGAGTTGAATGAATCGAATATTAATAAAACCTGCTATACCAAATGGAAGAAAATGAAAGAGCTTGAATGCAAATAAATTATGGAAAATGCATCTGCAAAAGAACGCCACCATGTACAGGGGCAATGGGAAAAAAACTGCCCCTGATAATATATTAGGATTCCATGATCGAAATTGCTCTGATACCAAATCTTGGTGCAACAACAGATTGACAAGGAAATTATTAATTTCTTCTATTTTTTTGTATTCAGGTACACACAAATATATAGCTTATGTTGCTCCTATAATCTAGGAAACAACTTTACCAACATTCTGTCCACAATCCTATTTTACGTGTAGTTGTAACAAATACAACTAACACGAGATAATAATTACCCACAATATATCAACCCATATAAAGGTGAGCACTAATATGATTAATTCCTAACAATTTTTGCATGTATTTCCTTACTTTTTTTATAAACTAAAGAATTACTTAGATAACCAAGGTGATGGTCATAGAATGATTTAGGATTGTCCTTCCTTGCATTCTTTGTTAGGATCTTATTTAAGATTTTAAGGCAATATCGATCTTGGCTTTAATATTTGAATGCTTTTGCTGCAGTACTCTGATTATGCTTTTGCTGTAGTTACAAATTCAGAGAAGAATATGAGATAGAAGAGATAACTAACATGAGTCTCAAATTGTTGCAATAACTTGATTGGCATGATGATCCCTTAATGGGTGCAGTGGCATGAAAGGCCAAAGACCCAACCATGGCGAGGTACGCCTAATCATACCCTCCCCACCTCGACAATGACCGCAGATCATCAGAGCAACGAACTTCGAAGGAATCATATGCCATATGCGTAGGAAACAATCACGCATACAATCATACTAGCCACTCACAAGCACAAAAGTCTACAAACCAGCGTCGGCTGGGTTAAGTCAAATAAAGGAAGCTTAATGAAGGAATAAAACATCTATTATGGGTTGGCCTTACTTTTTCAAGCTTTGGCGCTAATGGAGGACTATAAAAGGAGTCTTGAGACATCATTTAGACATTTATCTTTGGCGCATTTTTCTAATATTGAGCATTGTGAGCTTGTTGCTCCTTGTTCTTCCACTGGAGGACTAAAACCCTCTTGTGTGTCTTCCTAGAAGGACGAAAACCCTTCTAGTGGTTTGGGTGAAGGATGAAAACCCTTCATCATTGCTTGGTTTTGAAGTAAAGGGCAGATTTGTGGAGAAAACATTCACTTTCAGATTTTTATTTGCTTCCTACATGTGGAGCAACCTACCTTGGTGTAGGGTTTGAGGGTTTGGTGAACATAAAATTGCATTTTCAGTTCATAATCTGATTTGGCATATTTTATAAGGCTAGAATCTCCATTTTGGTGATTTTTGGCAAGGGTTTGCTTATTTTCCTAGCCCTTGGTTTTGGCTAGTCTGCTGCTGATTTAAATAATTAATTCTAGCTGTGTAATTTGATATTTCATCCATCTTTTGATGTATTTGTGATTCATAAATATTGCTGTGGATAGAGTAATTGTTTTGTGGCATTATTTGTTGATTTGCATGGTGAAAGGTGAACTTGAATTCCATAAACAGTTCGCTGCCCTTGTAGTTTGCAGATTTCAGATTTATTTCAGTTGTTGATTATAAAAATCAGACTTGTTTGTATTGGGGTTTGAGCTAATTTCCTTAATTTTCAGTTTTGTCCCCAAAAGGGATGTTACAAAGTGGTATCACAGTTTAGATCCTCAAAGGCCAAGGGTTTCAATGGTAGAAGGCATGGTTTGATACTATCAAAGAAGGAGAACAATATGGACTCTTAGGTAGCCAAAGTTGTCAAGTTGATTGCTGGCCAAGGGAGACTTGCGGATACAATGGTTTTTTTGCGCTATCCCTCCAAATGATCATTGAACCTAGGATTCAAAGTGGTGATGGTAGCTTGACTAGGGCTAACAATACACAACAATCAATGGGATCAGCCCGAGGATCGGTTATAAAGCCCACTTTCCTTCCTAGGGAAGAGGCTATTCTAGAGGAAGAGACAAGGCCTACCGCTGGACGGAATATTGCTGCAAGCTATGAAGAGTATATGGCTCATCGCCTAATGGAAATTTGTGAGGATATTTCACTCGATATGTAAACTCTCTACTTTGGAATTGTTCACAGAATCACAATTAAACACTTTGTTGTTTTACTTTCGACTTAGAAAATGACAGAGATATAGCTAGTGAATGAATTTGCTTATGCTTTAGAATCAACAATTGCAGAGAAAGGAAAGAATGTAAACTCATGAACACCAACAATTTTTATCTTGAAACCTCCAGAGGAGGAAAACCAATCGGGAAGGGAAAAATGCTCTTTCTTCCCACTTTTATTGGCCAACTCAAATAAGTACATAATTTATAATCAAAAGTAGATAATATCTCACACTTCCTCCCAATTACTTGCTTGCTCTACCTCAAAACTCCTTTCTTCTACAAACACAATTCTAGCACTAAGAATTCCTTGCTCACTTGCTTTCATGCTTCTTTGATGATCAATTCCTTGGCTCCTCCCAAGTATTTATAGCCTTCCCCATGTCCTCCCGTGCACTGGAGAATGGGAAAGGTCATGGCAGGGAAGGGACAAGGTCGGACGCTCCAAATTCGCGTCCATTCACGCTCCATTTCTTTTTCTGTCCAAAAGTGATAGGACCGCCGCCAGTGCAGGATCCGGCGGTCACAATTCCTTGGTTGGGCGGCGATTACAGGACTGCTACCATGGTTGGGCGACAATTTTGCAACCACCACTCTGCACAGAGCGATGGTTCTGTTAAAATATAGACAAAACCTCCTTTTCTCCATTTTTTTTTGTGGTGCCGATTGATCTGATGAAGTAGAGTCATTTTGGATCCCTATGGATCACACTCGCTGAATCCATTGGAGTGAATCAAGGAAGACCTAGGCCCAAGTCTAAACATCACATGCCACAAGCAACATGAAGAAAGCACGAAGTTTGATGAAGAGGGGACCAAAATCCCGGTGTTCGCTATGCAAGGATGAAAAGACGTATTTCCCTAAGGTGAAGAGGGAGGAAGAACTATTGCAGCAGTTGGTTATTAAAAGGGAGGAGCCATTGGGAGCCTTAGAAGCACCCACCACCATGGCCAAAGGTGAACCCTTCATTGATTTTTCTTACAACCCTAAGGAAGCACAAGAAGAGGAAGAAATGGCCAAGCAAGAGCCAAGAGAAAGGGAAGGTAAAGAAATTTTAATTGTCAATAATTTTTCCTTGAATTCTAATGGTTGCATGTTGAAAAGTACTAAGGGAACTTGGGAGCATGAGCGGAAGGATGAAGGGAAGCTTGAGGATCAAGAGGGTGAAGTGAATAGCTCAAGCAATTCTCATATGACAATAAGAGAGGGAGTCATTAAGGAAGAAGAATTGGTGGTCAAGAGATCTAAGGCCATGACACTTGCACCCATTCTGAAGAATCAACTTCATAAGGTAAATATTGCTCATTTTGTGGTTAATACTAAAAATGTTTTGACATGTGATGAATCCAGAAATGAAGCAAGGGGTGTTGAGCATGTTGGGGAAGAGGAAGGGCTGGTTGGAAACCCTTCTCCAATAAAAATGATGACATTAAGCTTGCTGGTCTGTTCAGAACAGCAGACAATAAGAGACAAATTTATGGTGTCCATGAGCACGGTAAGAGCTACAAAGATGCCCTATGTGAACACCATCAAGATGTGGTTGAAGCCCAAGCGGAAAAGGCTTCACTTGTTGAATCTGAGGAGAAGAAGAAGGCTGATTTCAACTCAGAAATTTTGAGTCACAAGATTGGGAAAATGGAGGATGTTTCGATCACTCCTCATCCGGCATGGGAAGGTAGACTTGTGGGGAACAACTCAAGGTATGATGACATTTTATCTCCTTTTATATCGCTGCCATACTTATATCATGATGGGAAAATTGTTGTTAAGGATCACATGTCATGTTTGAGTGATGTTGTGACAAAGAAAGATGAACATTTTGAGATCAACTTAAGGTATGAAAGTCTTTCAAATTCATTGCTTACAACATGTCAATTTGTGGATCAATATGAGAGGCATGCTAGAGAAATGGATATGGTTTGTAACATAAGTATGGAGAACATTATTTTCAGATCTCATTTCATCATACTTGTTGATTGGCACAAGAAGACAGCCATAATGAAAGATAATTTTCAGTTTTTCAAGGCATTATGGGTCACCATTGAAGTACTCTCAGCTATGGTCACTTCAATTGGGAGTGATATGCATATTTTCAGGCATAGATTGAGCAATTCGAAGAGGTTAGGTACAACAGTTGGTATGCAGCCTGGAAATCAAGTTTTGGTGTTCCAAACACTCCACTTGGGGCAATCAAAGGGTCTTCTACAACAAGGTAATCTTTTCGATTCATCAAATTTGAGACACTTGTTTGTTGCTTCCCCATTTGTGTGTTAAAGCTGATTCTTGTGGAAGAATGGAAAATAGTATGGTGTGCATTTCAGAGTATCATAGGACAGCCCATTTGCAAGATATAGAAGTGCCACAAATGCATAATGTTTTGTCACTTGGGATCATGGTTTGGGTTCCAAAGACCCAACAAATCATTGGAGAAGTTTGGGAAAATGTTCCACTATGCATTGAGGGTAGAATAAGCATGTTCATGGCAGCCATTAGAGATGGTAATTTTCAGTTTTCCAAGACTATTCTAATCACTCATGATGAATGTTCAGTTGTTGTCACTTCATTGGATGATAGGATGCACATTTTCAGTCTTGAGTTGGACAAATTGTTGGGGTTATGGACAACGGTAAGTACGCAGCCCAGAATACTCTTTTTGGTGTTCCAAGCATTCACTTTTGGGCAAGAAGATGTTCTCCTTCAGCAAGGTAATTGTTTGAATACATCTAATTTGTGGTACCATTACATGATGGATTTCCAATTGGGCATGATGGCTGATTGTTGTTTTGAAATGAGAGAAGTTTTGGCATGTATTTCTGAATTTTTTGGGATAGCCTCTTTGCACCTTTGGCTAGTACAGAAAATGCATGTTCATATGACTCATAACTTGAGGATTCATGCCCAAGGACCTCAAAATCTCATGAAGAAAAGAAGGGGGTGGTATTCTACTTTTTCTAAGGTTGGAAGGAGCTGGTTCAAAGCTACCGTGTGCTCATTTGCAGCCACTAAGGCTGTTGTCATCAATTACTACAGCCCCTTATATTACTCAATTGCTTTCATGTTCATGGTTAAAGAACTCTCTTACACTTTGAGGAACATTATTGTTGCATGGGCCAAGCTAGGAATTGATTTTTCTTGTCAAATTCATGATTACTTTTCAAACTTCTTGTCAATGTTGGGTATGACAGTAGTTGGTCTTCATGGGCAACCTTGGGAATTCAAGGAAGATTGGGGCAGCCATTGCAAAATATTGTTTTTACATCATCTCTCTCATTTGACAGCCCATGATCTCGTTTGTGGAAGTATTACATCATGTTCTTCTACTTGGATACATTGGCTTTTGGGGTGAGAGCTTGCAATTGCTTGGGGACAAACAATTTTGGGAAGGGAGGACTGTAATGTCCCTTTTTCCCACCTAAGGATCATTATTTGGATTTCTTGCCATTCCTTCTCCATGGCAAAGAAGTAGAAAAATTGGGGAAGAACCTTGAGCTTCCATTTGCTTTCGTTTTCTCTAATTTCATGTTTTCTTTTTAGTCTTATCCTTCTTAATGCAGGTCGGATGGGTTAAGTCAAATAAAGGAAGCTTAATGAAGGAAACATCTCTCATGGGTCGGCCTTACCTTTTCAAGCTTTGGCGCCAATGGAGGAATATAAAAGGAGTCTCAAGACATCATTTGGACATCTATCTTTGGCGCATTTTTCTAATATTGAGCATTGTGTGTTTGTTGCTCCTTCCACTTCAGGACAAAAACCCTTTTGTGTGGCTTCCTGACGGACGAAAACTCTTTTAGTGGTTTGGGTGAAGGACGAAAACCCTTCATCATTACTTGGTTTTGAAGTAAATGACAGATTTGTGGAGAAAATATTCACTTTCAGATTTTTATTTGCTTCCTACATGTGGAACAACCTACCTTGGTGTAGGGTTTAAGGGTTTGGTGAACATAAAATTGCATTTTCAGTTCATAATCTGATTTGGCATATTTTATAAGGCCGAAATCTCCATTTTGGTGATTTTTGGCAAGGGTTTGCTATTTTTCTAGCCCTCGGTTTTGGCTAGTTTGCTGCTGATTTAAATAATTAATTCCAATTGTGTAATTTGATATTTCATCCATCTTTTGATGTATTTGTGATTCATAAATATTGTCGTGGATAGAGTAATTATTTTGTGGCATTATTTGTTGATTTGCATGGTGAAAGGTGGACTTGAATTCCATAAACAGTTTGCTGCCCTGGTAGTTTGCAGATTTCAAATTTATTTCAGTTGTTGATTATAAAAACTAGACTTGTTGTATTGGGGTTTGAGCTAATTTCCGTAGTTTTTAGTTTTGTCCCCAAAAGGGATATTATAGTGGTATCAAAGCTGGGATCCTCAAAGGCCTAGGGTTTTAGTGGTAGAAGGCACTTTGTTTGATACTATCAAAGAAGGAGAACAATATGGACTCAAGTAGCCAATTTGACAAGTTGTTTGCTGACCAAGGTAGACTTGCGGATACAATGGATTTTCTTGCCCTATCCCTCTAAAGGATCATTGAACCTAGGGTTGTAAGTGGTGATGGTAACTCGACTAGGGCTAACAATGTGACTTTTATACATTACATTGTGACTTTTAGGGTAAGGGTTGTTTGTTTCTACATTTGTTTTTGGTTTTTTACCTTTACTTTTTGTTTTTTAACCGTGAAGTGTGACAAAAAAGATGTTAGGGATGTCCCCCAACCTGTCCTAGGGATGTCATGTTGTTCATAATGTCCCCAAATTATTCAAAAAACTAGGGATGTCACAAAAACATCCCTTTATTTTCAAGGATCTTCTCGGAGACGACCTACTCGAAATTCTCAAAGCTGGAAAATCGTGGGGGGATGTTAGCCCTCATCCCCTATGTCTTGGATGCTTGTTTTTTTGGGAAGGAGGGGTGGACGCGTCTCCCCTTAAACATTGATTATAACTTTATGTTATAAGCTCTATCAAACACAATTCAACGTTCAACACAACACAACACAACACAACACAACATCCACACACTCTATACAACAATGTGTCGACCTACATCATGCACACAACCTTTGCACAACATTGACCATTTGCCAACACCAATAGAGATATGGTGCAACTCAATATCTATGCGTAACATCTAAAATGCATAGCGGTCACATTGAAACTTCGCTCACGTCGTGTCATACCAGACGTTACTTTTGAGCTTGTGCCATGTATCAAAACACTTGTTAGCACACTTTGCTCATTCCGAGATCAAGCCACACAACTCTTGGAAGATGAAAATTCGCACATGGAAGTTCAACCTTTTCATCTTCCATAACGATTTTTGGAGCATTTGCAACATTCATTAAATAGCAATTAGATAGTAGAAGATAAGTAACCATACATCCTTGTTGAGGGTATGCCTTGTACAACACAAAGATTTATAAAACTTTCTGTTTTAGTCTTATTGTTTTTTTCTATTTTGGTTCGTGTTTCATATTGCTTCCGCATATGCTTATAACACATCTAAATCCTCATTTAGAATGTTTTTTCCTTGGACCTCTTGGGATCTGAATCACATGATGAAATAGTGAGGGACCGGAATCAATCAAAGAGTTGTTTCAGATCTCATAGACTATGAAGAAAATAAGATAAACAACCATACATCTCCCTCGAGAGTATGCCATGTACATAACACAAAGATAAATAATTTTGTTTATCTAGCCCAATGTTTTCCTATTTTAAATTTTGTTTCATATTGCTTCCACAAATGCATATAACACATCTAAATCCTCATTTAGAGTGTTTCCCCCTGAGGCCTTGTGGGGTCTAGATCACATGATGAAAAAAATGAGGGACTAAAATCAATCAAAGAGTTGTTGCGGCTCTAACAGACCATGAAGAGGAAACCTCTTTGATGGAGGTTGAATTTGCTCAAGTTTCTTTCACAGGGTGTAATAGATTCAACGGAAGAAATCATCATAGAAAAGATTGATAAGAGTTTTGATATTTGATCACTGGTTAAATACAAATCAACATGTAAGTGCAAGGGTTAGTGATTCAACTCTACTTGATAATTGGCCAGAGATTGCAGAAGCCTCAATTCCGGCTTGAAAGTACATGGTTGTACCATCTAGACATCAACTGCAAACATGAATGTGGTTGAAAGATGCAAATAGGACCCCTGGTCGTGAAATGTTTGGTTTATTGGGGAACTAAATCACCTTGAACATGAGCTCAAGCAATTGAATAAACAAGGGTTTGGGAAAATGATTACATAAGCCAATGAAATTAAAAATCAACTGGCAGAATTACAAAAACAAATTGGGTATCGAGGATTCTCAACTGATATGACACCCCATGAACAAACTCTTATTCAAACTCTTGTTTCATTTTAATGGCAGGAGAAGTTTTATTGGAGGCTACGAGCTCAGAAAATTGGGTGAAATTTGGAGATTCCAATACACTCAATCTCCTCGCCACATGCAAGTACAGATGGTTTAGAAGTGTTTTTAATTAGGACATACATGACACCTATGAACAACTTAATTTTTTCCCCAGTGTTCCATGGAGACGCATCTTGTGCTCTCTAGGACCATCTCGAATGTCTTGACGTTTCATGGGTGCAGGGACATGGAGGGGATGTCCCCCACATTACCTTCTTCTGCATTTTTTCCTCACATCTTGGGGATGTTTCAGATTTTTTTTTGGCATCTTGAGGATGTTTCTTGTTCATGGGGGTTACATGGGAACATCTTGACTTCCTCAGGACATCAAGAGATGTCCCCAATCTGCCATGGATGCCCTTGCATCTCCCACATCAATAGTCAAAAAATATTTGTAAAATAAAAAACATAAATGGGGGCATCTTCAAACAGATATTTTTCATGATCATTGATAAATATTTACAATTTTGTATACGCATTGTAGTGCTTCACTCGATTTTTGATTTCAATTTTTAATCTTGAATGTTTGTTGTTCAATGTCTAATGCCAGATGTTGATGTTATTTAAATTTCACCTCTTTAATATGTCTAATAATGTTTAACAGTTTAATTATACAATTGAGAAGCTATAAAAATGCTTTATATAAAATTCTTATATTTTTAATATATATATTTTTCACGTCCCAAAAATCTGGGAAATATTTTAGTGTCCCAGAAATGCATTCCCATGTACCTGGATCCCTCATTCCAAAAAGTTGAAGAAACATGGCTTTTTCTGGACACGGGGCGGAAATACAACATGTAGTCTATCAAGGGCACTAAATAAATTGCATTTTGCATTGCCAGAATTTCAGTCTCCTCACAATTAATGCTGCGGCTTCCTGGCTGTAATTTTCAGATCTTTATGAGGAAATTCAAGAAGAGGAGGATGCCGGGTTAGGATAGACCAAACCATGGTCACGGTGAATGATTTGTGTGTGTTTGAGATTTGTGTAGGCTTGGCTTGGGATAACGTTGGTTCATATTATACTGTTAACTCAATATCCCGGATCCCCTCTATCCAATGTTAACCCTGACATGAACAAATTTAATATATCTAATGATGAAGTTAACACTTTAAAATCCAGCCCTACATTTGCTATGAATGCCTAAAATCCAGTGAAGATTGATGACTTTGATTGTCAGTCGAGACACTTAGGAGGTTGTAGTACATGTCCAACACTCGGCCATCACATCGCTCTCATTGCACAAGGACTCCTTGTTTACAGGCTAATGCTATAAATCCGATTACATCTTTCAAAATGCAAATGTTATTCAACTCCTAAGAAGAAAGTGAAAGTATATCAGAGAAGGGGTAGAAATAGGAAAATGTAGTCTTATCATCACGTTTTCAGTTTAGGGCACTTCAACAAGCTTAGCAAGCTTCACTGGAAGTGGCAGCTATTAAGATAAAAAGATAGTGAAAACCCACTGATCTTGGTGCTTATGGTCTGTCACATGGATCATGTTCTTGGAATCCAACGTCAGGTCAGTATAGACGCCCAACAGCCTAAGGGTTTTCAAAACTGGCAGATGTTACGCTCTTCTATCTCTTGTCCCCAGATTTCTATGAGCAATTAGCTGTATAGCAGTCCCAACAATGCAAACTTGCCTCTTCCCACCCCAAAAGTGTATGGCCACGTGTAGAGCATGGAGGGATCAGGCATGACGGGTCAAAGCATCACGAATTTAACCCTCCATATCACCAACCATTTTGCCTACCATTTTTTTCTAGATATCCTTCAAGTAGCTCTTCTGCAGCTCCTTGTGAGCCAGAGAAAACTCATACAGAAACTCTGTTGTTGACTTTTGTTATACAAAATCAACCAACTTTCAGTTGATTCCACCTTTAGGGTCTAGAGAGGTGTTGACCAGTTCAACTTGCACCTCCAAGGCTACTAAAGGTGATACCATCCTTGCTACATTTTTACCATCCATAGATGCCAGCACGGAGGAGTTGAATAACAATTTTTGTCTTTATCCACCCCCACTCCCTCTAATGTTCTGGAATAATGTATTTTTAATTTGATGAATAACAATTGACATCTTTTGACAAACAACCAGTATTTAGCGACTGACATCTAGAACCAGCAAAAACTAATTGAAATCATGGGCTGCAGTTTGGAGCCATTGTAAATCTTGTTTTGTCTGACATTATTGACAAAAGGCATGCCGAGGCTATGTAGGTGAACATGATGGCTCAATCCTTGTCCAAAAGGTAGGTTGTTTAGGAGGCCAGTTCTGATGTGTACTTTAATTTGGCGGCAACAGTCCCAATTCGACCAGTTGCAATCTTTAGAAATGCTGCTTGGGAAATCCCTGAAGGAGCTAACAAGGTGATAGAAAAACCATGCATGTAGGTTTGTGCAGCTCTTGATAGAAACCCTAATGGTGCAGGGTTTTGTAGTCTTTTGAGACATGGAGAAGAATGGTCTTTTGATTACAGCTTAGTGATCATGAATATAAACAATACATACAATGATATGGGTTTGCTGCAATGCAAGCAGCGGTTCAAATTTGTTGGCTAGATTTTCTGCATAGCTAAAAACCTAGGCAGTCATGAGATAAATCTCCCTCATTTACCGGTGAGGCTCCCGTGTAAGATTTGTCAATTAAATATGCTAGTATCTATTTGTGGGTATTACTTTAACCATGCAGCTCATGAACCATAGCTGTATAGTTTTGCAACAAGCAACTATTAAAGAAAGGAAAATATTTGATGAAGAAGAAAATAACATAAAACAGGAAAGAAAGAGGGAAGATGTGCAACCCAATCAATAGATTACAAAGTTGATTGCATGCACATAGATAAAACATATAGATATTAACATACAAAATTATAAGCAAAGGGAACTTTTAGATCTAGATCTAGAATAACGCAAAGTTTATGAATAGATCTAAGACAGAAAAGTTAGAAACAAAATGCATCGTTGACACAAAGTTCTCCGGAAATATGCTTCTTTCTATTTCTCTGCTTCAAATAGCTATCAGGGGTTTCAGCACAATGTCTGGAACACAAGAATGCTGCTTACAAATTCTGATCCTTTAACCCGTAGGTTTTTCCTCTACTTATAACATGTAGAGGGGAAATTACAAATAAGAAGGCTTTAGTGAATTGACACATGTGGAAGTCGGAAAGGAAACAACTGGCAATCTCCCTCCTCGAATTCCTCTTTGCATGACATGCATGATTTATAACTGAAAATAGAACCTTTTATTTTGCATGTATGCCACCTATTTCCAAGTAATTGACTTCTTCAAGTAATGGCTTTTAAACCGATCACTTAAGTTTTATAATTTAATTGATCGCTCAATTACTTTGTCGGAGGAAATAAGAGAAAGAAGAAGAAAGAGGAAAGCTACAGTCTTGTTCTTTTTTCATATTCTACATGCAGTTGATTCTTTTGCCTTTGATTCTCACCAAACTGGATCTGGAAATAATTGACTGTGATTTTGCTTACGGGTGTTGCCGCTGACATGTCTTCCCTCTTATCCTTGAAGCTTTTGTAGTTCTTCTCCAGTACATGCATCAGTGCAATGTTTGCCGTAAATAACTCATCATTTTTATTTTTAATTGCATGAGCAATTAAAAATTCTGGAAAACACTACGAGTGAATGCAAATTCAATGAAGGCTTCAATTGGAAGATTGGGAGCACATGCACAAGATTTTGGAAAGAATTCTCCATGCACTGACTTCTACACGGGCTGCATTAGAAACAAGAGGATGAATTTTTGCCGGAAGCCCTTGCAATTGGATCGATTTGTGCAGATCTGACAATTAAATCGGTGATAGGTGCATGGCCTGTGTTTGTATCATTGACTTCAGCAAATCTGGAAGCTATGCATGATTCCGTAAAGCCTACCCTTTCATCCCGCTTTGCCATGGTTGGAGCAATCTTTGTCTGAGCAACTCTTTTTCTTTTAATTATGTCGAATTCTTTGCAATTGGTGCAGATTTGACAATTTTTTCTGATTCAGAGGACATATTCAATGTACCTGACATTGATTTGCACTCTCTTTCACTTATATGAGCACCTGTAACGAATACCTGTAATTAATTTAGACAAAGACGGATTCTAGAGCATGAACACTTGATTTTTATCACAAAAATTTGTATATTAAGCCCGCTGCCCTAAAATTTGAGGTTTTGCTTGCATGCATAGCAAGCGTAAATATTTTTAACTTCACCTGGGCACTCATACCAACATGCAGATAATTAACAAGGCTTAAATCAAACTCCTCCAACTCTAGGCGCCAAACTTTGAAGTTTCCCAACAGTGAAAAATAAACTTCAATGCAAAAATCCTCCTTGGGCGCCAAAACTGTCCGGGCTGTAATGCTTTGCAAAAAGAATTAATTACACCCTCACTTATGGCAACCCATGCTTATATAACCATCAACGTTCTATTTCTAATAATTGTCCATGCTATTCCTGACAATTAATTAATAAACAAACATGTTTATTTCTCCAACTTGGGCGCCCAAATTTGCATGCTCATGGCTGCCTTTAAATAAATAAATTTAATTTATTTTTAGCCCTCATCTTCCAGTCTTCTTTGACTTCTCCACATGCGTTGACTCTTCCTCACCCTTGAGCGCGAATTAGGAATAAGAACTATTAATTAATGCAATTAAAATCATTCTTTAATTCCAAAAGGGTGGTCGCATTTTTAGCATGGCTGATTTCTTTGTTTAAAAGTTGATTTTTAATGGGATTATTCATCCCGCACTGCAGCTCCGAAAATCCCATGCCGTTTGACTTCCATAATGAGATTTTGAACCTGCAACGAGTAAGAAATTTCCATCAATGCCTTAAGTGATTTTTCTTTATTTTATAATGGGAATTTTCACCTGCAAGGCAAAGTTAGAAATTCCCGCCACTCGCTTGCCTCTAATTTTCTCATCGTAACTTAAGTGACTTTGCCTTCATGGGAAAAAGTACTCTGCAAGACAAGTACAAAATTCCCACCGCTCTGTCTACTTGCCAAAATCCCACTGCAGCTTTAATTCCCTCCATTCCCAAAATGCGACTTGCCCGAAGAGACTCTTTTGTGCATGACTTCGTCTTTTTAAAGAGAAGCTGACTTCCTGAAGTTGATTCCTTCTGGCATGGCGGCCGTAGATGATCTCTAGATACTCCAGGCAAGAAAACAGATCTGATCTTGGTGAAGGAATTGACCTAGGGGAATTTCACAGAGAAAAAAAAAAAGCGAGAAAAATAAAAAAAAAAACCAAAACGTTGTCAAAAGTCACAGACAAAGCCCAGGATCCATTCCTGGTGAAAACCCTATTGGTATATGTGAATATTGACATGCAAAACTTCAACAGGGCTAAACTAGAGCACAATTTACTTCAAACGGGGCTCTAAATAATTAAATAAAATTTTTCCGCAGACAAAACTTGACGAAGGGATAAAACGATTTTCGGCATCTGGGTATTTGTCGAAATTGGCTCGTATGATACACTGGCAATAAAAACATAATACAAACATCTTTTGGCAATAAAAACACAAAAAGACCCGTTATTTTAAAAAGAACGAAATTTTTTCAAATGGGTAGTCCCAGATTTCATGGTGAAATCTGGGGACACCAAAATTAATTTTGATGGCACATCTGATAAAAACTTTGACAATTATTCAGTAGATACTAGATGGTTATGTTTTATTTTGAAGCTTTTAACTGTTCATAGCTGAACCATTATTTTGACTGGTTCCTTCAAGCTCTTAGATTCCATGCAGAGGCGATATTCAAACTTCTCATCATATGTACTTTGTAGTTGTGTAGCTATTATTGTTCCATGTTCATTGGGAAAATCTGGCTGTTGTAGTACCTACTTCTGTTTCATTTGCATTTGTTTAATGCAATAACCAATTTGGATGTAAACTAATTTTCCTCTTTTTTAATATATTTGCCTTGAACTTTCATTCAAGAAAAGAACAAAATATTAATCACTTCCACTATCAAGAGCCCATTCCCTTAAAAGCTTGTCTATATATTTTGTGATTGATCGATTCAAGATTGCGAAATATGAGATAATGCACAGGAACACATTTTTCTAAAACTTCATATAGAGTATTATATGGTTAGGTTAAATTATATTTGTGATAAACACCAACTGAAATGTGCTCATTGTGTGTGAAAAGGTTGGGTCATTTTGTCCATCAAATGAGGGATAAAAGTAAAATAGTATACTAAAGAGAATTCAAGAACAAAGATTAGAGATATTTGAAGACAAAATAATGGATAAGTATAGGAGACAAGGGATATGAGACTAATTATCTAATATATTGTGATAAATGCAAATTAAAATGGGCTCCTCTTGTGTGCAAATGAAGTGTCATTTTTTTGAGAATTTAGGAGTTAGGTTAAGTTTATTTGGGAGAGCTCAGAGGGGATAATAAACACCGAAAGGTTAGATGTTTTTGTTCACAAAGCCTTGAAATGACTCTTCATCCTCAAATTCAAGATGATTACAACTGCTTAATGGAGTATTTAGAGCCTCTTTCTTCCTTTAAAGAGAGGATGATGATATTGATCCCTAGATTAGTGTTCGTTCCTCCTAGCACTATGTTGAACATGTTACATGGTGCAGGAATTTGGCACAATGCTATAATGAATCATTGAATTTTGATAGAACCCCATGTTGGGCTAACTTCCTTTTATTGCTTATAAATAATTATACAAAATTAACGTACAAATTACAAGTCTGGAGAATGGATTTGTAAAATTTTATAAATGTGGCAAGAGGTGCTTCTCATGGATTGCTTCGAGAAATTACAACTTCCTATGCCCCAAACAGACATCTATGATTCCATAAAGCTTTACTCTGACAAGTCAAACATGTAAATTACTCCTACACCAAAACATTCATGATGTCTTTTTGGCATTTGCAATGGGATTGCACATTTATAACTGATCGCTGTAAACCCTTGGTTGCTTTAATATCTATAGGAATTTACTTAACATAATGGCCTTGCTCTTGTAAGTTGGTGTGTTATTGCAATCATCCCAGTAAATAGAAAATTACTTTTCTTTTTAGGATGCTTTTAAATAATATTTTAAGGGAATGATTAAAATGCTGCTGTGTGGTTAGTTTGTGTGTGGTATTTGTATGTGATGGTTGTTAACTTGGACAGAAAGTCCTTGATTATATTGACTGGCCATATGAATCAAGTTGACACACATTGTTCTTCCCATATTTGTTGGTTGCAATTATTGTTTCCAACTTGGAGGCTAGTACTCGTCCTTCTCTCAGCACATTCGTAAATTGTGTTTAAAGGTTTACTTTTTGGACTGAAAAGAAATGTCTGTATGATCATGCTGACTGGAATGCTTAGTTAGCATGAAAGGGGTTGATCAGTCGTCCTTTTGCTATTTCATCTCAAGGATAAGCCTTGTATTGGATAATTGCATAATTCTTGGTATGCCTAATGTTATGGTAAAATTCAAGTGAATGAATTTTCAGAAGGCATATCAAAAATGTCAAAATATATTAGGAAAGAAAATTCTAGGATAAAAAAGTCGTGCAACTGATTGACATGAGCAGTGATCATTTGACAATCATCACATAAATTATGAAGCCGTTCATCTTGGGTCTTCTTGCAGCCATTTTGAAGGGGAAACATTGTCTTATGGGGCAGCTATAGAATTTGTTAATGGATAGTCAGTATTATACTTTAGTTAATTTGACAAAATGCTGATCTCTTCTGTGTTGCATGGAAATTTACCGGTTCGTCTTTTTGCATTGTCAGAAAATCTATCAACAAAGGAATAGGTGTGGATAACATGCATTACCTCAATGATGGCCTTTGGAAGGTATGATCACGAATTTGACTTGAGCCAAGTTGAGCTATTTTTAATTGATGGACAATCTAGCCTTTTCTAAGCATTTTTGGATGGTTTTGTTTCTGGCCTCTTCATAATTAAACTTGGACTATATATGTTTATATCAATGTACTTGCACAAAATTGATGTATCTTTTGTTATTGATTTGGCAGACGGTACAGTTGAATTGAAATGTATTGTGGATGGAGAAGGAAAAAACTATTGTATTTACTTGTAGTCTACATTATCAAGACTTGCTACAAAATTCTATATCTTCCTTTGAAGCTTTCCAGGAATTGGGTATTCCATGGTACATATGTTACTTTGCAAAACATATCCGAGTTAGCTGAGTACAGCTAGAAACAAAGATTGGGAAAATTTCAAATAGTAATTAAGAATTCTGATTCGTGGTTAATACTCAAGTACATAAATGCAAACTGTTTTTGTAGGGTTTAAGCATTGTCTGATAATTTCAATAAAATATCTTAAAATCCTGACGATGTATTATATCAGGGATTACATGCATTATCTACTGCATTTTTGGAATATAATTTATAATCATGTTTATTATGGTCGTGTACCATTTACTGCATGGATCATTACTACTCAAGGTATTGATAGCCCTAGTAGGGAAGTGTTCAATTGGATTTTTGCTACACGGGGATTCTGTCTGAAGCATTTCTAGAACTCCAGCAGCAAGTGCAGTTAAGCTTAAAATCCCAGAGATTGGTGGCTGGGAATCAGTAACGACAAAAACACTAGAATTCAGGTTTTGTACAAACATTTTGTTTGCAGACCTCTACATATTATTCCAGGTACCATCATCAATTGTCATCATTTAACCTTCTCAGTTTTGTGCTGGGTACATCTTTGATTCCTGCTTGAATCTTCATTCTCCATTTTGATAAGGACATCCATTATGGTGTGAGCATGTTTACTATAGTAAGTTACTGTAAATCAGACAAATCCATGTGCAAGTGGGTTATCCACTTAGTGTAATCATTTAAAGGGTAGAGATATCCATAGAAGAGGTAGAGAGTTGGAAGTTTATAGGGGCGAATTGGAAATGTTATGTCTCTCTTAGTTTTTAGCTCATAAATACAGACTTCTCTTTACGTATATAACCATTCAAAATTAGAATATCTGAAATTTTCTGTTTGTATACAAATTTCAGACTTCTGCGTACTAATTTCATTTTGGGCATTGGCTCTACCCTCAAAGCATCAATACTCTTATTCTGAATTTGGTACCCTGATCTTTTAGTTCAGTTTTTAATTTTAAATTTCTGCTGTCAAATTCATGTTGACCATCTTTCCAAAAATCTAGGTATTGGGTCTGATCTCTAGCCTTTAATAAATACCATGCATTCTGCAAGTCTTCGATTGGAAATTTTTGCTGTCAAGTAGTTGACAAATTCTAATGTCAATTTAATGTTGTCCATTGCAAATTCCGTTACTGATTACAAGTTGCATGCTTTCTGTTTGGCCATACACAGCTCAGTTGCTACTCATTCTCGTATTAGCTTTAGTCATGTGCAGATGTGGTCTGTCACACCTGTCTAATGATTCTGTGACAGTAGCATTAGGGTAGACACACATAGCCCTTTCCAGCATTTGCCTCAGTCTCCTGCATCAGGTTTAATCTCTAGTTGAGAATGGATACATTTTTAGTGCCATTCATCTCACAGTCTTAGTCCCATCATTAGTACAATAACTCGTTTTAATATCTGATTTAGCTGTGTGCAGATCTAGTCAGCTGCTCATATCTAACGGATGTCTGTAACAACATGATTAGCGCAACTGTACACAACCCATCAGCGACCTATTTTAGTATGCGAGCAGATTGGGTTTACTGTGGACAATGTTGAAATTTCTGACATTCTCATTCACTCTTTGCTGTTTGTGGATTATTTTCTACCCCCATTCCATCCATGCTCCCTTCTTTTGGACGAAGTTTCTCAGATTTGGGCTTACTATTTTACACATGGATGTCTATTTGCATACTTGTGGAGATAAGTTCGTGACCTGCAGTGTTTTGGATTGAGTTTCTTAGCCTCCAAGTCTCAGATTGTAGTCCTTGCAGAAACTCTCTCTGCATTAACTGACTCATCCATTCCGAATGGACCTCCTTTCTTTCCACCGTAATTCTAGTTGTGCTCGTGACCTTTGCATTGCCTGTTTCATTCTGCTTATTCTCCATGGTTTCTATTGCCCTCTAGAAGGGAGTCTCCCAAGCACAACACCACCACCAATGACAAAATACATTCGAGTCCTACTTATGGAGTATATGGCCAGCATAGTCCAACTATTCATCAGACAAACTACAGAACCATACAACATCTCCACAATTGTTCCACCTAAACTTGCCCCTCTACACAACTAAGCTTGTCACATTCACTTTTTACAATCATCAAGGAAATTGATGATTCTCATTCACTACCATATCCACGGGATGCTCAACATCCCAAGCACGCGGCACCACACTCTCCCCACATGATTAGCCACACGGCGCACTAAGAAGAAATTAGTTTAGAGACTTCCAAACTCTTCTCCAACATGTTACACTTGCAACAGCAACACTTTTGACCGCAACCTCACTACCATGCAACCTCAAGTGGTTGCATCCATAGGGCATGGCCATCAACACCATGTTGTGCTTGTTCCTCTCTCTCCAACTATAGTCCAATCTTCTTTGTCATGTCAATTTGAAATTCAATGAACTATTGATGATCTTCTTGTTCATTCCTTACCTCATTTGTAAGCGGTCTTGATACCAAGTGATCTTCCTCACGACTTAAAGAGGGGGATTATTCAATGTTGACATCTTCTCCTCTATTTCCTCCTGCACGTTTCATTTTGAAGCAGGTAGGGCACCTGATGATTTCGCTTTCAGCAACTCTTATGATTGACTTTGACACCTTGTATCCAACCCTCTCACCACCTTATCACCATCTCCTCAAGGCATGTAGACCATCAATTTCTGAAGCTTGGATCTCCATATTAGACCTTTCTAGCATCAACAAAGCATTTAAATTTCAAGACATTTCATTCCCACGTGTTTGGACTCCTCTCATTCAACATTTATATTTTATCTATCTTGGAATTTTGTTGTCATTCTTTGTGGTCTGCATATACAACAAATACCACAAGATCCTATCTTCTTATGGTTCATCTTTTTAGCTACAAGGAGATCTAATTCATCCATTGAAGTCGGGGACAATTTCTTGTAAGCAGGGACAAAATGATAAGTGAACATCCATTATAGTTACTGTTTTAACTCAATGTTAGGTGTAGCTTTTACTTTAAATCAAACAAATCCACATGGGAGTGGGTTATTGGGTGGGATTATTCAAAGAGTAGATAAAAAGATTAAAAAGGAGTTGGAAGTTGATTAGTTGCGGTTGGAAATGCTAAATGTTTTTGTGAGCTTTATGACCTATAAATACCGGTTTCTGTTATGTAAATAAGTACTTAGAAATACAAGTCATATCACAATTAGATAATAATATATCGTTGGGATTTCCTCGTGATGCTCTATTTTGTTTTGATCCAAAAAAGGAAGTGCTTCATTCCATTTTGACAATTAATAAATTTATGTAAGGCCCAAATCTTATCATTACCTTATACCTATAGCTGGTCCCCAAAATGTCAAGACAAATTCTGCGTGTTTTCCCAAAGAAACATGCCAATGAATAATTAGTGAATGCCATGTGGGCAAGCAAAGCAAAATAAAGGTCGTTGACCTTGTTGAGGGTGAAAATGGGGTTATTAGCATAGACCATTATCCGCACAGGGATATGCCACATGGTAAGCTAGTAACTTCGAGTTGAGAAATCATTCCAATTACAAGAAGCTCAAGGCAAGGGTGTTCAAATACCATATAGACTATCGCCAAGTGATGTTAATATTGGAGGAGAATGTTTGTCAAGCTTAAGATAAACTAGGTGTTTGCACCTTTAGTTTTTTCTATGAGACCATAGTGTGATAAACACAAAAGGGGAGTTGCTCTTGGTGAAAGTTCAATGATCATCTACAAATGGAAGTCTTGATCTCATTTAGTAGATCCAACTCTCAAGAAGCTGCATTCGAATTAGGAACTCTCATTGCTATTTGTTTTTTAACAATGTTACATTGTGTAGTTTCACAATTTCAAATACACTATGCTAATGTATATTAGAGAATACACTTTTGTATGGTCTACAATGTATTTGTAATTGTAATTTTTATAGATAAGAACATCTTTATGTGAACACCATTTTTCATAACCTATTTACAAGTTAATTATAAATAAGAATCTCTCTTTAGTGGTTATCCTCAAATTAGGTTTTGCTTACTTCAAGAAGATTTACTAAACCTACCTACTTATCCATATAAGAAGATGAAGGGCATGTGATAAAAGTTGGTTCTTTCCTAAACCTTTAAACTATTACCTTATGTTTCTTTCCTTGAAAGACCATCATGTTACATAGTTTTCAAGCCATTATTTGTTTCCTTGAAAACCATCACGTTATAACTTTTCAAACCATCATGACTTCAGTAGGCATTCTACAATGGCGAGAGGGTGGTGTTGGGGGTTTTAATGTTCATGGAAAAAATAATAATTACGTGCCCCTATATATCTATATTGACCATAACATATAACATATGTAATGTCTCTTTTTCCCAATCGAAGACCTTGGCCCATTTTGTCAACCCGATGGCCAAAGGAAAAATATAAGGTGACTTAAGTTATGATAAATTAATATAAGTGTTTTAATTATTTTATTTTATTTTTTATAGCACTTTATAATAATTTATTATAACTTAAGTCACCCTTATATTTTTCCTTTGGTCGTCGGGTTGACAAAATGGGCCAAAGGTCTTCGATTGGAAAAGGGGACATTACAGTCCTCCCTTCCCAAAATTGCTTGCCCTCAAGCAATTCTGATCTTGTTTTGTCCAAGTGTCATGCACAAGAGACAAAACATGCTGAAATGTTCTACCAGCCTGGCCCCTGTACCTGTCAAGTGAGCTATAACTTGCCACCATATTCCATCAACAAGTTGCTCATATATTTGGAGCAATGGTTCAACAAACTCCAAAATGAAGACTTCATCTTCTACCATATCATGCATCTCATGATGAAAATAGATTGGACTAGGCAACAATAAATAAGATGCATTATTATGTTCATCATACCTTGGAGTATTGCCAACATCCACGTCAATCTTGGACTTCACCATGGCTTGACTTTGTTGCACCAATTCCCCTTCATTCTTGTCTGGAATGGGATGAATATTGTTGTGAACCAGCTGCTGCGATAAATGAGATGGCATATCTTCTTCAACACATTCATCAATCATTTTTTGCCTTGCTATGTTGACGAGATTGATCTTTTCTTTGACTTCTTGAAGATGTTGTCTTGCATTGGCATCCACTAATCTAGTTTTTTTGGCTTTTTGTGACCACATATCACACAAAAGTTGTGTCTTTGTCACATGCTCCCAAGTTTGATATAAAAAATCAGGGTTCTTATGACTTGGATTCATCACAAAAACCCATTTTTAACACCCAATTCTTAGATGCCACCTATGGAAGACCCCATGGCATTGTCATCCTCATGTAAAATGAGCATCATCTCATGATGGGGTAAAGAAACATGACTGCTGTCATAAAAATCAGAATACTTGTCATACTCTTTTGCCATGTCTTCAAGCTTCACAAGTGCATCTTCCGTGGAATTTTCATATCCAACACATGTACTTTGAATGCCAACACTTGTAGACTCTTCTTCATTCTTTTCTCCATGTGTAAGGGCTGCCATCTCATGAGAGTGGGGAGATAAATTAACGCTGCCCCAAATCAGACTCTTGGGATCCTCCTCCACGCTTTCATTGCAAGCATCAACCTCTTCCCAAATCATAGGGCTTTGTTCAGAACATCCATGGCTGTTATAATCTGATTTTTCTCCATGTGTAGATGATATGACCAAATTCAAATCAGCACTATCAAACTCATCATATAAATTTTTACATACCTCATTGGAACTTGAAGACACCAAAGCACTCTCATGAAGAGTTGTATCAACCATATGTGAAGATTCTCTATTCCTTCCATGCATAAACAATTCTATTTCTTTGTCTTGTGGTGTTGGACCTTTGTGAATAGAAAATGATGATGATGATCTAGGCCTCCGATCTTGTTTGGCTCTCAAACTGTCTCTCCTATCTCTTGGCCTATCCAAAGCCATCCTCTGCATCATCTGTTGCATGGATTGTATCATTTGCTGATGGGTGTCTACCATTTCCCTAAGAAGATCTCTATCCAGATCCCATGGAAAGTTTTTCTGTCTACCTCCCATGATTTCGCTCTATCACCAAACTCTCGTGGCTACATCAAATCAAAAACCCTCCAGGTGGGAGGAACATTGCTCTGATACCACTGAAAGATCCCCAATAGATCTTTTTGCCAAAAATGAATTTTTCTCCCATCACAAATATAAACACATACTTTTTGATAGCTATGACAATAAAGCTAGGGCAAATCTGATTTAAATAGAGGAAATGCGACTAGGGTTTGGATGAGAAACCAATGCAAATCACTCTCAAAAAATTATATTCTTTTCACAAATTGATTGCCATATTTTTTGAAGCCCAAATATATTAAAATCAGAATTTTTAGAAGCCACAAATGATCAGAAATCAGATCTGAAATCTGATTATAAAATTGCTTGAAAACCACTGTGAGAACCCTCTAAAAATTATAAAATTGTTTTGCTTCACTTCACAAAAATCTGTAGATGATTTGACAATAGAAATCAGATTTAAATACCTCAAAGAACATGCCAAATCAGTCCCAAACTGGGTCGATCCAATAGAAGAACTGCTGCAATTTATTTTCCAAAATACCCTCAAAATACACTGCTGGAAATGACTGAAAATAATTCTGAAAATCTGATTACAATCAATGGGAATTTCTGAGTGAAAAACCCTCTCAAACTCTTAGGGTTTTCGTCCACAAGAGGTAGAATTCATAAGGGGTTTCGTCCTTAGAATTTTTAATGCAAAAGCTTGAAGCTCTATGCAAGAGAAAATATCATATAAAAATCTGCGTTATGGAAGAGGCAAGTCGACTTCCCTTTTAAAGGAAAAGGGCCAACAACCAACCTCCAAACCAGCCAATGAGCTCACATGATTTTCCCTATGCAAACATTTAATATTTTCCCATATTAAATGTTTTTCCCAACAACATTTCCCTCCTAGTGCAAGTCACATTTCTCTAGGGGAATACATAAATTAATTATGTTTTTATCTTTCCTAGGCTTCATTACTCCCCTTTGGCCCAAGTCGCCATTATCCTTTCTAGGAGGAATCAAATATAATAAATCCCTTTACAATGACTTTTGCCCCTTAAGGAAAATCGTATTTTCCATAGGGATTACAATTTATTTTTACTAAGCTAAATAAATTAATATAAGTGCTTTAATTATTTTATTTTATTTTTTATAGCACTTTATAATAATTTATTATAACTTAAGTCACCCTTATATTTTTCCTTTGGCCGTCGGGTTGACAAAATGGGCCAAAGGTCTTCGATCGGGAAAATACCTTCAAAAACTCTTCACAAATACTACTGAAATGAACCTAGAAATTTGATTAACAACGCTGGAAATTTCTGAGTGAAATCCCCTCTCAATCCCTTAGGGTTTTCGTCCCACAAGAGGTAGAATTCACAAGGGTTTTCGTCCCTATAATTTCGATAAAAGCAAGAGCTCTTAACAATGCAAAATTTGATAATAAAAATCTGGATTGATAAAATGATCATATGATGTCCCTCCTCTAAGTCGACCCTTCCTTTTAAAGGGAAAATTGGCCCAAAGGGACCTCCAACTCAACCAATCACAATGAGTTATTTCTTCTAGACATGTGCCCCAAATTTTCCTTAGACTAGGTCGCATTTTCTTAGGAGGAGTAATAATTTTTATTTTTTCAAAATTCCATTCTTCCTCCTTTGTCCAAGTTGCATTTTTCTAAGGAAACTAATGTCACATTTCCCTATTTTCCTATTACATGGACAAGTCGTACCTCCCTATGGTAAATACAATTAAAAATAATTGTATTTTTACATTTGACTCTTTTATTTTATTAATAAGCTTATTATTTATTATATGTGCAACTTATAATATTTTATTTTAATATTTGCACAATATAATAAAATAATAAAACATAGTCACCCTTGACACATCCTTTGGCCGTCGGGTAGACAAAAAGGGACCAAAGGTCTTCAATGAGATCTATTCGAAAAGAGGGACATTACAATCCTCCTTCTTGAGATTGCTTGCCCCAAGCAATCACAAGTAGCAAATCTGCATCCTTAACAACTCCTGGATCCCAAATCATCCTAAGCCCTTTAAATGGCTTCACATGCATTATACAAAATTGCTCAATTGCTGCAAAAAAGAAATCATGCAACTTCCTTGTGAATAGTGCCATGATCCTCCTTATGAATGGCCCAAATTTTTCGTATTCTTCATCTTGTCCTTGCTGTCCCATGATACAATGAAGTGAAAAATCTTCGTAGATGTCTTCACGAGATGGTTCCTTGTCCCAAACTAACATAGACTTGGCTGCCATTTGATGGGGCAACGTGTACTTGAGTGCTCTCAAAGTGACTTGTTTCCCTTTATGTAGGAAACTCAGCTCCATAGCTTGCACATCTTGGGTGATTCTTCCCAATGAATGAAGCCATTGCATACCAAGCACAACATTATTATCTTTCAAATCTATAACATAGAAGTCATCACAAAGTGTATACTCACCAAATAAAATGCTTACTTGGTTGACCTTCTTTTTGCAAGGAAGAGTGAGACCACCTGCTATAGCCACATCAAAACCTTCAAAATTATCATATTGCAAACCTTTTTTGTCTGCCAAACCTGCATCTATGAAGTTATGTGTAGATCCACTATCCAGAAGTGCCATGATCCTACACCCGAACATTGTGCCTTCAAACATGAATGGATTAAACTTGGGTGCTCCCGAAAGATAGGTGAGTCTACCATCATTTGCAATGTTTGGTGTTGGCTGCTCCTGTTCATCCCCTGAATCTTCATCCTCAACCTTTATGAGATGTATTTTGCCTTTCCCAAGACACCTATGCCTGGTTCCCAAGGATCATTGCAATGAAAGCATAAATTTTTCCGGTGAAGCTCATTCTTTGAAACAGTCTCCATCTTGGGTGTAAACTCAACCTTCGAAGAAGTGGGCTGCTCTTGTTGTTCTGATTTTTCCTCCTTGACGTTCTTCCTTTGGGGCTGAACTGGAGTAATGTCTAAGTCCAAGGCTATCTGGATAGCCTCATGCAAAGTCCTAGGCTTAAGAGCCTTGACCAATCCCCTCAGCCTGTCATGAAGTCCCTCAATGAACAACATCACCACTTGCCTCTCAGGCATCTCTGGCACCATTACTGCTATATCGCTGAAATTCATTGATGTATGCATCAACGTGTCCACTCTGTCGAAGTTGTGCCAAGTCTCTATAGTAAAGCTCTACATCCTTGTGATCAAATTTCGCAATCAACCTCTCACTAAACTCCCTGTATGATTGTAGAAGATCGTGATTCTGTGTGAGTAGCCCATGGTGCCACCAATCGTACGCTACTCCCTCAAGGTGCAACGTGGCAAATTGGATAGCCTCCTGCTCCTGCATAGGTTTGAGAGTGAGATATGTGTCGAGCTTGTGAATCCATGCTCTGGCACTAATTTTTCCACTACCATCAAATGTGGAAAGGGTCACCTTGTTGGTGGCACCTTGACTCCACTGTTATGCTTTTCTCCGAGGCCTCTCAGAATCGTGCATTGTCTAGCTCTCAAGATTTCCCTCCTTTGAACACAATACTGGTGGAGGGGAAAGGCATTCCGTACCTCCTGTGGTAGAGCTCTCCACTCATCATGCGCTGCCATCACAGTATCCTGAAAGACTGTGCCCTCAGATGGGTCCTCAACTAATGGTGGCTCCTCCCTTTGTAGGAATCTAGGCTGCAGAGGTCTATCCGCAGTCCTCATGGGTCTCCTCTCCTCTGTATATCTCCTATCACGCGGAGGGGAACCTCTCACGCTACCCACCTCTGTAGGTGCCCCTGCTTGTGTGCCTTACGTGGTTCTTTGGCTATGGATGCAAATCTTTCCCTTCTGTCATGCCGATTTCTTGTTCTATCCATAGTCATACTCTCCATCACCGCTTGTCTCATGGTCTCAATCATTTCTGATGGGAATCGATCATACCGCATTTGAAAAAAGAATATCTGGGTCAACACGCTCTTGCCGTGGAGGAGTGTGTGATCCTCTCTCTCTGCCATGATTTGATTATATTCTCGGATCCAAATCAACTAGAATGCGAGCCTGCCTCCTTTTATGATACCCGTGTGGCCCAACTTCTCTAGGCTGCATCAAACAACCCTCCAGGTGGGAGGATCGTTGCTCTGATACCACCGAAAATACCTTCAAAACTCTTCACAAACAATGTTGAAATGAACTTGGAAATATGATTAACAACGTTAGAAATTTATGAGTCAAATCCCCTCTCGATCCCTTGGGGTTTTCGTCCACAAGAGGTAGAATTCAAAAGGGTTTTCGTCCTGAAATTTTGATAAAAGCAAGAGCTCTTAACAATGCAAAATCTGATAATAAAAATTTGGATTGATAAAATGATCATATGATGTCCCTCCTCTAAGTCGACCCTTCCTTTTAAAGGGAAAATTGACCCAAATGGACCTCCAACTCAACCAATCACAATGAGTGATTTCTTCTAGACATGTGCCCCAAATTTTTCTTAGACTAGGTCGCATTTTCTTGGGAGAAGTAATAATTTTTATTCTTTCAAAACTCCATTCTTCCTCCTTTGTCCAAGTTGCATTTTTCTAAGGAAGCTAATGTCACATTTCCCTATTTTCCTATTACATGGACAAGTCGTACCTCCCTATGGTAAATGCAATTAAAAATAATTGTATTTTTACATTTGACTCTTTTATTTTATTAATAAGCTTATTATTTATTATATGTGCAACTTATAATAATTTATTTTAATATTTGCACAATATAATAAAATAATAAAACATAGTCACCCTTGACACATCCTTTGGCCGTCGGGTAGACAAAAAGGACCAAAGGTCTTGATGAGATCTATTCGAAAAGAGGACATTACAACATATGTGTTCCTCGGTGTTTCATTGGAAGAGGACGATCATTCAAAGGTCTATTTGGCTCCAGTCCACCATTAAATTTGACATTTGTTTGATAGGGCAATTTCTACCCGAAATCGATGTTCATTTGATTGTCATGTAGAAGTTTTTTCTTTTTTGCTTTTAAAATTCAACCAACAAATCATAATTCTTGGCCACATGTGGAGTTTGGACCCCCTTTTTCCATCTTTGAAATATTTTTTCAATCCCAACACATTGGTGCAACTAGAATTGATGTCATTAGTCACCATTCAATAGGAAATTTTCCGAGAATGTAATGGAGTTATTAATCAATTTGGTGTATATAATATTAAAGATAAGAGTCTTGAGATTGATATGTATTGGGCATTTTAAAGATAAATGTATTTAAGATGTGTATTACTACTACATACTTTTAAAAGTGGTTTGTGATAGAAACTTGTTTTAATGGTCTTAAGTTGTTTTCAAACGATTTTTGTTTGTTCTAAATCCAACTCATCACTTTGTAGTTCTATCTACTATATTCTTATCATTGTAAGAAATTATTCATGTTGATTGAGTGGTTTAAATGTATTGTTGCATTAACATATAGATATAAGACATTGAATGCATTATCTCATGTTTTCGTACAAGAGGATAGTGGTAGATTAGAGGAAAGTGACCAACGGTGGAGTGGGGACCAATAGTAGACACAATGTAGGAGCAGGGAATACCCATTACTTGAAGTACCTAAAATGAAAAGTTGTGGTATAACTTACACATTATTGTGCAACTTGTGCCCAATAATATTGCAAAGTAACCCTTCACATTATGACAAATCATATTTAGAACCATTAGAATCCAATGTGCATTTTAGGACCAATGTTTATTTAGTGCATTTCAAATTTGTTAATTTTAAATTAATTCAAAATGCGACTTTCATGCCAATTAAACACATGAAAGAAAAATATATATTGAACACATTTCAAATCAATTGTGAGAAAAATATCAAATGCTGATGTGGCACACCACATAGATGCAAAGTTAAGGTGTCCACTATTAGCCCCTTTCCTCTACTTTAATAGTTACAAACTCTTGTAGTTCATTGATCGTAAAAAATATTTGAACTGTGAGAATTGAAGTTACCACTAAGTTATAGTTTTTATTAGTGGATGTTTCATGGTCTTGAATATCATAATTAAATTATTTGTTTAGGGTCATTAGAATCTATATATTGAGTTGCACATTGCCTATTATGACTATCGAATTCCAATGGATTTTGTGACATGGATTTTGAATACCATGGTTGTGTGAATTATAGGTGAGAATTGGTTCAATTATCCTTTGAAATCTTGATAAAAATATATTCCAAATATTTATATGATTGCATTGTTTCATTTTTTTTTGAGATTTCATTTCGGACAATGGTATTTACACTACATCAAAATTTGATGCCAAGTGTATATAATAGTATTATTCATAAAGAAAAACAAATGATTATTATGGTTAGAGGTGTTCTACAAAGGAAGTCGGGAAAGTGGGGGAGAGGGTTGTGGTGGGATTTAATGTTTTCAAGTGTGTTCGCTTTTAATTCCAACCTTATTGACACTCATATGATTGTCACCAAGAAGTTTTTCCTTTTTCTTCAAATAAGTAAATCGAAAAATCGTAACATCTCAACCATACAATGGAGTTTGAAGCCCCTTTTTCGAGCCTTACACATCGGTGTAATTAGATTGACAACATTTCTGATTATTCAATAGGAAATTTGTGAAGAAGATAATTAAGTTATAATAACTATGGTACACCAAAAATTCAAGGGGCTTGAGATTGATTTATCGACATTTTTGAAATAAATGTATTTAAGACATCTCTACCAATGATACTATTATCCATATAATCAAGCTTTTCTTGATTTTTTAAAGAGAGTTCATTGAAGTATTGTTAGTGAAATTCAAGTTAATTTTTTAACTAAAAAAACTGATGCCCATGTTTAAATCAATGGCAACTTATGTAATAGTTATGTGTTCATAACTATTTTTAATAAATTCTAGCAGTTCTTATAAGTTGGTGTCCTAACCGTTTTCATTTTGAAATGACAACGAAAAAGTCAATTGACAACCAAATGCAATACTCAATAACAATGTCTACACTTATGCTTAAGAAAAACATGTGATTTAAGCATATGATGAAAGAATATCTACACTAACGAGAATTTCATATATTTTTGTTCAAAGAAATTTTACACATGACAGTTCCATAAATTTTTGAAGATAAACACATTGAACTTGATATGAAGAATGACGATTTGAGTTTGTGGAATTCAATTGCTGTGGAAGTAATCTAATACTCCTCGAAACATAATTCTCAATTAACTTTAACAGAAGGGCTTACTTCCAAAACAAATCTAAGGATGGTGATTTGAGTTTGTGAACCTATGTATTTGTGATGGTTATGGTCTTACTGTGGGAGCCGTTCCATGAAAATTCTTGTATTGTAGTTCCCTGCTCCCAATTGGGTTGATTATTCGTTGCACAGTTATGGGAGTAAACTAAGTTATTTATTTATAGTTTTTACTTATGTAAAAAGGTATTTTTATACACTACCTTAGGGAAATAATGATAATTTATGATTATATCTTGTATGATTGTTATTAGCTATTTCACATTCGTACTATAATTATTTAGAATTCGAATCATGGCAATAATGTATCACATAGTAAGAGCCTTGATTAGATAAAATAAAAAATGGAAGAACATAATTAGGATGGAAGTCTTGTGTGGTTTGGTTTGAGTCCTCTTAATTTAACTTGCTTCAATGGAGGTCATTAGACTTGAAACTATGCCCATTATCACATGAAAATTTGGCTACTATTTGAAATATATTTTAGTTACTTAATAAATTGTTTTAATAAATAGACTAATATGATCTTATACAATTTATTTTAGAAATTACAATATTCATAGGATTTTCATATAGTTTCTTGCAATCTCATATATATTAATATAGTGCTTTTAAATGATATATCTCCATATAAAAACAATTAACAATTGAGCCCTTTTAATTGCCTAGTGAATTGGTTCAATAAATAGACTAATACAATTCTATCCTATTTATTTTACAAATTACAATATTAATAGGATTTTCATATTGCTAAATGTATGGTTTCTTGCAATCTCATATATATTAATAGAGCTCTTTTAAATGATATATTTGCTTATAAAAGAAAATTAAGAGATGAGCCCTTTAACATGTTTAACAACATTATATTCCTTTTGATATAAATGAAGATTAAACTGATCACTTTAACTATGCAAACTTTGCATGGAAATTGTTTGAACATATGAAATGCTTAGAGATATTTTTCTAAATAATTGCCATGTCTTAAAAATACTTTCAATTTTTTAGATTACATAATTTTCATGCAATTAAGGATTTAAATGAAAACATGACTAAGATAATGTCTTACAAAATTTCTTTAAAACAACTAGGTATATGCCTAATCAAAATAAAGAACCAATACATAATATAGTTTGTTGTTTGTTCCAAGTTGATTACATTTTGTGGACTTGAAACACACAAATGTGAGGAAATAGTTCCAATTGCATAAGGAAAAGTGCCACTTGAAATTGTAAATTCATTATTGACTTGCATGATCAAATGTTACGCAAATGTAAATCACATTAGGACTCCCTAATATATCATATTAATTATTTGATTGTATTTATTAGAATCTACACCAAAGTATTAAATATAATAATTACGAACTATAAAGAGTATTCATAAACAATCTTAAACAATTCTAAATCATTACACAAATTTGATAATTGACCTTGCTAATTAGAATGTGAAAGATGATAATTAGGGTTAAAGAGATGATTTTTTTTCCGTGTTCAAAGACACGACAATGAGCTCAAAATGTGCATAGAGGTGGATCATAATTCGACAAGATGCTTATAAAATATTTGGTGATGTGCAAGCGATCTACACAAATTTGTGGGGATCATAAAGTACAATTGTTGAACCTTCCTGGGTGTTACAAACGTGTCCTATGTGTCTTGTCACTAGCTCACTCTAGCATGTGAAAATTTACAAAAAAATTACTTAGGTAGATTCATAATAGATCACATGATCGAGTGTATAAACAAAATAATAATAATAATTCACAATTCTAATAATAAAATCAAACAAATAATCAATATTTAACATACAACAAAACATAATATATGACATAGCTACTTTGAGGAGGCAACCTCCACAACCTTACAATAAGAATAAAATATATAATATGATCCTCAAGTACTAACCACTACCTCCTATAAATACCCTACTTAAGCATATGGTTACCCCATATGCCGAACCTAATAACAATATGCAAACGTAAAGAAATAAGATATGATAAGTTGAGAGGTTATTTTAGCCACAAGTCAACCTTACATATCCCAATACACACTATAGGTTAAGGGCATAACTTGCTCCTCCCTTGAAACTAATGTTGTTCTTAACATTGATCAATTCTAGGTATTTCTTCACAAATACTTCATTCTCTCATGTTGTACTCATTTGGTCAAATTCTCCCACTTGATCGATAGTCCTAAATCACCCTAGTTTGAAGCTTCTCGGTGCGTGTTTAAAGGATCTCATTAGGTTCCATGATGTTCCTTCCTTCCCCATCTAACTTTGGTAACTTTATTTAGGATGATACTTGTTGTTGAATGACCTTATTTAAGCATGAGGTATGAAATGCCACATGTATGTGTGCAAAATGAGGTAATTCTAGGTTGTATGCTATACTACCAATTTTTTTGCAAGACATGATAAACAACTTTGTAATACTCAAGAATAAGATTGTTAACCTTATTATATTGCTTCAGGAAATTTTATTAAATGGTTGAAGCTACACAAAGGCCCAATCATCAACTTCAAACTACCTTTTATTTTAGTCTTTAATCAAACTAGTTGTTTCATTGAATTTTGTGCTAGTGTCGAGTTCTCAAAGAGATCGATGTATGATATTCCAAAATCAAACCTTTAACTTGAGATAGATGGTGGTTTGTTATCAAATAACACCACAAATGAAGACACTTTAGATGAGGTATGGAGGAAGTGTTGTACCACCATTTTGCTAGAGGCAACCAATGAACCCATCATTCATGTTTATTTGAAGCAAAACAATGCAACACAAATACTTTTATAATAATTTGTCGACCACCTCTCTTTTTCCCATTTGATTGGGGATAATAAGATGAGGTGTGTTAATTGAGTACCCAAACATGAAAATAAATCAGTCTAAAAATTACTAGTAAATATATGATCACCATCACTATGATCTTAGGGGTACCATGTAACTTCGAACTATGTCCATAAAATAAAATGTTACCATGCTTATGAAAAAAATGTGAAAAGACACCAAAATTGGCATATTTGATGATCCTATCCAAAACAAACATGATGAAAATTCCCTTATGATCCGGGAAACCTTCGTAATGAAATCCATAGAAACCTCCTCCCACCATTGGTTGGGAATAGATGGGGTTGCCAAAAATTGGAGACTTAATCGTCTCGCCCTTTTTGTTGACACATTATAGATCCTTCCATAGCTTTTGGACATCCTTCTCGAGTCCTTCCCAAAAAGAAATATTTTATAAGATCATGTGATAACTCTTGAGAATCCCAAATGCCCCTTCTTTGGAGACCAATGTAGCTCCACAAGCACCTTTTATTTTAGAGTTGAATTCTTGAATAAGTAGAATATATCATTGTACAAGAGGTGTCCTATTTTCACTGTTTTGTATGTAATCAATCATGCACTATTGCATGTGATTAATATGCACTTATCACATTAATTGTAATTTAATATGTGGACAAATCATCCATTAGTGCACACTTATCCACATATATTAATTGTAATTTAATATGTGTTCTTACTCTCACGAATTCAAGCCATAATTTCTTGATAACATTTTGTTAGTCATGACACTTGATAAATATGTGTTACGTCTTTACTTTAAGCTTTCTTTGATTTATTATGTATGCATACTTACGGTGTTTGTCTCATAGTTGTTTACAATGATTCTAGAGGATACAACTAACTTTGATATGTTATTAGAGAAATATAAGCTTAACCTTGTCCTTCACACATGTTTACAAATCATATCTACATTTTTGAAGTCATTTTCTATAGGTATCTAGATTAGATTTGTAGTCGTCAAATTTTTTTGTAGATATTCAAATTTATTACAAAATTTTAATATATTTTTATCATTTCGAACTAAATATAACTTGATCTACTATAGTTAACCAATATTATGCTCTCACCTTGACCTTCATAGGATATGAGTCGATAAAAAATTAGTGAAAGTGGTGGGTTACTTAGGGTTTATATCTACGTATTTTTTAGATCTCCCTTAGGTATAACAATGTTCCGATGGTTTAAAACCTCAAGAGATATTGTTTTTGAAAAAAAAAAAATTATATATTGTACATGAGACATAATATGAGGGTTACTTCCTAATAATCAAGCCATTAGACAACAATATGTATGGATTTTAGCTTCCATGAAACTCATGGTATATAGGAAACACCTAGGTTTTTTTTTTTGCCAATAAGAAGCTTTTCAAGCATTCATTTTTGTAGTGCACTAGTAAGTGGTTAGCCTCAGAAATTACTCTCTATGTACCTAAAAGATGATATAGTGTGGCTACATGAATGGAGGAATTCTCTAAACATTGGTTTGGTTCACTATTTATGAGTGATGGCCTAAAATATTAGTCTAATTCACTATTTATGAATGGGAATACGTATATCAAAGAGCCTACAAAACAAACACACCTCAACCAAATGATTCACTTGAGTTTATCTAAAAGTTCAACACAATATTATTTATATATGGTATTTCAATTACAACATTGGTTCATTTTTTTGTGGTTTCAATACGAACCTTGGCCGGACATAATACAAATTCTTTGTTTTAGTTTTGGTTTAGATCCTCTTTTCATTTATAGTATTGTCACAATTTCAATCTAGAATTTTTTTAGGGACAAGTCATATTTCTATTTTTGGAAGATTTCTAGTTTAAGGTGCAATTAAAAATGGTGTTTTTGACAATCGTAAAGTAGTGAGTAGGGTGTGTTTGGCATATTTTTGAGTTAGGTGTATTTTTGTGATTTTGGAGCCGTATGGTCTTAGAGCATACAAAATTTATATCTATTTCTTGTTGGGGACCTCCACATTGTGATTTTATATTTAAGATGATCATTTTAATTGTTACTTCAATTTCAACGAAAAATTTCACATATAAATACAACTTTTTTGGGTTGTTTTTTTGAGATAATTTTTAGATTTTTTTCCCATAAGAAAATTGAACCATTGATTTTCTCTTGAGGTGATCATTTTGACTACTATTTTTGGACACACTATTTTAGAAAACCATTTGGGTTATCTTATGAAAAATAATAAATTTCAATAGTCACTATGAATGCCAAAGGGTAAATCTCATATGATAGCTTTGGATAGGATGTATTATGGATGCCAATGCTTATTGATACCACTTATTTTAGAACAAGTGAACTAATTCAATGCATGATTTGCTAGGTATGCAATTTTATGATCATCAGTGGTGAAATAGATCGCGTGTGACGTTTATATTCCATGAGGTAATTATTCAACCCGAAATAATCCCAAGTGTAAAATACTCTAACATAATCCAAAAACTCAAAAAAGGGGAAGGGAAGGTAGTAAAGAAAGTTTTTAGATTGATATCCACACTTTGTTTCATAATTCATAATGTCTAAGGAAATGGTAAATTAATACTTCTAGAATTTTGGAAATCCACAAACTCTAAAAACTCTTAAGTTAACACCTAGGTGAAGGGGGTGTCAAAGGATGAAGTTACTAAAGTTTGACATATACGTCTAGTTAACCAAAATGTTTCTAATAAACATCCAAGATTACTAGTCAATAACACAAAGGACTTTATAGTAAATTAGTTTTCATTTAAATAAGAAAATCACAATTCAAATTCCAACGTTAATTGAAATTCTATAGAAAATTGATCTCATTCACATAACACATGCATCTATCTAAATATGAAATAAGAAAGAAACACAAAAACTCAAAAAACTGATAAAACAACCATTAAGATTTACGAATTTCCTGGGAATCGAGTACTCCTATAATAATCAATGAGAGTTTTACAAACATAAAGAGAACAAAGAGGCTTTAATTTCCTCAGTGCAAAAATCTAAAATTTAAAACTAACTACTGCTAACTATAGCCTCTACCAAGAATATTTATGTGATGATATATAACAATTACAAAAATTCCTTAGTTGAGGACCCAACTCATCTAAATACAAAGTTTGAAAAGTGGTGGATAACTTTGAACTGTACACAAGCTTCAAAATACAAATAGAGATTCTAAATCAAACAACTTCTTGCTTCCCTTTAGCCTTTGACATCACGAAAATTTGATAGCTTTTATCAATATGAGTGGTGTCTATAATTAGAGGTTTGCAAGCCTATTCTTTCGTTGCTAAATCACGCATGTAGTCAAGTAGCATCCCATCTAAAAATAACTTGATTTCCTTAGCCCTCTCTAACTATTTATTAGTGTCAATCACAATTTTTCTACTTGCATGCTATTTATGTTTTCAACTATTGACGACTGTTTCCCAAAACAATCCATAAATTGAACCGATATAACATCAAATTGTTCAACAGAGTCAATCCAATTCAACTCATCTAAAAATTGAAAACTACCCACTTCTACAAATAATGAAATAAAGTTGACATACAACAAATCTAAATGCTTGATAGTACCATAACGATATAAAGAAACTTCTAATGTGCGTTTCATTTCCTTAGCTAGGATATTCTTAACATCTATTATGTCTTCAATGCTCAAAAGAGGAACATTTGAAAGTAGATTATTTCTCACTATATTTGTCACAACCACCAATTTTCTCTGATTATCTTTAATTAGGCTCAAGAGATTCTTAACAATGGACATTACTATGTCTACATTTTCTATGGTTTTAGAAACATTTTAAAGTTATCAAACAATTCCATGAAAGGCCAAATTAACTTCTTCATATAGAGTAGGAGGAACAAAGATCCTATCTCTATGGGCAAGTAGGTTATCCTTTATCTTTGCTACTACATCCATTGCAACATTTAATGTGACATCCATAAAATTAAAGGGATCACAAGCCAATTTAGTTCCCAATGCCTCTTTTATTGTCCTTTATCAAACATAATATGTCCTCTTCAATTTGCACAAAACTTTGCTACCTTTGCGAGTTATTTTTATTATAATAACCTTTTGCAGCTTCTTGGTGCATTTATTATAGTTAAAGTGACCTATAAAGGATTGTAGGTAGGTGCTTGAGCCCTTCTCACAAAAATTTGGTTCATCTACTATTGTTTAGTATTCTCTATTGTTTGATATGCCTCATCTTCTTGGGAAGAGTAGAAATAACAACACTAATAGTTGTGGTGATACTTTGAAACATTTGATAAGGAGTAGAAACATGGGGTATCGGTGGTAATCAAGAAGAAATTACAAAGGAAGAGGGAGTGAATGATTAGGATAAGTAAGAAGATAGAATGGAAATTGAGAAAGTGGGAAAATATTGGGGAATATATATACGGAGAGTTTGTGATGGAAAAGATAGAAGTGAAGGAATGGACATGGTAAACTCAAACCAATGATATGCCAAAAACTCTGTGATGCATAAGTGTTTTAGTAAGGTTGTCTTTGGTTTGGATTTAGAGGAGGAAGTGATGGAGCGAAAAGGTGAAGTAGATGTTTGATGTGTAATGGTTGATATAATGGTTGAAACAATGGTAATGAGAAAGGTTGGAGGTGTAATGCTCCGAGTTTATAGAATGTATATAAGGAGAGTGATGGAAGATGCAACCCCAATAGATACCTTTTGATCCAAAAATATTTTCATCACATCAAGGATGGATTGAGATAAAATAATGGGAGCTTAATACATTGGAATACTTGTTAGAGGGGTGTAAATATGAGAAACCAAAGGGGTGAAGGGAGAAGACAATATGAAAATAGGAGGAGGGGAATCAAGGTAAGAATAAATAGTAGAAGTGGTAATCATAAATGAGAGGGGAGCTACAAAATTTCAGAAATACACACTAAAAATTGATACACTTTGGTTAAAATAGTGGCAACAAGAGTTGTAAGAACTCAACTTAAATCTAAACCAAGAGGGGGATTAAAAACACTTTGATTATAAAAAAACTATCCACCCCCATAAAATTAGAATGAGTTTTAACAACATAAACCATAGGAGAAACATTTGGGATTGATACAACAAGGCCTTACATAGGAACAAAGGAAATGGGAGGAAAAGTACACGATGACATCAAAACTTGTGGCCTTACCATTGAAATAATAAGAGCAGAAAAATCCATAGGTGAAACTCACTTATCAAGTAGAATATGATTTTGTATAACCATTGGAGGCCTAGTGATCATGGGAGAGCCAAAGGAACACCTTGTAAAATTCTTCTTCAATGTGGATTCGATTCATTAGGATAATCCACTTGTTTGATGATTGTGGTTGTTTTGTAGGGATAAATTGAATTATAGGAATCCCACCCTTTCTCATCCTTTCAAATACTTCCTTCAAACTCTTTTGATCAATATGTATTAGATCATCTATAAATATGGTATGCAATGATAATTATGAGGTGTGTAAGATTTTTTTCTAGGGATCCCATTTCCTAAATAAACCCACCTTAGGAAAATAATACACTTCATGTCATTTAAGACAACTTTTGTAATGTAGGGTATGTCAATTTTTTTACCTCCCCACTGAGAACAATAGAGTAGGGTACCGCATTTGTGATTAGTTCTTACACCATCCCCTTATGCCTTTCTCAAACTCAAAAAAAGTCTCAATTTTAGCTAACCTATGTGGGACATACCATGGAAAATTGATCAATTCTATACATTCCTCAATTTTGATTATAGCTTCCTTTTGATAATGCTAATAGGTGCAAATAATCTTTATTTAGTTCCTAATGTCCTCTAGAATTATAAGCCTATGTGTAATGTGAATGACTTGATACACAACATGATAAAATTCTTAAAAAATATATTTGATATAGTTATAATGATTATGGTTGTAGAGTTTTGAAAACAACACTTTGAAATAGGCAAACAAGAAGGAGGGGTGACTTGGAAATGGATCCTAGAATGTAAAATATACACAAAAGGCATCTAGCATGGATGATAAAATGTAAAATCTCTACCCCTATATGACATTATGCCATACAACTAGTAGATTACATTCAAATAACTTGCCAAAGTTTTGGTTATTTCCTTCAATGATCATCCCCGACAAAGAGAGTTAGGATTGGTGTACATGATCATATTTATTCATACCCTATAATATTTGTAGTAACACAATCGCCACTTTGATTCTGGGCTTGAATGAGGCAATTGGAAGCTCTAACTTATGTTTGTTATGAAGACCTTCGAGCTCCAAAGAAAAATTAAACTCTTGGTGAATTGGGTGTTTCCAAATACATGTGGATTTGAAGTGGATGAAGAGTCTCTCTCCTTAGGCACAATTTCCTGAAACTACTAATTTTCCCTTTACACGTAAACCTTCATGTAATTGGTAATATATTTTAACAAAGAACTTTACTCACTCTCGACTCTCAAACTCAGTTTGGAAGCTCTTGGACTTCAATGATGATTCTTGTGGTTAAGAAATGATAAGTTATTTAGTTCTTCAAGATTTAAAATCAGATTGAGAAAAATAGAACTTGGGAATTAGTACCTAGACCTAAGAACATAAATGTCATTGGAACTAAATGGGTGTTTACGAAAAAAATTAATGAGAATGGAAAAGTTAAAAGAAACAAATCTAGGTTGGTTTGTAAAGGATATGCATAGATTGAAGGATTTGATTTGGATGATACTTTTGCACTAGTAGCTAGGATGGAAGCCATTAGAATGTTTCTAGCATATGCATGATATGAAGGATTTAAAGTGTATCAAATGGATGTTAAATATGCTTCTTGAATGAAAATCTAGAAGTGTACATTGAGAATCTTGATAGATTTTTATTGATAGATGAGAAATATTATGTACACAAGATAAAAAAGGCACTTTATGGACTCAAGCAATCCCCTAGGGCTTGGTATGGAAGACTAGACAAGTACTTAACTAAATAAGGATTCAAGAAAGGTGTAGCTGAAAGTAATTTGTACATCAAGAATGAAGGAGGACACCTATTGATTGTAGTAGTTTATGTAGATGACATCATCTTTGGAGGAAACAATGAGCATATGACCCATAAATTTGCAGAAGTCATGAAAAAGGAATTTGAGATGTCTATGTTAGGGGAATTGTCATTCTTCTTAGGTTTGCAAATCAATCAATCAAAGGAAGGCATATTTATATCTCAGGAAAAGTATATAAAGGAGATGCTAAAGAAATTCCAAATGGAGGACTACAAGCATGTTGGGACACCTATGGTCACATGATGCAAATTGAGCAAGGAAGTTAACTCACTCAAAGAAAATCAAATGGAATATAGGTCCATGATTGGTAGATTATTATATGCCACTACTTTTAGACCTGACATTTTACAGGATGTAGGTCTTGTAGGAAGGTTTCAAGAGGATCCAAAGGAGACAAACTTGCAAGCAAAGTAAAAAAGATTTTCAAATATCTTAAGGGGACTGTATACAAAGTATGGTTTATGGTACCCAAGAAGTGAGAAGTTTGAATTGAAATATTTCATTGATGCTGATTGGACACGAAGACTTGATAATAGAAGATGTACTAGTGGAGGAGCCTTCTTTTTTAGTAGGTTTCTTATTTCTTGGTTTAGAAAAAATCAATATTTGGTAGCTATTTCTATGTGTGAAGTTGAGCACATAACAACAACATTATGTTGTACACAAGTTCTATGGATGAGATAGACCCTAGAAGACTATAAGGTGGAATGTGATAGACATAATCCTATTTATTGTTATTGGTACAAGTGCTATAAGTGTGTCTAAGAACCCCATGTGTTGCATTCTAAAACCAAACACATTCCAATCGATATCACTTCTTAAGGGATCCGGTAAGTGAGAAAACCACTCCCAAAAGCAACATTTGAGCTCCTAAGGAAAAAGTTGGGTGTGATTCCTGCCCCTAACAATCAATAAAAGGGTCAAGACATCAAGGGGGAGCAAGGAAAATAAAAATTTACTCCAAGAAGTGTAAAAGTGTCAAGTAAGGAGTTTTGTGTAAAGGTATGAGCATATTGTGTTGTTGTCTTTTAATGGATTCTATTAGTTGAGTGCATGGTCAAGGAATTAGTCTGGGCTGCAAATAGTTGTTATTTAGGAATGAGAAATTGTGTTAATCGGAGGAGCTTTATGCTATGAGTTTGTTGATTTTATCAAGTGGTGATGATCACTTCTAAGGGGAGCTTATTAGGAGTATAAAATGGGCCAAGAGGTTAGGAGATATGTGTAAAGTTGTGATTGAAGAAGAAGCAGGTAAACTAGTATTAAAGGTACAAAATGTTTTCTATAAAAAGTGTAAAGACAAAAAGTGGTATTAATGTGTTAAGGGGAGCTTTGTGAGCAATTTAAATATAAGGTCATGGTTCATTAGCATCAATTGAAGTCTAGATGAAAAGTATAGTCCAAGAGGGAGCAAGTAAATATGTTTTTGTATTGTTGTTGATTGTGTTCATGACAAGTTGTCATAAAGCCTTTTCATATATTTCAAAGGGGAGAGTATGCCCAAAAACAAGAAGTTAGAGGTATGTAGGTGTTTGTATGGTTTCCATTAATGTTTTTAAAGGTGGTTGCCAATAATGACAAAGGGGGAAATTTTTGGGCATAGTGTCTTAGTTGCCATTGATGTCAAAGTGTCATTGATGGAAAAGGGTGTCAAGGTGGCATAGATGTCTCCATGAGGTGTCATTCATCATTTATGATGAAGGTTGATTAGTAGTTTCTAGTTTTGGCATTTTCATATGTTGTTTTGGTGAATGTAGACACAAAATCACACACTTACTACTATTATTATACCATCAAGTATGTTGTTTTATATATGGATCTTGCTTAAGAAAAGTACTCACTGATGACCCATTCCATAGTTCATCTAGTTTATCTTGTTGGTCCTTATTGCTATTTGTCTTGCACAATTGTCACTAATACACACAATTTTTGTTAGGTCTTAGGGATCCCTATATGTTAGTTCTCATTCATCTGTTGTCACTTTGGTCTCTCGAAAACAATGCCTAGGGTTGGGCGGTAGTGCCGGACGCTCCCGTCCATCCTGGGTGCCCTTGTCCTCTTTGTATTTTTCTTTATTTTTGACATTTGAGGTCGGTATTTTCAATTTTCCTCTCATCTCCAGAGGTACTAGTTGGCATGTCAGGTCATTAGTGTTGAAAATCAAACAAGAGATCCCCATATAAACACAACATACATACCATCATATAGGAAGACCATCCTTATCAAGGGCTAGCTATCTACATAGAGCAATGGATTGCATTTTAGTCATTACTCTACATACACATTGCATATGAATGGGAGTTCATTCTATTCCATCCACACATTTACATTTTATCTAGCTATTGCCTCGCTATCTTGGCATCATTGGCGCGAGGGAGACCTAGGAGCACTATTGCACACAAAAGCACACATAACTACATTTGGTTTGAGATGTAGTGCAATGCTCGATTGTGAGTCCACCATTATGACAACTAAGGAAAATTTGACCCCTCATTTTATATCTTTTATTTTTAGGATCTGATGTCTATTTGAGGGTTTCATACATGCTTTCTTCATAACAGGTTTATAAGTACCTCGACGATCCAATTACGACATACATGTGGCCAAAGGTGAACAAGTGCGAAACCCTAGCGGCCATATCAACACTAGGTTTTGACCTTTTCTCGTATACCAGGGCACCCATAATTAAGACTAGGGCACCCACAAGTTCCCCCATCCCTCTTTAGGCATCCTGTCTGACCGGTTCCACCTCTCGCTACATTTTTCTATGGTTCGTTGCGACGATCTGTTATTCTGTTTCATCACACAACTCGAGTCTCATATCACAATGAGGTAAGAAAATATCAAGGCAAGTACCTTATCCTTTTTATTCCCTTTCATTGATAAAATAAAATAAATTATTTAACATTCATATCATTTATATCATAGTTGTACATTTATATTTAAATAAAATATTCATATTTTATTAAATCATTTTGGTGAACCCGTAGATTAGAACTATTTTCCCTAGGATCCACTACAAAACCCTAATGGCTAAGGATAGCTCTTCACCTTCTCGGCTAGTCATGCCTCATGTGAGTGTCAATCCTATCTATGATGAGGAAACCATGGCTGAACTTGCTGCCCTATATCATGATGTTACTCTTTCAAATGATACTCAACAAAAATCTTAGCTAATGAATGCCATGTACCTACTAGCTTTGATAATTCTACTATTGGCATTGTTTCTAATCCGATGAGCTTTACTCATTGCACACCTTGTTATACAATTAGTTGTACCCCTCCTTCTAGAATTTATAATGAAAAATTAGATGATGATATTATTAATTTCATGCTTGGTCTTGATAATAATAAACATATGCCTAATGATTCTCATACTAGTCATGATGATACTCTAGCTACATCTCATGCCTCTCCTATTTCTGAAAATGCTAGTGCTCCTACTACTTCATTCTATGTCAATGAGACGACTAATGATATTATTCTATCTAAATCTTTTTTGATTTCAATGACACACTTGATTTCGATGACATACTTGATAGTCATGATTCCACTTCTTTGCATAACATGTAGGGTTCGCTAAATTGTCATCTCCTCCTATCACTTCACCTCCTTCTATTAGTCCATCTCCACCTACCATCTCATCTTCATCTCCTACAAATGTTTTCAATGCTAGTCCTACTACTTCTATGGATGTTCCATGTCCTTCACCACCTATTACTTCTTCGGAACCAATATCTAGTGTGCCCTTAGCATCGAAATATCCTATATCTCCTCTTGATATTCCTATGATTACTCATAATGGAAAATTACAACCGCTTAACACATTATTTCCATCCTCTGTTATTCCTTCACAAGATATCTTGTCCCTCATGCATGTTGTTGGTCACTTACAGTCTCAAGTCCAATATCTCACATTAGAAAGAAAGGCCTATTATGCTTCCATTGATAATAATTCATTACACGACAATCCTATTCCCAAAAATATTCACAACTTAACATTTCCTAAGGATTTTGTTATGCCTACATTTTCATGTTTTGATGGTACTGGAAATCCATACTTGCATCTCAAGAATTATCGTATGGCTATGGATTCATATTCCAATGATTGATTATTACTTAAATCCTTTCGTCCATAGTCTCATAGATGATGCTCTCCAATGGTACACACATCTACCCTTTGGATATATTAGTACTTATTATGAGATGGAAGAAGCTTTTCTTCATTGATTCATAGTCAAAAATGGCCCTAGAGTCACATATGATCATCTACCTACCTTACATTAGGGAAAAACAAAACCTATCATTGATTACATCTTACAATTTAATGCTTACATGCACCAACTAGTCTTCTAGCCTATTGAATTAGAGAAAAAATTTATCTTCTGTCATGATTGATTCCTCCCTTAAAACAACGATTACAATATGACACATGTGAATCATTCACACTTTTATGTTATAGAGTCATTGACTTAGAACAAGATCTCATTGCTGCACATGTTATAGATCCTCCTCCTATTACCACTACTACTACATCATCTAGTTCTTCTCCGCTCCCATCTGTTGAGCATCCTACATGGTCTCCATCTCCTCCACCTCGCAAACACGTTCAGTCTACTCCATTACCTACATGTCCTCCATCTCCTTCTCCATGTGAGGCTACACATCAGACTCCTCCTGTTTCACGAGAACCGTTACATTTTTCTCATCATACTAGACCTCATGATGTGCTGCGTACATTACTTAACATGAATTTAATCCTCTTACCTTTTAATCAACGCCATCCAAAACATCACTTACAACGTCCACATGATAAACCTTACTGTAATTATCACCATATCAATGGCCATAAGGACAATGACTGTTATGCCCTTCATGATCACTTGTAACAATTAGAAGATAAGGGCATCATTTCTTTTGGCTCTCGCTCATGTGAGCGGTCTATATCTCCACTCCCTCATAGGTGTGTTATTACTCCAGTTGAGTTATCTCCTTTAGCTAGTTCTAAGGTCATTGTCCATCCACCGTCACAGTCATTGCTCATGTATGCTCTCCATCTCATCCATCCATCACTTTACACCATCTCATCTACCGCATCATACTACTACTACACATTGGCTTCCACAACCCTAAAAATTGCACTTCCCACCGCCGCTTCACCCATCATTAGCACCGCTCCACATGACATTCAATTTGGTTCATACACTCATGCTGCTTTTATTCTACAGGATTCTACCACTTCATGTCGGCTTGGTCTTTGGTAGGTGATTTATATCACCTTCCCCCGATGTTGCACTCGTGTTCTTACAATTCTTACATGACTGTTGAGGGATATGTTACAATAAGATCCTCTCTTCACGTGATTTATCGATTCATCTAGCACACATTTTTGGATCTTTCCCGATGACACTCTTACTTTATGATTCATTCTCGACTACTGAGGGGTATTATATAAATGAACCTTATCAATTACTATTATCCCCCCTCTTCATCATACTAACACACATTTCAATACACTATTACGATCATACCTTTTCACATCATTCATTTTTATTTTACCATTCATCACAATGTTATTCATATACACAATGCACTTTTTCATCATTTCGTCTATTACACATACATTATCTATCATCATATGCACTATATCATCATCATCAACAAATGTACATTGCAAAATCAAATCAACAACACAATATTCACAATATCAAAACATCCAATATAATGACAATCATCAACACATCATATATTAACATACGGATCCCAATCATCACAATATCACACATCAAATATAATAACAACAATCAACACATCATACATTAACACCAAATCATCACATCGTATAATTAATAAACATCAAATATAACAACATATGCCAATGGTCCATATATATCTCGATCAAAATCATAGTTACAAAAACACCCTATCATTATGTGGAGAAACTCCCCTACATCAATACATCAAAATATATCAAATCTCGTCATCACTATCACTATCTGCCAATACAAGAGCTCTAGAACTAGAAGCTTCTCCTCTCACCCTACACCAATGATCATGACCTATATATCTCTCTATCCTCCTCTCACCCTATGATCACGACCTTTATATCTCTCTATCTCGTCTAAGCAATAGGGTATTATCTCATCCGATTGCTCCGTGAAGAAAATTTATAACTCAACAAAACGAGAAAATACATCCTATGCTAGAGGACCGCCACCTACCGCCTCTCTAGCTCATCGTGTCTCCTCTCGTGCTTCATCCCTCTCGCTCAACAGCACAATACACGTTCTTTACTATCACCACTCACTCAAACAAATGGGCATGATCACTCACAATATTGTCTACATGTTTTAACATGCCTCCACTCATGAGTATGTCGGTGGGCACATTCCACGTTAATGTGTGGATAGATGTGTCCACAATCAATGACCAATACGAATCCCCTACAACCATAAGAACAACACATTAGATAAAAATGACCATTACATAACCAAACAAAAAATCATACAACACAACTATCATAATACGCACACTTTGCTATCACCGCCACTACACCGCCATCGGGGTATGTGTTTTCCCCTTTCTCCTCCTCTTAGTGGTAACCCCACCACATCCACAAAAATGGAAACAAAAACACCCATTGATGTGATTCCCACCATGCACGGTATGCCTCTGTACATCCCGCGTCATCCACATCTACCGGCTTTATCGCTACATCACTCTCATCTCCGGATATGGAGGTACTAGCTGCCCTACTGCGGGCCCTAGTCTCATTCTAACCCTCATTGGTGCCCTAACAAATCTAATCCATACATATGGCTCTAGGGGCATGTCCTAGTCCATGCCAAACTATCGTGAGACCCTCTTAACCTGGAATAACTCGGCCACCCTTGAAACTAATCCTCTAACCACATAGTACGACATACACATCATAGCTCTACTACATCCTCTGTCCATCCTATGTAGTCTCGGTATGACCTCCATATAATGGCCTCTGGCCCCATGCGATCTAGCATAACTCTATAGGTATATGTTTCCATCTTCCTACCTCGTACACCAACCCACCTACCTACAAATATATCTGGTCTAGCCCACTCTCCTCGTGTCTCACCAATTGACCTTAATATTGCAATATGCTTATAGGCCCATACATGCAACAATGTCATAGCTCCAATGCCACCCCCATGCTCCTCCTGTGTAAATCTATGTATAGATCCCTATATAGGTGGGCCAATACACATCATGCCTAGGCATACCTAGTGCTCTCTCTGTCTATTCGATGGCAGATATCATGCATCTTATATAAGATGCCTACACCACCACCCTCCATTGTAATCGATGATGCTATCACCACGATAATAAAATTCCACAATCATGGAACCCCTGATCTCAGAATAACATCTAGGCTAATATGGGCCTCGGTAGGAACTTGAGTCCCCAAAAATACCGCCTAATGGCCCTCATCTGTCTCTACATATCATCCACTTCCATAACCTATACCCTCTCTCCAATAATAGGTAATCATAGTATGCGATACACATCCTCTAATGTAACTATCACCTCCCATGTAAAAAGTACACATCTAAACACCACCTCTCGTATAGATCCGTAAGCATAGGCATATTATGGGGCACATCCCCCATCCTTGCTATGTGCCACAAGATGGCATGGTCTAGAACCTCCCACTCATCATCCGATAACCCCAATCTAGCAATGTACTCAAATAACGGCCTCCATAAAAATCTCTCAAATGAATATCCCTCTACACACCAAAAAAACAACAAACACAACATTAGAACATCATCCATATACAAACATACTCACCTACAACATCAACACACACTAACTTTCACATTTACATCACTCTAGACTCAACTCATATTCTAGACATGGGTGTGCGTAGCAAGATTGGGGCACCCAGGAGTAGGACACTAGTGCCCATGTCTGGGCACTCCTGTCCCGAAGGTCATTAGCACCTTCACCACTCTTGTCTAGGTATAAAACACCAAGAAATTCAAAAACACAAATTTCACAAAAATAATTCAAAATGACTACTATCACCATATTTTTGAAAAAAATCACACTTACCAACTCCATCATCGTACGTGACACCACAACCATCGCCACCATATTGAATTGACTCTATCAAACTGCTCTAACTTGTGGCATCCTCACACACTCATAAGTCATTATCAAAATTGCAAAAAGTCAAATGAGTTGCTTATTCACTTTTTACTCTACTATTTATAGTAACTTTCCATTATTCACTTTACTATGGTCATTCGCTGCATTCATTCTCTCAACTAATTCACATCACACGGTTTCGATCATATCTTGAGCATACCTACTCGATTTTTGTCTTGTTTGTGGAATTCTCTTCAAAATTTTACCTACTCCCATATCATACACATTTCACACACATTCTATTCCTATTCACCATCATTTACACTCAATATACACAACCTTTTATGATATCCATCACATACTCATCATTACATCATTACGCGATTACTTTCAGCTCAGCGTTCATTCTCATCATCACCCCCTTTCACCGAAAGGGGGCATACAATTGGGGTCATCCTATAATTCCCCTTACTCCATTATGTAAAAAATATATATTTCTAACACACCATTATCGAACATTTTCTTATACACAATACAACATGACACATCAATTTTTAGTGATTCCCCTAATGACCTAACATAGGGGAAAAAAGCGTAAAATATCTCCATGAATAATCAACCAATAAATAAATCACACACATTCAACTCACAACAATACAAATTTCACCAACACATTCATCAAATCGACACAACACAATGTATGTACCCTCCTAGATGACCTAACTTGGGAGTTATGTCACCGCATTCCCAAATGACCTAACATGGGAAATCACTTTACATTTTACAACTGCTTCTAGATGACCTAACATGGAAGAAATACATTTCAATTTTTTTAATCATATCAACCAATTGACATGAACACGACGTATTTATCCTCACATATGACCTAACTTGGGAGTTACATCACCACTTTCCCAGATGACCTAACATGGGAAGTTGTTTTACATTTCACGATTGCTTCCAGATGACCTAACATGGAAGCTAAGACACAGGTTGTGGAAACACCCATGGAGTGGGGGAAATTATATGTCATTGTATTTCCTATACTACTCCTATATGGGTTATCACGTTTGATCAAAAATTGGATCCAAAATAAAAAAATTGATCTGTGTCCATCTGCAGGGCTAGATATTTTGAGGATGTGGTTAAAGTTGGAGAGACACTAGAATTATCTCCCTACACCCTTTGTCTAGTGGAAAGAAACCCAAATAATTAGTTTTTCACACATACACACACACAATCGGGTTGGGAATTGATCACTCCCTTCCCCATCACATCTCCATTAGTGAAAAAATCACCCAATCTCTAATCATTCACTATCAACATCATCTATTTTACTTAGTGCTTCTCATAATGGTCCCATGTCCCTTGTCATGCTGCATGGATCAAGATGTTGATCCATGGTTCACTTCATGCTATATGTTCTCACTCGACACGTACTTCTACTATACTCTTCGTGTAATTTAGCAACATGGGCTTCTCAGGTATGCATCTTTATCTACTTTATGTTACCAAGATTTCTCTCACCAACATAAAGTGGGGAAAATGTAGACACAAAATCACATACTTACTACTATTATTATACCATCAAGTATGTTGTTTTATAGATGGATCTTGTGTAAGAAAATTACTCACTAATGACCCATTCCATAGTCCATCCATTTTTCTTGTTGGTCCTTATTGCTATTTGTATTGCACAATTGTCACTCACACACACACGCTCGTAAGGTCTCGGGATTCCTATATATCTTTTCTCATTCATTTGTCATTACTAGTCTCTAGATAATAGCGCCCGGGGTTGGACGGTCCGGAGGTCCTCATGTCCACCCTTTGTATTTGGTTTTATTTTTGACATTTGAGGTCGGTATTTTTATTTTTCCTCTCATCTCTTGAGGTACTAGTCAACATGTTGGGTCATTAGTGTTGAAATTTGAACAAGAGATCCCTATATAAACACAACATACATACCATTATATGGGTGGAATATTCTTATCAAGGGCTAGCTATCTACATAGAGCAAGGGACTGCATTTGGGCCATTACTCTGCATACACACTACATAGGAAGGGGAGTTCATTCTATTCCATCCACACATTTGCATTTTTATCTAGCTATTTCCCCGATATCTTGGCATCATTGGCGCGAGGGTGACCTAGGAGCACTATTGCACACACAAGCACACATAACTACATTAGGTTTGAGATGTAGTGCAATGCTCAGTTGTAAGTCCACCATTGTGACAGTTGAGGATAGTCTGACCCCTATTTTGCATATTTTTCTAGGATTTGATTTCTATTTGAGGGTTTTGCATGTGTTTTCTTCATTGTAGGTTTATAGGTACCTCGATAATCCAAGTGTGACATACATGTGACCAAATTTGAATAAGTGCAAAACCCTAGCGGCCATATCAAACCAGGTTCTGACCTTTTACACAGACTAGTTCACCCATAAACAAGACCAGGGAACCTCCATCCCTCTCCAGGCATCCCAGTCTAGCCGCCCCACCTTTCTTGTATTTTTTTGTGGTTTGTTGCGATGATTTGTTATTATGTTTCATCACACAAATTAGTCCCAGATCATTGCGAGGTAAGAAAATATCAAGGTAAGTATCTTATCCTTCTTATTCCCTTTCATTGATAAAATAATTTTTTTATCATTCATATCATTTATATCATAGTTGTACATTTAGATTTAAATAAAATATTCATATTTTATTAAATTAGTGAAGGAAAATAACGTCTTGATGCATTTTCTAGGTGCATGGTTTAGTGCAAGAAAAGGTGAGTAGGGGTTCCAATGGTTTTGAAGGTATGCATGAGCTCAAAATGTTCAATATGATGTGCCAAGGGTCTTAGAGTGTCTACGGTGGTGGTAACAAGGTCAATTTCAGTTAGTCATGAGGTGAGTCAAGTAATTCTAGGCCTAATCCCAGAACTAGTGGATGTGTGGCATGAAGGTATGAAGCAATAAAGGCCAAGGTAAGTCAATGTGAGCATGTGGAGTGTGTTATGATGTTGCATGACAAGTATTGAAGGTATCCTAGGTCACAATGCAAAGGTATATTACAAGTTTAAGGTCCTTTTAAAGTAAAACTATGAAGATAAGGATAGAAAGACAAGGTAAGTCATGGTGGTTGGAGAGATTCAAAAGTGTGCAGACATAAATGAGACTTGAGATAGTTAAAGGAAGTCATGATAGTGTTATGGATCAAGTTTGAGGTCAAAAGGATGAAGAAAAAGAAAGAAAAGTCGTTTTTAGATCTAGCAAGTTCTTAGAAAGGTAAAAACTAGCTTTATAGGCAAGTTTGAATGCCCATCCACATGTGCACACTTTGCATGGGGTTTTGAGCCTTTAGGGGATGTTTTTACATGGAGTATATAAGATTTTGCAAAAATAATGAATCAATTTTGTCGTCAAATCTTTATGAACAATCATTAACAAGCTAAACATGTCTGAAACCCTTGTAAAACCATAGACCCAGAGAGATAGGAAATATTTGATTGGTTTGGGATCCAAATGGATTGGGAAATATGTTTTGATGATTCATATATGTAGAGGATTCTATAGGGATCCTTTTGGTTGCATTTACATGCCCTAGGTCATCTGGTAAAATGAAGGAAAATCTCTATTTTATAGATATTTGTTAGTAGATGTGTGAGATGAAGGTTTCATGATGAAAATTAAATTGTGGTAGTAAGTGTGTAAGGTGTGATAAGTTTCCATAATTTTTTTAGAAAATTTATATGGAGAAAATTGGAGAAACATGCTCTCTAATGCACCCTACTTGCTAAAGGCTAAATAGGGCTAAAACTAGTCTTGTAGATTGAGGTGTTATTTGTTGTTTTTCCTGTTATAGTAGTGTCTCGATGATCATGGATATATTGAAGAGGTATAATATGATGATTTTTTGGTTCTAGTTTTATTTTGTGAAGTCTTTTTGTGCTTAAACCCTAATGGCCTAGACCACCCTATTAGGCTTGTTTAGAAGGTGTGATGGAACAAGTATGGTAGCGAAAATTTATCCATGTGAATTATTATTGTGATTGTTTGAAGAGGTGTATAAGGGTTTTAGTGAAGTGTTACAGGTGGTGAAAGTGTTTGGGAGTTGCATTTGAGGTGTTAGATCATGTTATACTCAAAACTAGTTCTTGAGGGCTAAAACCCAGCTTTGAGTAGTTTCAAAGTGACATGTATTTTGGGGTCTTTTGCTATGCATTGAGGGTTATAATAAGTTGTTTCAGATATATGACATCATGATATTTATAGATATGTGTAATTTATGCTTTAATGAGGTGTTTTGGTATGGAAATTGCTTGTTTTTTGGGAATGATTTCTAAGTGCTTATGACCTAGTTGAGGTTATTTGTCAAATAAAGTGTGCCATGATGAAGTATGATGTTGTAGAGGTTATTATGCATGGATAAGGTATATTTTAGATGTTATTGATGTTTATTAGGTGTTGGAGTCTTGATGAAGTGATTATGTGCCCTTGAAGTCCAAGAAGCATTCGTTGGAGATGAAGACCTAGTTTTAGGCCTAATTGAGAAGCCTTGAGCAAATGAGTGTGAGAATGACATTTTACGACATAATTGGTCCTTCTAAAGTTATTTATATGATGTTTTAGATATTTTTTCATGTCTACATAATTGAACTTATTGGTCTTGGCTGACCTATATGGTTGTGTAAGTAAGAGCCAAGTATAAGAGTGTGTTATATTAGCTCATTATGACTAGTTGTGAAGATGGGGATGTGAGTGAGCTATAAAAGGTGAAAGAAGAGGTTAAATGGATTAAGGAAAAATATGAGAGGAGTTACGAAGAGTTGAGAAGAGTATAGGAACACACATTCAAGGTAATTATATATAATCATCATATGAAGGTGTAAATTTGAGCAAAGAAGAAGAAGGTGTGTTTGAGAAGGATTTTGAGTGAGAGGATATGAAATAGTGATCACAATCAATTTTTTTCCAACAAGTTCAAGTGATATTCATCATTAGGTGGTTGAGTGGGTGCTTGATCATTTTGGGGGTTGTAGCCTCCTTGTATAGTGGGTGCTATACTAAATAGGGGTTGGTGCTCCTTGTGAAGTGGGTGCTTCACTAAAAGAAATCTTGTGTGATGTGTAATATTCACATGAGTATTTTGAATTGAGTAATATATTTAGAAGTTTTCAGTGGGTTTTATTCCCCTTGAGGGTTTCCCACTTATATTTTGTGTTCTTGTGTACTTGTGTTCTTAATTTCTATTATGGTTAATGGTGTATGCATTATTTCTTGTTCTAATGCTTAATAATTCACACATGTGCATGGTTGATTGATTTGAAAGTTTTGAAGGATTGATTCACCTCCCTCATTCCATTTTGATTTTAAAACCTCCATCCATGTGAAAATCAACTATAAATAAAAGTTCAATTCTTCATTTTAGCAATTGATTTTTAGTGAATTTAAGTGTGAGTAAAAAGGAGAAGTTAGATTTCTTCCTCATTTTGTTCATTTAGAGTTAAATTCTTCATTATTGAGGATTGTAAGCAAACAAATAAAATTATAAGGAGATTGAATATTTCTTGGAGGTAAAATTTGACAAAGTAGCTTTGTATTTTGGAGAATTACATAGTGAAAGGGAAACAATTTTCTTACCCAGATGGATTTTTTCCCACATTGGGTTTCTCCAGGATAATTATTGTGCCTCCTTTACCTTCCACCTCTTAGTTTGTAGTATTTTGTGAATGTTTAATTTCACATTATATTGATTAAAATTAACTTTGTAAATTATTCATCCATTATCACAACATAGGATCTATTTATTATTTAAAAGAGGCAGTTTACAAATTATATTGGTATTCGAGCGGTTAAGATCAAATTGTTTTTGTGTGGCTTAAATTGTTTCAAATGTTTAGTTAGATGCTCCTTACCCAAAAGGGAATTGAAAGTGGTGAAGGTATCCTCATTCCTTCTAAAGTAGATATTTCCACCAGGAAGTGGAAGCAAGGAATCCAAGACACGAGATCATAGAGAAGATGCATGTGAGATCGAAGAATGTTTCTAGAAGTTGGAGGTGGATATGGAAATTCTATCCAAAGATGTGGGAAATATTTCCTTTTTAATGGGGAAATTGGAGTCCATCATGTGATTTATCATGGATAAGCTTGCTATTCCAAAAGAGGCACTAGGATACGATGAAGAAGAAACTCATGAGTATGAGGAAGAACAACCCATTACCAGCCTTACTCCTCTTCCATTCAAAGTAGAGGTGAAGATAGAAATTTAACATTATGATAGGAATGTGAACATGGAAAAGATAAACCATTGGCTAGCCTAAATTAATGTATATTTTAGTTTGCATCAAATCAATGAGAGTCATAGATTTCATTTTCAAGGTTAAAATTAGCCAATCATGCTTTAACTTTGTTTGAAATCTATCTTCATTCTTTAGTTGTTAAGAAGCTTCCTCCTATTACTATGTGGAATGGATTTAAAAATATAATAAAAAATTCTATCCTATTTGTTACGAGGAAGAGAGGTCCATGTATTGGAAATATATCAGGCAGAAGCAAGGCCAAAATGTGCAATAGTACACTAGTTAGTTCTGGAAGAAATATCTCCAAATGGTAAAATATGTAATGGATCATGAAATTATAATGAATTATATTGATGGAATCCATAGCCACTTGAGGAGACCAGTCCTCTTGGACAAGCCGACGGATGTAGATGAGGTTTGTTCTCAAGCTCACTATTTAGAGATGGACAAAAAAATGAGTTCAAAAACCTCTTAGCATGCTTCAGAAAAACAAAGTGACATCAAGCCAAAGGAAAATTACAAGGGGAAAGGTAAGCATAATGTTACTTCCATTAAGGATACTAAAGTTAATTGCGGTCCTTGTAATGTTGACATTCATTCTGATAAAAAGTGTTGGAAGCTCCACCGAGAATTACATCCCTTCAAGAATAATAAGAATAAAAAGAAGGCCATGGCTTCCCTCCAATGAGAGGAAGTATTTTGCAATGAAGATGTGGACGAGACAATATGTTGTACATATTTCCATAGAGAGGTATGTTTGGGTAATAATAAGAATTTTCAAGAAAATGAACTTACTCAACTCTTTCATATAAAAATTCAGTTGAAGAAAAACAAAGTGGATGATATTTTTTAATACTTGTTTGCAAGCTAATTTGGTTAGTAAAGAGTTAATTGATAGGATAATGTTGGAAACTTATAATCATCCAAGTCTGTACTCATTGGGTTGGGTGAAGAAAGGTGTAGACATCAAGGTTACCAAGCAATGCAAAATTACATTTGGTATTGATAAAAATTTCATTGATGAAGTTACTTTGGATGTTGTTCCACTTGATGTGTGTGGTGTAGTGTTTGGAAGCCTGTACTTATATATTAGGGATGCCATATTCATGAGAAGATCCAACTAGTACCACTTGGTGAAGGATGGTAAGAGCTACATCATTTCAGCCTTTGCAGGAGACTCAAATATCTCTTTGGTAAGTGCCACTAAAGCCTAGAAACTCATTAATGCTAGTGGGATATTTTTATTTCTTATTTTTATGAATATTTAAGCATAGGAATTTGTATCATCCGAGATCACTTGTAACGTGGTTACTAACAAAGAGCATAAGAAGATGGAAGAGTTGGTTCATTAACTTAGGGAAGAGTCTATGCCGATGCCCCCAAATAGGCCAATTGAGCATGTGATACATTTTTACCCTATAGTTCGCTTCTAGACTCGGGATTCTACAAGCAGTCTATGTAGGATGCTTACGAAGAGGAATAATAGCTGCAGTATTTGTTTTAGCAAGCACACACTTCAGGGGTGGCTAGTCACTCTAGTGTGACAAATATTGTTGGGCACCTACACAGGTATGTTTATTGGCCAAACATGCAAATAGTAGTTGCTAACTTTATCGGGGTTTTGTTTTATATAGTATAAACGAACCTAAGAAAGGAGAGTTGGGGTTATGTATGCCATTATTAATTCCTTCCCAACCATGGGTAAGTTTCTCCATGGATTTTATGGATAGTTTTCCTACTTCCAAACAATAGTATGAGTATGTATTTATGGTAGTATATTGGTTTGGTAAAAAGTGTATTCACATTCCTTATAAGAGGACCAATGATACAATAGAGCTATTTATTGCTAATATGTGGGTTCAATTTGGTTTTCCTAATTCTATTATATCAGACAAGAAATAATGTTTCATTGGTAATTTTTGGTTTACCTTACGGGATAATATCTTTGAAGAGGTTTACTACTTTTTATCTACTGATTGATGGGAAAACAAAAGTGGTAAACTTGTAGACATAAAATCTATACACTTGGGTACATTTATAGGCCCTAAAACATAATAATATATACATGATTCCCAAGTAAGAAAACTAGTGATTGACAAAGTCTTTTGGGCCTTTTACTTTGTATCTTACACTTTTATTGGAATTACACACATTATATCCTTGTCAATACTTGACTAATTTATCTTTATGGCCTTGGACATTGGCCCCCATTTAGGACATGAAGCACCCATGTGCTCCTATCCCTTCTAGGTGCTCCCGACCTTCTTATTCTTGTTCTTACTCTTTTTGACCTCTTTTACTTCTTGAGCATCTTTTAGTTCTTTGGGTAGGCCTTTCGGTTATCAATTATGAAATTAAAACAAGGGAATATATACTTAGTTATTGTTCTCAATTAGGGTTTAAACACTAAGCGTTATATACTATCACATAAGCTTGCATCCAAAGGCACAAAGAGCATTACAAATTATCCATATAACATATCCATACAAGGGACAAAAACTACATCACTCTACATACACATCATATGAAGGGGAAGTTCATTCTATTCCATATCACAAATTTGCATACTTGGAGCATTCTAGATCTAGACTGCTATCATAGTGCAAATTTCACAAGAAACCTAGGGCATAATTACACACACATACACACACGAGAACTACATGGAGCATGATATGTAATGTAGTGATCGGTTGTGAGATCACTCTTCGGGTGACCGTTGGGTCAGTCTGACTCCCCATTTTGTATCTTATTTATTAGGTTTGATGTGGTTTGTGGGTATGCGTAGCTAGCTATATATTTTGTAGGTTACAAGTATGGAAAATGACATTTGAGTGAAACAAACCATAACGAAAATAGAGGACCAAAATGAATCTCCTACAACCTAGAAAGATCGGAACTCAGAGCATTTGACTAGATACTAGTGCCTAGATTAGTTACTTAGTGCCCATGCACTCCTGTCATCCCGTGGGAACTTTTGTCCTACACATTTTGATTCCTAGAACCTCCAGTGAGCCTTGATGACACTGATTCTAGTCTGTTTCAACAATTTCCCGGCCGAGATCATTTCCGTGTTGCACGAAATCGGATAAATCACCTTCTCTCTCTCGTTTACTTAGGGTTTCATATTGTACATGCTTGTTGCTTGTCCATTACTATACATTTATCTTTTTCATATCATTGGGTACAATACTTCTTATGAAATTAAGGTTTATTTTTAAATATTAAATCATTTGGTGAACCCCTACTCTTGATCTAACACTTAAGTCCTTATTTTTCATACTTTACCAGTTGTGTTCTTCTCCAAACACAAACCCTAGTTGTATCATAGCTCCTAAGGTTCCTCAGGTCTCCATGTATTAATTACTTAAAATGCACCCACCTTGCAAATATGTTCTCCAAAAATCCCTAGACACTATATACCCCCTCAAAATACACCACCTTCACAAGTAAGTGTCATTTTCAATCATCTCTCCAACTTGCCTATTTGTCCTAATAACACATCCTATCAATATCTTAGAGTCAATTCAATCTTTATGATAGGATTTTCAAGATAAATTTCAAGCTATGAAAACAACGATTACATCCCTTAAGGATGAAATGCAACATCTTAAGGATTCTTCTCATGCCAATGATAGTTCTTCTTCTACATTTCATCCCGATCCCCTATCTAATACATTTCTCATACAAGTGAGGTCAAAATATTACCATAGAAAGCACCTCTCCGGTTTGATCGAATGTTAGAAAACATGATATATTATTTGTGCTACTTGATAATCACTTAATTAATTTCTTACCTAATCATTACCACCCTCCTCATCAAGTTATCTAATACAAAAGTAGACCATTTTGTAATTACATGAGGTTAATGGATATTTTGATGAAAATTTATATGATTTAGAACAAAAAATCGACATCTGCGACATACGAGTATCATTTCAATTGCTAAACATCATTCTTCTCCACGTTCATCCCAATGGGTTCCTAAATTTGACCCTTCTATCTCTAGTGAGCATCACGTCATAGTAACTCATGTTCCTTCAATAGTCACACAAAAATCATCACAAGCCCCACATAAGGCCAAATGATCAAAGGAAACATAACCAATTCACTCGACACAAGATGTAATCCATCACCTACTTACATGTCTTCTCGTTAGACCCAAAATTTTATGCCAATCATACTCTTGCTTCTACCCACCATTGTGACGACCATATATTTTCTTATGACACATTTCAAACTCTGCCACCATGGCATGGTCTTTCTCACATCATCACATATATCTCCATCACTTGCACACTTAGGGGCATCAAACTCCCCTCATAGTCACACGTTCTAATCAATAGTTGCCTATCCATACTACTCATATACACATCTTTTTCTTTGCAATTCACGTCAATATTTCTAGCAGAAATTTCTCTTATCTACACTATGAGCACACCTTGCTACATATATCTATGCTCCTATCCCACTCAATACATGCTTTTCTTCTCATGCTTACTTATACCTCTCTATTCATGATACACATACTATACACTATATATACTCTGGCTATTCTTGCTCACAATGATCACATCTATTTTCCAAGTAGCTCTTGATATATACGCTTGTGGGTATCAAAATTTATCCCCCTTCACCACTATTTGATATCTTTGTTGTCTACTATTAGTTCCTTTGCTACACTTCACATTCCTGCCGCACGGTAAATATTTTATAGCATCTCGATCTCAAAGCACATAAAATATGCTCAATACCTAATGATGCACTCTATTTCCATGATTTATACTTGATTGTTGAGGGTCCAATTCTCAAATGAACTTCACATCATCTACTCTTAGCTTCTTTTCTATACGTTACATGCTTCACGAACAATCTTTCAAAGCATTTTCACATATTTGGTACACACATTGTACCGTCATTACCCGATGACGCACTCTAGTTACATGGTTCATACTTGACTATTGAGAGTTCAATTATTAAATAAACCCCACACCATCTACTCATGATACAATTTACACTCAAGGTGCTTCACGATACATATTTCTTAGCATTTACTCTACCTCACATACAACACCTTCATTTCCTAATGACACACTTTTGTTCTATGGTTCATTCTTGACTGTTGAGGTAAAATTCCTCAATGAACCTCATCTTACACACATATGTTGGAAAGAAATACATCCCCTCCCCTCTTCACATCTTGCATATCATATCACATCATCACTTTCAAACAACATTTGATTGTCTTGTGACATTGTGAGCGATGTCCCATGTATGCAACCTAATTTTCACGGTCCATCTTGTCTTCACACTTGATTGTTACATTGTCTTCTATTACATGCTAGCTTTGTTTACACTAACACTTGTTACTAGCCTACATTGTTTGCATGTTCCTTAGTTCCTACCATGCACATACCCTACCCCCTGTAGGTGTCCACTATCGATATATACATAATAGCTTCGAGTCCTCTCCTTTGGACCACATTCTCCTATAGTTTTTGCATGCACCCCAAACAAGGGGAATCTATTGGGTGAATAAATCACCCTTAAAACATCTCAAAACTTTTGAAAATCACAACATAGTAAAAAATTGGCATAGGAAAATAGTTACAGAGTGGTCCATAATTAGACTTGGATCACGGATACATAACAAACACTAGTGCAAAGTCTTGGACAATAATGGTGGGTGCTTGCATCTCCCCTTTAGGTGCTTGTGTCTTGGAGGAAAAAATAGTCAATTTATCACTTCAAAACAATATTTAGCCGTTTACAACACAATTATCTAGTAGTTGGAACTTGGTTCTAGTTTACGAACACATTATATCGATTCTGATCGATTCTAACAAGAACAACATGAACAACTTGTTACAAATCGGGGACATACCAAGTGCAATGGTAGATATTTGCAAAACATAATTGAAGGAGAGAAAAACCATACCTCTCTCCCCAACACTCTTTTCTTGACATGATATAACCCAAAAACTTTCTCTTGGCATGAGATTGCCCAAAAACTCACTCTCGACTTGAGATTTCCCAAAAACTTACTCTTGGTGTGTCACCCATAAAAATCACCATAGAAATTCAAATCTAGCTATTCCAAGCAAATAGGAAAATTTTCTATCTCATACTCTCTTACATATCAGGTGCACTCCTTCCTTTACACAATTGTTTATAATTAACTCACTCTTATTTTTCACATACATAAGTTTAAATACTTTCTTGCTCTTATTTTTCATGTTCATCCTTAATATGCAACAAGGAGAAGCTCACATCAGAAAGCAAAAGCTCCAACAACACACTACTACACATACACTTCACCCCTAGGGTCTAATTCCTTTTCCTAGTCTCCACGCTTCACATTACAATCACTTCACACGTTATCAACAACACTCTTCTCTATAGGATTGCATGGTACACATATTCTATGTACTTTATGCTATCGAGTGTTCAATTAACAACATAAAGTGGGGAAAATGTAGACACAAAATCTATGCACTTAGGTACATTTCTAGGTCCTAAATCATGCTAATATATACATGATTCCTAAGCAATAAAACTAGTGATTGACAACGTCTTTTGGGCCTTTTAATTTGTCTCTTACACTTTTATTGGCCTTACATACTTTATAGACATGTTGGTACTTGACTAATTTATATTTTTGGCCTCGGACACTAGCGCCCATTTAGGATAGAAGAGCCCAGTGCTCCTGTCCCTTTTGGGTGCTCCCGACCTTCTTTGTATTCTTCTTACTCTTTTGGGGCTATTTTACTTCTTGGGAATCTTTTAGTTCTTTGAGTTGGCCTTTTAGTTGTCAATTACAAAATTCAAACAAAGGAATCATATATATACTTAGTTATTACTCTCACATTAGGAGCTAAGAACTAATAATTATTTACCATCACCTAAGCTTGCATCTAAAGGCACAAAGAGAATTACAAAGCATCCATCTGGCACATCCATACAAGGGAAAAGGGTTGCATCACTTTGCATACACAACATAGGAAGGGGAATTTCATTCTATTCCATCTCACACATTTGAATACTTAGATCATTTTATATCTTATTGGAGAAGTGCCATGGATCTATTGACTTGAATAATGCAAAGGTGAATGATGCGAGACATAAATTGTTCTAAGACAAAATAATACAAGTATACAAGACTATAAATTACAAAATACAAGAGATATAATCGCAATAACACGGGAATAAATCCAAATTAATATGATCAAATACAATAATGCAAGATATGTACATATAGGAGGTGAATGTGTAACCTCCTCATAGATTCATGGAAATTTCCACCTAGAATAATGGTAACCAACACCTAGAATGGTGTAGTTAAGTGGTAACCAACACTTAGAATAACATAGTCAAGTGGTAACCAACACTTAGAATAGTGTGGTCAAGTGCACACCTAAGAAAGCATATCCCATAAGTGTAGGGAAACTACAAGTGAGGTGGAATATACCAATTAGGATAATACAAATAAAGCGAGTAAAATAAATCCTACACTAACACCCCCATAAGCACAACTTAGGTGGGTAGTGAAAAATGAAAGTGGGTCCTAGAAACAAGGCCTGATGAGGTACCCACATACAATGCAATCTCTCATAAGATAGATTAAAAGGAGAAAACCCAGTGGGAAAAAACCCCCAAAAGAGAGACATGAAGAAGTGAAGAGGCTAGAAGCCCCCCGAAGATGATGAAGTTGCTGATGTAGACCACACCCTAAGAAGATCTTGTAGATGAATGAAATTTATCTTAGTAAAAGTTTTGTGAAGATGTTAGCAACCTGCTCTAAAGACTGAAAAAATATAAAATTGATGACCTGATCATGAATGAGATCCCAAATGAAGTGCATGTGAATCTCAATGTGTTTGGTCCTCTGATGAAGGACTAGATTCCTGTATATCTGGATAGTGCTTTGGTTATCATAAAATATGAATGTAGGCTTCCTGATCTGGATACTAAGCTCAGAAATAATCCCTTGAAGACAAACATCCTCAATGGTTGTGTTAATAGCTCCTATGTACTCTACCTCTGTGGATGATAGAGAAATAACATTTTGCTTCTTTTTCGACCAACTGATAGACCAGAACCTAATGAGAAACAGTAACTTGAAATGGACTTATGACACTCAATGTTACCAGCCCAATCTAAGTCTGTGTAGCTGACCAAGTCAATGTATGAACCAACCCTGTAGTGAATCCCATATCTATGTGAGACTTGAATGTAGTGCAAAATCCTCTTAGTTACTTTCTAATATAGCTCATGGGGTTCCTGCATGAACCTCGAAACAATACCAATGACATAGGAGATATCAAGTCTGGTGTGAGTCAAGTAAATAAGGTTGCCAACAAGTTTTTGATACAAAGCAATATTGACCAAGGGTGTGGAACAATAACCCTCAAGCTTGACTCCATATAAAAAAGATGCCAAAGATGGTTTATATTCATCCATGTGAAACCGTGCGAATATCGAGAGAGTACTTGGGATGTGTAAGTGAAATCCACACAGAATCGATGGTGTGATCTCAATACTATGTAAGAAGTGTAGTAGACACTAGTTAGTCATGGTGAATCTATCCTAAAGAGCCATCTTAATCTGCTAAGATTGCTGATGAAGTACTCTAAGTGATCAAAATTTCATCAACTTAAAGTACTAGTATCAGGAATGAATTATCTTGCCGTAATAAATATACATTGGGATCTAAATGACACCGAGTGAAACTAGAAGCTAGGAGGAAGGAATCCATCTTGGCATACCAAGCCCTAGGGGCCTGTTTGAGGCCATAGATGGATTTCCTAAGTTTGTAAACTAAGGATGAATCTTGAACAAACCTTGGTGGATGCTCCATGTAGATATCCTCTTATAGGTATCTATGAAGAAAAACACTCTTCACATCCATTTAGTGCACACTCCAATCATGTCTTTGTGGCTAAAGAAAGTGTGAGTCTAATAAAATTCATCTTGGCTATGGGTGCAAAGGTCTTTGAGTAGTCTATGCCGACTACTTGTGAAAACCCTTGGCTACTAACCGAGCCTTGTACTTATCAACTAACCCATCTACTGCAAAATTTGGTCTGATATATCCATCGACATCGAACCATATTCCTTCCCTTAGGAAGTGAAGTCAAATCCCAAGTGTGATTATTGATTAAGGAATTATATTCCTCATGCATAACACTATCCCACTCAAGTATGCCTGATGCCTCTTGGAATGTTTATGGATTTTTCACTTTGAAGCATAGAAGGCATGTGGCCTACTCTAATAGTCTTCCCAAGTATGTATGTCATCCTCTAGATCCCCTGCCCAAGTGCCTGCACTCTGAAGTGTCTACCTAGCCCAAAGAGGGCATGAAGTGGGTGAGTCATGTGTTAAATCCTCATCCTCTGAAGTATGGCTAGAAGTAGATGAGGATGACTCCTCATTACTATGCTCACTGTTAGAACTGGAAGAAGTAGAAGAATCTACCTTAGGAACCTCACTGGATGATCTCGAGTCCTCGATCGCTCATCAAACCGAGTGAATCCAAAGTAGATAGAGAAGCGTTAAGTAAAGAATCGGTGGGAATCTCATAAAACTTAACACTTCTCTCAATGAAAAAATCATAAGTAGTAGGATGGATAAGTCTATATCCCTTAACCCCCTTTGGATACTCAACAAAATGTAAGGTTTAGATTGAGGATCCATTGCCTTGCATTTATTTTTGGGAATATGTGCCATTCTTTGGTGATCTAAAGACCTTCAAGTGCTTAACTTCTAGTTTCTTGTTGTGATGAGATTCAAAGGGAGTTATACATTTTAAAGCTTTGTGGGGAAACTTGTTCTCTATATAACATGAACAATTGATGGATTTTGCCTAAAATTACGAAGTCAAATATTTAAAGTGGATCATACAGTTTGTCATATATTTCAAGGACTTATTTTTACATTTTTGCCACACCATTCTGCTGAAGAGTGTAAGGCAGTGTCCTCTGTAGATCAAAACCCTATGTGGTGTAAAAATGCTCAAATATATTTCTAAAATACTCCCCCCACTATCTGTTTGAAGAGAATTGATGCTTTTCCTTGATTGATTCTTAGTGAGTGCCTTGAAGTCCCAAAAGTAATCAAACACTTTAGATTTTTTCCTAAGGAAGTAGACCCATGTATATATGGAAAAGTCATCTATGAAGGTGAGAACATATTTGGCCCTAGTGAAATAAGGATGGGGAAAATCCCCTATGACATCATTGTGAATTAAATCTAAAGGTTTTAAAGCTCTCCAAGATTTACCCTTGTCAAATTTATCTTTAGGGTGTTTTCCAAGAGCACAACCCTCGCAAAGTCCCTTTGAGAAACAAACTCTAGGAAATCTTGTAACCATGTCATGCTAACTAAGTTGCTCAAGGTAGCGGTAGTTAATATGACCAAATTGCTCATGCCATAATCTGCTAACTCCATCTAAATGTGTGAGCAATGTAGTAGGGGAAACATCAAGTGAAAAATGTGAGAAGGTATATAACCTAGCATGGTGATATGCCCTTCCCACTACTATTGTAGTGTTGTTATGCAACTCCCTGATCTCAATTGAATTTGGATCAAATAGGACTCTCATGCCCTTCCCTATATGAGTCATTTGATACACTTGATAGGAGATTAGTTGAAAGTGAAGGTACACTGAGAACATTTGTGAATGTTCCACCTTCGACTTCAACAGACCCTCTCCCTGAAATTGTGGCTAGAGTATCATCACCCAAAGTGATGGAGGACATGCTGCAAGGCTCTAAGGAAGAAAAATCAACATGTGATGAACCCATGTGGTGTGAAGCACCAAATTCGATAACCCATAAAGGAGTAGATGAGGATGCAACTACAACTAGTGACTTTCCCTTATGTTTCTCTTTATATTTTTCCTTTGCCTTAGTAGATTCTTGGGTTGATGAAGACTATTTGATAGATTCAGGGACCCCTATGTTGTTCTTCTCAAGGAGATGACTAAGGTGGTCAATCTGCTTCTTCATACATTTTTGCTCATCGTGCCCAAGTTTCTTACAATAGGAACACTTAACCTTTTCCTTCTTAGGCTTCCCATTTGAATTGGAGGTTTCAGTGGTAGACTTAGAAGAGGTAGTGGATTTCTATTCTTTCTTCTTTTCTAGATCCTTGTTCTTTTGCTTCTTCTCTTGGTTCTAGAGGATTTTTGTTTCCCATTCCCGAAAATGAGGGCTTGAGGTTTGGATGAATTCAAGGTACCCATTTGGATTAACTTGTCTTTCTCCTTAGTCAAATCAGAAATGAAGTCATCTAAGGATGGCATAGACCATGTGGCTCTAAGAGCCCTCTTGGTAGCATAAAATGTAGAAACAAAGATAGAGTAGTCAGGACCTAGTTTGGAAAGCACTAAAACCACTATCTTTTCATCCTTCTTTTCTGTTCCAAATTATTTTAATTACAATCAAGGACTTGAGATTGGTAAAAAAATATTCCAAAGTGTCAAAGTTTCTAGGACTTAAGTTGATAAGTTCTATTTCTAGCTCATGACCCCTCATAGTGTCAAATTTTCCAAACAAGGTTTCTAAGGTTTTCCACACCTCGTTGGGAGATGTTTTTGACTCTATGTGAAAGAGGATTTCAGGAGACACTGAAAGACACAAAATACCAAAGGATTCATCACACTTATTAAACTACTTAACTTTGTCTGCAACTACACCTAGGCTCATATTCTAACCCATTTGTGATATAGATAATGCTTTACTCCTAATTGCAATGGTCATTTTTGATTTCCATTGATGGTAGTTAAAATGTGTAAGAGGGTTAATTGAAATTAGATCCATTAGTGCGGAAAGAAAAAGTTACAAGAAGAGAGGAAAAACACCGTACACCCCACGAAACTATATCGAAAAAACCTCGCCACGCTTTTGGAACTTTATAAATTCGTGTGTTTTAAAAAATAAATAGGTCATATGCTTTGAGAAATAAAAATATTTAACTTTTGCAAAAATGGCACTCAATATTGAGCTACCAATCAAATGTTTTACAATAATTATTTCTGTAAAACAAGCCCTATTTTAAATGAATTTTCACTAAACTTGAAATGCACTTTTTTAACTAAAATATAATTTTAGCAAAATAAGGAGGTAGGTTTTGGTGAAACCAAGATAATTCCTTTGATTCACATGCGGCTGGGTGGGGATAAAGGCTAAAAATGCTTGGGGTTGTAGGGGGCTAGTGTTAGCCACCTTGCATAGCCGAAGGCTATTTTGAGTGAGGTTGTCAAGCTGAGATGGATTTTTTTGTCTATACATAGGATGTTGCCATGTTGGATCAAGAGTATATTCACTACTACTCTAGAATTTCCAAAAATATGTGTGTAGTAAACAAGTCTTCCATGGGACTTAAAACAAAAAATCAAGATAGATCTTCAATGCGTGTATGAGTTATTGGAAATTTTGATGCAGGTTTGAAAATGCCTCTTAATCAAGAAAATTCCTCTTGAAAAATGTGACCTTTACAAGTCTGAACATGCATGCAAAGCACTACCACAGTGAAAATTCCCTTCACAGGTTTGAAAATGCCTAGATCTGGATAAATCTTCCAGGGATCCTGCAACAATGATTTAGGGCCTACAAAAAACTAATCTCTAGAATTGTATATGCACTATGTGGGCCTATAAACCTCATAAGCCTGCAAATAGGCTATATACCCACAAACTAGGCAAAACTAACACCAAATAACACCCAAATACTTACAAATAATGATCTCAAATGAAAATAAATTTGTAGAATAATAACTAGACAAGATCAATACCATCTCGGCTCTGATACCATATAAGAGAAGTGCCACAGATCTACTAGTTCGAAGAATGCACAGGTGAATGATGCGAGACATGAATTGTTCCAAGACAAAACAATGCAAGCATACAAGATTGTAAATTATAAAAATACAAGAGAGATAAATGTAATAACACAGACATAGCTCCAACTCAATACAAACAAATAGAATAATCCAAGAGATGTATATATATGAGGTGAATTGGTATCCTCCTCCTAGAATCATGGCAATTTTCACCTATAATAGTGGTAACCAACACCTAGAATGGTGTAGTTAAGTGGTAACCAACATCTAGAATAATGTAGTCAAGTGGTAACCAACACCTAGAATAATGTAGTCAAGTGTACACCTAAGAAAGAATATCCCATAAGTTTAGGAAAACTCCAAGTGAGGTGGAATATCCCGAGTAGGATAATACAAACAAAGCAAGGAAAATAAATCCTACACTAACAAATCTAACCCGCTATCATAGTGAAACTTTCACAAGGGAAACCTAGGGCATCATTACACACATATACACACAAAACTACATAGAATCTAAGATGTAGTGCAACACTCATTTGTAAGATCACTCTTTAGGTGACCGCAGAGTCATTCTGACTCCCCATTATGTATTTTATTTATTAGGTTTGATGTGGTGGTATGTGTAGCTAGCTATCTATTTTATAGGTTACAGGTATGACCAAAGTGACATTAGAGTGAAACTAGAGTGAAAAATATGACCAACATTGAAGCTCATGTAGCCCGAAAAGATCAAAACATGAGCATCCGAATGGACACTAACAACCAGATCACCACTAGTGCCCAAGTGCTCTGTCCTCCTATGGGATCTTATGTCCTACACATTTTTGAGTCCCGAAGCTCCAATGAACCTTGACAACACTTTGTTTTTAGTCTATTTCAATAATTTCCCGGGCGATCATGTCCAGGTTGCATGAAATTGGCTAAGTCACCTTCTCTCTCTCTTTCTTAGGGTTTCATATTATACATGTGTGTTGCTTGTCCATTAGTGTACATTTATCACTTGTATATCATTAGTTACAACAGCTACTTTGAAATTAAGGTTTAACTACTTTTAGATTAAATCAAAACCATACCTTGGTCTAGCTCTTGAGAGGGTACAATAAGAAATGATTTATTAGTGTAATGTGTAATTGTTAGAGTAGGTATTTACCTTAGCTCATGTTCACCTAGGTACTTTATTTACCTTTATTGTATTTATCCTCACCCACTTATGTGTGTGGATATTTCTTTTATCTTATTTAGATAGTAGGAGATATTATCTAGTTGTTAGTTATAGTACTTTCCTTGATCTATGGTATTGACTAGATCCTTGATGTCTAGTTCTCTCCTAAATCTATGGTCTTGATTAGTTCTTTGATGACTAGTTATTTCCTTGATTTATGGCTTGATCTACGACCTTGACTGGTTCTTAGATTGTTATTCCTTGCCTATTTAAGCGAGGCCCATTTTTAATGTATTGCATTGAGTTCCATAATAATATATGAGATTGCTTCTCATTTATTTGCAAAGGTTTATGTAAAGTTATTCGGTGAATTGTTTTCATCTTATTGATCATGGTGTTTGATTAGCATCTATGTTCTTGGCTTGGTATGGTCTGGTTATCGCTCCTTTCACCTTGTCAACTAATGCCTATGTCACCTCCATGAGTGATCGATATCCACCCCAAATCAACACGGATGGATGAAGAAGATGCATGCATATGACTTGGTGCAAAATGCACAATGGGTACATGTAAAAGAACATCAGAATGTGTGTCAGGTTGATCATGTCTGACAACTAAAATCTCAGGTTTCTCAAGCCTAAGTGAAGGTGCAGAACTCATGTGTTGCTCATGATCCTCAGAAAGAGTCGAGTGAACAAAAAGGAGCTCTATCAATGTGTGATCCCAATGAAGTATCTACTCAAAAACCAATGTCATGACAAGAATTCCACTTAACATGTGGAATAGAGGAAACAATGCCCGTGAATGTCTCGCAATGACTCTGCTAGTGAGACCCATAGAATGCAGCATGTGAGATCGAATGCGGTGGTATGCTTCTCAAAAAAAAATCCATACAGCTAAGTAGAAGTAGGATATACAATATGTGGTAATCGTAATAGGCACGATGTGGAAGAACATGCGAGAATAAGCCTCACAGGTTTAGAAGCATCAAAAGCAGTTTAGGCTCAAAGATTGGCGATTAATGTCGGTGAGTACAAGAGTAACAACTACAAGTGGACTAGGAGCATGGATATGGTTGTCCACAATATGATGGTGATGCTGTAGGCTAGCAAGTTTGTTCTGCAGGGAGTGTATTATTGTATCCTTATCATGAATGAGTGATTGTAGAAGAGAATTTTGCTTCTTGAGTGATTTATTTTCTTCCACAAATTTTACAATACCCTCTTGAAGTCCACATACTTCAAAGAAAAACATATCATTCTCAGAATCCATGATAGGTACAAACTACAACTCCCGAAAAGTTTAGGACGTCGGGCTCACCAAATTGCGTCTACAATTGATTACAACACTCCTCCATATTTGGCACTTTATAATTAACTTTATAATCATAGTGCAAGTCTCAAAATAAATAACTCTAATGGAAAGAGCATGAAAAAACAAGCACTTTTGTAAAAAACGGCACTCAAAACCAAGTTACCGATCAAAATTTACAAGCTTTTTAATATTTTTCTCTATTATTTATTTTAGGTGCCACTAAAACAAAATAAAATGTTGTTGCCTTCACTGCACAAATAAAATTAAAGGGGGCTGAAGTTAAGCACCTACTAGTAGGAATCACAAGCTTTAAGCTCTCATCCAACTAACACTTCTGGTAAAAAATATTATTTCTTGTTGTGTGTAGACAGTGACCTTTATTGCCGAAAATAGCAACCTACAACTTTTCCCGAAATAGTAAAAAACGTGCAACATCCGTGGACCCCTGCCAAAAAAGAAAATATCTAAAAACCTTCCTGCATGTAAATTGAGACAAATACGCCACAACAGAAAATTACTTTGTGTAGATCTCAAAAACCCAACAGACCCAAAAAATAATCCCGCGATTTCTTTTTTGGTGGGCACGAATCCCGAGGTGAACCAGTGTGCTTCTCTAGCAACAACAAAAAAACCACAAAAATGACTGTCTATAGAAATGGCCAAGTTTACAGTCAATCTTAGGGTTTTCATGCCTTCCGGATCCAATGGAAGCCTTTGTTTTCCATAAAAATGCATGCAGCAACAACATACGACCAAATCCCAAATATATGAATATATAATGAATTTATTTACAAAATAAAACTTACAGACGGATGTCAACAACAATCTCGGATCGATACCATGAAAGGAATGATAAGAAGATTGTTCCAAGCCGCAATCTCGGATGATAATAGCACACCACAAAGTAGATTTGCAAGAGAGAAGAGTTAAAATACCATATATGGAAATCCATCATAATCCATAATGCTCAATACATTACAATAGAATGAATTGAATTATTCAATAAGAAAGATGTACATATAGGAGGAGGGAAGTGCAACTACTACCTAAATCAGTGGTGAAGAACAATAAGAAATATCTCCTAATATCTAAATAAATAAAAAGAAATATCCACACACATAAGTGGGTGAGGATAAATACAATAAAGGTAAATAATGTACCTAGGTGAACATGAGCTAAGGTAAATACCTACTCTAACACCCCCCTCAAGTGAAGCTAGGGGCCAAAATAGAAGTGGCATGTCCACAATATGAGTCCCAACAACTAGGCATGATGAGGTACTCATGTACAATAACTGGGAAAAAAGGGACACCGCAAGGTACCCAAAACCAGTAACAACAAAGTAAAAGAGAGTAAAAACCCGCTCTAAGGCATCCCAAGAAGCTCGGCTCAAAAAACTTGTACAATGTGAAGAATTTTGGTCTAAATCCACTACTCAATCATAGAACTCAAAAACAATTGACACTGGGCTTCACCAGAATAGCTCCATACAAGGAGACTATCAACGGAGTGATGTCGAAAGGGCAAAAAAAAACAGCAAACATAATTCGATCAACTACTGCGAATAGGTGTGCCACGATCTAAGAACAATAACCAAAGCAACAAGGCAAGGACACAAACTCCAGAGTGTCACGATCCAAGAAAAGCCAAGGTAATAAGGCAAGGACACAAAACCCAAAGAAGTAGGATTAGCACCACACCCTCCCATACTGCTGAATGGGTGGAGTGGCGCTACAAATCTGTATGAGTTGTCAAAACAACTACTTTTGAGAGGGTACAATAAGAAATGATTTTATTAGTGTAATGTGTAATATCATTATTATCTTCATATCCATTATTTATTATTGGTGAAATACATTATTTATTATTGTAATTTTTAAAATATTTTATTGGAAAATGTATATATGTTTAATGTAATTGCAAAGTAACAATTTTTTTATATTTGATATTTGGTAGTATGTATGAGATGCTAGTTTTAGGAGTGCTTTGGGAAATGTGCATGTAACTAAAGGTGTTCTTTTGATTCATATTTACATATGGGAAAAAGAGGGTTGGATATATATATATGTTAAATGAAACTATAGAGGAAATTCCAACATTTGTGAAGTATGAAAAGGTTTATAATTGAAGTTCTGTAATATTTTAGATGTTAGGGTTTAAGGGGATGTTCATCCACACATGAGTGTTATTTTGATCCTCAAATTTTTTATTATAAAATTTGGATATGTATGTTAAATGAATTTGAATTTAAAATATTGTAGTGCATTTCTAGTGTTCAATAGATGATTAATTAATTAGTGTGTTGTATTCTTACATTGTAAATGTAATAAAGAGATCTAAATGAAACACTCAACCCTAGTATAAGACTCGTGTATAACTACCTTTCATGCGTGAATCATTTTAGTGTGGAAAAATAAAACCTTAGGATAAACTTCAATCTCTACACTCGATGTCATCCTTCTCGCATGATATTTCTTAGCCCAAAATAAATTGAAACCGTAAAATGAACTTAAAATTTTGTGCTCGATGGAACCTCCTAGTTTAGGTAAATAAGACCCCTAGTTGTGTTATCGTCATGGTCGGTATGTTTAGCATTATCATCGTGAACCCGATGGTTAGGAACGACCTAGACAAACTTTATCTGGAGTAAGTAGAGCTAACACCTCCTTAGTATCCTAGTCGTCTACCAAGTCTTACAAAGTTAGATCTAGGAATTTTCTTCATCATCGAATGAATTCCTTGTGGGATCTAGATGACACAAATGGACCTAGTGAAATAGTTGTACTATGACTTAAACTCTTGTTAATGATCTCTTTAGTTCCTCACAACTAAATGTGTTACTTTGGCTTGTGACAATATAACACCTTGATCTTTTACGGAGGGTTTATAGGGTAAATATGTTTTCACACCTTAATATGATCTATAATAAGACATAGATCCCTGAGTGCAAATTGGAATTAAACTAAACCTCAGCTTGATCAAGAGGTTAACTTGTGGGTATAAAATGATAAGTAAGTCCTTGCAAATGAAATTGATTTGAAAGATGTTGACTTTAGAGAACCCAGAAATCAAATCTTGGTCCTGTAATCCCTTGTTATACCCTTTTTGACATTAAGAATAAAATAAATTTCACATGTGGAATCGTGAAATGTAGAAACATGTGATCTTATCTTGAACACAAGTCACTTGTGGTTCATGTGTAGTTTATAATGCTTCTAATCTTGTACTTATTCAAGATGATAAACATGTACTTTCATAACTCTTTTGTTATAAAGTGATGTCAATAATGAGACCATAGTGCAATGCTAGAGTAAAGCATATAAGAGTAAAACAAGATTTGAGGTTAGGAATAATGTCCCTCTTGGAGTCCTTATAACTCAATTAGACATTTACTTAGGATAAAAAGAATATGAATTTCCTTGGTGAGAGAAAATTTTGAGAAAACAAAAGATATACATATAAATCTAAATAAAATTTCTTGATGTGGAAAATATTGAATGGATTCAACAAGTTATTGAAATTTTTTAAATACGATAGGGAAATAAGGATACCATGATAAAAGAATGGTCGCGGAAAAATGTATCTTGAATCTAAATCTCCCTTAGGTCCTAAGATTTATTTCTCGGCGTCACATCAAATTCACTTGTGTAGCAAGGGTAAAATTATAACATTGAATAAACATTTGAGAAGCATGAACATAAGAACGAGAGAATTAAGAACTTTGTATGTAATTTGAAATATGGAAAATAATTATGTAAGTTATGGAGATTGTCATAAGGGATAAAGAACCAACTTAAATGGTCGAACTGTAAGTTGAATGTGAAATGAATTTAAGAATCTGTAGGTGGAAAAAGGAGAAAATTATCCTTTCATAATTAATTTTTTTGTGGAATGTTAATTGTAACTAAGATGTAATCATGGTAATGATGTGTTGTGGGTTTGCAAATCCTTGGGTCCCTTTTGTTGTTGGGTCATTTCTAGACTTCGTTCATTGGGGAAAGTGTGGAATCAACATGTATATGATGTTGTCATGTGTCTATGTGAGTCGATGACTTATGTAAGTGTCGCATGTGTTTGTTGAGTTTCTCTACTTGGAGCCCTTACGGTGTTGTGTAGTGAGCAATGTAAGTCAAAGAAAAAAATAGTCTGATATTTTTTACTGTTGTATTTGTGTGTGTAAAATGTGGACGTTACATTATACAAGTGTGTTGCTTGTCCATTACTGTACATTTATCACTTGTATATCATTAGTTACAATAGTTACTTTGAAATTAAGGTTTAACTACTTTTAGATTAAATCAAAACCATACCTTGGTCTAGCTCTTGAGAGGGTACAATAAGAAATGATTTTATTGGTGTAATGTGTAATATCATTATTATCTTCATATCCAGATTTATGTCCTAGATCACATTTATGAATCATTTTTTTTTTTGATATCAAACATCTCAAACATTGGATGACGCCACCATAGTAGGTTGGTTCCAACCCTATCAATCAATCAATCTTCATTTTGTATGTGACACACACACACACACACACACACACAGGGCCCCAAATAAAATATAGATAGATAATCCCCACCCCCTTCTATATAGACGGGCTATATTCTCTCGACCCTCCAACGACTAAATGACATGACATGAAAATTATTGATATTTATATAAACATTTATGTGGGTTATGAGAATGATTAGATGTGGTATGTCTAGATGTTTTGTTATGAAATAATTTTATTTTTTCGTAATATTTTTAATATGAAGTAAGAGTACACAAACATGAGATTTATTGATTTTTATTAGGTATTTAATATTATTCGTTAATAATTCTTAATATAATGTCTTTGAAGGAAACTCATTTTTAATGAAGATTTATAAGAAGATGATTGGATAGGTCAAAAATCTTACTAGCTTTAAATATGATAAAGCAATAACACCATCGATGTTAAGAAAGGTAGTACACTTTCTCCTACTCTATTTGGTATAATATTCATGGATAAATTATATGATAGTATTGCAAGTTTATGGGAAACAAGTGATGGTTATTTTCTCTAATAGGATATAAGAATTTTTATTTTGTTATTACTGATAACATTAATCCCATGTCATATAGTGTTGCAACCCTACAAAGACATATTGACATTCGATATAATTTTATGATGCTCAAGGTTTACAATTGAATTTGATTAAAACATAGATACATGTTAACACAATCAAGTACATGATACAACTAATATGTTTATAATAGATGTTTGGTTGATGTTATTTTGTCATATACTTAACTTGGAGTATATTTCACAACATCTCCTTGAATATGCTCTTTTCTACAAAAGAGACATCATGCAAGGAGTGTGTTAGACCAAGTACATTTTATAGACAACACATATATATTGTGTAACATTATGTGAATGATAATTTATGTATCTTCACAACTTTAGGTTATGATATTTGGGGACTTGTAATTTGTAGTACTAGCTAAGATGAGGTTGATAGACTTCCTATTTTCATGGTATATAAATTTTTGTGTAAAATGATCAATTCCACATGTACTTCCCCCATTAATTTGACATCCATTTACTTCATATTTCAGTTATTTTCCATTTATTGATGTTACTTAATATTTTAATATATATAGTAGACATAAGAATTAGGCATAATAGTTATCCATCTAAAGATATTCAATCATCTATTAAATTATGTGAATAAGGAATCAAGAGAATTTGGTATACTCACTTTTTCATCTTTCCAACATGAAATTGGTATTGATATCATTCATTTATTTTAACAAAATTTTCAATTCATTCTCCAAAAATATGTATAGTTTAATATATAACACATAGTTATCAAGGATGTCAACTAAAAATCCTACATAAAATCGATTTATAAAGAGACATCGAATAGTTATTGACAAAAAATCATTACTACTTGGAGTGCACTATATTCAAATAGAATACTCCATGGATGTATTATCACTCATAAGTACACCTCATCTAGATGATAAAATTTTGTATCTTCTCCTTTTGCAATTGCATGTTTGACCACGTTCCTTGTTAAGTAAAATGTTCACGTTTGGAATCCAATCTCCTCATCTCTCTAGCTCTTATACAACTTTCTTATAATTACAGTCTTCTCTATCAATAGTTCATAGAATATTATTTAATCAAAGAAACATAAAACCTCTAATATTCATGACACAACTTTTAGTTTTGGTATTCATCTCTTTTGTTTGAAAAACATATGGAAGGATTGAGATGTAGGGTTGGATTTTGGATGACATGTATAGTATTTCCCCTTCAAACTATCACTAACCAAATTTGATTTCGATTTCAAGTTATTATTTGGGTTGTATCATCTTCCTAAGGTCATCCTTATTAGAATATTTCACCTTCGAGAAGACTATATAAAGTAGTCATTATCACTTTATAACTCACTTGAAATTATTATAATATCTTATTACAAATATCTCTCGAAATAACTTAAAAGGTTCCTAAATCTACTAAAATCGATCACACATAATCTAGAGAAGAGCCTCCTACAAGTTTGAAGCACTAAAACAGGTCAAATATTCTAGTTTCATCCATTTATAAGCATGCACAAGTCATAGAACCATGTTTTAGCAAAAGAAAAATTTCTCCAAACATTGCAAAATGGTTTAAATCAATAAAGGGCTAAGTCACATAGTTGATGCATACTACACATAACTACTAATGTGTTGGAAATATTCTATACTACATAGTTATATCACTATCTTAGTGTTAAGACACACTTGAGGAGACATATAGGGGTTGGTTAGTCATTCACACTTGCATAAGAGCCTAGGAAAATATATGCGACTTGATATCACAAGGAGGGAATGTAGTGCAACACTTGGATTGGTTTAATAGGTTGGAGTATGACAGCCAAGGGTAGTCATAATTATTTACACAATTTTTTTCTCCTTTTGGTTTGCTAATGCTTTAAAGAAGGGTTTTATAGGTTGTCGGGGATTACTTCGTTCTGGTTATTAAAGGCCATCAAAATTTATGAAAGCAAGAGATGGGAATATTTTCCATTTTAATTCCAAAGATGAGGACAAATGTCAACTTGAAGAAAAATGAAATATCATCTCTTTCGAAGAACAAACAAAAGTCAAAAATATTTTGTGAAAAATAAACACCAATTTTTGCTTCGTCTCCTTGCAATTGGTGCAAAATTTCCCTCGATTTTAACGATGAAAATTTGAAAACCTTATGAGGTAAACCTAAATCCATATCTAATACAAAACCCAAAAAATTAACCATGATGATGTTAGGCCAAGTAAAATGAATGCCACTGATAAAGGAAAATCTAGTGCTTCAGCCCCTGAGCCAAATCAAGCCTTGATCGATTAACTCAATGCGGTGAAAAATGAGTGGCTCTATTATCTTCTAATGTCACTAATGACATTAATGATAAAGAATCAAAGAAAAAAGTTACAATCCATCCAAAAATCATACCAAAACAGATAACGAGAGATATAATTCAAAAGTGGACAACATCCCACAAATTAATTCACCATTTGATCAAGAATGGAAAATGATGAAAACCACAATTTTGGGGATCCCAAAACAACATAAACAATTCAATTTTGATGAATTGTGTCCTTACCCTTTTGATAAGGACATCTTACACATACCCTTCCCAAGATATTTTGAGACACCCAAATTTGACAAATACAAGGGAAAAAATGACCCATGAGAGAATATTAAGGAATTATTCATGGCATGCCAAGAATTGGCATACAATGATATATTTCTATTGCATATTTTTCCTAGAAGTCTAAGAGGACAAACCTTGGATTGGTTCTTACACCTTCTAAAGGGATTGATATCCACTTTCACTGCACCTCTTGGAGAAGTTCGTCAAACACACTTTTCCTTCAACTATAAGATGACCATGATGGATTTGTGCAATGTAAAACAATAATCAAACAAAAACTTTACACAATTCTTACAACGATGGAGAGGAATCAAAATTCAGTTCCCATGTTCCATTCTAGAGAAGAAATTAGTTAGTATCTTCTTTCCAAACCTCAATAATGAGTTATCTTTCCACATGTAGATGCACTGCCTCAATAGTTTTGAGGAATTTATTGAGAAAGGGACCCAAATTGAAAAGGAAATAATTTCCAAAGGCTTGATCAAGCCTCATTCCAAATAAAATCATGATAATGTACCAATAATAATAACCATTAGGATAAACCTAAACACGTCGGTTCAGAACTGTAATGTTGCTAATGATGGTGTCACCGATAATCGCAATGTGCACAATGTACAAAATAGTCAACCAAAACAAAACAAATCGAAACAACCCATCATTATTCAAAGTAGAGAGGCTTCCTCCTCATGAGAAAAAAAGACAACAATTCACACATCTAGAGAGAATTTTTCAAGTGTCTTATTGTAGATACAAAATCACGCTCTTTGGGGAACTATCTAGTCCTGATTGCATACTACTATTCATATGATTCCTAAGTAAGAAAACTACTAATTAAACCATGTTTTTGGCCACCTTTATTTTATTTCTATTTCCAATTTTTCTCTTGCACCCATAATTTCTCGCCTATCTTTTTATACCCTGACATTTATCATCCTAGACACCAAAGTGCCTCACAGACACCACCACCTTGCTAGGACACTAGCGCCAGTACCCTCCTCCCCTCTAGGTGCCCTTGACCTAAGTATATACTTTGTTCTTATCTTTTGGGTCCTTGCTAGCCATTTAAGCATATTATCTTCTTGCTAGTTGGCCTTTTTGGGGTTAATTATGAAATTCATGCAAGGGAGTCATATAAATATAAAGTTATGTGATCATAATATGTGACCAAACACTAAGAATTTGTTATCACCACCTAAGGTTTGATCCATCAAGCATCTAAAAGCTCCATTGCATCCATCTAGAACCATATAAGGGACAAAAGGGCTAGTTATTATGCATACACACTTCATAGGAGGGAAGTTCATTCTATTCTATGCACACATCTATTACATTTCTTTACATCTATCTTACTTGCTCACTATCAAGTGCAACACGCACAAGAGCCACCTAGGGCACAATTCCACACACACACACATAGAAATACATTAGTTTTGAGATGTAGTGTAGTTCTTAGTCATAAGATCACCATTGTGATAGTTGAGGACAATCCAACCCCTCATTCTGCATCTTTCTTTTTAGGATTTGATGTCTCTTTGAGGGTTTTGTAGGTCATTATTTCATTACAGATTTACAATGACTTTAACGATCATTATGCGATATACTAGTGACAAAAGGAAAATAACAATGAGTACCTTGAACCACTTGGGGGAGGTTTTCTGAGTATTTTGGCAGACACGGGCATAAAAAAATAGGCCTAGGGCATCCACAGTGCCCCCCATCCCTCTCCGTGTTCCCAGGTCTAGGAATATCATTAGCTTAGATAGTTTTTTGAGGCTCTGTGTGATGATCCTCCCTCTATGTTCATCCGGTGAAATCCTTGGCAAAGTCTAGGAACAATTGTGAAACAACTAAGTCATTTTATCTCTTCTTTACACTTAGGGTTTCATGTTTTCTTGCTTATCTTGCTTGGCTTAATTTCTGTACTTAATTGTTTATTTATTTACTACTACAATAACAATCAGATTAGGCATAAAATTCACATTTAGCTTAATCACTTATGCCAATTGAAAGTACCAATGTGGTCATGTACCCTATCATGAAACCTTTATTGAATGGGAACCTAAGCCTTCTTGGTATAAACCCAATACATATTGCAATTTTCATTGCATTGATGGTTATCAAATGGATATATTTGTGTGACCTCATCATTACATCTAAGACCTCATTGATAATGAATATATAGTGGTTAAAGACCCAACACAAAATAAAACACCCAATGACAATATAAATGTGTTTTCCAACCCATTCCCAAGCATGATATAAATAAAAAGTCACGAGCAAGGCCAATCTTCAAACAACATTGATTTCAACTCAATAATTTCATTTGTTGAAGAAATTCCTCCTACCATTGCTACCATAAAATTCCAAACTCATAATTATGTGGTGGACACACGACAAAATAAAATTTGGGTGCTTGCAGGTAAACTAACCATCCATTTCATGAACCGAGCCTCGAGTGGTAAATCCCATGGCTCTAAGTAACCCAAAGCTAGCATCTAATGCCAAATCTTCCACTTCCAGTCCATATGACCTAGTTAAACAATTAGCGATAAAACCTCTCCATATCTCCCTCACGAGTTATTGAAAAAATTACGTAACTTTCGGAGATTCTCACTCGTGCCCTCCTAAGGCACGTGTTCCCGAGAACCTTGATGCTAAAAATTTAAAGCCTTAATTGCTAACCTTTCACCAATCAATCCCATACTGTCATTTGGTCCTCAGGACCTACTAAATCCAAACCTATAGAACAATAACTCTTTGTATATCAAAGCATATATTACTGACCACAAGGTTAAAAGAGTTATAATTGATAATGGAGCAATATTAAAAATTTGTTCCATGAAAATGTTGAGATTTCATTATCACACAGAGGATATTCTAAGAGCTAATACTATAACCAGTTGTGGTTATGATACTAGTGAATGAAAATACTATGGAATGATCACCTTTCCTATACAAGTGGGCCCATGAATGCTTGAAACCATCTTCCATGTTGTTGATGTCGAGACCTCATATAATGTCCTCTTAGGTCAACCATGGACATATGTGATGCAATCCTCACCCTCTAATTTTCACAAGTGTATTAAATTTCCACATGAAGATAAAGAGTTTTCCTTTCTTGTTGATCCTAAACCTTTTGAGTACTGTAAAATTTTGGAGGACAGATATAATCATGCTAATTATTATCCTTATGTGGACAGATCTATCGATTCTCATGTCACCCCATGTCATTGATAAACACATTGATCCTGAGATGTTGTTTTGATCCCAACCATCTAGATATAGTTCACAACTATCTACACCTTATTCACTCGCTGAGCCCAATTTTTCTCATCAAGGTCTTGGTGAATACTTGCTTGAAAATTATTTCCACATCGGAAAACTTCCATTGTACCCATACAACTATGAAAAAACCAATGCACCCCACTTGAAAGAAGCTCTAGTTTATCACCTTGGTAAATATATTTGGAGGCGATATGGACTCTTGGAGGATGAACATGTTCAGGGTTTTGATGGCTCTTGGATATACAAAGATCAGATGGTTGAGTGCTATGAATCAATAGACTATGTCAAATCCCACAAGATGATGAAGAACATGAATTGGAAAGGTAAAGGACTCAAATCACAAGCACAAGGTCACCTTGAACTAGTAATGTATGAAGAAAACCTATACCGCTATAATTTAGGTTATGAAACTTTTGAGAAAAGGTCTATAATATTCGATGTAATGACTAGTAAATAAGAAATAAACTTTGAAGTTGAGACCTGTTCCACACACAGCCTCTTCGAAGACCTAGCTAAAATCACTTTCTTCCTTGAAAATATTTCCATTCACACCCTTGATATAGTTTACCCATCTATCATAAATCAGACCAATAATGTCACATTTCCATGGACTCTTACAAAATAATGAGGCCATCCAATAATTCCTCGGGAGTCGGTACCCTATTCCCTTATCGGACCAAAAGAAGGGATTCAATATAAACCTCAAGACTACTACTTACTTCAAAGTGAGGAATTTGAGTGCTTTAAAATTAAAAAAATAAAACATGGAAAAAAGAAGAATATAATCTCGCATAGTGAAAACCTCACCAAGGTGCTATGTGAGAAGTGAAAATTGAAAAAAGTGAAAAATAAAAGGATGCATTTGCTGGCGAAAAAAATTTCTAAGGTGCTTAGAGAGGAGACTCGATTTCTGGATACATCGATGACCTGCATGAGCCTACAATGTCGCTTCCCAGGACAATGATACATATAAAATATTGGTAGAAGATACTATCACCATAAATATCAGAAAAAACTATAATCCCAAAATATTATAGCTCCTAGTAAGCTTATCAGAATTAGAAATCCATGCCTTCACAACAATCCTCATCAAATTTTAGGATGTCTTTGCATGGTCCTATAAGGATATGATGGCTTTGGATGCTTGTTTAGTTATGTAAAATTGGGTGGTTCACCTAGATACGAAGCCCATTAAGTAGAAACTACAAAACATGCATCCTAAAGTTGCATTGTTAGTCAAAGAGAAAATTTAAAAGTTCTTTAGAAGATGGATTTATAAGGTTGATGGGATACCCTAAATAGATCCCAAACATGCCACCTATCACCAAGAACCACCGCCATCCGAATTTTCACCGATTTTTGGGATATCAACAAATCTTGTCCTATGGATGAATTTCCCCTTCCCAATATTGACATGATTATCAATTCTACAACGTGTCCCGAGATGTTATCATTAATGGATGGATTTTCGAGCTCTGACCATATCCACATTGCTAAGGAAGATCAACATAAGACAACATTCACAACCCATGGGGAAATTTTTGTTACAAGGTCATGCCTTTTGGCCTCAAGAATGCAGCGTAACATGCTAGAGAGGAATGCCAATTATTTTCCCGACCTCCTTTATGACATCATCGAGGAGTATATTGATGATATTATCGCTAAATATAAAACCGAATAGATCATCCATATGTATTGCGATGTATATTTGAAAGGTTAAGATAATATAAGGTTCATTTTAATCCAAAGAAATGTGTCTTTAGTGTCACTTCAGGGAAACTCCTAGGATTTATCGTCTCGCAGAGAGGAATTGAAGTTGACCTTACTAAAGTCAAGGTAATAATAGACATGCCTCCACCATAGAACCTTTTTCATCTACGAGGTTATAAGGGAGGATTCATTTTATCACACACTTCATATCTCAGTTGGCATATAAGTGCCACCATTTCAACCAACCGCTCGTAGAGAGGATGTCTAATTCAAATGGACACAACAATGTAAAAATTATTTCGCTAAGTGAAAGACTACCTTTCAACTCCACCAAGATTACTACCTCTTATCTAGGATAAGCCAATGTTTTTATATATATCTATAATAGAACATGTCATTGGGGAATTTCTTGCACAACATAATGATAAAGGACAAGAGCAAGCGGTCTACTACTTGAGAAAAACTCTTATAGCCCAGGAGCTCAAATACTCCCAAGTCAAAAAGTGTGTTTGGTAGTAGCATTCAATTTTCAAAAGTTGTGACACTATCTGCTCAATCATACCATCTAAATTATTTCCAAAATAGATCCACTAAAATATCTTCTATACTGAGACCTATCATAACATGACGATGTCTAGTTGTCTTGTGCTCCTAAGTGAGTTTGACATTGAATTCGTCACTCAAAATGACATAAAAGGGCAAGCTTTGGTAGATAAATTGGCTGTAGTTCCACTTTTGAGTTCTTAACCCCTTCATTTTGATTTCCTCGACGAAGATTTGTTATATATTGATGTAGTTCTCTCATGGACCTTATTCTTCGATGGCTCTTGTAACATGCATGGATCAAGAGCTTGCATATTATTGCACACACTAGATGGTGATGATATACACAAATCTCATCACATTGGGTTTCCATACACCAATAACATCGTAGAATATGAAGCTCTAATAGTAGGTCTAGGATTCACTATATCTTGATGGCTCTAAGAGCGAGACAATTTTTTGAGACTCCTCCTAATCATTAAGCTTTGGTAAAAAAATTTATCAAGTCAAATATGATAATCTTGTTCCATAAAAATGTATGATCGACAACCTTAAAATATATTTTTATCTTATAAAATTTGAACAAGTTCCTCGCACATAAAATAAAGCAATAAATGCTATGATGACTATCACACCTCTTCTTGAGTTTGATAAAACCAAACACACAATGAGTTTCTCGTGGAACATCTTTTGGTTCCCACATGCAATTTTTTGGAATCCACCATGGTTCGTGAAATTGTTGGGCCTGAAAAATATTGGTATCATGACATTTACATGTTTTATCAAGAAAAAACCTATCCCACCAACATAAACTTAGCCATTAAAATATCCTTAACACAACGTGCTTCACACTACACCATCCTTGCCTATACCCTTTACCAAAGAGGCTATGATGGGACTCTCTTAAGGTGTCTTAATCAGGAAGAAGTGAATCAAAAACTAGTCAAAATACCTTTGGGTGGCACACATACAAGTGGAATAGTGCTAGCTAAGAATATATTACATATGGGTTACTATTGACCCGCTATGGAGTATGCATGAAAATTTGTCAATAATTGTTAGGCATGTCAATGAAATGATAATCTAATTCATGCACCCATAAATTACCTTCATCCTATCACTTCATCCTATAATTTTTCCAGATGGGGGCTTGACTTAGTCGGTAAAATTAAACCCACATCCTACGACAATTGGTCTAATTTGTTTTCAATTGGTCTAAATTAAAAAAGCACAACAAAATCCTAGATGCACACTAAGATCATAACACTAAATATGACAATAAGTCTAGTTTATAATTCATCTGAAATAGAAAGTGTTAATAATAAAAAATTTAGAATAGTCCTAGCTAATAAATATTCAAAAAGTAAAACATTTCGATGTTTGAAAAAATCCCTACAATTGAAATAACACAAAGTTCAACAATATCGTTATTCGACGACACTCCTATTGATCGCTCGAGATCATCTTCCAATAATCACTTTTCTTGCTCATGGTGTATATCTATGCTCAAAGTAAAACAATCAATTACCATTTTAGAATGTAGCTTTGCTTGGGGAACGCTTGGATTAAATTCAATATAGATAACTTTAATCCTCTCACATTTCTAAGACATTGTTTGGGAGAAATCATATCTACCCATTATTCACTGTGGAACACATTAGGGGTGTCATTGAATGCCATTTTTTCGCATTTTGTTGTACTATTTCTGTTTATTTGCTTCGAGTATATAAATTTTGTTAGAATGTTAGTTTGTGACTAACCTCATATGTTGGTGTGTGTAAATTTTTTGCACATTTTCAACTCAAATCACATGTAAGAAAATAAAGTAGGCTTATTGTCATCTTTAGTGTTATGATCTTAGTGTGCATCAAGGATTTTGTCATGCTTTATTATTTTAGACCAATTGCGAGATGAATTATTAACACTTTGGTTCATATATAACTTTGGTGTAGTTAATTCCTTTTCATATTGGGTTTGTTTGACATGTTTTCTTTTTAGAATTGTGTTGTCATCCTGGTTTATTAAATAAGCCATGGTGTGTTTTACATATTTAATGTGTGTAAGTTAGATTCATTTCTTACATATTTGTGTCAATTGCATGTACTTTTTTGTTATCACATGTTTATCATCATTACATATGTATCACATCATCATATATCCATATATCATCATACATCATAAATAAAAGCTAAGCTATGAACATGGAAGCTAAGCTACACATAACATCATCATCTATTCTAAAATCATAACATCATATCATATAACCACTTGTACATCATATGGGGTGCCAAATTTCCACATCATATACATCAAAAATAAAGTGTCCATGTACAATATGTATCTCAAAAAAATCATATACATACTGGTTATCCATCATGGGCATCACTCTACAAAAATGTGTCTTATTCACGAGGCATATTCAAAAATATATAGTATCTCATCAAAAATAATTCATCCCCGACTCTCTCCTACGACAAGACTACCGTGTCTATTTCTAGGTGGAGGCATCTGCAATGATCTCAACAATCTTGATGGTTGATGTGACACAGTGGATCACTTGCCGCTGAGCTCGACTCACGAGGGACTGTAACCTCATATACTTTGCTATATAATAACCAACATCTATAGATGTAGTAACAAGATCTGGTAATACATTTCCAATACTACCCGTTACCACCACACGATATATAACATCTCGCTCTACCATAACCTTGACCTAACTTTGTATACTCATATGATCTCTCTCTCGCAGTCCTCTATTACACATGCTATCTCAAGTCATCCTAATCAACTGCTCCATAGTATAGCTATCTCTCAAAGGTCTAGATGGTGATGAATACAACATCACCATGTAACATGGCATTATCCCTCTCTTGTATTTAATGTGGCCACTAATGGCCCACATGCTAATCTTAGAGTTATTACCTATGGTAGTACCTATACTCCTACTCCTCCATTTCCTCCCTCTATAACCCTAACACTTGGAATAGGTGGTCTCGGTGGTGACATTGGCATATGTAAAGGTACTTGTGTTGGTACCTAAATATGTACAACTAAAGACTGCATTGATATTTTTATCGGAACCTATTGTGGCATGTGAATTGGTACTTGGGATACATGACATGGTATTGCATGTTCTCGTAATTATGCTACATAAGCCATATGAAACTATACTACTTGCACATGTGCTACATGGGTATTTATGACCCCGATTCACATGAACATGTCGTACCCATGTAACTTGTACATGTAATCGTGGCCCCCGTACCACATGAACCCGTGTGACGAGGCCTTGTGCCTATCCTGCACATCTACCTCCACCTCCACTTTCCCAATTATACCTATATCCATCCTCCGATGTAGCCCACCCACAACCACGACCGCTATACCTACATTTATGGCTGGTTATAGAATAATAATCTACTTGAATGATCACTGCATACCATGCAACGCGTTCTTAAGAGTGGTGTTTGGATATATAATCTACGCATGATAATCCCACACATATGGAGTGACATCAAAGAATATTTTCCCGACAACATGCACTCTAACCCACCGTTCAAAGTCTAATGTCTCTTGCACCACTCTTTTGTACCACTAATCAAAACCTAGAATATCTTGTATAATCTCATGCTATCTCTAAACCCTATCAACACTATACATCTCCATATTGTGACTATGAATTCCAATGATAAAATGTTCTACCTCATATGTGCACATCTCTATGCCATCTTTCTCACATTGATATAACATGTATGGTCTCCAAGTCACCATATATAATTATAGGTAATCAAATTCATGTAGATATAAAGAAATTTCCCCATATGACCCCTATTATGTGTACCTACTGTCTTTCATCCGAAGGATGAGGACTCATTAGACTACCTATCTCGTAAAATACCAACTGGTCACCCAATTGTAATATGGTCATATGCCCATATCTACGGTGTGAGTGGTTGGATTTAGACTCCACATGCCTCTATACACAATTAGATGTAAGTCTTTGTATAAATGCACATGAACACACTAGACCCATATGAATACCTCACCCTCCATCAGTCGTGTCACTATAGGTATATCAATCCCAACTAAAAATGTGTCCTGGTCTTATTAGGAAGCAAATAGCCACTGATAAGATCCATAAAGTATATAGGTAGATGATCCATTTGTACTATCATCCATGCACTTGTATAGGTGCACTTCCATCCCCTCTCTAGGCATGTCCTCTAATATGAATAAGTCCCATATGTGCCCAAGAATCCATGTGACATCTCCATCAAAATCTACTAGGATACGCTATATAATCGGTACCCATAGGATCCGATACACATCCTCCATAATAACTATCATCTCTCCAAGTAGGAAATCTAAATGTTTAACTCTCACTATACCACCTCTTGGCCGATGCGATCTGTAGACAATGATCTAGTATGATATGTGGCATTTACGCAATGTAGGTCACCTCATCGCCTCTAATAATGTGACCAAAAATCTTCGTTCAATATGTGTAAACCTCCTCTCAAATGACTCGCAACCATCCATGAAGCTCTCACACGTCCAAATATCATGGTCTATCCTACAAATCACTCCAAAACAAATTTAAAATTACTTTTCCTCTATCCTAACCTCCAAAATTGTAAAAATCATATGATGACGCTAACGTACCCTCATTTACATTAGTACACCTATGATACGCTAGAACACCCTTTGTTATGTTACTATATGCATATACACGCTAGTGCACACACTTCTACGCCAACGCACTTAGTTGAGCGCTAACACACTCACTTTAACACTCATGCTCACACTATGATGCTAGTGCATTAAACAGACTAGCGCATTCTCCCTTTAACATCGATGCTCTCAATTTCACGCTAGTGCATACATTTGAAAACTAGTGCATTCCTCGGGCTATGCTAGCGCACTCAAGTGTATGCACTAACATTAAAACTCAAGTTTCATCTACTTAAAACTAGTAATAAAAGTTCCAAAAATTAAAGGTTTTGAGCTACTTACCGAATGACCCTCATCCTGCCTCCACCCAGGACTCTCAAATACGATTTTCACGATGTTTCCTCCGCACTCGAGCCATCTCTCTAAAATCTCAGAGCTCAAATCTCACTTAGAGGGAAAAAATAATCTATAAATATCAATGAGTCACGATGATTATTAACCCTCAAAACCATCTATTTATACCCTTTGAAACCCTAATTCTTCTATTTTTGGCCTTTGTGACCAAGAACACTAATTTTTATTTTTGTTTATGTTGGATGGTTTGTCTCGCGACTTCTTCTCTTTATCTCTCGTGCACTTTGGCTCGGTGTTTTGTCTCGATGCTCACACGCTCGCGGGGACATTTTCCCTCCACTATTTTCATCTCTCTAGGGAAAACCAATGAATCACTAGGGAAATTAGGTGTACCAAACACATTGCTCCCCTCCTTTACATCAATTTTTAAAAAAATCATATAAATTCAAAAATTAAAAAAATAGCAAAAATACAAAAATTCAAATATTCACAAAGTCCTACAAAATTAATTTTTTTCAAAACTTCAACAACTCAATGCAATCTTGATAAAATCAAACTTTTATCTACTACCCTAGTGATCGTTCCAATTTTATGGCTATCATGATACATTGTTTCCTTTGCGATATAACTTCATTTGGGGAAATTTTGGCTCTCATTCTCTCTCTTGCAATTCATCTTTTATTGCTTTAGGAAATGATCCTTTTTCATTCTCGATCAATTTTCAATGCGGGTCCAACAAGAGTGTCATAAGGAGTATCTAAGATCACTTTGCTCTCCAATATGATCCTATCCCCATGAATTTTATAAGTTTCGTGCTTGGGGAGTTTCCATCTACTTAATCATTATCACGGCATGTATTAGGGGCATAATTAATTGTTTTCTTTTCAAAGTTATGTTGCATTGTTGATATTTTTTTTTTTGGACCAATTACACTTATTGTGTTTTCATCTTATCTTCCTTATAGTCATGGTGCATACTTTTACAGTGTGTATTGGGTTTGTTTGTATGTGTATTTTTTTACAAACACAATGGGTTAAACATCTAGATTATTTGATGATCATGGTGACAAATCTATTGTGCAACATCAAAATAAGGTTGCTCTAAATTTCAATCTCCAAATGATGCTCATGCTACGAGAAAAATCCCTTCCATCCTCCTTCAAATTCCTTCCTTCTTCCTATCAAGAAACTATCTACCGCTTTGTTGTGTCACCCACCCACTTGAGGGGGCATTCCATTACCATTTTACTCACTGGGGCATCCAAATACTTCATTGCCTTCCACTTGCTAAGTCTTCATGCATCTACTATCTTTAAAATGCTATTACTTCGTAATAACACTTTAAAGAGGGGAAAATGTAGACACCCTAAAAATACATACCTATTTCTAGCCTATTTCCATCCCATTAGAATTAATTAAATTAATTCTATCCTACTAGAATACATCCTTTTAGAATTAATTAAATTAATTCTATCATTTAAATCATAACCCTTTATAATTAATTAAATTAATTCTAATTACATACTCCTACCCTTTAGAATTAATTAATTTAATTCTATCATGCCCTTGGAATTAATTAAATTAATTCCTAACACCCTTTAGCTAATTTAATTAAACATTTATTTAATTAAATGGTTAATTATCCTCTCACAATTTATAACTAATTAAATTAGTTATTTAAATAATCCTATTTATCTACTCACACTCCACTTCTAGAACCCTATAATGGTGGGGGCAACAAAGCTACATGTACAACCATCTTCCACATAAAATCCAAACATTTTTAGCCCTTGTAAAGGTGGAAACTACATAGACCAAATCCTCTTGCTATTTCAAGAAATTATAATTATGAACTTGTAACCCATTTAAACCTTGATCCAATATTCATGGCCTCACCCTCCGCTATAAAAAATAGGCCATTCCTTTGCAAATCATCCTTGGAAGCTTTGTGTAAATGCAACCAATATCTGCCAAAATTGTTAGTTGCATCCTCATGTCTATCTGCTCATAGCATTTCCAATTTATACATTTGGAGATAAATTTCAAGAGCATCCAAAATCCTTTAAAATATAAGATTCTACAAGTTCAAGTACTTCACAATCTTACTTGAGGTTTGTAAGGAAAATCTTGGAGAAAGGTGTACTGTTTCATTTGTTTATCTTTCAACTTCATTGAGATCTTCACTACTCATACCCATACACACCCACACACACACAGAATTCCAAGAGGGAAATTATAATAGTACATGATCCTTATGGAGAGAGATTACAAATCATTCCATATTCCATGCATGATGATTGAACTTTTTTGAAATGCATGTGGTGGTTGCATTGTTGTCTTAGATGGTTATAGAGTGACATTCTATGACATGTTGCATAATTATGAATGCGTGCCCTAGAAATCCAAAAAACCTATAAGACTCTATATAGATGTTGAGAAGAAATGATGTTATATAATTATATGTGGGGACTACACAAGATTGTGTTGAGAAGTTAGTGCAATATTAACTAAGGTAAAATTAACACAAAAATGTGAGATGAAGGTGATGTTATGAGGATTTGAAGGTTCTTTATAGGGTGTAAAAGTGCGAGGTACTACGAGTAGTTGTGAATCCATGAAATTTTATGTAGATTTGTGAGAAAGTGTAATTTGACTGAGAATCAACATGTACATATAAATTGAGAGGGAGTGATGTAAAAATGCACTTAGTGAATGCTGATTTAAGAGGGGAATTACATTAGTGCATACACAAGGAGAGTTTATGGCTATACACAAATACACCGATCACCAATGCTATGATGAGATGTAAAAAGTAATTAGAATATGCACTTAGAATGAAATCATTAATTTTACCTTACACTTGCTAACATGCAATTTAAGACCTCACATGCTTTAGAATTATAATCTTGGCTAATATAGTGTTTCTCTTGGAATATTTGTAAAGTATATTATCTTTGGTGTAGTGATCTCCAAGGAGTGGTGTGAAGGTTAGTTGGTTTTAATGGATTATGGTTCCTTCACATTTATAAAAGACCTTTTATTGTTTGTTTACTCAACCAACCTCAAAATATTGGTAACATTAATGAATAAAAGTTATCTATTTGATAAATATGATTGTTGTCATATGAAAGATAGGTTCGTAGTAGGTGGAAACATTTGGGGATGATATTGTCCAAGGGATATGAACCTATATAGATGTCATAAAACTCATAAATCAAATACGTATCATTTCTATCTAGGTTGTAGGTTGGATTATGTATAATTTGTAATGATTATGATAGTGTTCAATTTAAGAATGAGCACAAACTACTAGATTAGAGAGTGTTCAAAATAGGTTGGATATGTTGGAGTAAGGTAAAATATATGTTAATGAACCAAATGTTGGAAATAACAACCAGGAAAACAAGGTTGTTTATTGTCATGATCATAAAACTATCCCTTGATTACCAAAGTAGAAATTTTTTCCTCTTCTTATCTTATTGTATTTTTTTAATAATTATTTATGTATGCTTGACACACACAAGTACACATGTGCACACACATACGCATGCATTTGCACACACATATGAACATGTACATAGACACACATGCACACATATATGTAAACACATAGGAATATGTAGTGCACATAGGCACACACAAGTACATGCAGGAACACATGCTTTATACACACACACATAGATCCCTACACAACAAACAACCAAACCCACACCAAAATGATAATAAATACTTAAATTTTAAACACTCTAGAGATTAAAACCACGACGAAGGGAAAATCTTGTACCAATATTCAAAGTGGCAAGAACTATAAAATGACATGATAAAAGTCCTTAAACATCACATGTAGAATAATTTCAGCCACGAAACCTATGGAATCTATAATTTTAATGATGGTTGGATTATTCTTGTTGGTCCAAAGTAAGACAACATGCACCTTGTGGAAGGAGTGCAACCGTGAGACATGCAAAGGGCTTGGAGGATGAGAAACTTAAGAGATACCCACTTAATTAAAAGGATTAAGAATTGCTTAACATTTTCATAGTTCACTAGATTGAAATAATCGAAAAAGAACTTTAGGTTACCACCATTACCAACCTCAATAAGTAGGGTGTTTACAAGAAGAGTAAAATATTTTGTAGTATAGGTGGTTGAAAACTTCATAGGTTTCCGGTTTCTCCTTTAGATCATAATTCTAAGCCATTTCTTGAGAAAATAAGGTTTGTCTATAGGGAATGAGAAAATTTCATCCAAGGGTTGGTGATACCCTTTGGCTCAACTACCAAAAGCACCACAATCATAAAAATTATGCAAAAACATATTACATTTTTCATAATAGATTCCATAATTGAATTAAGTACACTACAATTAAGGTTTATCTATCTTACCATCATAATGAGGGTAGCTTTGAAAGATTGTAGCCTTTTATTTTACACCATCGAAAGAACAAAACCATAGGTGGTAACATCATAGATCCTCTCTTTTATTTTGATTCAAAATTGGGATATGAACTCATCTTGGTTCTAAATCTTATCTTTTTTAGAGTTCATCTTCTCCAATGATGTTATAGATGAAGTCTAGAGTGCAGGTTGCATAAGGATTGAAGGCATATTTAATATAAGAATAAATCACATGGCCTTTATGATTGCATGTATCATGTGGATTATTAAAGCCATGTTTATGAATCTTCTTATTACTTGGCTTCTTAGGATTCCCCCTACCACCTTCTTACTACAGGTGCTCTGTTTGGAAATAATATCTAGCAGATATCATTGGTGGGAAATATAGAAGACAACGATTGGAAACCAAAGATCGAGATAAGGTAAAAACTAAAATAAAGAATGACATGTCAAAGAATGGTTGCACATTAATGTTGACATACTAGCATAAAATCTGCATACTCATACATCATCACACATGTTATATCTTGTCAAGTAATATTATATGAAGTCACTTCCATATTTCACGATTTAAGAAGTGAATGCTCAGTGGTACCAAAGTAGTGTCACGGGAGCTTAAATATTCTCCCTTTTCCAAGTTGGTGGCCACTAAGTTGGCCAAAAGATTAACTACCATGTTAGTTTATCTATAACAGTGGTGCAAACAAATAGCCTTTAAAAAGACCCTTCTTGATTGTAATATTGTCAATGGATATTTTCAATAAGTAGGATGTTGTACCAAGGTTATTAACAACATTAGTAATTAATAGGGAATCCCTTTCAACAATAAGTCTTGTAATTTTTAAGTCGATATAATCATAATTCCTTGCAAGAGGGCTCTCATCTCATCCTCATTGTTAGTGGCCTAAAGAATGTCAAAAGAAAATAGTTTACTCAAGGCTCCTAGATTACCTTTAAAGACTCCATTGAAATTGAGAATATAAAAATCCTTACGAGGAATTTATTATTGTCTTCTCTTCTCCTACTCTTGAAATTATTTGAAACATTATTACTCGACAAAGAAGATTCCATCGAATGAGGATGTCACTCATATCTTATGATGTCCTTTTTAAATAGTAGGACATTTGATTTGAAGAATTTCTACACCAAACTATCAACATTTTAAAAAAATGATCACTTGAAGAAAATGAATGCCTTGAAAAATTATGGCATTCCTTTTATTCGTAAAATACGAGATGAAAACTATTGGAAAGATGACCACATCTAAGTGGCCACGCCTTAACACAACCCTTCTATTAATATTATTGTTAAATTCAAATTTGTCTCAAATAATTTACCATACATATTTAAATAGATTGTATACAATAAATTAACTTAAATCTATTTTATAAATTAAAAATATAAAATTATTTCCATAATTATATATGTAACCCTAAGTTTAAATATTCCTCACACTAATCTATGGATTATGACTTCATTTTCCTCAAAACTCTAAAGCTTTAAAAGGTCACTTTTTTATCATCCCGAGCAATGTAGTCAACTTAACCTCCAAATAATAGAATCAACTTCTAAAATTGACCTTTTTTTCTTTCCAACATAGGTTTTGGAACAATTGTGTTAGTTTTAAATTTTTTCCTGCTTTTACAAGTTTAACTTTGGAATAATGAAAAATACCTTTATTTTACCAATCTTGATTTTTTGAAAATAGATTAAATTTAATTTTTATATGATTAAATTAATTTTTAAAGTTATTTTTTTTTTTAATTTAACATAAGACATATATTTTAAGAACAATGTGAACTTCAAAATTATATTTTTCCCCTTTTCTCAATATTTAACTTTGAAATAATAAAAATTCTTTATTTTATCAATGTATATATATATACACTAATATTTTTAATACACAATGAAAATAAACTATTACAACTTTTAGAATAAAACCCTTATATACCATAATTTATAATTCTAAACTCTTAATACATATCTTCTCATGCTTTTATAAAATCTAATCATATCATAAACATTTTTTCTCCTTAATTTTTATAGAATCAAATCCTTACTAAATCCATCTAATTTCAAGTATAACTCAAAATTTGTTTCCAACAAAATGTTCTGTAGAAGACATTTACCTTACCTTGATTAATCACCCCTTATCTATTAAGATACAACCATTTCCCAAGACAACAATCATTTCCCAACTTCCGAGAACATACAATCATTTCCCAGGGTTACCTTACATAACGGTTAGAGCAATGATTTCTTAACCTACAGCAAACTATTAATTTCCCATCCCTTTTCTACCGAAGATTTGAATCAATTATTTTCTGTACCTACCCAATTGGTAGGTAGAAGTTTTCACCTATTTATTTTCCCCTCCCATGACATTTTTCTCCAATCTCTTCTCCTGGTTATTCACATCTATGAAAGCCTTTGGAGGTGCAGCATTATTTTACTAATTTTTTCCGGCTGTGGAGAGCTCGAAATGGATCGAGGAAAGTCTCAGAGTAAGAGAATAGTGGGTCTTTCATTTTTTATTCAGAAATTTCCCTTCTGACATTACAATGATATTGCTGTGTTTTGGTTTTCTGCTATCTTAGTGCCCAGGCTGGTTCGGTCATCCAGCGTAGCTGAGAGTACAGGCACTAAGGGACTGGTTAGATCTTCGAGTGTAGCGGAGACCACAAGCAGAGGGGCTGACAGTGTGATTGTGCCCACAAGATGGAAGCCAACTCCTGAACAAAAACATATACTGGAATCTATGTTCGCCAATGGAATCAGAAATCCATCAACATCCTACATTACTGAGATTACTGCGGACCTGCAGAGGTATGGCAGGGTGGAAGGGAAAATGTGTTCTACTGGTTCCAAAATGCCAATGCCCGAGACAAACGCAAAAGGAACCATCACAAAGCAAACGTAGGTAGCTTTCATCTTCAGACAAATTAGTTATTGAGTTTTTTTGGTTCATGATTTTAGTACTAATCTGGATATAGGTATTTCAGCCTCCAAATGGCCTGCACTCTTTCGTTCATCTAAATGGCCTTCCCTGTTTCGTTCAAAGAAGTCATCTGACAAGAACCCTGCACATGTGAGTATTAGAATTCCAAGTTCCTTATTGATTTAACAGGTTTCAGCTGTCATTGCAGCATGGAACCAAATCTATAACGATGTTCATTGATATGCAGGATGATGATGAAGTGGATAGTGGCACTCGCAGGAATTCTTCCATAGATCCTTCTGAGATGAAAACCCTGGAATTGTTTCCTCTGCGTCCAGATGGAGGAGGATTTTAAGAGGCCATGAAGAAATAGTTCTTATTTTAAAGAGTTTTTGAATGACGAGGACTAGTATTTTGTAAATATATATAATCGTTCAGCTTAAACATTACATATGTTTGCCAGACTGACTGGCCAACTAACCAATGATAAATCCTTGCGAACATTTGTGATGGATAGGCTCTTCCATATATGACAGTGTAGAACAAATCTGGATGGACCTTAACTTGGAACTTAAAGAGCATTCAAAAGCAATGAAACTTTTTGTTCTGTGCATTTCAGATTTTCCCAGATTTTCGTTTGGGTGTAGTGACAATAAGTGCTGCCATTTCTGTTTGGGGAAATGCTATCACATTTTTATTTGTGTAACTGTTGAACTTTATTTGACATTTGATTTGTGAACAGTAAATAAAAAGATGAAACATCCTTTTTCATGTTCAAATATTAAGTTCTATACCTGTATTTGGATGGCCAGTGATTAACATTGTTTCGGAATTATTTGTTCATGGGTGTGCATTTCAGAAAATTTGCTGTGTTTCATTGTAACAAAAGCATCAAGTGAAAAGATGAGTTTCACATATGACAACAGATTATAAGACTCTAATATTTGTACAGTTTGGTCATATTCAATTTTGATGTTCTAAATTAGGGTTTTGAGTTCAAACCACATGGAGATTGTTTCAATGTTTTCACTACTTTCTTGCTGCTTTATTCTTGTTCTATCTACTATTTGGCTGAATTGAAAAATCTTGAAATCTTCTAAATACTCCTCCTTTAAAGAAAATGAGAACTATGGTTCTTTTACGGTGATACTGATTTGATTAAGATGGGTCAATTTGTTTTTTTGGAGCTTCATATTAGGGTTATTTTTTTTTTTATTTTAAACGAAAAACAGACTGTGTTGACTTTCTTGTTCAATTTTTAATTCCAGAGTTTAATGTTGAATTAAAAAATCTTGAAATCAATGTTGTGAAATTCGCATAGTCATGTTATTATATGTTTCTAGGAATATTTAGGGCAGAAAAATAATCTGCCAAAGGTTCATAAATTTTATTTTTACTCAACACAAGCCAGTTACAGTTCAGAATCATAAATTTCTGTATTTTGTTTGCAACCTGAGAGTACCGTTAATACTAGAAAATACCAATATCATGTGGTTACCAAGAAGTAAAGAAAATCGGTATCACTAATTCTTTTCACATTGGAATTGTAAAATTGAAGATGGCTACTGAATCTTTCAACGGTAAAGAGATTTTCTTCTTCTTCGAGGAATGTTGTGATTGGCGGTGGAATGATTACAATTTTCTAGGGAAGGAGCAGCGGTTAGTGTTGGCTTCTGTCGTTGACAAAACCGTGTTTACAAAAATGCCGTTTCTCCAGCCGCCAAAACCAGAAGCTTCCTGTCCAAGCAACGTTAAAAAAACATTTGATGATCTGCTAATGAAATATGGCCAAGTGTAATATAATATCATCAGTTAATGGTACCGAGGAGAAGTGTGGGTGAGCTGGAAGGTTGAGTGCTTTTTAATGGAGGGTTGCAGTTGTTTCACATTGATCAATAAATGTCATATTAATCTGGAGTCAAAACAATTTTATAAAACAAACTGTGAAAATAGCAAATGGTTTGAAATTTGAACTATAATCGTCCATGTATAGTAATTATATGCATGCAAAAGATGATTTATCTTTCAAGGGATATATGGAGGACTGTATTCTCTTCTAATATTGTTCTCACAATAGAAGTACTATGGAGTATGAAATGGAAAAGAATGTAGATACACCTGTTTACAAAGCTATTGGTGTATAATATTCATTTTCTATCCTATGAATCATTCTAACCATTTAGTATAATTTATAATTGAACTAGATTCTCTCACTTATTATTACCATCTTTTGTATGGGGTAGTAATTGGATTTAAAGTAATCAAATTAATTGAAAATGTTGATTGTTTGGTCATTAGCTCAAATTTTATTTAATTTTGTTTATTAGTGCTTCTAATCACCCTATGAGATATATTATGACATAGTTTTGCTATAATTATTACATGTGTAGTAATTGTTTATCTAGAAATTATAAGAGACATGTCTTAGTTATTTTAAATCGGCTATAATCGTATGTATATGTGTTTGTGTGTATATATCCTTGAATTTAAAATATGATTGAAATTGATTATTATAATAAATGCATTTAAAGTGGCTGCATTGGTCCCTATGAGGTAAAAATGTGGATGTGTGTTCTAGGGGCACCAATGTATCTATTTTTGTGATGATTTTGAGGTGTTTAGGTGAGAATAGAGCTTGCAAATGGGGGTATTTTAGAAGTTGTTTGATCTTCATACTATGTATATTCCCTTGTTGTGATTTTTTAATGTATTTATATATCGATGATTGTAAAAATTTAGAATGCATGGATTTTATTAAATTTTGAGTTTCAAAGATGTATATTTATTGCTAGACATAGAACCATTCATTAATTAAACAAGTATGTGAGGTAAATAAAGATAAAGAACAACATTGGAACATAAAATCATCAAGTAGAACATAAAATCCTTACACTATTAAAAAAATAGTGGCAACAATTTATTTGTTATGATTTTCTTACTTACAAAATGAGATATAAGAATTACAAACTCTCTAGCTTATTTATTTATTAATAAATAGTTTTGCATGTGTTGTCATGTGTTTTTGCAAGGGAAAAATTCAAGTTGAAAATGCGACACCTTTACCCTAATGTCAAATTTTTTTGTTTGTAAATCCTCCTAAACACCTCTCTAGGTTAGTTTTCCTTCACGTGTCGTGCCTATCCTATCCTTTCAAGTACCCATATGTGTTGTAATAACCTTGCCCAAATGTTTGAAGTATGAAAAAAATTCCATGGATTTCTTCCAGTGAAAGAGCTTCTCAAGGTAAATTCTTTAGTAGGCCTAGAAAGGTTATTTCTAGCCTTTTTGGAGCAGTGTGCATCCCTAAATAGAGTTGAAGGTCCAAATTCATCGGAAGTGGTATTGATGAGATAAGAACATATTGAAAGTGGTTTAGGAAGATTAAGGAAGTTTATGGAGGTTTGGAAACAAGTTCAGTGAAAGTGGGTTTTTGAAGGTGAAGGAACTTGTAGTTCAAAATAGTGCCTAGGCTTCGGAAGATGATTCTGAGAGCTCCATAAATATTTATATGTCAAAAAAATACCATTGGAAATCTATTCAATACTCTAAATGATGATACTTTCATATTTTCATAAGACCTGTACTTCTTTCCACAACCTATTTTCAGTAGACACACCCTGTAGTTATGAGAAAAAGGATATTTTTAAGGATGTTGAAGGAAGAATTGGAACATAGGATCCATCCCATTCATCTCAAAAGGTTTTTTGGAGTCAAGTTCATATAAAAAGTTCTAAAAAAGTCCTTTGGAATCTCCTGAACTTTGTCTTTAGGGCTCTCCTCAAGGTAAGCTTTTGGGACTTAGTCATTTTCACTGGTGGACACATGTCAACCTGAGGTGAACGCATATTTTTCTGTCCCATATGTCCCATCCCTTTGGGACAATTAGGACACTAAAATGTGCCCAACCCCAGTTAAGCCCCTTGGACCTCCACATGACCCTAAAAATCCTCTACAAGCTCTTTTACCTAGTTTTTAGCCCTCCTATTGTGCAATCACAGCTTGACACTTGTCAACCCATGGTGAGGGTGCAATTTTATGCCCCATCTATCCCATCCCTTTTGGATAGTTGGGACGAGAAAATGCGCCCCTCTTTTATTGTCCCATGGTTCTTCACGCGACTTGAAACAGCTCCGTATGACATTTTAAAGCTCTTTTCCCTCTCTTCCTAATCGAACCATAGCTTGCCACTTGTCACCTCCACATTAGGGCACATTTTTCTACCCCATATATCCCATCCCTTTGGGATAGATAGGACAAAAAAATGTGCCCCACCCTGCTCATGCCATGGTTCTTCAATAGACCTAGTCTCATCTTCGAGTGCTAATTTCAAGCTTTTTCTTTCTCCTTAATCGAGAAATCAAACCCTGCCACTTGTCATGATCACATCAAGGTGCATTTTTATGCTCCATATTTCTCTTCCCTTTGGGATATTTAGGACAAAAAAACTCACCCCATTCCAAGTTGGTGGAAAACCTAAAATTTCACTAAGTTTGTTAACTCACCACTTCTTCTCTCTCTCCCTTTGTGAATAGAAAGTGTTTTTCAGGAAGATATACAAATTGTAATAACTCATTTCCCCTCCATATTTCCTCCATGTTTCCATGAATGCTGCTACAAAACACCGAATAAACCTGCAATTTATCCAAACACTATGCCATTTTTTTCTCTAGATTGACTACATGCTCCAAAACTAAAAAAATTATGTCTTTCAATCCGGTGAATGAAACTCAACAATATTTTCATAGTCATTCCTCATCCTAGGTGCCTTCAGGAAGAAAGTAACTACAAAATAAAAGATGCTATGATTTTTAATGGAAGCAAACCCTATTTTTCTGCCCTAACTCTTTCCTTTTCAATTTCCAAGCATTAAGCAGCGGTTTGAACCGAAATTTTGAGCACGAGTCTTAGAAGTGAGCCTATTCCACTAAAATTATTTTCATTCTAATTTGAGGTGGGAAAGTGGAATTTTTAAAATAGTAATTATCTGGTGCCCTCACTTACTATAAATATAAACTTTCCTAAAAATAAAATCCTCTCAGAATAGTGCACTAAGGAAACAACAGAGATGAAAAACTAGGTAGTTAAGATCAAAAATAAAAAAGAACAAAAAGCAAAAAGCAAAAAGCAAAAAACCAAATTTTTTTTTCTAAAAGTAGAAAGTTTCCAAGAACATCAAAGGAAAATATGTGAAAGTGTTGCTAGCATGTTAGAGGTTCCAGGTGTCTGAGTCCAAGAAAAAAGTAGTATTTCACAAAATAGCATCTCTTGAACCCTAACTGCTAAAAATAGAAAGCCCTTATTTCGAGTGCAAAAAGTTTTTGTCATTTATTTTTTGGCCTCTCTTGCTAATTTTTCATAAGTGCGAAGTTAAAATTCTCTAGTCTCGAGCCCATTTCGGAATTGATGTCGAATACATGGGTTTGGCTGACAACGATGTTTCCCATATGGACCTGGATGATGTCAAGAACAAGATGCTAGGTGGACCAAGGGATCATGTAGAAGAGAAATTCTACACAAGTGGGTTATATGTTGCAAGTGGTCATCCCATATCCGTTCAAATCACAAAGTTGGTATTGGCATGTTCCCACCATTATGATCATGTGTAATGTCCCCTTTCCTATGCCTAAGGCCTAAGGGCCAATTCGAGTCCAAGCCTTGGTCATACCCAAGGGGCTATGGATGCGGGGAGCTATTGGGTATGAATATCTAGTCCATTTTGTTATATTTCTTCATTGACATAAGCATAAAGTGTTTTGGAGGGACTAGATATTATGTTTTGTCATTAGGAAGGGGCTACATGACACTTAATATTATAATTTTTGTTGGGGGTCACTTTTAGACCATGGCGACTTAAAAGGGGAAAAGTGACTTAAGTTACTTTTATTTTATTGGCCCTTCCAAGGGAAAAATGTGACTAGGGTTTATTGGGGCTCTTTTGCCTTGGAGAAGTTATATAGGGAGTTGGGGAAAAAGAAAAGATTCATCTTTGCATACCTAATTATCTTCTTTCATGTGCAACTGTTGTTTGCAAATCTACAACTTGTGGAGTGAAATCCCATAGGAACCCTAGCTTCGGTGGTGAGAGATCCATCCCTAGCTAGCAAGGCATTCTTTAGTAGTGAGAGATCTACCCTAGCTTGTCATTTTGGAGCTGTTTTTAGCGCTGATCTACAAAGATATTTTCAGAGATTTCAGAGGAAGAGGTTTAAGGGTTTTGGAGACATTTGGGGAAGATAATCAGAGGGTTTTCAGATCAGATTTATGGCAGCCATTTGAGCAGGGTTTAGCATCACTTAGAAGGCCTTTTCATCAATTTCCAACCCTTTTCCAAGCTAGGTGACTTGTTTGGAATATTGCAGCCTTTATTTGGAGGGTTTCCAGTTGGCCATTTTTAGATCTAAAGGTTGAAATATCATCTCCTATATTTGTAAATGTTATTTCCAAAGTCTCATAATTTTTGCACTTGTATTTGGAGAGTTACGAATTTTAGAAGTTTTCCAGTTGTCTAGGGCACGCTGTAATTTTCTGGCAGCATTTTATTATCTGAAAAATTCCAAAAATAGTTTCCTTGTGTTCTTTATAATATTATCAATCTCTCTTTAAATTTTCAAGTAATTCAGTTGGATATCTTGGGAGATATTAAGTTTCTTTAGTTCGCTACCCTAACTGTAAAAATTGGCAAAAATCAATATTTTATTTGGCTACAAATTTTCAATATTTTGTGCATTTTTAAGTGGTATCCCATAAGGGATATTTCAGTGGTATCATAGTTGTTGTTCCTCCAGCATGTGTGGGTTAAATATGGTAGTTTGGAAAGATCTCAATGTGGGTTTTATGAAGGAAATGTTCACCAACATGGTGAAACAACAAGAAGCCACTAACCTTTATTTGAGCTAGCTCACTCAAATTTGAATCAAAGAAAATCTTGGGACAATAAAGGTGAGAACAATAATAAAGGGCACCCAATAGAGGTGATTGATGAGGATTCTTGTTGGAGGAAATATCAATCTTTGAGTAAGGGTTTCAAAGATAATATGTCATTTCCAGATTATTGCATGATGAAGATTGGTAGCAAGCCCAAGCAAGGTCATCATATGCCAGTACCTGAATTACAAAAGAACTCATTTGAACAACCAATAACAACACCACATGAGGTAATTTCAGATGATGGAGATAATGCGGATCCAAAGATGATTGAAGACCAAGTGAAAGAAGAAGAAGCTTCTAGTGAAAAAGATATTTCAATCCAAAAGGTACCTATCAATCCTCTAAAGAATAAGTCATTATCATATGGGATGGATTTACCAAACAGTAATGAGCATAAATTTGTGAAAGGTGTTGATTCTTGTTCCACTTATTCTCCATCTAAAATCATGAATCACAATAGGGATGGTGTTTTGGAGGTTTCTAAATCAGCAATAGAAGGTGAACCTTTTGATGATATTCTTTATAAGGAGGTTAGTAGTAGCATGGATGTATTTCATCATCTTCATCCTATATCATTACAATAGTTTTATCATGATGGTATTCAACCTATTGTTGATAAGAATGCTAAGAATTTGGTACATCAAAGTCAAGTCATCATGAAGACAAAGAGTGATGATCTTATTTATGAAGAGATACAAGAGAAGCAAAGATGGAAGACCTTACATGATACAAGGGTTCATGGGCATTATAAGGTATGGGATCCTAGTAATATGTTGCAATTATCCAAAACTATCAATTCTGATTTTGAAAACTTTGTGACTGATTTCATAAGCAAAAGAAGGAATTCAAATGTGTCTTTTGGGATTACAAGTGTTGGCAAGCATGATTTCTTCATTGGAGACTCCGGTGCAAGAAGGGAGAGTACCTCTCAAGGTACTAGCGTTGGTTTTTAATTGCTAAAAAAGGTAAGAGAATATTTTTTAAATCATCTTCAGTCTTCTGGACTGTGTATAACAACAGCCATAAAGAGAGGAGAAAATGCTTTATTAATAGAGCCCATGAATGATTTTTATACCAGATTCATGGTGGAACCCTTGGAAGGGTTAGTGGGGGCATTTGGTCCTCAAAGTGCTCAAAGAATCAAGGTGCACTTTGCTGTTAAAAAATAAGAGTTAAATTCAAGGTGCATTCATGACTTTAGCATCCTAAGGTATGAGAATGGTTACCATTTTCCTAGCTTGTTGATTTCTCCTATGTTGTTACCATGTTTCTATTATTTGGGACAACATTTACATGCTTGGATGATTGAGGAAGACTATTTCATAATCACATTTCAAGGTATGCTAGATGGGATAAACACATCCTCCATTCACATTGCTCTTGATTAAGCTAATAAGCATATGTTGGCAAAGAAAATAATGTAGGAGCCCATGATATTGAAAGGACATGAGGTATGTGGTATATTTATTGTGGTTGAATTTGCTAGAGGTAATAATGTTTTTGGGATGCAATGGTTGCATGATGTTAAGGAAGACGATGATGCATGGGTTGAAAAATCAAAGGAGAATGAATATGTTGATCATATATCAAAAATATGAGTTGCAAAGGTATGATGAGCAGCCCCAATTATGCTATTTCAGATGTGTTGTCTTCTCTCATGATGAGAATCAATGGGTACAACAAAAGGTATGAAGTTCCTTATGATAAATTTTATGGATGCATGAGTTCTAATGTTGATTTCCCTTTCTCTTGCATTTACAATTAATTGAAAATATGGGGAAAGAGAATAAATTATGATGAGGAAGTAGCCATGTGTATTCCCCACATAGAAGGAATTGATGAGTTATGTCCATGGAAAGATATGTCTTGCACAAATAAGGTAACACATTTCTTTATTGTCATTAAGAGATGTGAAGTACTTGAATGTGTTTATACATTTGGGTTACTTGAAGTTGGAATCATTCATTGGACATATTGGCTTCCATCTTTTGGGAAATTTACATTCATCCCTCATGTGGATAAACTAAAAATTTTCAAGGAAAAATAAAGAAATCAGATTTCATGGTATACAAGGGCAGATTGCAAAAGATGTGATTGGTGAAGAAAGAAGCATGTCGTTGCAGTGGTTGAATTGTGAAGGAACTCAACCTCTTGTGGATCATGGTGACATCACAAGGTATGAGACAAGTGGGATATTTGATGACTCCTATTCTGACGGATTGTTTGCTGCAGACACATAGCACACCATGATGAATTATGTGGAGAGTGAGTCGGATGATGTTGAATTGGGGAAAGTTAGATATGATGGAGACTTTGACTCTAGATGGGGTGAGTGGAGTCATGGATGTGGGTGTAACTAGTAGTGTTACACATGAGACAGTTACAGAGATTGGGATTACAAGTTCAGATCATCCGAGTTTATCATTATGTTGGTTATCTGAGGTTTCGGTAGACTGGAGATCTCATTTTCTTATTGAATACTCCAGAACCGAACCGACACACTTGTGAGATTGTGGATGGTCACATACATGCAAGATGAAAACTACAGATTGGAGGATGAGATGATCTCTATTAGGGAAGATTGTACGTTGTGTAAGATTCATGGTTGAGGATGGAGATATTACGACATGTGCATTGTTCTTCCATGACTGGGCACTTGAGCTTCGATGAGACCTACAGGTTCATGTCAGAGAGGTTCATATGGCATAGGTTGAGGGAGGATATCCTCAACTTTATACAAGCATGTACGGTTTGTCACTATGACAAGTCAAAGCTTATGGGTTCATCATTTTTTGAATTGAGATGGGATAACACTCTTATGTATTTTACTGCTTCTATGCCCGGTGAGAACTTCACCCACGTGTTAGTCAGTGGAGAGATAAAATTGACTCATGGTTATTCAGTAGGTTCACATTCAGTGTAGGAGGTGGACTATGTGGAGCTGATATTTCGGTTGACTGTCTATTGAGTCTTGGGACTTTTCCCCCACGAGACACATTGAGATACATTATGAGGAGCCTTGCTCTCACACGAGTGTAGGTCATGTGGGAGAGTTAACACCATTTGTGCATATATAGGTTGTTTCACAGGTTGATTCAGGGGATTCTACAGATTCAGAGTGGATTTTCATACCCAAGAGTTGATTGGAGAGGCAGTGAGTGATCACATGATGATAGCCTTGCATTGGCAGGGATTGGATAGATTGGCAATTTTGGTGTGGGTACCAGTGGAGAGTCGGTTTGGGTATCATTCTACTTCACGGAGAAACATTGCTCTCAATACAATATGGAGGTCATGATGACTACATGGGGTTTCTTGGTTACTTTGGATTACACCAATCTTTGGTTGATGGCAGGGTGAGGTGGAGAAACTTACTTTGTGGTATTCAACTTCTGACATTATGATGACAGATAATGCTTGGGGTCAAGCATTTCTTGGGAAGGGAGGATTGTAATGTCCCCTTTCCTACGCCTAAGGCCTAAGGGCCAATTCGAGTCCAAGCCTTGGTCATACCCAAGGGCTATGGATGCGGGAGCTATTGGGTATGAATATCTAGTCCATTTTGTTATATTTCTTCATTGACATAAGCATAAAGTGTTTTGGAGGGACTAGATATTATGTTTTGTCGTTAGGAAGGGGCCACATGACACTTAATATTCTAATTTTGTGTTGGGGGTCACTTTTGGACCATGGTGACTTAAAAGGGGAAAAGTAACTTAAGTTACTTTTATTTTATTGACCCTTCCAAGGGAAAAATGTGACTAGGGTTTATTGGGGCTCTTTTGCCTTGGAGAAGTTATATAGGAGTTGGGGAAAAAGAAAAGATTCATCTTTGCATACCTAATTATTTTCTTTCATGTGCAACTATTGTTTGCAAATCTACAACTTGTGGAGTGAAATCCCACAGGAACCCTAGCTTCGGTGGTGAGAGATCCATCCCTAGCTAGCAGGGCATTCTTCGGTAGTGAGAGATCTACCCTAGCTTGTCATTTTGGAGTTGTTTTCAGGGTTGATTTACAAATATATTTTTAGAGGTTTTAGAGGAAGAGTTTTGAGGGTTTTGGAGACATTTGGGGAAGATAATCAGAGGGTTTTCAGATCAGATTTACGACAGCCATTTGAGCAGGGTTTAACATCACTTAGAAGGCCTTTTCATCAATTTCCAACCCTTTTCCAAGCTAGGTGACTTGTTTGGAATATTGCAGCCTGTATTTGGAGGGTTTCTAGTTGGCCATTTTCAGATCTGAAGGTTGAAATATCATCTCCTATATTTGTAAATGTTATTTCCAAAGTCTCATAATTTTTGCACTTGTATTTGGAGAGTTACAAATTTTAGAAGTTTTCTAGTTGTCTAGGGCACGCTGTAATTTTCTAGCAGCATTTTATTATCTAAAAATTTCAAAAATAGTTTCCTTGTGTTCTTTATAATATTATCAAGCTCTCTTTAAATTTTCAAGTAATTCAGTTGGATATCTTGGGAGATATTAAGGTTCTTTAGTTCTTTTGCCTAGCTTGTAAAATTGGCAAAAATCGGTATTTTATTTGGCGCACATTTTCAATATTTTGTGCATTTTAAAGTGGTATCCCACAAGATATATTTCATCATGATAATCGAATCATAAGAGTAGATGATAACTAGATCTTGGCGGTGCTCACTTTGTTAGCGAGAAAATTTGTTAGGTGGACAAATTGGTGGGTATCCACCAATGTTCTGAGACCCTAGGTCCCTCTACTTGAATGGTGTAGATCCATTTATTACACATGAATGAAATAAAAATATTTAGGTGGTCTAAAGGCTGGGGATCCAACAAGAACACTCCATTGAACTTGTGGAAAAATCTTACAATTACTTGCAAGGGAGGAATTTTCTAAGTGAGTAGGAAAGGGAGTGGGAAAAATAAAAGGGGAATTTATATCTCAGGTATGAAATCATATTCCTGCAGACATTAATTAGAGTACATCAACACACATATATAGAAATAAAACAACTTTCTTATTGGAAACAAGACAATATAAAATTAGGAAAACAAAGTTTCGATAATTCTCTCATTAAAAAAGCAAGAAATTGCTTTCTTCTTCATTGATATTTTAGCAAAGTTGTACATTCTTCATTGATATTTTAGCAAAGTTGTACATAGTGAGAAATAGAAGAACATAGAAGGGGGAGAATGGAGGAAATTTTAGTATCTCATTTGATTTACTTCAAGTATTAATATCTCCTTAAGCATACAAAATTGACAACCCTTAAGAATGAGGGTGCCATTACAATTTATAGATTTTGAGAAGACTCTTCACCTACCCCCACGTGACCTTTCATTTGTCCTTTCCACTCGTGACTCTTGAAATTCCTAGGAAAGAACATTAAGTCCCCTTTTATTAGTTAAGGGTGACTTATTACATTTTAGATTATAGTCACATTAATGAATAGGATGAATGTCATGATTGCTCACAACGAAGAATTAGAAAGGGGTAGAGAAGAGGAGGAAGAATGAAGAAAGAAAGGGGAAGAATGATCCATAACATGAATGGGTTACCTCCGCTTTTGATGAAGATATTGCTAATGCCGATCACAGATTCTTCCTTTTACATGGTGCACAAAAACCCTGGACCTCAAAATGAGTGTTTTAAAACAATTTTCCAAGACCTCTCAATGTGAGCTCGGGATGGACACGAGCACTACTCACGATGATCCTCCTTGATACTTGATTGATGAAACTCCTTAGCTTAATGAGATTACCCCAACCAAATTATTTCAAATCACCCAGATCACCAAGAGATGAAGATGAATCAACTTGTTGTATCCTACGATGCTTTGCCTTGCTTCTGGACACTGTTGAGCTCAAGATGATGCTTCCATGAACCTTATGAAGTTCTTATTTCTCTATTTGAGTTGTGAAGTCATCCCATTACCTGTGGAGAGTCCAAAAGTGGAAATATGAGTGAAAATGGAGTCATCTCGTAACTTTCGCACCCAAAATGAAGTCTTTCTATTTTTAGCATGTTTTTTTATCAAGACATGCTATTTTGGGAAAAATTTTGTTTTTGTATTGTCTTTCAATTTTAAATCTTTTTTGACTATCCCGGGTGATCCAAAATTACAAAATAGGGGAATTAATATTTTTAACATGTGGAGGAACATAGAATATGCTATTTTTAGTAAGTGAAAAATGGACTTAGTTTGCGATGGGAACATTATTTTTAGATTCGGCTCTTCGTTGTGATCTTGTGCTCCAAATTTCACTATGTTTTACCTATCGGAATTCTTGTAAATAAAAAATGAAATTTTCCCTAGTGCGGGTTTCAGGAACAAAGCTACCATGACATCCATTAATGGATTCACTAAGCTTTTTACAACGTTCTTTCCCATGCTAGATTACAAAGATATCAACTTCATTAGGATATGTTTTTAACTTGGGCTTTGTGCTCACATTTTTAGCTTGATCCTTCTACTAGAGTGATGGGAAATCAAAGGAATGAAATTCGAGGCACAAAACAGATGGTTTTGTTCCCATTAGATATATGGGGAATCAATTTAAATAATAAAATTGCTTCTTGATGGCCTCTAAAAATGGATAAGTTTGTTAAAAATCTCACCTTGATTCGTGCACCGTTGTAAGATATGATTTTTTCTTCATTTTTGGTCAAGAAGTCAATCTGGAAAGAAAAGACATGGTTTCTATAGAAAAGGCAACCTTTGAGTGTTTTTACAGTAATGAACCTGTTGGAATGGTGGAGGAATGAAGAAATGGAGAGGGGAAATGGACTTTTGCAAGTTTTCTTCTAGCAGTGAGTTCACGGGCATTCATGGAGAAGTAAAGACGACAATTGGTTTTTTCCAAAAATGAATTTTTTAAATATTCATGATGTTCAACATAATTTTATGTCATAACTATCCCAAGGGGATGAGATAATTGGTGCACGAAATTCACCTCAACATGAGCTTGACAAGTTGCATCTTGAGATTGGACGGTGAAGGAGAGAGAAAATCACTTTAAAACACCCCAGTGGTCTGAAACTAGGTCACACGGGTGACAAGGGAAAGGGATAGGCTTGGGAACATTTTTGTCTCCCAACTATCCAAAGGGGACATGATAGTTTATGAAAGAAAATGCACCCTCACATGGGCTTGAAAAGTGGAGGATAGTCATTTGTAGAAGCGAGACGGGAGAGGAGTTAGAAAAAGGCTTGTAGAACACCTTCTGGGGTCACATGAAGAACCAAGGGACTATCTTAGGATTGGGCACATTTTTGTGTCCCAGCTGCCCCAAGGGGATGTGACATTTGGTGTAATAAAATGAGATTTGATTTATTGATGACAAGTGCCACCTTGGGATTCAATGATGGGAAGGGCTAAAAATGAGAGCAAAGGGGCTTATCTAGCTAGTTTGAGATCCATCGGGGTCACATGATGATCCAGGGGGCTATCTTGGGGTTGGGAACATTTTTTTGTCACTTTTGTTCCAAGGGATGGGATAGTTGGGACAAGAAATTATGCTTATACACTGGGAGTGAAATGTGTCCACCCAAAAAAATGACTAAGTCCTAAGAGCGTACCTTGGAGAGCAACTTGACGGAGACATATCTTGAGCATCCGGAGGTATTTTCAAGAACTTCTTTATATGATCTTGATTGGAAAGAGCATTTTGAGAAGGATGGGATGGGACTAACATGGGGGATAGGTTGACCTGGAGGGGTCTCTGGGAAGGTCTACAATGAAATTTTTTAACACTAGGGTACAGTTTTCCCGTTTTCAAGTTGAATTTTTCCCTTGCAAAAACACATGACAATAACTGGATCTCACGTGGAGACTTATTCTAGATTGAAAAAAGTGAGTACAAGATGCTGAAGGAACTCCAAAATATTAGTACATAACTTTGACCAGTGCCTCACCATTGGGATTTATAAATTCACTTTGTAAAACAAGAGATAGACTTGAAAGGAGAACACACACACACACAACAAAAAGGAAACACACCACACCGAAAAGTAAAAACACACACAACAGGTAAAGGGAAACATACATACCTGAATCACCTATGGTACAATGTAGGGGAAAACCCTCTTTCACTACAGAGTTTTTTCTTCTCAGAGGTTACCCCTGAATGGGTAACATTGAGTGATGATGTTTCACAAAGCCGTTGAATGCAGTTTAATAAATTAGCCTCCTTTCCTTAACTACTTATGAAAGTTAGGTTATTTTATGACTCTTTGTATATTTAGGAGGAGTGAGCCTACATTATCTCTTAATTTCTCATAGCTTAAATTAGAAATTACATTTTTATCATTATCTTGGGAATTAGTTTCAAATTAAAAATTGCCTTCCATGTTCACCCACATTTCTGATATCTCATTTTTCATCTCATCATTACCCCAAAACTGATTTTTGATTGGGTTGTTTGAATTTTATAACTTATCTTCTTTCCCACATTCATTATTATTGAAATTTTTTTATTTATAGGCCTTGAATTCATCTATCTCATTACGAGGTGTTTGGAAATAGAGCAAGGGGTTATACATAACCTCATACCTATCTTACAAGGCCATGCCATGAGTTAAGAGGTCCAGAATTAGCTCGGATCTTCTATACCCTCTCTGCATCTTTCAATATTTTTACATGGAGTCCTTTGAAATTTCCAAAATCTCACCTTCACATTCATTCAAGGAATCTTCATTTTTAAATTCAAGGCAACCAATTGGAGGGATTTCTTTATCAACCTAAAAATCAAGGCATTCTTCTACTTCTTTGTCAAGGGGATCCCCAACTTCAGGGCCTCAAAACTCTTAGTTTCATCATGGAAAAAATCTTCCTCTTGAAACAAAAAAGAAAACTTCAATTTTATCATTGCATCCATCGACCACTAGCTCAATAGGGACATCAAATTTTTCATCTTGCTTTATTTAATTATTATCAAATTTAATTTTGGGGAGAATTTAGAATTAGCTTCACACCTATCTTGCAAATCCATGGCTCGCATCAATAGTTCAAGACTGAGCTAAGGATCTTCTATTTCTTCTGCAGCTCTTAGGAGTTCTTGCAGAGTCTTCTTTCAAACATTTCAAAGGATCATCATAAGTTAGCATTTATTCTTCATATATGACATGATTAAGAGAGTTTTTATATTAAAATGGGAATGAGAACACCTCCTCATCATGAGGGAACATGTCAGCTGATTTTTTTGCTTGAAATTCATCAAGAACCATTTCCTCTTCTTCATGGCTTGCATCATCCGAAGTAACTCGGGGATATCCTCTTACAACTCAAAATTTCTCAATAATTATTTAAGATCGATACCTCCTCAACAAGGGATGCTTGGTCCTATCAAGGTGGGAATCTCATCCTCCTCTTGATTGTTATGAAATGATTCATCTTCCTGCTATTCAGTATATAACTTTAGCTTACAGTATTTGCTGAATTTTGCCTTTGTGTATCTCATCTTTTTCATAGGAAGAAACTTCTCCATATCTCCTTTAACCAGGGATGGTTATAGAAGACCAATTCATCTAGATTTTTCCTCCCAATTCTCGGAAGAATCTTCTACCTAAAAAAATTCCAAATGAAGCTAGAATGTCTGCTACAAAGATAGTCATTGACACCTTCTTGTCAGGAATTCAACTAGAGCCACCTCTGCATCATTGATCTTTCCCACAAGTGGGACTTCCTTTGATTCCATGGAGTAACAAGAGTAACTCATCCATGTAAAGGTGTGTTGGTGCTCAAAAAATTTTCACACCGTTTTGCCATTGAAAATCTATCAATTTACGGCCTTTGCCATATTTTATCTCCCCATGTTGTGCCTAAGAAGTCTTTTCCTTCCTTTTGTTGCCATAATCAATCTGTTCTTGGGTCGAGGATCACATATGGATCCATGGTTGTTTCCTTGTTTCTCTGTTTGTCTAGAAAGGGTCTATAATTTGGGTCTCCCATTCTCTGTTCATCTAAAACCCAGGCTCTCCTGTTCTTTCCGCTTTCCACAGTCGAGATTTTTGTCCTTGTCATTTTTGCCCTAAATACTTGAGGAAAAATGAATGGATGTAGCTCGGAGGAATGTATTTGAGCCTTGTAACATTTATAAATTCTCTGTCCTTGGAGAAAATTTCATCTCTAGGCTCAAATGGTCGTTTTCTACATTTTACGGTTTGACGGGCATTTCTCTGGTCAAATTTACATCCTTACATCAACAAGAAACGTGGCCTCTTTTGGTTGGATGCGGCTTGGTGGGGTACTTTAATTTTTTATGAATTGCCTCAACTTGAAAACTTGTCTATGTGGAAGAACGACGCTCATTTGAAGATTTGCTTTTTTGGTTGGCCTTGGAGTTATACCGGGAGGACACGTGAAGGTTTCCATTGCTTTTTGGACTTAGATAATTTTTTTATGCAAACCAAGATACTATTTAGTGGGACAAGGACACGTGGTGAGCCCAGGCTCGTTCAGGGTCTCTACTTTGGGTACCATTTTGAAATTATGCCATGAAGACATGTGGAGGCTTCACTGGTCTTCCCATACTTAGTCTTTTTCAAAAGATTTTGAGAGGCCTAGGACACGTGGAGGGACCGCGCATGTTTGAGGACTAGCCCTTGAGTTTTGTTTTAAAGAAGCACCAGGAGGACACTTGGAGGCCTCCGCTCACTTTGCATTTTTCTTGGACTTTTCAATGGCCAAAGGAGATTGCCTTGGACCCTGACACATGGCACCTTCCGTTGAGATTTAAGCCTTCAAACATATTTTTTTCAGGAGCCAGGACACTTGGTGAGCCCGCGCTCATTCAAGGTCTTAGCTTTTGGGGAACATATAAAGATGCACCATTATGACATGTGGCAGTTTGAAAAGTAAAAGGGGCGGGAAGCGGACCATCGGAGGCAACTTGGATTTTTGCCTCTTGTCACCAAAAGGATTAAAACATCAAAATGGCCCATAGACCCGACAAAGAATAGTCAAAATTTTTCCCCGGTCAACGGCGGAGGTGCAGACTTTTGGGGAAATTTGGAAAAGTTTCATTTCGTGGAGAAAAGAATTAAAAGTGTAAAATGAAGCGTGGTTCCACTGGGACCCACATTAGGGGCTAGAAGCGGAAGGGCGGAGTTGCGGGGGAAACTTGGAAAATTTTCCTTTTCCAAAAAGAGATGAAATAACAGAATTTGGCCATGGTTCCTCTAGGGCCCACCTTAGGACACATGTCAGGCTCATTTCTCAAGGGCAGAGGTGCGAAGCAAAATGTGAAAATTTACTTTTTTCAAAAGATTGCAAAAGGAAAAAGGGAACTCGCAGGTCCGTTTTAAAATGGATCTCCCACATGGATGATCCAAATTCAAAATAGAAATCAACGATAGCTGTGCATCTATATCTGATTTTTCTACCATTTTCACTCTAGAGCTCCTGGGGATGCGTATTCTTGTGGTTTTTTGATTTGAAAATAATAAGATTATTACTACCTGATCTCGAACCCTTATAGGCTTTAATTATTTTCCGACAATTTGCTCCTTTTAAGTAATCAATTTAAAATAATGCAAGACAATAATGACAATTGCACATAGATTGATTACGGAGTTCAAGCAATTGCCTACGTCTCAGGTTCTTATCGAACTGTTCCACTAGTCAAAACTTGTAAGTTACAATAGTACTTTCACAAGAAAACCTAATGGAAACTATTTAAACTTTCTTAGAAGAATAACCAGACCTTCGGACGACAAGGGTGAAAAATAGCACCCGACTTCCACCTTCCTGGCGTATTCGACAAGCTTGATGGCTCCAACTCCACTTGTTTGAAAAACCTTCGGTTCTCGATCGGCCTTCCAGACGCTAATACAACACCCTATGGCTCTCCGGTCGATATACCAGGCTTCACAATAATTTACTGTGGCATTATGGGCCGACTAGGTAGTTTGAATAACTCCTAGCCACAAATATTTAATTTATTATTTCCTAACAAATAATAGGTCAATAATAATCAAAATAATAATGCCTAAATAATTTAGGTCTTCACACAACAACAATTTCTCATTCGCCTTCCGAGCTCTGAGCTTGTCTTCGTATTTTGTGTGTGTCCCCACAATAAGCTTAACAAATAATAAGCTTGGGGTGCCTTTACAATGCAAATGGGTTCCCTATTTATACAAAAATAGGGCCCTTAAAAAATGCAATATAATTTATCCTAAGGCTATTTTTAAACCTTAGCCGTACATAGAAATTGGGATAAAATTTCCAAATTGGCGGATTGCATATGAAATGGGATTAATACCCATTTTAGCCGATTTGCATTTTTAATGGGATTACATACCCAAATAATGGCGGCATAGCATTTGATAAGGGATAAAAATCCCATATTTGGTGGGATGGAAATTGTTTAAGGCTTTAATAAGCCTTTCCCCCATGCAAATGAAGTGGTCAAAAGACCACGTGAGCATAACCGCCCTACCACCGCTTCACCACCTTCTCTCCTCCACGTGGAAGATTCCACTACAACCGCTTCACAAATGAACTTAGCATAATGTATGGCGGTTAAGTGGGTATTATGTGGTTTATACTAATGTATAAACATTAATATGTATAGTTTGTGGCATAATGCGTGGTATGTGGAATTTGGGAATAATGCGTGGCATTTGGAAAGTGGACTTACCAAGTAAATATAATTTCGACCCATGTAATGTGGTATGGAAATAATTAACTCAGTCAATAGCATATATTCCACTTGTCGTCTCTGATAGGAAAATTGATCGTATTCGATTCATGGTGGCAAGCCACGTGGTGGCTTGTGGACCCACCACGTTGGCGATAATACCATAGTCCACACGGCCGGGCTCCCCTCCATAATAAAAGTTGAGCCTCTTGTTCCGACGCGCCATTCCATTCCACGATTGTCGATGACCGGTGGTTAAAACCCCTCCAATTTTACCAACGCCTTTTTTCCACGTGTCATAGTGCGATTGGTCCAATATTGACCAGTTGACTAGAGTTGACTTTCCTCTTGACCGAACTTTGACCGACATAACTAGAGCTCCCGATGTCCGTTTGCTGTGTTATCACATTCGTTGGAAAGCTCTCAAGATGATATTCTGCACTGACACTATTTAGGGATGTTTAGGGAACTTTCAAAAATTATCCGCTAATCATTTTTATCATTTCTTGGAGTCTCTTGCACACCAAATGAAGAGGAACATTAATCAGCCTAGTTTGGTGGGGAAGGTCTGTAAACATATCTCAACATTAAATATGTAATATGACTGTCAGATTCGACCCGATTTTTCTTTCCTTGGCACATGAAAGACTTGTTGATATATTTGTTTGGTGAGGAAAATCAGGGACATCTTTTACCATTAAGATGAGATCTGATCTCTGGGCTCGATATGATCTTCCATTTTTCCTTCCTAGGCACACAAAGAACCAAATTGGATAGATTAGGAGTAGAAGTGGTTGGCGAGTAAAAGGAAGAATGATCTACCAGAGGAGGGAGTTGAATGTGGGAGATGTTTGAAGTGATATGCCCCCTGCGTACACAATGATGTTTTACATATATGATTTTGGGTATCATTATCGGGATCATGGCGAGCACTGGTGCACTCAATTTTGGGTTTTTTTTTTGGGGGAAACTCTGTTGCAAAATGTTATAAATGGCATGATTTTTTCCGTGAAAGAGGTTGGAGGTTGGAAGGTTGGAGTGTTAGAGGTCAGAACTGATTTTCTAAGAAAAAGCTTGATAGAACCCATCTTTCTGAGAAACTATCTGAAGAAACCATTTATCTCTTTTGTGTTAAATTTGATCATGTCAAGGTGGTTGTAAGTGTACAACCATTGACAAGCTCTGAGATTGTTCAAGAAACTTTCCCCTGCTGATAAATTTAACCAAACTTGAGTTAATCTGTGTTATTTTTGGGCAAAATTTGTGTTTTTTTGTTTCTGAATGTCTGCAAGTAGTTTTTCTTGTTCCCATTGCATTCTTACATTGAAATTTATGTGAATCACATAAGATCTTATCTTTGTGATAGTTTTGTGGCATTTGTAATTTCATTTATCAGAAGAGCTTTCATTTGATAGTGAAATAAGCAAATTTAAAATCACTGTGACTCCTATCATGACTATAAGATTGTTTGTTAGATTTTGAGGGTATCTTAGGTGTGATGAAATAGAGATTGATAATGTTCAGTTAAGTTTTCCAATTTTAGCCTTCATTTTGGATCCTTGAAGTTTGTGAAAAGTGCTGATCTGGGCCTCCATTGAAGCACATATTCTAGTTAAAGGGACATCCTAGCTACTCAAAGCATTCTCCATGGTTGAGCTCTCCATTTTTGTAAAAGTTCTCAAAGATTTGGTATAATCAACTTTATCCTACTTCACCTCCCACCAAAATCATTCAAAAACAATTAATCTTACCCATACTACCCCTTTTTCCTGTGTGTATATAGATGCACAATTTCTATTACCAAAACATGCATAAACACTCAAGTTTTCATTGTCTTTAGTGGCCTGAACCTTGCTTAGAAGATATCTCCATTATCTAGAGTGACAACTCGTGAGAGTTAGGTTTTGTTGTATTGATCATATTTTCTTCAAGGTCTTCTTAAACATTTCACAAGGAAGGAAATCCCCATCTCCTCCATAAACAACAGGCTACAAAAGGGTCCTCTCACCCTGGTTGAAAGGCACAACCATAAAGTAGTGAGGATAGATCAAATCCTCTTGAGGGTGCTATCCATTTCTCCACATCTGAGTGACAGAGGGCCAGTTAGATCCCATCCCTGCTACAAAAATGACTCACTATGATCTATCTGTCTCTAAGCTTCTTGCTAAACCTGTGATGCTTCTCAGACTTTGAAGGAGAATCAATTTGGGTACCAACACCTTACTTGTCACCGTTTCGGGGACATAGTGATTGTAGTTCATATTTAGACCCTAGTAAACACTTCTTGTATGCTCAAAGTGCTAATACATATTTTTAGGCATCATCCTGTGTTTAGGCCTGATAAGAAGTTTCAAAGTTACAAATGCTATGTGTAATATTTCCATTTTCTACAGTTATTGCACTAAGTTTCATTGATAAATATGGGTAAAGAAGAGTTAGATCTTTCCATTTCTAGTTGCTAGTATTGAAAAACATTTGACATATCATATTTTAGTGCATTTGCACAACTAAGGTGGAAATCCTTAGTGGCGACTCCCTATTGATCTACTTCTTGATGAGTACCAATGTCTTAACCTCTATCAAGTGAGTTTTGTTACTAATCTTTGCAAAGCTGGAAGGAAGAAGATATTTCTTTGCTAGAGATCCTACTAGGACACTATTTCCAGAGCTAGGAAAAACAAAGTTAGAAGGAAGAAAATCTTGGAGAGTTGTTGGAGATCAATAGACAAGAAAAGGGATCTCCATTGATGAAAGTGATCGGCCTATCATTGAAGACTGCTATTCAAGTGATTCTGAATCAGGTAGTATTTTTGTGGAATTAAATTCTCCATCTGGAGGGGCCTTCATTTGATTTTGAAAAGTTTTCTTCTCATTCTGCTCCTGTCTTTTCAAAAGTTGATAGGGATTTCCAAGAAACAAGGCCTTTAGGGGATATCCATTTTGGAAGTTATACTCCTGTGTTTCAAAGACCCTCTGTCCCTTATCAATTTGTCTCCCCTCCAGGGTCACCTCCTCACAACAACATGGCCTTGCCCCCACCCAGACCTCCTTTTGTTGTAAACACCTTTGGTCCTATAAATTTTATAGGGATAGTTGGTTATCCAAATGCAGTTCCCCAGGATGTAAGAAGTAGATTACCAAAGTTCCAAGGAAACAACACTATAATTGGTGATCAACATTTAAAGCTTTTTATCAATATGATGGAAGATTTTGAGATTGAACATGAAGATGTATATATCAAGTTGTTTATCCATACTCTGGAAGAGGATGCAAGGGAATGGTATAAATCTTTGCCAAATAATTCCATTGATTCTTCTGGACAGAGATGAACAATGCATTTAGACTACAGTATGGTGATAGAACTGACCCTAGGTTTCTTCTATCAGAATTTGAAAATATCAAGAAGAATCCTAATGAGTCAGTACATTATTTCAACACAAGGTTTAACAAGACCTTGAGAAGATTGCTTGTTAGCTTAAGGCCATGTGATGAATCATGTTTGATCAAATATTCAAATGCATTTGATAAAAATCTGCTTACTACTTGAGGGACAAAAACCCTACTAATTTGAGGTAGGCCTTCACCATGGCTCTGCAAATTGAAAACAACATCAAAGTAATTGAAAGCCTCCAAAAAGGGAGGGTGTAAAACTAATTAACCCAAAAAAGCCTCAGACAAGTAAGGTTGCTGATTTGGAGGAAGTTGTGAAAACTTTGGCCGGGGCTATCAAAGAAATATCATACAAATTAGCCTTAGGCAAAAAAGGGAATTGGGTAGAGTTCACAAGGTCAACACAAGCAACAAGGCCAAGACAGTTTACAAATCACCAAAGATCTGATGACAGAGGTAAGGGACCTGTTGGATTTGGAAATAGATAGTCCCAAGCCAGGGAAAATAGAATGGTACCTGATCCTTTGGCTGCCAGAGTTGTTGTTGTGGAGGAGACAAATGTCATTGATTAGTGTGATAGATGTTTCATGCCCCATGCTCCATGTGAGGAAGATCAACAAGAAGAGGAAGAAGAAGCTGATGATGATAATGATGATGATGTCTACATGGTGGGTTTCTCCACAAGCTTACAACAAGGAGAAACTTCAACTGAGGTAATAAGTGCTAGAAATGCTGCTAACTTTTGGGATTACATCCACCGGGTACCTATTCTTCCTCCCTCTCATACTTTAGAAGTTGATACTTTGTACAAGCTTTTGAACTGACCAATAATGAATTTGAATATCTAAGAGCTTTAATGATAAAGAAGTATGATGGAGGAATCCCATCTGAGGAGGACAGAAATTATTGATGAATGTTGTTGTGGCTCAAGAAAAGGAACATAACACAAGAAGTAGGGTTGTCAAAGGGACAGGGCCTCAGGCTAAGCCAAAAAATCCATTGCTTTCAAATATTCCTAAAGATGCTCCTAAGAAAGATGCATCTGCCAAAGGCATTTTTGCCGCAAAACAAAACTCATACCCCTCCTCATGCCCAAGCTGTCAAAAGTCCTATGCCATCTAATGAGTGTGTTAGCCTTCCTTCCAATGTTGCCTTGCCAAAGTTTTCCCCTTATGATATTGCCCAAGTCTTGAGTCAGATCAAGATCTCAGTTCCAATTGTTGAGTTGCTTAGGATTCCTGAGCACAAGAAAAGGGCTTTTGAATATTTGGGGCTGAAAGAGGAGAAGACTGCCTTGGGTAGAAATATAAACATTGTGGAAACTCCCCCAGTCATTGAAGAGTTAGAAACACCACCAGTGTTGGAGGAACTAGGTGAACCACCTGAGGTTTATTTGGGGACATCCTTGGTGGAATCTCAGCTAAATGTGGATCCATTCTTCACCACTCTAATCATTAAGGACAGATTGCTGCACAACTTACATGTTTGACTCAGGGGCATCATGTAATGTCATGCCTTTGGAAGTCATGAATGAGCTGAATATTAAGGTAACAACAACATATGGGAAGTGTACTACTATGGACTCCAGAGAGGTTCCAGTGGTGGGATGTGTGAAAGGTCTGGTGGTACAACTTGCAACCTATCCAGGAAGGAACCTGAAGCTTGATGTAGTTATTGTTGACTGCCCAACCAAGTGGGGTATGTTGTTGTCTAGAAAATGGGCTGCAAGTGTTGGTGGGAGTGTTCAAATGGATATGTCCTATGCCACCATCCCAATTGAGGGCAGCCTTGTCAAGTTGTATGGGGAAAAGAAGATGTTGCACCTTATTGAGGATCCCAACAATGCATCCTATGAGGTATTGTACACAAGTGTTGATGCTTGATAACTTCATAGGATATGCTGATGGAAAAGAGCACAAAATTGAAGAATGCAAGTATCTTGAAAGGGCAGGCTCTCCTTGGACTTTATTGTTTGATGGAGCTTGCTCCAAGTTTGGAAATGGTGTTGGTGTTGTTATGATCTCTCCAGGCCAGGAAAAGTTTGTATTTTCCTTCAAACTCAACTTTGAGTGTACTAATAACATTGTTGAGTATGAGGCACTATTGTTAGGTCTAAGGATTTCTTGGAAATATGGTGTTAAAGACATCATTGTCAAAGGAGATTCAGAATTAATTGTCAAGCAAGTTAGAAAATTGTATGCCACAAAAAATCAGTGAATGAAACAATACAAGCATGCAGTTTGGGATTTCATTGAGATGTTTGATTCATTCAACATTGTGCATCATGATAGGAGGTTCAATGATTTGGTAGACAAGATTGCTGTGTTGGGATCTCGGTTTGATAATTGTGTAGTGTCCCCATATTGTGAATATGATGTTGAAGTATTGACAAGGCCATATGTCCCTAAAACATAAATAATTGGTAGGTTTTTGATGATGATGCTCAAGTCAAAGATTTTTGTAAAATAAAGGAGAGTTTTCCGATCAAAATATTGATTGGGAGCCAATGGTGTGTGTAGCAGAGGGTAAAGAAACCTTGTTTGGCAAAGGAATTATCCAACTAAAGACTAATATCATTCCTAGAGGGCTGGTTTCTCTTGAGTCTAACTTTGATAATGTTGATCACATTATTAACAGATGCATAACAACCTCAAGGGATATTGAGGAGCATGACCTTGACACAAAGGAAAAACCAAGGAAGATCTAGCTAGGAAGCAATCTCAGTAAGGAGGAAAAAATAGTCTTATGTCCAATTGCTAAAAAAGTATCAAGATTGCATGGCTTGGACTTATTCTGAACTAAAGGCATACAGAGAGGATTTGTTCCAACATGAGATTCCCTTGGAATCTAATGCAAATCCATTCGGAGTAGAAACAGAGACCAATCAATCTGCTCCTATCTCTTAAAATTCAAGAAGAGCTGAAGAAACTAAGAGATGGAGGGATTATTCAGCTCACAAGATATTCTTCCTGGGTTACAAATCTAGTACCAGTTAGAAAGAAGAATGGTGACATCAGTTGTGTGTGGATTTTAGAAATTTGAACAGAGCATCAATGAAGGATAATTATCCTTTACCAAACATGGAAAACATGCTGCAGCTAGTGACTAGTTCTGAGTTACTTTCTACCCTAGATGGTTTCTCAGTTATAACCAAGTTGTGGTGAAGGAATAAGAAAGAATTAAAACAACCTTTACCACTCCTTGGGGGACTTATGTGTATGTCAGGATGCCCTTTGGTCTAATGAATGTTGGAGCAACCTTTCAAAGAGCAATGGATGTTGCTTTTGCTGGTTACATCAATGATTTTATTGTTGTCTATCAGATGATGTGACTGTGTTCTCTAGAAAGCGAGGTGATCACTTGCTACACTTAGAAAAATGCTGATAAGATGTAGAGAGTATGGTATTTCACTCAATCCAAAGAAGTTCCATTTTGGAGTATAGAAGGAAAAGTTGCTTGGTCACATTGTGTCACAAGAAGGGGTGATGATTGATCCAGAAAGGGTAGAGGCCATCAACAAGGTCCCAATTCCAAGAACCAAGAAGGAACATATAAAATTCATTAGAAGGTTCATATCAAACTTTGTTGAGTTGACCATTCCAATTACTTCCATGCTAAAGAAGGACCATGTTATTAAATGGGAGGAGGATGCCATTCAAGCTTTCAATGGGATCAAGGAGGCATTAAAGCATGCCCCTGTTTTAGTAGCTCTAGATTATAAGAAGCCTTTCAAATGTTTTCCTTTGCTTCAGAAAACACTATTGCATCTGTCCTGTTGCAGAAGGATGATGAAGGGGATGAGAGGCCAATTGCCTTTTTCAGTAAGGCATTGCAGGGGGCTGAGATGAAATACACTATTATGGAGAAACATGCATTTTCCTTGGTGAAAGCAACAAAGGTTTTTAGGCCTTATATTCTGAGTTCCAAAATTGTTGCTTATGTTCCCCACACCATGGTCAAAGACATCTTATCAGAGATGGAGGTCTCAAGCAAAAGATGCAGATGGGTGAAAAAGTTGCAAGAATATGACATGGACATCCAAACCATGAAGTTGGTGAGAGGTTTGGGATTGGCTAAGCTTATGGATGAGAGCAACTTGCAAACTATTGAGGTGAATGAGGTAGAAGAAAGAAGGGTAGATGTCTTTGAAAAATTAATGAGTTCTGAGTGGTACAAGGATGTGATTTTTTATCTCAGACATTTATACTACCCTGAGTATTTGAGTAAGAACCAGAAAAGGGCCCTTAAGTTGGATTCCCATAAATATGTCATTATTGATTATGGGTTAGCTTGGAAGAACCTTGAGGGAGTCCTCTTAAGGTGCATTATGGAAGATGAAGCCCCCAAGATAATTGCTGATCTCCATGGAGGAGTTTATGGGGGCATTTTGCTTTGGAAAAGTCACAACACACAAAATTATGAGGGCTGGTTATTAGTGGCCAAATCTCTTCAAGGATGCAACTCTTTTGGTTAGAAGATGTGAGAGTTGCCAACACTTCTCTGAAGACTGAAACCTTCAGGCTCCTTCCTTTGCATCCTGTATCAATTGAAGCCCCATTCAAGCAATGGGGAATGGATTTCATTGGTGAGATTTCAGATCCTTCAAGTGCTGGCCATAAGTGGATTCTTGTAGCCACTGATTACTTCACCAAGTGGGTGGAGGCAATCCCCACCAAGAGAGCAACACACCAAATTGTCATGGACTTCATGCTTGAACCATATCATCTGCAGGTTTGGGGTGCCAGTCAAAATTATTGCTGACAATGCCATGAGCTTCAGAGCTAAACCCTTGGTGGAAATGTGCAGAGAATATGGGATAAATTTGACATATGCCTCTAATTATAATCCCCAAGGAAATGGAAAAGATGAGTCTAGTAATAAAAATTTGCTAAAGATTATCAGAAGAACCTTGGAGCTGAACAAGAGAAAATGGGGTGAGCAGTTGAAGTTTGTTGTTTAGGTTGACCGATTACTATTAAAAGCCACTGGGAAGAGTCCATTTGAGTTGGTGTATGGAACTCAGGCCTTCTCTGCCCCTACATATGCAATTATCCTCATATCAGTTCATGCAACAACTAGAAGATCAAGAAGTAAGTCCATATGATGCCCACATTAACCAGATTGTTGAACTTGATGAAGAAAGGAGGGCATCCCACCAAAGGCATGTAAAGTTCAAAGAAAATCAAGAATTTGTTTGACAAGAAGGTCACTCTTAGAGCTTTCAATGTTGGAGATCTCATGCTACTATGGGATAGCAAGCATGAAGATAAGGGCAAGCATGGCAAATTTGATGCATTATGGATGGGCCCTTATTCCATTGATATTAGGATTGGTGAACATACCTTCTTCCTGAAGGACTTAGATGGGGAATTGCTCAATTTCTGTTAATGGAAGGCATCTGAAACATTTCCTAGATTGATTCCCCAGAATCAAGATGAGCATCATCTGTATAGTGTATAGTTTGTTGGTTTGTTTTTGTTTTTGTGTTTTTGCTCGTTCTGGTCCTTGGTGACCTGTTTTTCTAGTTTCTTTGTTCATTTTTTGGGAGATGGCTCTATTTCTCTACTCTATAAGCTGAATCCTTTTCCCAATGGATATTTTTGGCACTTGGTCTACTTTTGTTCTTGTGGCACTCACAGGAGTGCCCATCCCCAGTCGGAGCCGATGTTGGTGCTCAAAATAGTTTTGCCCCATTTTTCCATTGAAAATATATCAATTTATGGCCTCTGCCATATTTTATCTCCCCATGTTGTGCCTAAGAAGTCTCTTCCTTCCTTTTGTTGCCATAATCAATCCTTTCTGGGTCGAGGATCACGTATGGATCCATGGTTGTTTCCTTGTTTCTGCTTTTCTCGGAAAGGGTCTATAATTTGGGTTTCCCATTCTCTATTCAACTAAAAATCGACCTCTCTTGTTATTTCTGCTTTCCACAATTAGGATTTGATGTCCTTGTCATTTTTTCCCTAAATACTTGAGGAAAAATGAATGGATGTAGCTTGGAGGAATGTATTTGAGCCTTGTAACATTTCTAAATTTTCTCCTTGGAGAAAATTTCATCTCCGAGCTCAAATGGTCATTTTTCTACATTTTATGGTTTGACGGGTGTTTCTCCTAGTCAAATTTACATCCTTGCATCAACAGGAAACATGGCCTTTTGGTTGGATGTGACTCGGCGGGTACTTTAAAATTTTATGAATCACCTCAACTTGAAAACCTGTCTACGTGGAAGAACAACATTCATTTGAAGATTTGCTTTTTGGTTGGCCTTAGAGTTGTGCCGGGAGGACACGTGGAGGTTTCTGCTACTTTTCCCGGACTTAGATAATTTTTTTATGCAACAGTACTATTTGGTGGGACAGGGACACGTGGTGAGCCCATGCTCGTTCAAGGTCTCCACTTTGGGCACCATTTTGAAATTGCGCCATGAAGACACGTGGAGGCTTCCATCGGGTCTTCCCATACTTAGTATTTTTTCAAAATATTTTGAGAGGCCTGGGACATGTGGAGGGACCGTGCATGTTAAGGACCAACCCTTGAGTTTTGTTTTAAAGAAGTGCCAGGAGGAAACTTGGAGGCCTCCGCTCACTTTGCATTTTGCTTGGAATTTTCAATGGCCAAAGGAGATTTCCTCGAGACCTTGACACATGGCACCTTCCATTGAGATTTAAGCCTTCAAACAAATTTTTCCGGGCCAAGACACGTGGTGAGCCCGCGCTCATTCAAGGTCTCAACTTTTGGGGACCATCTCAAGATGTGCCATTATGACATGTGGCAGTTTGAAAAGTCAAAAGGTGGGGAAGTGGACCATCGGAGGCAACTTGGATTTTTACCTCTTATCACCAAAAGGATTAAAACATTAAAATGGCCTTCGACCTGACAGAGAATAGTCAAAATTTTGCCTCAGTCAACGGCGGAGGTGCGAGACTTTCGGGGAAATTTGGAAAATTTTCCTTTTGTGGAGAAAAGAGTTAAAAGTGTAAAATGAAGCATGGTTTCATTGGGACCCACATCAAGGACTAGAAGTGGAAGGCCGAGAGCTGCAGGGGAAACTTGGAAAATTTTCCTTTTCCAAAAAGAGGTGAAATAGCAGAATTTGGCCATGGTTCCTCTAGAGCCCACCTTAGGACAAGTGTCAGGCTCATTTCTCAAGGGCGGACGTATGAAGCAAAATGTGAAAATTTTACTTTTATCCAAAAGATTGCAAAAGGAAAAAGGGAACTCGCAGGCCCATTTTAAAATGAATCTCCCATGTGGATGGTCCAAATTTAAAATAGAAATCAATGGTAGTTGTGCATCTATATCTGATTTTTCTACCATTTTCACTCCAGAGCTCCTGGGGATGCGTATTCTTGTGGTTTTTTTCATTTCTTGGAGTCTCCTACATGCCAAATGAAGAGGAACATTAATCTGTAGCTTGGTTTGGTGGGGAAGGTCTGTAAACATATCTCACCATTAAATATGCAATATGATTGTCGATTTGACCTGATTTTTCTTTCCTTGGCACGCAAAAGACCTGTTGATATCTTGGTTTGGTGAGGAAAATATGGGGATGTCTTTTACCATTAAGATGAGATCTGATCTCTAGGCTCGATCTGATCTTCCATTTTTCCTTCTTGGGCACATAAAAACTAGATTGGATAGATTAGGGGTGGAAGTGGTTGGCGAGTAAAAGGAAGAATGATCTACCAGAGGAGGGAGTTGAATGTGGGAGATGTTCGAAGAGATATGCCCCTTGGAATCACGATCAGGATCATGGCGAGCACTGGTGCACTCAATGTTTGGATTTTTGGGGGAAACTTTGTTGCGAATGATATAAATGGCATGGTTTTTTCTGAAAGAGGTTGGAGGTTGGAAGGTTGGAGTGTTAGAGGTCAGAATTAATTTTCTAAGAAAAATATTGATAGAACCCGTCTTTCTGAGAAACTATTTGAAGAAACCTGTTTATCTCTTTTGTGTTAAATTTGATCATGTCAAGGTGGTTACGAGTGTACAACCATTGACAAGCTCTGAGATTGTTCAAGAAACTTTCCCCTGCTGATAAATTTAACCAAACTTGAGTTAATCTATGTTATTTTTGGGCAAAATTTGTGTTTGCTTCATTTCTAAATGTCTACAAGTAGTTTTTCTTGTTCCCATTGCATTCTTACATTGAAATCTATGTGAATCACACAAGATCTTATCTTTGTGATAGTTTGGTGGCATTTACAATTTCATTTATAGGAAGAGATTTCATTTGATAGTGAAATAAACAAATTTAAAATCACTGTGACTCCTATCATGACTATAAGATTGTTTGTTAGCCTTTGAGGGTATCTTAGGCATGATGAAATAGAGATTGATAATGTTCAATTAAGTTTTCCAATTTGAGCCTTCATTTTGGATCCTTGAAGTTTGTGTGAAAAGTGCTGATTTGGGCCTCCATTGAAGCACATATTCTGGTTAAAGGGACATCCTAGCTACTCTGAAGCATTCTACTGTTCGAGCTCTCCATTTTTGTAAAAATTCTCAAAGATTTGGTATAATCAACTTTATCCTGCTTCACCTCCCACCAAAATCATTCAAAAAAAATTAATCTTACCCATACTACCCCTGTTTGTCTTGTGTGTATACATATGCACAATTTCTATTACCAAAACATGCAGAAACACTCAGGTTTTCATTGTCTTTAGTGGCCTGAACCTTGCTTAGAAAATATCTCCATTATCTAGAGTGACAACTCGTGAGAGTTAGGTTTTGTTGTATTGATCATATTTTCTTCAAGGTCTTCTTAAACACTTCACAAGGAAGGAATTCCCCATCTCCTCCATAAACAACAAGCTACAAAAGGGTCCTCTCACCCTGGTTGAAAGGCACAACCATAAAGTAGTGAGGATAGATCAAATCCTCTTCAGGGTGCTATCCATTTCTCCACATCTGAGTGATAGAGGGCCAGTTAGATCCCATCCCCGGCTACAAAATGACTCACTATGATCTATCTGTCTCTAAGCTTCCTGCCAAACCTATGATGCTACTCAGAATTTGAAGGAGAATCAATTTGGGTACCAACAAGGTGATTCCAAGAGAATTGGCCACATTTATAGACATCACATTGTCAAAAGCACCTGAATCTATTATGAAATTATTCAACCATTATCTCCCAACAAGAAGTTAAACATAGAAATGATTAGTTTTATCAGCCTTTGATGCACTCATAGCAAGCATGTTCATTGATGGAAGTATATGTGTTGCTAGTAGTAGGCCCTTAGGATTAAGATTCATAGTGTTGGATTTTGGGATATCACTCTGGAAAACATTGAAAAACCTCTTGAATTTCTTTGGGTGTGTTTGTAAATATTCAATTTCAATAATATGAAATTTGGTCTTGCTTGCATGTTCAACGTAATCAAATGGAGAAAATGCGGGCAAGGGGGTTGAAGACACTACTTTTGGAGTTAGGATAGGCTTGGAGGTGGGAGTGGATGTTTGAGAAAAGAGGTTGAATTTGAAGGTACATTAGAAGCTTTTGAAGGACTAGCTTTTATAGGAGCAGAGCTAGGTTTAGAAGGAGCATGGGAATACTTAATTGGAATAGAAAGTGACCTCTTGCTTGCCATGGGATCAAGTTTCACCAATGAAAACTTCATGGAAGGTGGGAGTTGAGATCCTCGACTGATTATTTTATTTGGTAGAGTCACCATAGGAAGATATTCACTCTTCTTCTTCTTCTTTGCAACAATGGGGGAAGAAGATCCTCTTAGAGACCGAGAAAGGGTGAATACCACACATGAGAAACTGGGTGCATCTTCTTCATCATCTTTTTCATGTACAAAATACTCAAAAAATCTGATTTTTCATCATTCTCTAGCTCTTCAATCTCTAGGGCATCATTATCTTCAATTTATTGTTCTAGTCCTTCTTCATCTTCTTGAGTTCTACAACTTACATTGAAAAGTGGAGCTTCTAATGCAAGCCTTTAGGTTCTCTTGCAATCTGATTTTGGTTAGGGATTTGATGGGATCCTCATTGAGAAACCTCCCTCTTCAATATTTTCATTTCATTTACCAATTTCTACAACAATGGATTTGTTCTCTCATCTTTGGGATGTTGGGCCTTACCCTTTGAAGGGTTCTTGATCTTTATGGATAGGATGAGGTCATCTTATACTTCTATGGAAATCCTTTGAACTCTGCAAAATTCCTCGACAAAAATATTTGAAGGATGAATCCCACCTTTGGAAATTGAGCACTGATGAATTTTTTTTTATGTTGTCATCAAAGGGAACAACTTCAAGAGGTGTCCTTTTGAGTAACTTGTTATAACAAGATACAAAGTCCCTTATAATCTTGTTAGATTCCTTCTTTATTTGAGCTAGCTGAACTAGGAAGTCTTGACAGTCTTCAAAAGATTTGAATCTTTCTTCAAAACTAGTTTTTTATGTCATCCCAACAGGCGATGGACCGAACTGGCAGGAGATAAAATCAATCTGCTTCCTTTTCTTGTAGAGATTCTACAAATAGTCTCACAACAACATCTTTGTGCTCAATTCCAATAGTTCCACATGAAGTGATGAAGGCAAAGATGTGTTCTTATGGAAGTTGTGAGTCACCACCTTTGAACTTTGTAAATCTCTCACTAAAACTTGTTGGTAGATAATGAAGAGGAGGTGCAAGAGAAAGTGGAACTGTATTCCTTCCCCATGGAATGATGGGTTGGGGTATTTCTCTTTCTTCATCTATCATTACTTACCCTTCTTCATCTTCAACTTCTACCTCTATAAATTCTTCTCCCGATTATTCTTTTGATTCTTGTTCTCATTCACTAGGGAATTCAATGTTTAATGGTGGGTGGAAGGCAGGAGAAAAAATATGATTTTCAGTAGGAGTATCAATAGGGGTTTGGATAGGATTACCAGGTGAACCAATTGAAGAATCAGATGGGGATGAAGCTTGAGAGAAATAGTATGGATTATATCTAATTTTTTCTTGTAGATTTTATAAAGCCTTGAAAGTGGTATCAACAACTCCTCTTAGCCTATTCAACATGGTCTATCTCCTTTTAGCTAGTTTTGGGAAAATATTGCAATTTGAATCGAAGGAAACTATGGGAATCAAAAATGGGTTTTTCAAAAATGAAATTCAATTTTATATTATTTTTTTAATTATTGAAAAAAAAATGGATTTTGTGGTTTGTATTTTGGGTGCATAATTTGCTAAGTTTTCCCAGGTGGACGCCAAAACTATTTGGGAGAAAATTTGTTAGCCGGATAAATTGGTGGGTATCCATTAACACTCGAGACTCCAAGTCCCTCTACTTGAATGGTGTATCTCCATTTACTATGCGTGAATAAAATCAAAATATTTAGGTGGCCTAAAGGTCGTGGATCCAATAGGAACACACCACTTAACCTATAAAAAAATATTGCAATTGCTTACAAGGGAGGAATTTGTTGAGGAAGTAGGAAAGGGAGTGGGAAAAAGAAAAGGGGAATTATTGTCTCGGGTAGAAAATCATATTCTTACAGAATTAATTAGATTACTTCAACACACAACACACACACACACACACACACACACACACACACACACACACACACACACACACACACACACACACACACACACACACACACACACACACACAAAGAAAACAACTTTGTTATCGGCAACAAGACAAAATAGAATTAGGAACACAAAGTTTTGATAATTCTCTCATCAAAAAGGTAAGAAACTCCTTTCTTCTTCATTAATGTTTTAGCAAAGTTGTACATAGTGAAAAATAGAAGAACATAAAAGGGGGAGAATGGAGGAAATTTTTCTATCTCTTTTGATTCCATTCAAGTTGTAATCTCACCTTGAGCATACAAAATTGACAACACTTAAGAATGAGGGTTCCTTTACAATTTATAGATTTTGAGAAGACTCCTTGCCTATCCCCCACATGACCTTTCATTTTTCCTTTCCACTTGTGACTCTTGAAATTCCTAGGAAAGAACATTAAGTTCCCTTTTATTAGTTAAGGGTGACTTATTACATTTTAGACTATAGTCACATTAATGAATAAGATGAACATCATGATTGCTCACAATGAAGAATTAGAAAGGGGGTAGAGAAGAGGATGAAGAATGAAGAAATAAGGGGGAAGAATGATCCATAACATGAATGGGGATGCCTCTAATTTAGATGAATATATTGCCGATGATGATCATATATTATTATTTTTACATGGTGCATGTTGACACCATGGACCACGAAATGAGTGTTTAGAAACATTGTTTCAAGACCTCCCAATGTGAGCTCAGGATGACACGAGCACTACTCACGATGATACTCCTTGATACTTGATTGATGAACATCCTTAGCTCATTGAGCTTACCCCGACCAACTTATTTCAAATCACCCAGCTCACTAAGAGATGAAGATGAATCCACCTGTTGCCCCTATGATTCTTTGACTTATTTGTGGACACTTTGTTGAGCTCAAGATGATGCTTCAATGACCCTTATGAAGTTCTTATTCCTCTATTTGAGTTGTGAAATCATCCCATTACCCTATGGAGAGTCCAAAAAGTGGAAAGATGAGTGAAAATGGAGCCATCTGCAACTTTCTACACCCAAAATGAATACTTTCTATTTTTAGCAAGTTGCTTTTTTGAGACCTATTTTAGCAAAATTGTCATTTTTGTCCTGGCTTTTAGTTTTGCTTCTTTTATGACTGTCTGGGTGATCCAAACTTGTAAATCAGGGGACTTACTATTTTTGGCATGTGGAGGAGCATAGAATATGTTATTTTTAGTAAGTGACAAAAATGGCCTCGGTTTGTGATGGGAACATTATTTTTAGGTTTGTATCTTCATCATGATCTCATGCTCCAAATTTCACCGTGTTTTGCCTGTCATAATGCTTGGAAATAAAAAATGAAATTTTCCCTGCACGGGTTTCGTGCATGAAGCTACCATGAAAACCATTAATGGAGTCACTAATATTTTTAGAATGTTATTTCCCAACTTATATTACGAGGAAATCAACTTCATTGGGATAGGTTTTTAACTCGGGCTATGTGCTCACATTTTCAGCTTGATCAATTTGCTAGAGTGATGGGAAATCAAAGGAATGAAATTTGAGGCACAAAACGAGGGTTTTGTTTCCATTAAATATCTGGGGCATCAATTGAAATACTTAAACTTTCTTATTGATGGCCTCTAGAAATGGATAAGTTTGCAAAAATCTTGCCTCTATCCTTGCACTAGATTGTAAGATATGAGTTTTTATTTGTTTTTGGTCATGAAGTCAATCTAGTAAAGAAAAAAACATTGTGTCTATAGAAAAGAATCCTTTAAGTGTTTTTTTAGAAATGAACCTATTGTAATGGTGTAGGAATGAATAAATGGAGAGGGGAAATGGAATTTTTCAAGTTTTCTTCCGGCAACGAGTTCATAAACATTCATGGAGAAACAACATGGTAATTGGTTTTTTCCAAACAATGGATTTTTTAAATCTTCATGAGGTTGAGTGATTTTTTTTTGCCAGCTGTCCCAAGGGGAAGAGATAGTTGGTGCAAAAATGTGCCTCAACCTGATCTTGATAAGTGGCATCCCAAGATTGGCTGGTGAGGGAGAGACAAAAATAACTTAAAAACACTCGATCTTTGAAACTAGGTCACATGGGTGACCAGTAAGGGGTTAGGCTTGGGTGATTTTTTTGTTTCCTAACTATCCCAAGGGTATGAGATAGTTGATGTGAGAAAATGCACCCTTACCTAGGCTTGAAAAGTGGCGGATGGTCATTTACGAATGCAGAGAGGATAGGGAGTTGGAAAAGGGTCTGTGGAGCACCTTTTGGGGTCACATAAAGAACCAAGGGTCTATCTTAGGCTTGGGCGAAGTTTTGTGTCCCAAATTTCCAAAGGGGATGGTCTAATTGGGGCAAGAAAATGTTCCATACTCTGGTGATGGCGTGTGTCACCATGGGATTCGATGATGGGAAGGGCTGAAATTGAGAGCAAAGGGGCTTATCCGGCTAGTTTGAGCTCCATCGGGGTCACATGATGATCCAGGGGGATATCTTAGGGATGGGCACATTTTTGTTTCCCTTATGTACCAAGGGGATGGGATATTTGGGACAAGAAATTATACTCAGACCTAGGAATGACATGTGTCCACCTAGAAAAATGACTAAGTCTCGAGAGCGTACCTTAAAGAGCAACTTCACGAGACATATCTTGAGCATTTGGAGGTCTTTTCAAGAACTTCTTTATATGATTTTGAATGGAAAGATAATTTTGAGAAGTATGGGATGGGCCTAACACAATGGATAGGTTGAATTGGGGGTGTTTGGGAAGGTCTTTAATGAAAAATGTTGACACTAGGGTATAATTGTCCTGCTTTCAAATTGAATTTTACCCTTGCAAAAACACAACACAATAAAATCCCAAAGCAATTTTTCGTTATATAAAATTCCAATCTAGAACAACATGGTATTCATCACAAAATAATTTGCATTGGGTGAGTGGTCTAAGAAAATTTTATACCTTCAAGTTCTTACATTGGGATCTTGGTTGAAGCAAGGAAGAAAACCATACCGTATGCCAAAATATCTCTCCCAAAGTGAATTTCATGAGGGATTCTCAGATGCGGTTATCTTTCTAAGTAGGCTAATGGGAGAATAAACTACAAAGGATTTCCAGGATTGGATGGTGTTGTTCATCCTTACCATCATCAAAGGCAAGAATATGATAGAGTGGGGAAAATAATCAGTGACAACCTACCTCACCAACTGCTTCGAGTGTCGGCCACTAATTTTTTTCAATGACTTCATACTTGGTCTACACCCTTGCAAACACAAAACCATTAAGAGGTTTGAAAATCACCCAAAAAAATCCCCAGAAGGATCCTACATATGAGAAATATCCTTAGTTGGCCCTAAAATAAAACAACCATCATTTTGCAAGAGTGAACGATGTGTTCATTATGTCATCATCATTTTTCAAGAGGAAACCCTCAATCAAGGCTGTCTTCGAGGTTGTTTCTTTGATCAAAAGGTACGGGTCATTCTTCACACAATTCTCAACTTTTTCCTACATTCAAGTGTCTTGCTTCGATATTGCTCCATGTAAGCTGCCATGATATGTCAATGACATGATCATGATGTTCGAGCTATGTAGGCTGTTAGGAAATTAGTATTTACATCGGGTAAATATTATTTATCACATCATGAGTAAATACGGTAATATAGTTAGTAAAATTATTATATTGTTGTATATAACAATAATATTTCTTGTTTAGGTTTGTTAATAACCTACGAGATATTATTGGAGATTTGATATTAGTTATTCCTACCATTTTCCTATAAGTATGTATGTTGTCCATGATGAATTAATTAAGAAGTTTATATGATTTTATCAGTGTAAAACTGATCCAAATTTAAGATTTGGTATCAGAGCGAATGGAATCTTGAAGATTGTGAGGGTCAAGATTATTACCATTTGCCCCTGTGAATGGTTTTTTTGATATATGTGATTTTTTTTTCATATTTCCTTATTATATTATTTATTTCCAGTCTTTTAGGTGGACGTTTAGAGCTAATATTGTGTAGTGTGTGAGGCTGTGACATTCTTCTGTGAGCACAACAAAGGAGTCGAGTGATTTGCCTACAACCTTCTATACATCAGATTTGGCTCGTGTTCCTCTGCATCCATTTGTTTTCTCCATCAACGTTAGCGTTGTTCATCTTGAAAGTGTGTCTTTGTCGGAGTTTAGCAATCCATCTTTGGTGGACTGGTTTATTCCAGTCTTTGAAGTTTTAAGGAGTACTTGAACGCAATGTGTGTTGTATTCAAACCTGTATGCATTTCTATTTCCATCAGGGTCTACCCACGTGCATGTCATGCGTCTGATTCTTTGTAATTGATCCAATTGTCACATGTACACCTGCCTATGTTCACGTGTACCTGACAGTATATCATCACTGATTGCAAGATATTCAATAATCTCAATGCCTTTGTGCAATCATTTTTATTTAGCCAGGTGTATACCATGTTCTCATGTAGTTGATCAGTTTGATATTCTCCCAAGCACATGCAAAATCATCCATCTTGTACATGTTATTCTTGGCTATAATGTGTATCCAAGGTGGAGGCAGATTCAAACAATTATTCAATTGCCAAATTGTTTGGCAACTAAGGCATCAAAAATTGTTTACACCGTCAAAGGAAGCTAGTCATGGGCAACATATTTTATGCCGACGATTTAGATCTTGTTGAAGTACTGGATGATATCCATCAACAAATGCGGGCATTTTGCCATGTCTATGAAAAAAATATCAACAACAATCTTGAATTTTGGAAGAAGAAAATACAACAAATGCATATGCCATTGGAGAAAATTACAGTTCCTTATCTTGCAAACATCAAAACTACGGTTTTGAGTAAGTCCTCTATTTTTAGTATAGTTTTTTTATTATGTTTAGTATATTTTCAATATATTGATTCATTTTAGTTTGGGGCTCATTATAGTCGAATGTCCATAAATGTATTTAGATTTGTAATTAATTTTATTATAAATCTACTTGATAAAGAAAGTAAGTGTCAAGTCATTTTTATTGTTGTTAAATTTTTTATCAAGTGTCAAAATTATATTTGTGTCTTTAGTCTTAATCGTCAATTTGATTCAAAGTCATATATGTGACTTTACGATTTTTGATATTGTCTTGTTCATAGTTATTTTGTAAGTTGTCATCATGAGTCGAGTCAAAATAATAATAAAAATACTCATGAATGCATTTTCAGTGTTACCCAACGTCCGGAAAATAAACTATTTCACATTACAGGGGAAGTTATACAAATAAACCCAATGTGGAAAATTTTGAGCTTCACCGCCATATTTTCCGAGTAAGTAAGACGTCAAATGGAGGATGGAGGCAACAGAATCGGAGGACAACCAACAACCTATCGTCGGGCCGCCAATGACAAGGACACTTCAATGATTTGGTGGCACGTGTGTGAATTTGCTTTAGAGTGGCATGCCTTATTTAAGCATCTAGTGTGTTTGATTTCAAGATTTCAGTTTGGTGTGGATTTCAACATGGTGTGAAAAATAAGAATAGATGTAGTATGTTCCTTTTCACTGGTATATGTGGCTATTCCTACATAATTCCATGATGTAATAACATAGTGAAGAACATATAACACAATGAAATGTAACATCATGAGTCTTGAAGAGGTTGAATAATCGATGTGTTCCTGTTTCATACCTAGGTTTGTGGTTAGCCTCTAGAAAACCATTGAAGGTTGTTCAAATGTGTTCCTTCTTGAGTTCCCACAATGTCTAGGTCAAATGTGTTCCCTAGAGTGACTGGTTGATAAGAAAATGATTCTTGAGATTTTTCCCATCCTCGCTCGGTCGATGTGTTCCCTGACAAAGGCATGGTTGATAAGAAGTTTATGTGTTTCTTTTTCTACTTTCTTCCTCGAGTGTCAGTAGCAAGATCATGAGTAAGCATGGGCTGCAAATTGCAAAAGATTTGTGACAATTATTTACTACCATGTAAACACCGAGGGGGAATGTTAGGAATTAGTATTTACATTGGGTAAATATTATTTACTGTTACCATGAGTAAATACAATAATATAGTTAGTATAATTGTTATATTGTTGTATATAACAATAATATTTTGTGTATATGTTTGTTAATAACCTACGAGATATTATAGGAGATTTGATATTTAGTGATATTCCTAGATTATAGGAAATCCATTTTCCTATAAGTATGTATGTTGTCCATGATGAATTAATTAAGAAGTTTATGTGAGTTTACTATGTGATTCCTGTGTAAAACTGATCCAAATTTAAGATTAAGCTTTTTCACATCAATAGTAAACTTAAGAACCGAAAGAAGAAAGATGTTGCTTTCCTATCTCTTTTGGGATATTCTCCCGAATTTTTTTCCATGAGGCTACTAACTTGGAAAATAAATTCGCTCCACTAAACCTATATTCATACACTCTAAGAGAAGAATTTTATATTCAAAGTGATCCAGAAACATTTCACCTCCCTGACTTGCATCATGTTCCATAGATTGAAGACTATTGGGTGAATTGCACATATGATTTCGAGGTCAGAGAACAAGATCATAAGAGGATGACAAATGAGAAAATGAGAAGATTAAAGCTTGGTTGGTATGAAGATGGTATTGTGATATGTGATCCTTAGTATCTAGTCAGAAAGCCTCACCCATACTACAAGTGTCTTGGAGTGTCCATGAATAAGGAGATACAAATGAGCAAATTGAAGCAAAAATCAAGAGATCGAGGGAATGGTTCAAAAAGAATAAAGCTTCCCCTCATCGTAGTAGGAGGTTCCCAAACTATCCAAAGGTAAACATCCCATCTTTACTCTTTAAAAGCCATCGATAAATCTTCAAGTTCTTCTCATTCAAGAGAACACTCAAATATAAATTCAAAGAAATTGGAAGCTCCTCATTACAAAAAGGTTACACAAAAATAAAAAGGCATAAGAAGACCTCGGGGTAGACTTAAAACAAGGGGAAGTTGATTCAACTCATCCTCCAATCCTCAAAGAAACTCAAAGTCTCTCATCCTCTACCACATTGCACCAGCCCCTCCCCGCACAATATGTTCATTCTCATCTAGAATAAGAAATAACAATCATGCCGAATGTCGATCCTGAAACAAATGATATGTCTCTATGGGTGTAGGAAATGATCATGAAGGAATATTACATGGTTTAATAAGTGGCGGTCCTGGAATTCCTAGCCATAGTCTTAATGGTCAAAGTGAAGAAGGGAAGGTTAGCTCAAGTCGCTTACCACTTCTTCAGTGGCACTTTGGGTAATCAATATGTATAATTAGTTCAGCCAAAGGTAGCTAAACCCATTAAAGAAATGACCCCGATTGACTACGAAATGAGATCCATTCCCCTAGGATCGACAAATCATGAGGGAAATGCACATTTGTTCAAGGAGTCTTCCAATCTCCTTCTCGCGAGGAATACAGAGTATAAGGAGAGGATTGATCACTGGAAGATCATGTGAGAAAACTCACCTTATATGTTAAAAATTTCACAGATCCGATGCTTCCCCGTATCTTCTAGTTGAAGAAGTCACTCACATCGCAGCTTTGAGTCCATAAAAACACACAAGGTTTCACTATGTAAAGTAGATAAAATGACAAATGGGTGAAATAGATCCTAGAAAATGGGAAAATATTGCTTCGAGACCCTTTCATTATTCAAGTACATGATGTTGGAGTGTGTGACATGCCTAGTCATCATCCACATCACTTGGTGAGTCATCTCGCTTTGCGATGAGAGTCATAGGTCCTAGGAAGTCCAATGACAAGTGTCAGATTCTGATCATAGAATTTGTCATTGTCATTTGCGTCAATATGTCATAGGAGTTACATTCCTTATTTGGAATTATAACTCCTCCTTTAGTGGCATCATATGCATCAATCACGTCATATGCATCAGTGGCATCATTGATATTCTTTCCTTGTTTAGGCATGGGGGTTACATAACACCCCTATTTGTACTTCCTTTTTCGGTCTATGAGAATGAGTAGAGCTGTTTTCTTATTTGCATATTCTTTCCATTGTTCGAATATTACTTATTGCGTTGGAGCTTGATGATAACATCGGAGTGTAACTTCTTTGTGGTGCATTTTTTCGACATCGGTTCTCTCAAATCCCTCTTTCATGGTATCAGAGTTGGTTTTGGTAAAACATGCACTCTTCGTTTATCAGTTGCTTATTACTTCTAGTTTCTTCTTATTTCCTCGTGCAAGTTTTTTTGATTATTACTTTGGAATTGTATTGCTCACCTCGTGTTGAGGTTTTAGTAGTTACAAATTTGAGAGTATTTAGTTGGTTTTCTTTATCATGTTACTGAGTTCATGATTACTTCTATTCTCATGAGCTCAATTTTTTTCTTTGGTGTGGACCCGTGGTTCATTGTTGTGATTCGGATTTACCTACTCATGCATTGATTATTGTTTAAGCATCTGCATTTTTTAAGCTTATCGATCTCTTTTTTTTTTTTTTGGATTCTATTGTTTGGGAACATCTTTCCTTGCAACCTGCTTAAGGAACCGTATCAGCTTTGACTCTAGATATGGTTTCTCTCTGCATGGAAGTATACGCTCGAGCTTGATCGTGCCTATGTATCGGCCCTCTACATTGGTTCAATTTTTGTATGCTCAGACTCGTGTTGGATCATGGTTTCACTAGTGTATACTCAGACTAATCGAGCTTTGTGATCATCGTTGTGGTTATTGGTTGACATTATTAGTTATTGTGTCAATCTCTCCCTGCCTCGACTCATGCATGATTCAGTCTTTTCCGGTGACTTGGGTTGCTCGCTAGTTTACCAGATGCAATGAACGACTCATCTCCTTTGCATTGATTCAAAGGCCTCACTTGTGATCTTGCATGCAACGTTACATTGGGTTTTCATTCCTTTAACTCACAGCTTTGCAGCTTGCTCCTTACTCAAGTTTATCTTGGTTTGAATGTATTGGTCGAGAGTTATTCATCTGGGTGTTGAGTGTTTGGTTCATACCTTGTGCATCGTGGGCTCAAATTGGTTTCTTCGGCCCCTTCCGAGCTCCCTTCTCTGTGCATGCACTCAATGAAGTTCTCGCATTCCCTTATTCCTCTCTCATGTTGAAAATCGGTTGCTTTGGATATCCTCTACCCCGATATTGGCTTCTTGTGTGCTCGGCTCGCCTCATTGCTGTGTGCGTAGGGAAATTTTAGTTCCTTTAATCCACATTTTCCACTGTCCTGCTCCTATAACACTCAGAATTTCCACATCTTAGCACTTGCCCAACCGTTTCAAAGTATAACCCACGTGCTCACTTTGACCAAGCCACTCCTCTCCAGCTGCCTCCCACGTGGCCTGTTAACTCAGCCTATTGGTTCTCACTTCTCATCGACTCAGTTACCTCCCACGTGGTAAGTAAAGTTTAAATAATGAATTTTATGCTATATAAACTTGTATAAGCATGTGTAATCTATTGGTAGAGGGAGATACTTCATATACAGGTCTAGATTTAGAGTCTTGGGCCTAGCCCTTTTTAGAATTGATTGTTGGTAAATCAATCTCCCTTTAATTTTTAAGGTGAAAATATTTATTTCATTGTCATTGTAAACTTTATTTGGGTATATTTTGGTTGTATTATTATCCTTCCTTCGAGTATCAAAGACGGAGGGTGAGGTCCGGGGTTGGCAGGAGGCTAATCCCCCCTCGCAATTAAAATAAACCCTATATAAAATTCGATGTCGTTTCTAACGAGCATACATACGACACCCTTTGCATGCATTTAGGCACTTTTTAAATCCGTTTGCAGGCTTATTAGCATTTTCCCATCAGATTCATGGAGTTTTTTTGTAACTTTTGACTCGTTGCTCGGTTTTGAGCACTTCTTTAGTCAAAGTTACTTTTTTTTTACACTCTAGATGATGGGATTATCATTTTTGTAAATGTATTATTTTATAAAGTGCCACATTCTGGGGGGTGTCTTTCTATTGATTAATTTAGCTCATTTCGAATCATCTTGTGCTTTGTTCTATGCCTTTTATTGCTTGTGGACTTGTGAGCGCATCCACCACAGTCTTACAGTAAAGGGATTATTTCGTGTGACATGAGACACTATTTCTCACAAGGCCTTCTCTTCCCCTTCTTGTTTTCACTCATTCTTATGCTTGCTTACGGTGTCAAACTGTTGCGCCAACGAACCTTGATTGTTGTCTCCATTCTTGTGTGATATTACACCGATCGATTGCAAAGTAGGTGATAGATGTTCTCGACACATAGTCACATTTGATTGTTATCAACACACTAAACTATAAAGTGCTGCAAAAAGGGGGTTAAAGTTGTATTCCTTGAGGATCCTCTCGTCATGGACATTGAATTAATTTGCTCCATTGTTTAACTAGGACCAGTAACTACCTATAATGGAAGAATGGAATAATTGATCATTGCATTATGTAAAACTTGTTACCACATCTTCTTGGGATGACACCTGAACCTATTGACCGCATTCATCACCAAAATTGGTTGAACGAGAATGATATGGCATATGGCCTTCTTTGTCTTACTATACCAGAGGACCTTCAACATTGAATAGAATTCACAGAGTCTGTGCATCGAGCTTGGAACTTCATTCGGAATTTTCATGGAGACTTTGATCCTCCATCCGGTTATGAATCTTATGGAAATCTTGCATCCATGGAGGAAAGTGAGTTCACCAATACTTTTTCTTACAAAGGGCCACCCACACATATTTCTTCGTGTGATGACAGTTCCACTGACACAGACTCACTTGGTTCTACTTCTGATGACGAGGATTATACACCTAGTTCTGATGTCAAGAGTACTACAGAGGACTCTTCTCCTCCTCTCACTATTCTAGAGAGTGTTAACACATCCCACATCTCATCAGATATTGAGCAGTCTCCTATATAGTCTCATACAGTCATCACACCTACCTCTTTTCCACCTTCAGTGTTTGAGGCCCCTTTCACTCCTCCACCTTCATTGGATGAATCATACCTATCTGACATCACTCTTTGTTTGTTGAGCCCCCTCATTGGGATGAGTATTTTCTTGACCTTAGTTGCATTTTTGTAGAGTACACTTGTGATGTACTATAGGTTCCTCATCCATCTACATGTATTTTAGAGGAGTTCATCATCTCCATTGTTAGGAGTGCCCCTCTAGGACTCTTATCACTTCCACTTTTCTAGAGATCTTCATTGATCCACCCTTGCTTGTGGATCCATTTTCTGTTGTCGGGGATGTTTTGTTGTCTTCACTTTAGTTAGAAATATTTTCTACAGGTGTTCACACTTCATACTCTGATAGTTCTACACTCGTGACATTACCTTTGGTTCCTTTGCACTCACTTGCTAGACCTATGTCACACTTTCATGGACCAGACTTAGAGTTCTTTGTGATGTTGCCTTCGGTTTCCTTCTCGAGAGTGGGCGGACTTCCAAAGACATCATTTTTTTCCTTCCTAAGGGTAGGCACACGCTTTGGGGAAGGTTACTCTTCTTCGCCTAGATGCAGAGGATCTTGTCATCAACATTCTTCTAGGAGACCTCCTAGATCTCAGTAGAGTTCATATCCATCCATGGCATCTTCTCGCATTCCTCTCGCCTCCTCTTCTTCTTCTTCTCCTCTTCTTCTTTCCGTAAAAGATGTTGTTTGTATATGGGCACCTTATCGTGGTTTTAGTTGCCGACTCATTGACACATCTTTCTTAGTTGTCTAGGGGAGTTTTTTTTTTTCTATTTTGGCTTACCATGACCTATTCCTCACTTTGATGAAGGGGGATGTTGGTGTGTGTGACATGCCTAGTCATCATCCACATCACCTGGTGAGTCATCTCACCTTGCGAGAGTCATAGGTCTTAGGAAGTCAAATGAAAAGTGTCATATTCTGTCATAGAATCTGTATCATTGTCATTTGCGTCAGTGCATCATAGGAGTTACATTCCTTATTTGGAATTATAACTCCTCCTTTAGTGGTGTCATATGCGTCAATCACGTCATATGTGTTAGTGGCGTCATTGATATTCTTTCCTTGTTTAGGCATGGGGTTACACAACACCCCTATTTGTACTTCCTTTTTTTGATCTATGAGAATGAGTAGACCTATTTTCTTATTTGCATATTCTTTCCATTGTTTGAATCTTGCTTATTGCGTTGGAGCTTGACATTACCATCGGAGTGCAACTTCGTTGTGGTGCATTTTTTCAACATTGGTTCTCGAGAATCCCTCTTTCACATGAGTGCAATGGATGTGAAAGTAAGCATGACCAAAGAGGATATTTAAAAATAACAGGAACATTAGGACCAAGTGCATCTACTGGTCATTAAGATGGGAAAATTCAACTCTCCCCTACTGGTGAGCAAGGGAGTATTCAATTCAACATCAAATGACTTATCTCAAGTCCTGACCATAACTCTAGTTACTCATTATGAAATTATATACTGTGATCTTAATGAATTAGATTCATATGAGGAACCCACTTTAAAAATTCAAGAGGATGTCAATGTTGAGATACATAAGCTTGGAGTTCCAACAATGGATGAGAACACTTCGTCGGATAAACTATCAAATCCATTTGAATATCTTATCAATGAGGAAGCTAGAGATCCATTTTCATTCAACGAAGACACACTGGAGTCCCCTGTTGAGATAAATGTTGTCATATCAAACATCATGAGGGATCAACATAATTGGTTCATGGAATGCAAGAACATCAACTCTCTCTCTGAAAAATTGGTCAAGTATTTGAGCTTTGTGCACATTCCTTGGGCCGAGAAAGTTTCTCTTGCGGTGGCATGATACAAAAAGCATTCAAATAGAATGAGATATCTCTATAGCACTTTCCAAAATTGTAGCTGAGAATGAAGTAGAATCAATAAGGGAATTGTCTCCATCTCGAATAGTTATCTCATTTTCTTTTTATCTCTTCCCCCCTTCCTCTCTCCTTTCATGTTATATTTCTTCATTAAGGGGTTACACTTTTCATTTTAATCATATTCACTTTTTTATTATTCAATTACATGTTTTCCTCAATTAATAAAAAGAGTCTTTTTAAAATCTATATATTGTAATGAATTCATCATTCCAAGGGGTTGTCAATTTTGTAAGTTCATGAGTAGTTAACTACCAAGAATAAAGAAAAGATAGCAAATTATTCCATTTTTCTTTCCATATGTTTCCTATATCTTCCTTTTCGTACATCTTTATGAAAATTTCAATAAAGAAAGGAGTTTCATATTTTATGGATGAGTGAATAAGTGATATTTTATGTTCATGGTTTCATCTTGTCTTGATATAATTAGCAAATTTTTTATTCTTTCCAATTGTGTGTGTTGATATTTTTGGTTAATATTTGTAAGAATATGATTTAGCCTACTTACAATATTAACTCCTCTCCTAATTTCCCACTCCCACATTCCCACCTTCCTTGCAAATTCCTCCCTTGCACAAAATTGCAAGCATTTTTGCAGTATAGTGGAGTGTGCCTGTTGATCCTCGGCCTATAGGCCAACCACATAATTATTTTTATTTCACATACAATAATGGAGCTGCCCAATTCAAGCAGATGGACCTATACCCATATTGTTGGTGAAAATCGACTAATTTGTCCTAGCGACAAATTATTTTGCCAACAATATGCTAGTGTTAAGAATTCCTAAATCTAAATTAATGGATAAATTAAACCTAGAAGTTCATTTTATATTAAAATTGTTTTTATGCGATTACATCAAGATAAAGAATTTTTAAAGGAAAAGAAAGAGAACAAAGCTTTCAAGAAATAAATTCAAAAGTCTCCTTAGATGTTTCAACTCACCTTTGATTTTGGATGTTTATTAGACTAAGTACATTACAAAAGCAACATTGTTTGGTTATTTAGGAGGAGGTATTTGATGAAGCAATTGGTTTATTCAAATTAGTGTTAACCATATTTTGATTATTTTTGCATTCAACAAAGAGTTTTTAAAATTTTCCCTTCTTTCTAAGAGTAGAATGTTAACATAAGAATTAGGTGTGTTTTGGGAATAGGTAAGGGGTTTCTTATATATGTTTCCTTTATGGGAAAAGTATAGATATTAGTGAGTGTAGGATTAGCATCAGTTAATTATGATTAAACATAATTAAGAGGAATTAATACTACATGAGGATTAGATGGGAATAATGGGAGCTTAATTAATCAATTGGGAATTGATTAATATGCCTAGATTAGCTTATAGAAGCTATTTGAGAGGAATTTGGTTAAATTTAGAGATGATTTGAAGTAGGATTTAATTAATGAATGATCATTAATTAATAAAACAAGGAGTATTTTAACTAATTAATAATGGGTTATTGATTAACAAATGAAGAGGATTGTAGTTAATTAAATATTTTTAATTAGTATCCAAGAGGAAAAATTCAATTAATTAACAAAGGGTCATTAATTAATTAATGAAGTTGAGTGTTAGTGTGATGTTTTTGATTTACATTTAAATTAGCACAACAAATTTTAGGTGTCTACATTTCCCCTCTTTAAGATGACATCACATGAAGGATGCAATTGTAAAGATAGTAGAAAAATAATAGACAATTTTATTGTTAAAAGTAGAAGAATTTTTTTTTGTGTGTAGGTGATACCCCTTGAGTGAATCTTCGTTGATAATATAATTTGATGGGTGCTCAAAAGGTTAAAAACAATCGGAGTTGAAGAAAAAACCATCAATGTGGGGGATATATAGAAGTGGATGGGTGAAAATATGTCATTTTCACTATCATGCGAGTAGAAAAATTGAGCTCGGAGAAGAAGATGTGAGAACCATGGAGAAAATTCTATTCTATTTCCATTGTGTCAAGATTTTTCGAGACTACCTCCGCATACCAAGACATGGTACAGGGTAGGTAATTTATTTAATTTATTTTTTGAAATTTAAATGGAATCATGCATGAAATTTTTTTGGTGGTAGGTATAACCGCTAAACTTGCCTTGTGAAAGTTTATAAGTTATGCTTCCAATACTAGCAGTAACACACAAAGTTGTAATGGTTATATTGAAAAATTTAACAGGTCATGTGCCAAAAATCAACCTTAGTGAATGCACCTCAATTTTAGTGGCCACATGGTTTTTCATAGCAGCTCCACTTTGAATGGTAGAGGCCCCAACAATTAGTGGCAAAGTTACTTATTTTAGTGGTTAAGAAACTTTTATGGCTATGCATTAGTGTAGACAAGTGAAATTTGGTAACTCATCCTTGTGTAATGCCAATTTTTTCCATGTTCCCTTGTTAAGACAAATGCTCACATTAGGAATCTAATCTCTTTGTCTATGTAGCTCTTCTATAATTTATTTATCTTTTGCACTAATCTCTATCATCAATTTTGATAATATTATTTAATCAATGAAACATCAAACCTTTGATATTGATCACACAACTTTCCATTTTGGTATTCATCTCTCTCGGTTTGAAAATGTTTGGAAAGGTTGAGATGTAGGGTTTGTTCTTGGCCAAGTTGTACAATCATGCCCCTTCACATTCAAAGAATCTAGTTTTAATTTCAAATTCTTCTTTCATGGGTTATTTCATCTTCCTAGTATTGGCCTTATTAGAATATTTCAGTTGTAGAAGGCTATATAAGTAAGTCATTATCACTTTATAACTCACTTGGCACTCTCATAAGAAAATATTGTAAATATTTTTCCAATGACACTTAAGGGTTCATAAATATTCCCAAATCAGCTACACAAAATCTAGAGTAGTACCTATTACAAGTCTCACGAAGTCAACTAGGTAAAATAGTATAGCTTAATCCATTTCCAAGGTTACAAATATCATAGATCCATGTCTTAGCAAGAGAGAGAGTAACTCCAACAATTTCTCAAGGGTTTCAAGTAAAAAACATGTTAGGGTAGATAGCTAAGAGATAACTTATCTCACTATTACCATGATGGGTGTAATTCGCTCGCTATCTTGGTGTCATAAGACATGAGACCACCCTTGGGAATTTCTTTTCTATTCATATTTGTATAAAAACTACGATAATTACATGAGGTTTGATCCTGAAATAAGGGCATGTAGTGTAACACATGGATTGGTTCAACATTTGGGAGTTTGACCTCCATGAGTAGTCCAACCTCACCACATATACATGTTTTTTCATTGTGGTTTGTTAATGCTCTAATTAAGGATTCGACATGTTTATAAGTTTTCCAATTTGTTATAGGTGATTGTAGGTCATCCTAAATTTGTTACAAGTGAAGCAAATGGAAATTTATATATCCAAACCTATCAAAGAGTTTGAATCATACAACTCTAGATCATAACCATATAGATCAGGTCCGGACCATAATAAAGTTGAATACTCCAATATCTATTAATATTTTCAACTCCAAAAGTTTCACTAAAGAATTTGCAATGTTAGATCATCCTATTTCACTATCCTTCACATCTAAATTATCATTTCCCTACCTTGAACAACTCACTTTATCTCTCCTCTTGTGTATTTGAGAAATTGTAAACACCCCAAAATAACATACTCACATTGTCATCATCACCTTTGCCCTCCCCTCATCATCATTACTTAATAAGGCCCCATATGATAAATCCCTTGAAGTATATACCACATCTCCTCCGTCATCAAAATATAAATCCCGCATAGTTGTACCCCATCTGGCCTCATCAATCACATATATTTTCTTACCCCGTATCAGTAAGCACAATATATGGTGAACATCCTCCAAATTGATTGTCATATCTCCAAAAGGCATCCAAAATATTCTTGTCACATGGCCGCAATGCTCAAACAACGCCAATAACAAACCCATGTCACTGTGGATACACATGTAATGGAGTAACTCACCCAATCTAACTCCTCTAAGTGAACTCAATCAGTAAGTGAAAACAAAGCTTGACCTCATTCGGTATCTTTAAGACCCTATCCCGTGTGGTCAATCTCTCCCAAGCTAGCATCTAACAACAAAAAAATTAGATATTAATCCACAATCCACCAAAATCAATTCAAATCTATCAACTAATCAAAATTATTAAAAATCATAACTTTGGTAGAATCGCCAACAAATCTTATCAAATCACCTCACAACCCTTTAAAAGTAGGTAATGACTCCTAAATCACTAGGGATTTCATACAAAATCACAAGCAATTTCCAAGCGCCTATAAATTCTCAAAAAAAAAAAAAAAAAAATTCTTATATACATCACCTACCTCAAGAAATGTGGGTCAACATCCCGAAATCCTCCATCATGATAAAATACACTCAAAAATCACAAATTAGGGCTCTCTAGATGTCTTAATCTCAAAATAGTAACTATATGAAATGAGCTTTTCAAATCGCTTTATATAGCCTTTTTTCCATGCACCCAATTGTCGGTGATTCATGCAATTACCGATGATTCTTTCTAAATCACTTGTGATTTTTTCAACTTACCTTTAAAATCAATTTTTGGTCCTCGACCTCATCAAACCATCACTTTCATCATCCCTTGCCAAAATAGCACATTCTTCCAGTATGTGATTCCTTTTAGGGCCCCAAGACCATTTGAAAATAAGAATAAATCAATCAACATCAAGCCTACCTCTTATTTCATAGTCTTTTTAGAAATAATCATTTCCTTTGTCACCATTAAGTCATACGTCTATAGGTCATGAACCCCTTGGTTCCCCTATCACTTGACTTCATGGTCACGTAAGCCCACCTTTATGGCAACATCATTTATCAATTCTACATCTCCCGATACACCATGGATATCATACCCATCCGGATCATTTCTCGCAGCTACTACCTATGAGTCATATATCTATAGGTTACGAACCCTTTGGTTCCCATCTCACTAATCTCTGGTTACCCAAAGTCCACCTTTGTGGCATTTTTTTCATGCCTAGTCTTGGGGAATCTTAAATCAAAACACACCATCATATAAACCTATCTCATCCAACAACCTTTTCAAACTCGGGATCATTTCCCTTCATCATAATGACCCCCATTTTGAGGGGGACCACCTATCCAAAAAAATTAATTATTTCACTTATTTTTTCCAGTGGCCCATTTATCACAAACCACTTGACAAAAAGGGGAAAATGTAGACACCTATTTCCTAGTCACACCCCTCACACTCTCATTCAAAATCTAAAAACCAATCTTACTAGTGTAGACACAAAATCACAAACTTTGAGTCATTATTTATTCCCGTTCACATACTACTATTCATATGGTTCTTAAGTGAAAAGAGTAATAATTAACCCATGTATTTGGCCATTTTTACATTGCTTTCTGTTGTATTTTCAATCTTACACTTGCACTTTCCCCTTCTATATTGTCATTATATATTTTTTCTATTTCGATTGGGGTGCCCCAAATGCCTTGTCCTCCTCGCAGGGCACCCCCATCCTTTTTACACTTCACTCCTACCTTTTTGGCAGTTTCTAGCCATTTGAAATTTTTATCTTTTTGGTGGTCACCCTTTTCAAGGTTAATTATTAAATTAGAAAAAGAGAACCATATAAATATAAAGTTATGTGACCATAATGAGGGACCAAGCACTAAGCATCTACTATCATCATCTAGAGTTGAATCCATCAAAGGAATTTAAAACTACATTTGCATCCATCTAGCTCTATCACAAGGCACACAAGGCTGGTTCATCTCGCATCACACTTCATAGGAGGGGAGTCTATTGTTACCATGCACACATTTAATACATTCTACATTTAATTATTTGCGTGCTACTTCAAAAAGTGTGACTGACACAAGATCAACCTAGGGCATGATTTGCACACACACCCACCTAGAACTACATTGGGTATGAGATATAGTACAATGCTTAGTGATAAGTCCATCCATTTGGTAGCTGAGGATAGACCAACCCCTTCATATGCATCTTTCTTTTTTAGGGTTTTGATGTTTTTTTGGGGTTTTGAGATGATCTTTCCATCTCCTATTCACAATGACATCTAGTGCAATTCAATGACATTAGTGCGACATGAAGCAAACATAGGTGAACATCCAATGACACTATAGAGGAGGGTTTTTGGTCATTTCTGTAGACCAGGGTGCCCAAATATGAGACCATGGTGCCCATGGGAGCCCCTATCCCTTTCTAGGTGCCTCGCCTAGTCGATAGCTCGGATCTCGTGATTTCTCAAGCTCATGTGTGGTTGTTTCCTCCTCCTATTCATCTAGTCTCCACTACAACATAGTTCCGACATACCAAAAAATCAGTTAAGGACTTCTTAACCCTCTTTGCACGTTAGGGTTTCATATTTTCTAGCTTAGTTTACTTAGGTGTATTTTGGTATTTTATCATTTCATTGATTCAGTTATTTTATTGCTCTTTTATAACATTAGATTACACTAGAATATTTCTATTTTAGTTAATCATTTTGGTGAACCCGATCTTCGAATACACTTTCTCTTTGGGCCTTTTCTTTTCGTATATGCTCACTCATAGTGGTTGTTTTAGGTCTTTTCAATATTATGAGCTTCCTTCATTCACCCGTAGGGTTTCTAAACCAATGGTTGATATCCCTACTTTTGTAGCTACAACTGAGAATCCCTTGGATTCATCTCGCCAAGTTCCTCTTCATGAAATAGAAGCCTCTGGTAGTGAAAATTCCTATGATGAAGATACCAATGTTGACCAAGACCAATTAAATACACTTACTGATTTTCAAAAAGATTTGCGTGATAATCCCACTCATCTTCCATATGTCCTACATGCTTTGATTTCTACTAAGAATTCTTGTGATGCTTCCACCTCTATATTTTCTCATTCTTCAGCTCCCATGGTCTCCACCCCACCCATTTATGTCTCTCGCTTCCATTCCTACCACTACCATTCCTGTCATTCACCCTAGCACACCTAATATGTAGATTGTATCTTCTTTGAATACTCCTGATTTAAACTCTTTATATCAAGACTTGCAAACCAAATTCTCCAACTCCATCTCATTACTTCTCATGCCTCGCCATCTTTAGAATCTACTTCACTGCTTTGCATACTCCTTTTGCACCTAATATATCTTCCTATCCATTGCCACCTAATTTCATCTCTCCCAAGTTTCCCATCTTTAAAGGCCATGGTGACCCACAAGAGAATCTCTGATATTTTCATGTAGCATGCTTGGACTATGTGGATGATCATACCATACTCACTAAGATTTTTCCTCGTAGTTTACAAGATTATGCGATGCATTGGTTTTATGACCTACCTATCCATTCGGTAATATATTTCATGCATCTAGCTGATGCTTTTCTCACTCACTTATCTATCAATATTGTCTCTAATATCTCTTATGCCCAACTAGTGCAACTTAAACAAGGATCTAATGAAAATTTAGCAGATTATGTCTTGCGTTACAAAAAAAACTTAGCTAAGATGTCAAATGTGCTTGTGGATGTTGAGCTTCAGGACTTATTCATTCAGATTCTCTTACCCTCTCTCTAGAGAGTGTTCTCTTTGATACCTCTCCTTCTTTTGATCAACTTTGTCATACTCTTAAGCTTTGTGAAACCAAGATCTTAGCTATAGGAAAGATTAAATACCAAGAGAAAACATCATCTTCTATGCATTTTCAAAATAAGTCAACATTTAAACCATCTACAACTAAACCAATAGACACAAAAGTTACCATTAACGTAATATCTACTACTAAGGAGCTTTAATTGCAACCACATTGGTGTATCTTCACTAAGTTTAGTGTACCTCTACATATTTTACTACCGCAACTTGTTGATAGTAACCTCATTACACTTCGCCTTTGCCACTACAAATAGATCCATCTCGACCAAAAGGACGTAATTTTGATGAAAATTCCCATTATGACTATCATCAGTGTGTAGGACACTCCACCGATCATTGCTTCCGACTTCAATTTCTCATTCAGGGTTTGATTGATAGTGGTAAAATCAAGCTTTGGAACCTATAGTTTCTCCACCTATCAATGAAAATCATAAGCTCAAGATATTTAACAACCCTCTACCTAAACATGACATGAATACAAATGAATCTTCAGCTAACTATGTCTATCACACAACACCTCCACATGCATTGGGGTATCTTGACTTCTTGGTGGCACATACTGACACTTCTCCACTACTTATTTATTTCTTTGACCATGACTATCATGCCACTTTTACTTCTAATCACTTGCATATTAATGCCTCTATTGGAGCAATCCCCATCAATAATACTAAGGTTGATCTATCATGGCCCATCAACGGTGCATGTTCTATTCTACTTCTTGATGCTATTGGTTATCTACATTCACAAATCTCATATCCAATGAAAAATTCATATGGTGTTGTTCACCTTCATGTTATGGTAGGAACCCTTACTATGCTTGTACCCTTCCTTGTCGAAAAATTATTGATGGTTGTGATATGATCTTAGGTATTAATTTGATTCATAGGTCTTAGTCCATCATCTCTATGAATCATTTGTGACTCAAATTCATTCATAGAAATCAATTTGTTTTTATCACCGGTGTACCTCCATCTAATCCATGGTCTTCATCTCCTCGAGCATTGATCACTGCATATCCTATGTCATCTAGCACATTACGATCTTTATTCCTCAAAGTGCATTCTAGTCCTAGTTCACCTACTCGTATACCATCTACGCTACTCACCGCTCTACTAGTCCTATACGTAGGCATAGGCCTATTCCCGGTACAGCTTTACATCTCGACATAGGTCACTACCTTGTTTTATTCTGTGTGGGTGTCCATCACCTTTGCACTCACATTTTCGTCGGTCTCTATCACCTATGCATTTTTTTGCACCTACGTGCTCATCATATATCCACCCATCACATGCACATAGAATTTAATCACCTGAACAATGACTATCTACCATTCCACCACTACTAGAGCATGGTCATATGCTTTCATCACCACCAACATCAGATGGAGGACCTTTGTCCTTCACTTTCATTGGTTAGTTCATTCACTCACACACACTTAGGGGGCATAACATTCACACCCCCCACCATCCTAGCATCGACACATGTTTCGTACTCACATTATCCACCTCTTAGCATAGGCACTATCATCTACACATTAGCATCGTCATTACCTCGATGACACACTCTTGTGCTTCAGTTCACACTTGACTATTGAGGGAATTCTCTACACATGAACCCCACACACTACACAATAGTCACTACACCTTAGGCACCACATATCATCACACGATCCTACATCATCTACACATTACACACTACATTACAAGCTATACACATTACACATCTTCCTACATACACCATACATGTTCTATACATGCTTCACAAAAAACACCATATCCATCACTTGTTCTGCATTTTTCACACATCATCTTACATTTTATGCCCTCTCGCCTTACATTTTACATCTCACATATTAAATATACTAGGCTACACATCTTAGGTCATCTAAGAATCTTACATTATATATCATACATTTTATCACAAGCACACTACACATTTTTCATATTCTCCTCTATGCACTACACTCACTACTCGATGAAACATTCTAGTCTCATGGTCCACACAGATCGTTGAGGGTATACAATAGAAATGGACCACATCACGCTCGCACATTCACCATTCAATCTTATTTTTATCATGCAAAATTCCTAGGATTAGTGATATACACTTTAGGCTATAGGGTCACTTCTTCTAGCACCATCTCGTGATAAGCTACATCATCACATTCACTTACATTGTTTAGTGGTATACACTTTAGGATAAATCACCAATCATTTCTACTCATCTTCTTGTGATATACGCTTAGGCTACATAGACACGCACGACCACCTCTATGTTGCATACCCATCACAACATGCTACACACACCACATAGTTCAACCATTTCCCGATGACACTCTCGTTTATGGTTCACTTGATCACGAGGGGGTATACTAAATGAACCTCACTGCATACAATTCCATTCACTCAGGGGGCATGTGACTCCTATCATTCACTATGCATTCCATTCCATCCATCAATAACATACTATATTTTATGGTCACATTTAATATTGCTTGCATTTTCTTGTTCATGGTCATCTTATTATGCATGCTAGATAGATCTCTTGTATGTCATTATCTTTACCATACACACATGTGAGTTCACATCCTTTTCTAGTTGTGATCACAGATACAAGTCTCTTACACACAACATGGATTCTTGGCTACTACCAAACCCACAACAGCTTACTAGGGGCATGTTGAGTTATGGAGCTCAAATACTTCTTATTAGAATGCAATATTAAACTTGTAGGATTGCACGATGAACCGATATCAGCTATGGAGGGACCAAAATCGGTCACCTATGATCGAAATTGGTCGTAAGGAGGAATCGACATCGGTTAGGGCTAACTGGTGTCGGTTACCTATGCGGGAGTGTTTTATTTAACTCTCGGGAATTAGATCTAATTTTAGTATTAAAATAGATCTATTGATTGTAATTGCATGGCTAAGTGCCCTAAGTTTGTATATGCCTATATAAGCATAAAATCTAGGGTTTAAAAGAAAGAGGATTGTGTGTTAATGATTATTGTGAGAATAATTGTGAGAGAGAGAATTCTTGGAGAAGAAGGAGAAGCTTGAGAGAAAGAAAGTACTGTACATTTGAGAGGTGTGGAAGATTGTAGATCTTTAATTATATATCTTCTGAAAACTTTGGATAATATATTGGATTGTTTCTTGGTGGATGTAGCCCACACTTTGGGTGAACCACATTAAATATGGTGTTGATTTATATCTTTTTTTTGTATATTTCTTCTCGGTATAATATACACTTTTATTACACGTATACTTATATTAGATATATGATCTATACAAACTTGTGCTAACCCAAACAACTAGTATCAGAGATTTGTTTGAGGATTTTATGTGTTGACAAATTTACTCACAAAGCATTTTCTGATTGAGTGGGAGCTACATCAATGGAAGAAGAAAACAAATACAAGGTAGAGAAGTTTGACATTATCAATTATGGAAGATGCAGATTGAGGATTATCTCGTATCAAAGAGATTTGTACTTATGATTGGATTAAAATTATAGACCTACGAAGATGACTGATGAAGAATGGAAGATTATTGATAGAAAGGATTTGGGATCTATAAGATTGAGCCTGACAACATTCGTGGCTTCTAATATTACAGAAGTGACTTCTACGGTAGATTTAATGAAATCTCTTGCTAATTTATATGAAAAACCTAGTGCTTTAAATAAATTTTATTTGATGAAGAAACTATTTAGTTCTAAGATGCATGAAGGTGGATCTACATCTAGTCATTCGAATGATTTTCGATCTATTGTAAATCAGTTAAAATAATTGATATTCTATTTGATGATGAAGTGAAAGAAAATTTTATTCTTATGTTCTTTACCTGATAGTTGGCATAACTTGGTAATGGTTGTTAGTAATACAACATCTACTAATAATATTTTGAAGTTTGATGATGTGGTTAGTATAACCTTGAATAAAGAAATTCGCAGAAAAACATAGAGGAATCATCATCTGGGAATGTTTTGAATGTAGAAAGCAGAGGCAGGCAGAAGGAGAGATCCAAGAGTAAGAATAATGGGAAATCAAAGTCAAGGGATGGCAAATCTAAATCCAGAGGTAAGGGAATTACTTGTTGGAAATGTGGAAAGAAAGGACATGTAAAGAAATATTGTTGGTCAAAGGATAAAGAGAACCAACACCTAGACAAAGGTAAAGAGTCAAATAAGGAGGAAAATATTGTAGCAGAGGTAATGCAAGATGATCTTATTCTTTCTTTGGATAATAGAATAGAATCATGGGTTTTATATTCAAGAGCTTCTTTCCATGCAACCCCTAATAAGGGTTATTTTAGAAATTATGTTTAGGGAAATTTTGGGTTAATACTTCAAGGTGATGGTGAACCTTGCAGTATTACTAGTAAAGGGGAAGTTCATCTAAAATTGTAGAATAGAAATACATGGGTATTAAAATATGTGAGGCATGTGCCAAGCCTCAAGAGAAATATTATTTATGCAGGTCAACTAGGTGAAGCTAGTTACATGGTTACATTTACAACAGACTCTTAGAAAGTCACCAAGGGTGCTTTTGTTGTGGCAAGAGGTAAGAAGGTAGGAACATTATATTTATCTACCTGTGTTATCTACTTCGGATTCAATTGCATGCATGTGGCATAATCGGTTGGGCCATATGAGTAAAAAAGGAATGAAAATCTTAAAGGCTAAGGGTAAGTTATCAAATTTGAAATATTTAGATCTTGATTTCTGTGAGCATTGTATCTTTGGAAAGCAAAAGAGAGTGATATTTCTCAAAATTAGGGCAGCTAAGAAGGAGTAGAAATTGGAGCTTGTACACTCAGATGTGTGGGGACCAACCCATGTAGCTTCTCATGGAGGATCCCAGTATTATGTTACTTTCATTGATGTTGCTCTATGTGTTATGTTTGTGGAGCTTGTTTTCATGTTAGAGTGTGGTACACCTTCTATGTGTTACACTCAGGTATTTTTACGGCGGTCTCGCTCACGCCGTGAGTGGGTCAAGGGGGTTCGGGGCGAAACCCAGTAAGTAAATTTTCATGGGTGGTTTATTAACCCATGGGTAATGGGTAAATCACATGGGCTGTTTTTGGGCCCATGGTTTTTTAGTACCCATTATTTTGATACCCATGGTTTTTTGCCCATGGTTTTGATACCCATGGTTTTGTATCAAATTGCTTAAGCAATTGTCTATTTATATGGTCTTATGCATATGATAGATAAACAAGCAAATTTATTGCAAATGTTCTTTGAATTCGGATGTGAATTCTCAGAGAGTTTGTTGAGCATAGCTCCAAACGGATCTCGGGTAATGTATTGAGAGAGTGGAGGCTTGTAATAAAATCGAGCAAGTGATTCTTGGTGGATGTAGCCCAAATTGGGTGAACCACGTTAAATCTTGTCTCTCTGTGATGTGTTATTTATTTTGCACTTTTATTTGAGATTTGTAATATTTTCTCGCATATTAGTTTCTCTGCATTGCGATTCTCATGTAAGGGATTATTCCGCATATTTTATCTCTAATTTCCTAACAATATAAAAGGTATGGGTTTATTGTATTAAACATAAATATAATTTTTTTGATACTTTTAAAATATGGAAAGCCCTTGTTGAGAATGAGTCAAATTCAAAGTTGAAGTGCCGTAGATGTAATGAACCATTACACCAAAACCTTGAGGTGTTAGTGAAATCTACACATGAGGATCATAACATCCCACCATGCTTCTGTAGCCTAGACCTCGGGCTAGATTTGCGCTCGTATAGTGGAACCCCGCCCTAACCTATACGATCCTTGGGTGAACACTGCAATGCCGATGTAACTACCCGTGTCGGGACTCGAACGTGGGTGGTCACTTTGATACCAAATGTAGCGAACCATTACAACAAAACCTCAAGGTGTTAGTGAAATCTGCACATGAGGATCATAACATTAGATCTCGAAAATGGTGGTGAATACTTTGTAGAAAGGATTTTAAAGATTATTCTTTAGTGAATGGAATACGTAGAGAAAGGATGGTTCCAAGAACACCACAAGAGAATGGTTTTGTAGAAAGAATGAACAGAAAATCATGGAATGTGCTAGAAGTATGAGGATACATGCTAGATTGCCCTTACAATTTTGGCGTAAGAATTTGATACAATAATTTATTTGATTAATCTGTGGGCCTTCAAGTTCACTAGATAGAGGAATAATAGAGGAAGCTTAGACTAGAAAAGAGGTAGATATTTCTTTTTTAATTTTTTTGGTTTAGAAGCTTAGGTGCATATTGATAAGGAAAATAGGAAAAAGTTGGATGCAAAATCTAAGAGATGCACTTTTATTGGTTATGGATATGGTGACTTTGGATTCCATTTTTGATTTAGAGAACTCTAAAATTATTAGGATTCATGACATTAAATGGAATGAAAAGAGAATGTACATAAATCAAATTTTAGTACCTAAGGATGAACCGGTTGAGAATTTTATGAATGAAAGTGAACTCTCGATTTCAAAAGGCATACTTATAGGGTTACACACAAGAACTTGTGTTAGTTGACCCCGACCGACATTGGTCTAATATCAGTTACATAAGAGCCAAACCAACATTGGTTAATAGAACCGATGTTGGTTACAGTGTGACCGCATCGGTCATTGTCGAATTGGAAACAAATTTTCAGTGGTCGAGAATGAGCCTTCTGTACCCCAAAATTCTCGTAAGAAGGTCATAAAGGGTAAGTAAACCTCCAAAAATGTTTACACCTTATGTATCTTATTTATTATTGGCTGATAATGGTGAACCAAAATTTTTGAGGAAGAAATGTAAGATAAGACCCATGTGTAGTGTGAGCATGACATGGATGAAGAGATGGACTCCTTGGAAAAAAATAGACTTGGTATTTAGTTAAGTTGCTAGCAAGTAAGAGGAAATTATAAAAAAGTGGGTTTACAAGATCAATGAAGAAGAGGGTGTACATAAAAGATACAAGGCAAGGCTTGTAGTAAAGAGATTTACACAGAAAGTCGGTATTGATTTTAGTGAAATATTTTCTCCTTTTGTTAAAATTACTTCCATACATACCGTATTGAGTTTAGTTGTAGTACATTATTTTTATTTAGAGAAACTATATGTGAAGACGGATTTCCTTCTTGTTGATTTGGATGAAGAGATTTATATGTAGTAGCCACACCTGGACATGAAGTCAAGGGTAAGGAGAAATTAGTGTGCGGAGTTGAAAAAAGTCTATATGGGCTCAAATAAGGTCAAAGGAAATGGTACATGAGGTTTGATAGTTTCATGCATAACCATGGTTACTTGAGATGTGAATATGATCATTGTGTTTATTTCAAGAACCTTGAAAATGGGAGCTATATTATTTTTATTACCTTATGTGGATGATATGCTTATTGCAAAATCTAGTATGCGGGACATTGGTGAGCTTAATAGAAAGCTAGCTTACACATTTTCTATGAAGGATTTATGAGTTGCAAAAAAATCCTTGGCATGCAAATACAAAGAGATAGGAAGAACAAGAAATTATATTTATCTCTCGAGGCTTATATAAATAAGGTGTTGAAAAGGTTTAATATACAAGATTCAAAACCTGTAAGTACACCTATGGTAGGACACTTCAAATTGAGCAAATATTAGTATCCTTCATCACATGAGGAGGTCAAATACATGACACAAGTACCATATGCTTCAGTAGTTGGGAGTCTCATGTATGCTATGGTTATAGTAGACTAGATATTTCACGACATGTGGGATTTGTGAGTAGATTTATGGCCAATCTAGGTAAAGAGAATTGGAAAGCGCTTTAATGGATCTCGGGTATTTGAGAGGGACATCTAGCATACGCTTATGGTATGGAGGTTCATATATTTCTTTATGTGGCTATGTTGATTTTGATATGTTTGCATAACTGGATGGTAGAAGGAGCACTATTGGATATTTTTATATAGTAGGTGGGACGATAGTTAGCTGGATTTCAAGATTGCAGAAGGTGGTGGCTTTTTCTACTATAAATGAAGAGTATGTTGCAGCTACTAAAGGATGAAAATGAGATGATATGGATGATAAGGTTCATGGAATAGTTGGGAAAGGGGAAAGATGATTGTGAATTGTTTAGTGATAGTCGAGTGTAATTCATTTGGAAAATAACTCAACGTTTCATTCTAGAATGAAAAAGATTTGGTTGAGATATCAATTCATATAATAAGTATTGGAGGATGGGTAGCTAAAACTCGGAGAAGATTCATACGAGGAAAACCCTATGGATATGCTAACGAATCCATTAGAAAAGAGAATTTGGAGCTACACTCCACTTTTATTGGTCTTCGAGTTCAAGACTTGAAGAGGAAGAAAAAAATCTAAGGAAAGGATCCAAGAATGACACTCGTATAGGTATGGTGGAATAATTTATCTCCAAGTGGGATATATTTGAGTTATGGAGCTCAATTACTTCAGATTAGCATGCAATATTAAACTTACAGGATTACACAAAGAACCAACATTAGTTATGGAGGGACCGACATCGGCGCCTATGACCGGCATCATCAAGCAAGGAGGAACCAATATCGGTTAGGGATAATGGCATCGGTTACCTATGCGGGAGTGTTTTATTTAACTCTTGGGAATTAGATCCAATTTTAATATTAAAGCATATATATTGATTGTAATTGCATGGCTAAGTGCCCTAAGTTTGTATATGCCTATATAAGCATAAAATCTAGGGTTTAGAATAAAGAGGATTGTGTGTTAATGATTATTGTGAGAATAATTGTGAGATAGTGAATTCTCAGAGAAGAAGAAGACGCTTGAGAGAGAAATTATTGTACATCCGAGAGCCGGGGAGATTGTAGATCTTTAATTGTATGTCTTCTAAAAGCTTTGGATAATAGATTGGCTTGTTTCTTAGTGGATGTAGCCCACACTGGGTGAACCATGTTAAATATGGTGTTGATTTATATATCTTATTTTATATTTTTCTTTTGGTAGAATATCCACTTTTATTGCATGTATGCTTAGATGTGATATATAATTTGTATAACCTTGTGCTAACCCCAACAGGGCATCCACTTTTGTCCACTATAAGTGCTATTGTTTAATTTTTAATTAGCACTTTACATTCTTTGGTTATACACACTTTTGACATATGAGTGATCTTTATAACATGCTAACGGGTGCTTCATGTGGAACATTTGTTTACAAGATTTCTTACTACCATGGCTATTTGTTGTTTTTACTTGCTTGCCTCTATTTTCTATTGTTTTCAGGCTTTGAATTTTCTCTTGTGTGCACACTTGTTTGTTTGCAACCACCGTGGCCTCTTGAGCATCTTACAACTTCATGAGTGGTGTACCATGTTTACAACCTAATTTGTGTGGCCTACATTTTCTTCTTGGGTGTTTACATTGTCTCCTATGTTCTAACTTACACATTTTTTTCAAAGCTTACACTTGTTTTCAGCATGCATGCTTGTTCGTACTAATATTTGTTTTATAGCTACTTGTTTATGTGTGCCTTGGTTTTTACCAATCAGTTTTCACCATGAGAAAGAATTTGTAATTTGGGCATGAATTTGGGGTTTCCCCTTCCTTCTATTTTTCCACAATCATGTTTTCCCTATCAATTTTTGTCCCAACATCCATGGAAACATGATCCTTTCTGATTGGATGTGGCCCGACGGTCTTTTTGGTGAAACTTGTCACTTTTTCACATTTGTAAAAATACCAAATTGGCCCCATGGCCTCGATAGTATCTAATTGGTTATTCAAAAAATATGAAGTGGCAGGGAAAAAGTCTTACTTTGACCCCAAGAAGGACACGTGGCAATTTTTCAAGTTACAAGTGGGGAGGCGGGTCGCTAGAGCCTTTTGAAGTTTTTCCTTTTTGTATGAGGGAGAAAAGTTATGAAATAATCTGCAACTCCGTTAGGGCCCACATCAAAAGTTAGAAGCAAAGAGGTGGGTCACTGGGGCATTTTGAGACTCTCAAGCCTACTTCAACTCAAAGATTTTCCACATGGAGGGCCTGCGCTCATTTGAAAATTTCCTCTCGGTTTGACCTTTGAGTTATGCCAAGGAGACACGTGGAGGTTTCCATTGGCCCTACCCATACTTAGAGTTTTCTTCAAGTGGCCGGTGCAACTTTGTCAGACCATGGACATGGAGGGCCATTGTGCTCATTTGAGGATCCACCTTTAGGTCCTACCTTCACAGTTGCACCAAGGAGACACATGGAGGCTTCCGCTAGCTCCTCTCTATACTTAGACTTCTCAAGTAACTTTCTAAGGCTTGGGACACGTGGTGAGCTTGTGCTTGTTTGGGGTCTCCACTTTTGGGATCCATATCAAAAATGTGCTGAAGAGACACGTGGAGGCTTCCACTGGCTCCTTTTTTATACTAAGACTTGTTTAATGGATGGGGCAACTTTCTTGGGCCTAGGCACTGGAGATCTGCGCTCATTTGGGAACCCACCTCTAAACTTCATCTTTGAAGTTACACCGAACAAACACATGGAAGCTTCCACTGGGCCTTCCCATACTCTAACTTTTTAAAAACCGATGCAATTCTCTAGGGTCCTAAACACATGGAAGGCCCGCACTCATTTGGGAACCTACCTCTAGACTTCACCTTTGTAATTGTGCCAAGGAAACACATGGAGGCTTCCGCTGACTCCTCTTTGCACTTGGATGACTCATAATCCACTGATATGATATAATCATGAGGACACTCATTTCTGAGAGGCATGAATGTAGGCATCCATGTGAGGGAACTCATTTCTCAAGGTGTATTCTCGAGGGTGAAAAGGATTGCTTGTCAGATCCAACCATATGGAGCCACCTAAAATGATTAAAAAGGGGATTTCTCACATGACAAATGAAATAATGATTAAGAATACTGTCAAAAATTATGATATGGCATCCCAGTCATAGTTGAGGGTCTGAGAAATGTGATCAGTTCATGATTTATCCACCTGAAACTTTGGGTGTAAATTTGTTAAACATCACTTTCTGAGACAAATTTGTAACAAGAAAAGGATTCCTCAAATATTCTTCTTTTTGGGGGAAATTTGGGATGAGTGAGCGAGTGAATTGTATAAATGCAATGAGAATACTCTTGCAAATGGTCGGGGTTTAATTTTTACGAGAAAATTTGAGAAATCCCATCTTCCTGAGAGACCATCTGAGAAACCTGTTAATTTCTTGTGTTTTAGATTTCAATCACATCAAGATGGTTGCAAGTGTACAACCATTGAAAAATCTCTGAGATTGTTCAAGAAACTTTCCCCTGCTTGATGAATCTGATAAATCTCGAATTAATTTGTGTTGATCTTGGGAAAAATTGTGTTTACTTTTATTTCAGAATGTCTTTCAAATAGTTTTTCTTGTTCCTGTTGCAATCTTATATTAAAATCTCTCTGAATCACACAAGATCTCATCCATGTGTTAGTATTTTGGCATTTGCAATTTCATTATGAGAAGAGCTTTCATCTAGTAATGAAATAAACAATTTAAAATCATTTTACTTCCACTATGTTGATAAAGATTGTTTGTAAGCCTATGAGTGTATCTTAGGCATGATGAAACTAGGGGTTTTAATGTTTAATTGAGTCTTTAGCTTGAGCCTTCATGTTGAATTCTCAAAGATTGTGTGAAACCATGCAGATATGGGCCTCCATTGATGCACACCTTCTAGTTGAAGGAATATTTTGGCTATTTTGAAGCATTATGTTGTTAGTTTTCCAATTGTTTGTAAAGGTTCTCAAAGATCTGGTGAAATCAACTTCATCTTGCTTAATTCCCCACCAAAATTTTCAAATAACCATGAATCCTACCTAAGTACCCTTGTTTGTGTTGTGTATCCACAAATGAACAAATTCTACTACCAAAATATACAAAAGCAAGTAGGTTTTAAGTGTCTTTAGTAACCGAACCTTATTTCAGAAAATATCTCCATTCTTTAGAAGTGACAACTCGTGAGAGTTAAATTGTGGTGTATTGATCATATTTTCTCAAGGTTCCCTTAAAATTGTGCAAAGAAGGATCTCTTCATGTCCTTCACCAACAGAGGTTACAAAATGGGTCCTCTCACCCTGGTTGAAAGGCACACCTAAAGTAGTGAGGATAGATCAAATCCTTAATGAAGGTGCTATCCATTTCTCCAACACCGAGTGACAAAGAGCCATGAATCCCAATCCCTCCTTAGCTACAAAATGACTTATATGATTTGTTTGTCTCTAAGTATCTTGCTAAATCTGTGATGTTGCTCGCTCTTCCAAGGGAGAATCAATTTGGATACCAACACCAAAAAAATGGTTCATTATCATTACGGGGATTATTTTAACAATGAGACCTATTTGTGTGGTAAAAACACCAATGCACAGATTATTTGAACAGACTATTTGTGTGATAACAACACCTATTGAATTTGAACACTGACACACCAATTATCGGGTATTATTGAACACTAGACCTATTTGTGCGAAAAACACACCTAGAATGGCGTTGTTTTGTGGGATTTTGAACAAAGGTGTACACATACCAATCTAGTAATGTTTCTTACATGATCTAAGTGCAAATATGTTGTTTAAACATCATCTTATGTTGAGATTTGTAAGAATTGTGTGAAGTTACAAGTTTTGTGTGCAATATTTCTAGTTTCTAGTGGTTATTGCACTAAATTTATATCATCAGTGATAAATACTAGTAAAGGAAGGTCAAATCTACTAAGCTTTACAGAATTAAGTGTTGATAGATATTTGACAAGTCATTTATAGTGCATTTGCACAACTAAGGTGAAAATCCTTAGTGGTGACTCCGTGTTGATTTAAATTTTGATAAATACCAGTGCCTTAACCTGTATTAAGTGAAATCTATCACTAATCTTTGCAAAGCTGAAGGAAGAAGATCTTTCTTCACTAAAGACCCTACCAAAAAGTTGTTTCCAAAACTAAAGACAAATTCAGAAGGAAAAAGAGTCTGAAAATAGTTGGAGATCAGGAATCAAGAAAAGAGTTATCCATTATGAAAAGTGATCAACTTGTGGTTGAGGATTACCATTCTTCTTCAAGTGATTTTGAATCAGGTAATTTTCATATAGATCTGAATTCTCCAACTGGAGAGGGGCCTTCATTTGTGTCTGATAAGTGTGCTTCTCATTCCCTGTATTTTCCAAAGTTGATAGGGTTTTCCATGAAATAGAGTCTTTAGAGGACATTCATTTTGAAAATTATACTCCTGTGTTCCAAAGACCCCTTGTCCCTCATCATTTTTTATCTCCTGTAAGATCACCTCCTCAAAATAATATGGCCCAACCTCCACCCAAGACCTCCTTTTGTTGTGAATACTTTTGGTCCTATAAATTTTAGAGGTATGGCTAGATATCCAAATATAGTGCCACAAGATGTTAGAAATAGATTGCCTAAATTTCAAGGGAATAATGCTATCACTGGCTGATCAACATTTAAAACTTTTTGTCAATATGATGGAAGAATTTGAGATTGAATTTGAGGATGTGTATATAAAATTGTTTATTCATACTCTTGAGGAGGATGCACGTGACTGGTATAAGTATTTTCTAGATAACTCAATAGATTCATGGATAGAAATGAAAAATGCTTTTAGATTGCAATATGGGGATAAGACAAATCCCAGGTTTCTTTTGTCTGAATTTGAGAATATTAAGAAGAATCCTAATGAATCTGTTCATGACTTCAATACTAGGTTCAATAAGACCTTGAATAGGCTACCTGTAATCCTAAGGCCAAGTGATGTTTCTTGTTTAATAAAATATTCTGATGCTTTTGACAAAAAGGTTGCCTATTATTTAAGGGACAAAAACCCAGAACTTTGAGGCAAGCCTTCACCATGGCTTTGCAGATTGAAAACAATATCAAAGTAGTTGGTAAGCCTCCTAAGAGGGAAGGTATCAAGCTGATCAATCCAGAGAAGCCTCAATCAAGTAAGTCTGTGGATCTAGAAGAGGTTGTAAAAACATTGGCTAGAGTTGTTAAGGAAATATCCTATAAACTGGCCAGAGCAGAGAAGGGGATTGACAAGGTTCCCAAGGTCAAGCACAAGCCACAAGGTCAAGAAATATTTGTAAATCATCCCAGAGGTGATCATAGATCAGATGACAGGGGTAAAGGGCCCATGGGATCAGGAAATAGATAACCCCAACCCCGGAAAATAGATTGGTGCCTGATCCTTTAGCTGCCAGAGTTGCTACTGTGGAAGAGGTCCATGATATGGAGTGGTGTGATAGATGTTTCTTGCCCCATTCCCCATGTGATGAAGAAAAGAAGTTGAGGAAGCTGATGATGATGAGACAGATGATGATGCATGCATGATGGATTGCTCTCTACAAGTTCACAACAAGGAGCAACCTCAATTGAACTAATAAGTGCCAGAACTATTGAAAGATTTCTGGGATTGCATTCACCGGTATTACCTCTTCCTCCCACTCATACTTTTGAAATTGATATGGTACAAGATTTTGAGTTTCCTAATAATGATTTTGAGTACTTAAGGGCATTAATGATTAAAAATATGATGGAGGAATTCCTTCAAAAGAGGACAGACAATTTTTGTTAATGAATGCAGTAGTTGCCCAAGAAAAAGAATATAATACAAGAAGTAAAAGTTGTCAAAGGGGCAGGGCCTCAAGCCAAACCAAAAATTCCAGTGCTTACCAATATCCCTAAGGAAACCCTAAAAATATGCATCTGGAAAAGGCCTTGTTTCCCCAAATAAAACTTGTGTTCCTCCCCATGCTCAGACTATGAAAACTCCCATGCCATCAGATGAATTTGTAAACCTTCCTCCTAATACTACCTTACCCAAATATGTTCCTTGATACATAGCCCAAATCTTGAGTCAGATCAAGATTATTGTTCCTATTGTTGAATTACTTAGAATCCTTGAGCATAAGAAGAGGGAACATTTGAGTATTTGGGGCTTAAGGAAGAAAAGGTCACCCATGCTAAAAATGTAAACAATGTAGAGGTTCCTCCTACCATTCAGAGAATTAGAAAAACCACAAGCATTGAGGAATTGGGTGAAACACCTGAGGTTTATTTGGGAACTTCTTTGGTTGAGTCTCACTGAAATGTGGATCCATTTTTCACTACTTTGATTATTAAAGATAGGTTGTTACATAACTGCATGTTTGATTCAAGAGCCTCATGTAATGTAATGCCTCTTGAGGTCATGAATGAGTTAATATCAAAGTAACAATAACTTATGGGAAATGTACTGCCATGGATTCAAGAGAGGTGCCAGTAGTTGGATGTGTCAAAGGCTTAGTAGTGCAATTGGCAAAATTATCCAGAAAGTACTTAACTTTGAATGTAGTAATTGTGGATTGTCCTGCTAAGTGGGGAATGTTATTATCCAAAAAGTGGGCAGCTAGTGTGGGTGGAAGTGTGCAAATGGACATGTCTTATGCAACCATACCAATTGAGGGCAGCCTTGTGAAGTTATATGGTGAAAAGAAAATGTTATATCTCATTGAGGACCCCAACAATGCTTCTTATGAAGTATTGCACACAGACATTGATGTTGATAACTCTGTGAGCTATGTTGTTTTCAAGGAGTATGAAATTGATCAATGCAGATATCCTTGAGTAGGTTGATTTTCCTAGGACTTTGATGTTTGATGCAGCCTCGAGAGATGTTGAAAAAATTGACCTAGGCACAAAGGATAAGCCTAAAAAATGTGGTCGATATAGAACTTGGATGGAAAAGAGAAACAATCATATGACCAATTGTTAAAGACGTATCAAAATTGCTTAGCATGGTCATATCCAAAATCAAAGGCACTTGAAAATTTTCCTTGATTGTTTTCTCTGAATCAGGTGCACATCATTATATAGTGTATAGTCTTTTGGTTTTGTTCTGCTTTCATGTTTTTCTATTTTGGTTTTTCCTGTCCCTGGTGACCAGTTTTTGTTGGTTTCTTAGTTCATCTTGGGGGATTTGTTATTATTTCTTTCTACTCGCAAGCTTGTTTTTGACTCCATTTCCCAATGGATTTTTGGCACATGGTCTAGTCTGTTGTTCTTGCATGCACTCACAGGGAGTGCCCATCCCCGAGTCGAGCCGATGTTGGTGCTCAATTTAATCTCACCCTGTTTGTTCAAAATTTCTCAGCCGCATGGTTTGAAAGTTTTCTTTGTCTCCCTATATTGATGCATGAAATATTTTTCCTTCATTTGGTTTCCATGGTCAGTCCTTTCCTTTGGTTAAGGATCACATTGAGTCCAGATATTGTTTTCCATTTCTCTGTCCATGAGAAAGAATTTGTAATTTGGGCATGAATTCGGGGTTTCCCTTCCTTCTATTTTTCCACAGTCATGTTTTCCCTATCAATTTTTGTCCCAACATCCATGGAAACATGGTCCTTTCTTGATTGATGTGGCTTGATGGGTCTTTTTGGTGAAACTTGTCACTTTTGTCACATTTGTAAAAATACCAAATTGGCCCCATGGCTCGATAGTATCTAATTGGTTATTCAACAAATATGAAGCGGCAGGGAAAAAGTCTTACTTTGACCCCGAAGAAGGACACGTGGCAGTTTTTCAAGTTACAAGTGGGAGGCGGGTCACCGGAGCCTTTTGTAAATTTTTTTCCTTTTTGTACGAGGGAGAAAAGTTATGAAATAATCCACAACTCCACTGGGCCCACATCAAAAGTTAGAAGTGAGAGGCGGGTTCTCCAGGGGCATTTTGAGACTCTCAGGCCCACTTCAACTCAAAGCTTGTCCACGTGGAGGGCCTAGCGCTCATTTGAAAATTTACCTCTCGGTTTGACCTTTGAGTTGCGCCAAGGAGACACGTGGAGGTTTCACTGGCCCTTACCCATACTTAGAATTTTCTTCAAGTGGTCGGTGCAGCTTTGTTAGACCATGGACACGTGGAGGGCTTGCGCTCATTTGAGGATCCGCCTCTGGGTCTTACCTTCACAATGCTTTAGCACAAGGAGACACATGGAGGTCCGTTGGCTCCTCTCTATACTTAGACTTCTCAAAAACTTTCTAAGGCCTAGGGACACATGGTGAGCCCACACTTGTTTGGGGTCTCCGCTTTTGGGCTCCATATCAAAAATGCAATGAAGAGACACGTGGAGGCTTCCACTGCTCCTTTTTATACTAAGACTTTTCAATGGCCGAGGTAACTTTCTTGGGCCTAGGGCACATGGAGAGCCTGCGCTTGTTTGGGAACCCGCCTCTAAACTTCATCTTTGAAGTGCAAAAACACGTGGAAGCTTCCACTGGCCTTCCCATACTCTGAATTTTCAAAGAATTGATGCAATTCTCTAGGGTCCTGACACATGGAAGGCCCACACTCATTTGGGAACCTGCCTTTAGACTTCACCTTTGCAGTTGTGCCAAGGAAACACATGGAGGTTTCCACTAACTCCTCTTTATACTTGGACTGACTGTGGAAATCCATGCAAGACACTCATTTCGAATGCACAAATGTATCCATGCGAGGGGCACTCATTTCTCAAGGTGTATTCTCGAGGGTGAAAAGGATTACTTGTCAGATCCATCCATATGGAGCCACCTAAAAATGATTAAAAAGGGATTTCTCACACAAAAATAAAATAATGATTAAGAATAATGTCAAAAATTATGATATGGCATCCCAGTCATGGTAGAGGGTCTGAGAAATGTGATCAGTTCATGATTTATCCACCTAGAAGCTTTGGGTGTAAATTTGTTAAACATCACTTTCTAGAGACAAATTTGTAACAAGCAAAGGATTCCTCGAATATTCTTCTTTTTTGGGGGAAAATTTGGGATGAGTGAGTGAGTGAATTGTATAAATGCAATGAGAATACTCTTGCAAAATGGTCGGGGTTTAATTTTTACGAGAAAATTTGAGAAAGCCCATCTTCCTGAGAGACCATCTGAGAAACTTGTTAATCTCTTGTGTTTTAGATTTGAATCACGTCAAGATGGTTACAAGTGTACAACCATTGAAAAGCTCTGATTGTTCAAGAAACTTTCCCCTACTGATGAATCTAATAAATCTCAAATTAATCTGTTGATCTTGGGAAAAATTGTGTCTACTTTTATTTCATAATGTCTTTCAAATAGTTTTTCTTGTTCCTGTTGCAATCTTATATTAAAATCTCTCCAAATCACACAAGATCTCATCCATGTGTTAGTATTTTGGCATTTTCAATTTCATTATGAGAAGATCTTTCATCTGGTAATGAAATAAACAATTTAAAATCATTTTACTTCCACTATGTTGATAAAGATTGTTTGTAATCCTATGAGTGTATCTTAGGCGTGATGAACTAGGGTTGTTAATGTTTAATTGAGTCTTTAGCTCGAGCCTTCATGTTGAATTCTTAAAGATTGTGTGAAACCATGCAGATATGGGCCTCCATTGATGCACACCTTCTAGTTGAAGGAATATTTTGCTATTCTGAAGCATTTTGTCTGTTAGTTTTCCAATTGTTGTAAAGGTTCTCAAAGATCTAGTGAAATCAACTTCATCTTGCTTAATTCCCCACACAAAAATTTCAAATAACCATGAATCCTACCTGAAGTACCCTTGTTTGTGTTGTGTATCCACAAATGAACAAATTCTACTACTAAAATATACAAAAGCAAGCAAGGTTTTAAGTGTCTTTAGTAACCTGAACCTTGTTTCAGAAAATATCTCCATTCTTTAGAAGTGACAACTCGTGAGAGTTAAATTGTGGTGTATTGATCATATTTTCTCAAGGTTCCCCTGAAAATTGTGCAAAGAAGGATCTTTAGGTGCACATGTTCCTTTTTCATTTTCATTTTTGTACTATTTTTATATGTTTCTTTACATATATACATGTGTTTTTACACATATACATGTGTATTTGACTACTTGATCATCTTATCTTTTGCAGTCAGTCCATATGGGAAGCAAGTAGTAAACAACAAAAACACACACATGGAAGGTACATCACACACACAGTACTAACCATGTAGGTAGATTACACACATTGGCATTTACACACGCTCTTCCACTCTAGGTTCACTCTCATCTCTTTCTACAATTTTGCATCTTTAGTCTCCATGCTCCATATTTTTGTCACTCCACACTTTATCTAGTCCTTTGACACATTTGCTAGATCACTCTGCATGGATTTATCAGGTACACATCTCTATCTACTTTATGTTACTGAAATTTATGCTCTCCAACATAAAATGGGGGAAAATGTAGACATAAAATCATGCACTTTGAATCATTATTTAGTCATGGTCTCATACTACAATTCATGTGGTTCTTAAGTGAAAATAGAAATAATTAACCCATGTCTTTGGCCATTTTTACATTTGGCCATTTTTACATTGCTTCTGTCGTATTTTTGATCTTATACTTGCACTTTCCCAATTTGTATTATCATTCTGTGTTTTTTTCTATTTTTGACTATAGTACCCAGCCAGAGACTAGGGTGCCTTAGGTGCCATGGTACCATTTGGGGTGCCCTGATCCTCTTTGCATTTTACTCTCACCTTTGGGGAACTTTTAATCCATTTGAGCTATCTATCTTTTGGTGGTTGTCCTTTTCATGGTTAATTACAAAATTAGAACAAGAGAACCATATAAATATAAAGTTATGTGACCATAATGAGGGACCAAACATTACACATCTATTATCACCATTTAAGTTCCATCCATCAAAGGAATTTAAAGCTATATTTGTATCCATCTAGCGTCATCACAAGGAACACAAGAATAGTTCACCTACATCACACTTCATAGGAGGGGAGTCTATTACTTTCATGCACACATTTACTACATTCTATATTTAGTTATTTTCTCACTACTTCACAAAGTGTGATTGGAACAAGAGCAACCTAGGGCAAGATTTGCACACACACACATACCTAAAACTACATTAGGTTTGAGATGTAGTGCAACACTCAATGATAAGTCCATCCATTTGGCATCTAAGGATAGTCCGACCCTTTCATATGTTGTAGACACCAAAATTGGGTCACACTCCCTTTGGTCCCCTTTTGAATAGCCAACTTAAACACATTCACCTAACCATGACCCTTATACCCCACATTAATATTAATTTAATTATTTACAATTAAATTAATACTCATCCTCACTTCATTCATTATTTAATTACCTTAATTAAAACTAATTTCCACCTCACCCCACCACCTCACCTAGACACCTCACCATAGACCTATTCATAACATGTTTCCATAACTAACTAAGACTTAGCCCTACTTACCTTAATGAACTAAGACTTAGTATAACCCTAAAAGCACATGCCTATTCTTCCTCTAACCACATTCCTATGTATCTAAGCACAACGTTCCATTTAGACCCAAAAAAAACGAGAAAAAGTTGGAAGAGGATAACCAAGATCTATTATTTTAGGTAACCTAGGATATCCCGCCTTAACCAATGCCGGACAACCCAAAAATGACATCGGTAACCCTAAACCATCGTAATTACCATATAACCATTTTGGTAACTTTGTTTGAGAGGTTAGAAACATTCTCAAGTTTTGGGAACAAATGAGATCTGCATGCAAGCAAGAACCAGAGTTCTTTCATACATCCAGAGAGCCATAGCCAACACAACCATTGATCAAAAGGTATTTACATTCACATGAGTATTCCGGAAGCACTGTCGCGACACTAATCACCATTTCACTTATAAACCATCACCACCACCCAACCATTAAACCTACATAACAATAGTAAGTGTGTCTCTAACCTACACCATTTCATTTCTATTCAGTTTATAAGAGTTCTTCACTTTTGTTTATCAACCACCATTTATATTTTTACCCCACCACTATTGCCTTCCTAGTGAACCTGACCATTCCCATCACTCACAACCATTTTAATCACCTCTATTGACTTCTGAGTACCTATAAATATTCCCAACACCTCCCCAGACCTAAACCAACTCCTTACCATCTCTGATTTAGTCTCAGACAAATCCCCAAAACCATGAACTATTGAGTTATTACCAACCTGCGCAGAACCGTTGTTGGTTCTTACTAAATCATCGTTGGTCATACCGATCAATTTCGGTCTCTATATTTGGCATCCTCCGCTAGTACCAGATCCCAATAACCTTTTTCAAGTGACTCAAGTGACCCAAAATCTAACCTTGACTGTTCTAACACCTTAATTATTTACCTTATTTCCAGATCTAATCATAGCCTAGCCTGTTATGTTATATTTTCTTATTGTATTTGGATGAGACACATAAATCATATCAACTACAGTAGAACCTTATTTATTTATGTCATTTCTTACATTAAATTGTATTAAATAGTGGGTTGACTGCCACTGAGGAAGTATCACACTTCTTGGATCTAGCACCTGCTAGGAAGCCCACTAACATATATTGTTTAACTCTTTCTTATGGTCTTGTTGTGTGTTTCAGGTATTTCCTCCTAGCCAAAAGGAAGCTCCCACAGTCAACATTAGATCAAGAAGTTAGAATGTGTGCAACTGCCTTCAAACCGACCATCGTAACAGGTATTCCTCTATGTCCCACACCCTTATCTGTTTCGTCTAAAAACTTAAAGAAAATGGTGAAACATTTTGGCACGCCCAGTGGGACCCATTTGGGGTTTCTTGTATTTTATTCATTCCTAGGTAAATGTTTGTGTTTGTTTCCCTTATGAAAAGCTTACACATTAATTTTACTCTCTGGAATATTCTTCTCTTTCTATTTTCTAAAAGCAATTGTGTTTTTGGTGCTATAAAAAGAATACTTCTTTTCTTTCATTAGTATTGCATTAGTGAAAGAACATTCCTCTTCTTATTCATTACTTGTTACATTGAATATCATACTTTGATTTGGGCTTAAAACATTTACATAGCATTCTGATTCACCGCATCTTAGCTCACATTAAAATGAGGGTAACCTATATCTTTGGAAGTCATGCCCAATGATGGTTGACATAACTGAATCGTAGAAAAACACATTCTGTCTTCTCTTTCTTTTCCAAACTACATAAATTGGAATATATACATCTTCTTAAACAACATCCCACTCAAAAGAAGATGTCAACGATCACACAATCAGAGAATAGATAGTGGGCACCTAGCTTGTTATCTCTGTCCAATCATCACCTTAGAGAACGGCCCGCCTCGCCATAGCATAACCTGAAACCTCACCTTTAGAATTTCCTTCTTTGTAGGAAGCCTTCCCAACCAAAAACTCTACTCTAAATTCAGGAGTCAATCTTTTAAATAACATAATCTAAAAACACTAAATTCACTTGTTGGGTTACGTATTTTCCTAGTTTTGTGCTTGTCTTGCATTTTGAGGTGTGAGGATACGATTATTCATTTTTATTTTTTCCTTTCACACTCTTCCATCACAATTGGAGTATTCTGGCTTTCTCAGAGTGTGTCAAGACCTCATCTTATAATCTCCAGACTTCTGGTTGATTATTAATCTAATCTAAATTCACAAACATTCATTTTTCTTCATTCTTTAGATTTCATAGTAATCGGCATTGGTCTAGTGACCACTGCCGGTTTACATTTGACCACCATCGGTTTACCTATCCTAAGATCAATTCCTTATTCTTTTGGTTAATTTACCCAAAAGAAACTTATCTCATCTTCTCTTTTGTTTTGAGTCTTTGTGTATCATTGTACTCTCTGTACTCTAATAACAGTCATCCAATACAACTTTCTTGTCTGACAATCATCAATTTCTGCCTCATTTGTTGAAATTGTCATTTTTCTCACAAGAATCGCGATATTAGTTCCTGTAACCAACATTGGTTACCCCTTAACCGTCATTAGTCAGTTAGACCGGTGTCGGTCACTCTATTTTGATTTTAATCAAAACATTTACCAAATTTCCCTCCAGTAAATTTTTTTGTCCCATCTCTACTATTTCTTGTGTCATTTACATAGTACAATTCACCTGATATACACTTGATTCACATGGTGTTGACTCACAACCAAACTAACGCTATTGTATTTCATGTTAGTCGTCACCACTCCCATCTAGTCTGTCACCACCATTCATTCTATCACCTATGGATGTACATCAGCTTTTCCCCATCGCTACTGGCAATGAGGAGTTTGTGAGACTCCTCGACCAGAATCCTGCTGCCCTCTAGTACTACCTTGCTCATTCTTCCACCCAGGATTCCTCAGGATAGTTAATATACGACATGCCCATATCTATCCCTCCTGCTCTAGCCCCCACTTCTACATTAGCTAGCACTAGTTTGGCATTATTTTCATCCACTTTATCACCTGTGGTGTCTCAACTACATACCAAAGCCACTTTGTAAGTACAACATCTACGCTCATTGATGACACCCATGACATCGATTATCCCCACACCCACTATGAGTATAGCTTCATCTGCACCCACCACTTCACATATACCCATTACATTACAACCACCTTCGGTGTCATCAAATTACACCCCTTTCCAAAATCTCATCCTTTTCATTGCACAATCCTTACCCCTAATCACCACTAGAGTTGTTACGACTACCCCACCTACTTACAAATACTACGAACAACCCCTGACCTCATCTATTGCTTATGTTGGCTATGTGTTACCTACATCCATTCCTCCTATGTAGTTCTCATACTCAACGCCACCATACACCAACATACCACCCACCTCATAAATTCAGCACCAACCTTCTTTTTTTGCGGGGGCACCCATTTATCCCAACCTACTAACGACCTCATTAAAATGATGATGGAGAAGATGTAAACCTCAGAAGCATCTGTTTCTAGCTCCCATAATTCTTTAACATATGATGAAATCTATAATGATCCTATCCATCTATTCCCATTCATCCTTACTCAGTGCATTGGGAAATGCCGAAATTTAATCACTTCAATAGTAAAGAAGACCTGTAGAAACACTTGTGGTCATTCAAACATGGGTGTTACCTTATCGCCCATGATGACACTTTGCTCCTACGAATTTTCCCAGTGTCCTTGACAAGACCAACATTATATTGGTACAATGGACTACCTCGACATTCTATTTATTCCTTTAATCAAGTAGCCCAAGCTTTCATAGATCATTTTTCAATCAATGATACCAAGAAATTCACCATGACTAATCTTTATTCAACCCAACAGTATGAAGATGAATCTATCACAAATTTTGTTACTCGCTAGTGGAGTCTTATTAACCAATTAACGTTCCAACTACCTCAAACTAAACTTATTGAGTTGTTCACTAGAGCTTGTGCCAAACAAATCTCACCAACTCTGTAATTACAAAACTTCCGAACCTTTGATGAGGCGTTCACCACGGCCCGAAAAATGGAAATTTGTGCCATTGAAGAAAAGAAAATCCAATTATGGAACAAGAACACCCCATTCAAATCAAAATATCCTTCTTTATATATAAAACCCCAAAATAACTATTCAAATCCCAATTGATCTACCAATGTGGTATTCCTCAAGGCAGGTCCACCTCATCCTTCTAATCAGGTCCAATATTTCTTCTATCTAGGCCTTTCAAATGCAAAATGGGGAGCAGTAGAAGTACACTTTGTTCGAAGAGCCCTATTCTCCAATATTGGAAAAACTTCTTAAAGCTAGAGCCATTACACTTCCTCCCATAAAACCTCATATAGGTTTCGATCCCACTCGCCCCTAGGCCCACATGGTATAAAGAATATGACTACTATAATTATCATCATGTTAAAGGACATAGTGATGGTAACTGCATAAATTTTTAAAAAATTGTTCAAGAGATGATAGAAAATGGAGACCTTGTCGTAGACAACCCAAATATGCCAATAAATCAGAATTTGCACATATTATAAAAGCCATTCCCTAATCATAAACCATCGTCGATCAAAATAGCGAACCTTCATTCAACGACAACAATGTTTGTGAAGTTCACACAGCTTTTGATATCATGCCAACTGCTCTCAAAACCTACCTATTTCATCTATTGAGGAAATCTTGGCATGAGCTCCTCCACCCATAGAGGATCATACCTCTTCTACTCCTCCACCCATAGAGGATTCCCCTCATCACCCCTTGCTCTCACGGAGGAACTAACAGCTTTCTACTAATGTTATGTCATCGTATGCTTCCCAACATTCGAATAGTCAACACTTGTTATTCTCACATCAATAAGAGAATCATCATCGCCTTATCCTCCACCAAGAGAGAAGTATACCTCACCCGACCTATTATCTCTCCTACCCATGGGATATTCTTCAGACATGTCACTACCTATCGGGGATAGTTTTCCCCTAGCATCCCAGGACCCTATTGACATGATCTCAGCTCTTTTACCTACAGAATCTGAGAGGCTAGCCAATTCCCTATCACACAAACATATTTTGATTTCCACCCAAAACCATTCCATCCTCTTCTTCGAGGGAGAACACGTGCGCATGAGGAGAAAAGTTCAACTTTTGAAACTTAGCCATTTTCGCTCATGAAGGTCTATTTTTAGAGATGGTGTGCAGAGCACACAAACGAGAAAGAGAGACATGCATGCCACACATTGGATATTTTGGAGGATTGGATACAAAGCACTTTGCATGGACACATGCCGGAAATAGATCTACTACTGTCAGTTAGCTAGTAGTAGTCTATTGTTAGCGCACACTTGCATGTGTGGCTAGTTTTGTAATGGCACGTGTGGCTATAATAATAACATGCGACCTATTTTGGAATAGATAAGCGATGAAGGAAAGTCCCCACCCTTATAAGTATGTAGTAAACTATGTAATAGAGATATCGACATATACAGAGATATATATGATATGTGCATACATAGTGAGATTATGCTACTAAATCTTGTTACGCACATACTACTATATTGTAATGAAGCTTTCTATATACTTATTGCATTTAATATAATGGAGGATATTGGCTGAATCTAAGTGTTAGTTTTGTGTGTATCTGAATCTAGTATGTTTTGATCTCATCATGGTTAATATTTAGTTTTGTTCTCCCTTAGAGATAGATCTGGTATGCTCTGTAGAATGATGTGTTAGTAATGGAACTATATATGTTAAGTCTTCATCATGCTAACATCCTATGCAATAACAACCCTAAAGAGGGACCTGGTACCTTTGCATGCTTTGGGTGAGCGCTCAATCTAGGTTGAGTGATGTGCCAACGTGTCTAGGGTTTTATTGGATTTATATCACTTGAATTCTAGGCTACATCATTGGTTCCATTTTCGGGACCTCTTTTTTAGTTGTTTTCAGGATGGTTCATGATGAAGACATACTAGGTTGACCTTAGCAAGTGTTGAAGAATGGATACATGATCTGGAAGAAGAATACACATGGTGATTCAACACTTGGATCTGAGTTTAATGCACACGTGTGTGGGTGGAACAAAATCTGTATGATAGTTTATATGAGAGATTTTTTGCTATCTTTCTAGTAGAATTATACGAGTGGCTGATTGCTTATGCATCTAAGTGGAATTGGAGGTATCACACACTTGTCTAGATGTAGGAAGAATTCTAGGCCCTTTATGATGTTGATCTAATTTGGACTCGAGTTGTGGATATGTGGTTTCATGGTGTCTTGAACAGTTATATCTTGGAATACTCAATTTCCACTTATTCATGTCCAGAGGTAGCTGAATTCTAGTTTTACGATATCCAAGGGGAGCTTACCTACAAGGCATTCCTCTGGCGATCAAGATCCTGATGGTAACTTTGAATCTAGAGAGTAAACCATGGCTAACTAAACCTCACCATGCACAGGGGGAGTAGGTTTGGTGAAAGATGGCAGACCTAGCGGTAGAAAGGAAGAGAGAGGAAAGGGCTTAAGTATAATGAGGCATGCGAGGGAGATAGAGAAGCAAATGTAACATTGTAGAAAGTATGGCATTGAGGAGAGAGATGGCTCATGAAGGATTTGAAGCTCACGTAGAAGACGTGGAGCTAGAGCATCAAGAACTCCCCATCTTGGGAAAGCATAACAGGGATCCCCCCTCGGCCTCATGCAAGCACGCAGCCAAGAGAGACTACCTGGGCCATGGGCACGCATGAATCCACTTGTAACCTTTCCCTTGCATTTGGTTTTTCAGCATCTAGTACAACAAGTAGTCAATAAGCTAGTTCAAGTAGTGGGAGAGTAGGAGTGAGTCTTATAAAGGCACATGATGGCAACACAAATGACTTCATTGTTATATGGGAGTACCTTTTGGGTGTATCATCAACATAGAATACAAGCACACCAATTTTTGGATTAACTTCTGGGAGTAGTAACGACTTCACGAGACTATCGTGGGGTATAGTTCATTCTACTATTGGGACACAGGAAGTACATCTTCTAGTCTGACCCCAACTACAGGTTTGGGATCAGGAGGCATAGGTAGCTCTAGGTTCGGAGGATCTGGGTTCTTAGGTAGGGGAAACACATGAGGTTCTGGATCAGGTGGGCAAGGTCCACACCAACCCCAAATATTTACATGGAAATGTCTCTTCATCTTCTAGAGTATAGGGGCATAGAAGATGTTGTTGAACATGTGCATATGTGTGAAATATTGTGGCACGTAAAAGGAATCATGGCTTTTGAGCGTAGGGCAAGCCAATTTTCTACTACGTTACAAGGGCACACACACAAGCTGGTACAAAAAGTTTGACCTTGATCAGACTTGCATAGATTATACAACTTTAAAGGATGCATTCCTTAAAGAGTTTCACATCCCTGAGTTTGAGCAAAGAGTATAAGTGCACTCAAGGATATTAAGCAAGGCACTACTTGAAAGTGTTAGAGAGTATGATGCATGGTTTAAAACATTGTTATCAAAGCTTTCTTATGACATACACACAAGCCAACATGCACAATGGTTCGTTGGGGGCTTGATTACCCCTTTTAGGAGGGCATTATCACATAAGACATACACTTGATCCATGCATGTGAAGCACTTGAAGCAGCCTTGCACACGTGCTGAGGTAGTTGGAAGCATAGATATCGGGGTGAGCCCATTTTTAGAAGCACAAATAGCAGCAATGGAAAAATAGTTGGAGAAACTATCAAAAATTCAGCACATGAGATGCACACATGGATTTGGTGCAATTGTGAAGTAGAAGGTCACACAAAGGATAGTTTTCCTCACAAAATAATACACTCATTGCTGATGGATTGTGAAATATGCCACTTAAACCATGATGCTAGCCACTACCCATTATTACAATGCGTGATAAGGAAGAATGTTTCAAGCTACTGTAAAATCTATAGGTCCACGACTCATGACATGGAGGACTACCGGCTGATTGGATAGATCCATGATGCTATAGATATTGGTGTATGATAGACAGAGTTTCAGATAACTCTAAGGGAAAGAATGAGCATCAGGACCGGAGCACAATCAGGCACACTATGATCGGAATGAGGGGTTTTGAAGGTAGTCATGGTAGAGGTCGAGGATACCATGGTGGATTTGGAGGATGAGGCCGTGGTGGTGGAAGAAGTGAGTTTCCTCATGGAACATGTTATACATGTGGATCTCTAACCACTATAGGCATGAATGTCCTCAAAATATTACATGTTCTTTCTACATGAAAGAACCATAGCTATGAAGAGTGCCCAGACTTATATGAGCATCTGAGTAAGCAACATAAACAAGAAAAAAAAGGTGTAGGGATGGTTAGGATACAACGTTGTGGAAAATCAATGGATGCCCAAGATGGAAGTAGAATCCAGGCACTACAAGTGAAGATCATGACCCACGCTGAGGTGGCACATGCCAGGGAAGCATTACAGCAAAAACCTACCATCACTAAAGATGAGGTTCTTCATGCATGGTACCCAGATCCTACCTATCAGAAGGAGGTTTATCAGGAAACCATGGAAGTTCTAAGGAATCTTCAGGGTGAGATCCAATACTTAAAGGAGAAAAAGAAAGCATCAGAGATGGTCCAAACTGATATAGATGACTTGAGAGAAGTGTGTAAAATGTTGCACTAGGAAAACATCATTCCACTTGTTAGGGAGTTGGTTAAAAGGAAACACTCCATGCGTAAGTACTTGAGAATGGATGGAAGATCCTACATGCAAATCTCCCTCCTCATAGCCTAGATTATGACAAGGAAATCACTCTAAATGTTGTTGTGGATGGGTGGCTATTGAGTAATATATTGATTGATACAAGCGTGAAAGTCAATGTTCTTACCTTGGATGCATGGGTACAAATGGGAAGACCCCATTGCAGCCATCCTCTAATGTATTATTCATGGCTAATCGGACTAAGGCCACTCCCATAGGAGTTTTGAAAGATGCATCCATTACCATACAAGGAGCCAAGTTCACTAGAGACTTTGAAGTTTTAGCATTGCAGAGTCAGATAGCTTCCCAACTCTATTGGGGCATCCTTGGTGCTATGCAAATAATGTTGATCTTCGGTTCAACAAGGGCTATATCAGTTTTGAAAATAAAGAGGAAAGAGTTATTATCCCTTTAACAGATGGAAATTCTGCACCCTATGTTGAGCCCTTAAGTGAAGAAGATCTGAATAGGATTTATGTACGCGCCATCCGAGATCCAGAGATGATTGAACCAACCAAAGAAGGACTAATTCAGTGGGAGGATGCACAATCTATTAGCGATACTACAAGTGTTGCTTGTGATAATTGGGCTCACAACACTTATGAGTTGGTAGGGCGCAAAGTAAAGAGCATATTTCCTTGAGGCACAAAACCACATTATGTCAGGAGGATAGGTAACAACTCGGTACCTTGTTACACAGAGAAGGGGATCCCATGGTATTCTTGTGCGCCATGGAAGAAAAATGGATAGACCCACTAGAAAGAAGAAATATGCTAGCATATACACTACGTGGGACAACAACATGCTGGTGGGTGGTCCACAGGGATAATCTTGTCGGATGGAATGAAATTGGGATTGCTCTTACTACTAGGTTCTTTAGGAGCAATGCACCTACTCAAATATGTACTTATCATGGTAATCAACCTATTCAACACCATTTTCGAAGTGTGAGAGACTCTGGATAGAAGGGCAGGAAGCTTTACCACCTTCACTATGGGTGCACCGGTTTTATTCCACTTTACAAGGTTGCACGCATGTTTGGTATGTATATGCAGAACTCCATAGAGAAACTAGAAATTGGTAGAATTTAATTACAGGAATGGCCCAGACATTTGAATTCTTCTCTACAAAAGCCTGGTGGAAGAAGCATTAAAATTTATCAAGCACTTAACTATGGGGGATAGTGCCAAGGCTGAAGAACTCCTTCAGGAGTTATTAGATAAAGAAGACTCAGGAGCGCATCTTGATAAAGAACCAGAGGCCGATGCAACATTACTTCAACATGCTTTCCTTGAGAAGAGAAAGGAAAAATGGTCTACTTAGTGGATGATGAAGAAGTAGATAATCTGGATGTAAACCATTCAACAGGGCATGAGGTATTGGATAGTGTGGATAAGACCACACACCTATCATGAACCTATGAAGACAAAGTGGGTGAATATTGGAACATATATTGAGCCTAAGGAAGCCATAATTGGAGACTATTGGTCAGACTCTAAAGTGGAAAAAATCATAGAGTTACTAAGGGATTACCAGGACCTATTTCCTAGGGGTACCATGAACTTAAAGGCATGCATGAATCATTAGGGAGATGAAGATAAAGCTTAAAGAGGGTGCACACCCAATTAGAAAGAGACCTTACAGAATGAACCCCAATTTGCATGAAAAGGTCAAAGAAGAGATTGATAACATGTTGAAGTCTGGAATTATCAAGCCCCTTGATGAGTCAGAATGGGTTAGTCCAATGGTGATCAATATCAAGAAGGATGGATGGATTAGAATATGCGTGGACTACAGGGAGCTGAATGTTGCATGTGTAACTGATCCATTCCTATGCCATTCACTAAGGAAATACTAGAAGGAGTTATAGGGTGTGAAAATATATTCATTTACAGATGGGTTCTCTAGGTATCATCAGGTTAGGATTTCCCAGGAGGATCAAGAAAAGACTACATTTACTACTTGAATGGGGTAGCTTTTCCTATACTGTAATGCCTTTTAGTCTAAAAATGTGCCTGTTGTATTTTCACACATAGTTGTCCAAGCATTCAAGGAATTTATTCACAACTTCTTACAGTATATTTAGATGATTGGATGGTGTATGGATTAGTTAAGGATCACTGTGACAATCTGTGCTTAATGTTTGAATGGTGTAGATAGTTGAGTATCTCTTTGAACATCAAGAAGTGCATATTTTCTACACCATTTGGGATACTTTTAGGACACATAATCTGCAAGGAGGGTTTGTTGGTTGATCCAACAAAGGTTGCAGTCATTATAGGCCTAAGGGAGCCTACCAGTCAAAGTGAGGTGCGTGGATTTTTGGGTCATACAGGATATTACAGAAATTTTATCAAAGGCTATGCCAAAGTTTCCACACCATTAGAAGAGTTACTGAAAGGGAAAGGTACATTCTACTAGGGAGAACAACAACAACAATTCGAGACATTAAAGGAGAAACTTACTACCATGCCTATTCTATGTTTTCCTTCATGGGACAAACCATTTCATGTACATGTTGATGCCTCTGGCATGGCCATTGGTGTGGTGTTGGCTCCAACCTAGAGAAGGTATTGTAGATCATCCTATCTATTTTTCTAGTAGAAAGTTGACTCTGCATAACAAAATTACACAACTACAGAGCGCAAAGCTTTTTGTCAATGATCTATGTGCTGCATAAATTCTGCCAGTACCTACTACTAGCTACACCATTCATCTTTTATACAGATCACATGGCATTGAAGTATTTGGTAAATAAACCTATTTTACAAGGGCACATATGTCGATGGGTGCTCTTATTTCAAGAATTTGATTTCACAGTTGTGGTAAAACCAGGAAAAAGTAATTCTGGACCAGACCATCTATCAAGAATACATCAGAGAGAAGAAGCACATGAAATTGAGGATACCATGCCAGATGCACAGTTATACAGTTACAACACATGCCATCAGAACTAGAGGACATTGTTGTCTTTCTACATGCATAGGGATGGCACCAAAGGAATGAAATCCTTGGAGAAGAAACAACTTGCTATATGCACCACACCTTATATGTTAATCAATGGTGACTTGTACAAATTGGGCCAAGATGAAGTATTGCACCGTTGTGTATTGGAACATGAGTGCATGGGTATATTATGGAAGAAGCTCATGGTGGAATTGCAGGTGGCCACTATGCGGTGATGCCACAACACGCAAGATTCTACTCATTGGATTATGGTGGGAGACCCTCTATAAAGTATTGTAAGGAATTTTTGTAAGGCATGTGATCATTTTCAACATCTTGGAAAACCAGGTCAATGAGATGAAATGCCTCTGAGACCTATTACTAGCATAAACATTTGAGAAATGGGCTATAGATTTTGTGGGTCCTATTTCACCAACTTGCACGTGAAAACTGGATCACGCTACATTATAACTTGCACAGACTATCTGACAAGATGGGTAGAAGAAACACCTACAAAGGACTATATAATGGCTACAATAACTTGATTTCTATGGGAAAATATTATTACAAGGTATGGATGTCCTTTGAGTTTGACCAGTGATAGGGGCACACATTTTCTTAATGAGACAATCAAATTTTATTGGATGAGTTCATGATTGCACACCATAAGACTACACCCTATCATCCTCAAAATGGAACTATTGAGGCTTTCAACAAAATTTTGGGCCAGACATTGACAAAAATATGTGATGTTGGAAGAAAGGATTGGGATGATAAAGTATCTGCAGTACTTTGGGCATATCAAACAACATATAAAAGGTTGAACAAAGCCACACCATTTCAGTTAGTGTTTGGCACAGAAGTAGTTCTTCCTATGGAATTTATGTTACCTTCTTTTGTATATTGCATGCGCTGGAGGTCTAGCTGATGAGAAAGCTTTAGAAGAATGGATTGAAAAGATAATTCAGCTTGGATGAGCAATGATGAGCCATAGCACGTTGGAGTCAAAAGCAAGAAAAGGCCAGGTAAGAAAGCATGGCATGATAAAACATAAGGGACAAGAAGTTTGAGATTGGACAAATGGTGCTTCTCTATGACTCTAAGTTCTTACACCATCCAGAAAACTTAAGGTACATTGGTTGGGGCCATATGTTATCACTTACATCCTTGAAACAGGTGCTTTCTAGTTAGAAGCCTTGATGGAACACAACTACCCGGTTACTTCAACGGGAGTAGGTTGAAGCCCTACTATAAATAAGTCTTCTTGGTGTTTGTAATAAGGTAAGTATTTCCATTTAGATTAGGTTTTCAATTTTGTATTTCCTTAATGTGTTTCCTTCTTTTTTATGCTTTGTCAATTTAGTTGGTGTGTTGTGTAATAAGCACGTGCACTTGCATGAAGAAGCTAATTACTATATGAAGCATGTTTATGCATAGAGGACTACACATTTTAGTGTGGGGTGGTTGTTGATATCTAGGTACAAAATCATGGGAATTGAAAGGTGAAAGGAATAAGCTACTACGGGTGCTCTTTCAAGTCAAAGGATTGCTTCTAAAAAGTGACCAAAGATGGAGATGAATGAAGGGACAATATAACGTGAGGTAAGCAGAGGCCATAACAACTACCAGTAGAAGGTGTAGTGATGAGGTACTCGGGTGCAAGGAAGCACATGAAGAGAAGTCTGTGACTAGAGGGTAGGAAGGTGCACTAGAAGGTTATAGTTGGGGCAAAGATGTAACGTGTGAAAGGATGGAATTGGTCAATTAATGAGAGGATATTTGGTAGGTGAAGGAGCAATGAATGCATCAAAAATTTGAAAATCTATATAAGGATGGGATGCGAGTTCATTTTTACCATTGCGATTAAGAGTATTTGAAAAAGAGCTAAGTGCGAAGAGCCGAGTGATCAAATTGAGGTGTGAGAGGTGTGTAGCTAGTCATGATGAAGAGATCTATGCACAAAAAGAGCTTGCGTCCCTGGTGGTGAAGGGTTTGAGTGAAGCAAGGTGACAGAGAGAGCTAGGGGCACATGATTTCACCTAGGGCATGCTGAATCGAGCTAGGGTTTGATTCACACATTGTAGAAATTCAAGAGGTGAGTATCTACAAAGGATTGCAAGGTAGAAATGGCACCCAAGAAAGTAGTTGCAGTAGGAGTGAAGGGAAAGAAGAAGGTGGTCGTAAGAAGAAGAGGAGATGGCTCCCAAAAGTAATTTTTGAAATATGCAATATCTAGAGGGGGTTATCATAGGCCAGGAGTGGGATTCTCACATAAGGAAAAGCAAGGTGAGTGAGTACAACCACCGTACCATAGAGAATAAGAAGGAGCTTGATGCCTTGTTGAACACAAAGACAAATAAACACACGGCGGAAGACATGTCGGTGTATGACGATGCTTGGAGAAGAAGCTCTTGAAGAAGATTGGAGTTTACCAACTATATGAGCTCCCTTACTTTGGGAAATATGAGCCCTTGTACCAGTGGCTCATGAGCAGAGTGCACAAATATTTTTTCTACTTTGCAGGATGCAGAGCTAGAATTTCAGCCACTCATCTCCATGGTAATAAGATTGAAGGGCATAGAGAAGATTTGAAAGATGATTTAATAGACAAGGCCACAATCTTGGAGACCAGAAAGGAGCTGGGGTACACAAAGGGTCCATGGCATGGACATAGATAAACTGAAGAAGTATCTAGTTGTGCAAGCAGCACACATCTTGTTACTGAAGCTAAATGACTAGGAAAGGTGGTCACAAGTGAACACCATGTGGCTACACATTGCTAAAAAAAGATGTCTAAGGGGTTGGTCTACAACATTTCATGTTACATTGCAGAAAACTATCATTGAGGAAGTGCACATAGGAGGAAAGATCAGCTTTGGAGTTGTTTTTATTGTCACTTGGTGTTCATGGAGATCGAGTACCTGATGGACCAAAAGAGAAGATATGGGAGTATCCCATGGAGCACAAGTCACCTAGAATGCTTCAAAAAGTACTTGTGTGAAGGATCCATGATAGAACAGGTCAAGAAAGGGCTGAGAAGTGGTACGATAGGCTCCATGTGGCCTTTGAAGAAGAATGGCACATCCCCAAGGACTTGCCTTCGGTGGTTGGAAAGGTAGTTCAGTTCATTGTATATACCAACACTTTTGCATAGCATGGTTTGCCATGAAGGATGGAGCATGGAGCCCTTGGTGTAAGTTACCATATGCCTTCACAACAAGGTACTTCTAGGCATCAATACATAGGTTCTCGATGCACGATGCCTAACATTCAATGTAGACAAGGTAGATTGTGACTACCACACTAAGGAAGAAATATGTGTATCCAGGATGGGGTGCATATATTGAAAGGCTCATTTCAGATGTATTGAGCATTAAACCAGTAAGTTTGGTTGTGGGAGATGTTGGAGCAGCACTTGGTGTACCTCCAACTAAAGCCCAAGATGGAGAATAAAAGTATGTGGAAGATGAGTTCACACTTCCAGCACCACCAAAGGGTAAGCATACAATGGAGAACATCCAATGCCTAAGCCCATAGAGCCAATTGAAGTAGAGGATGAGGAGGATGAGCATGAGGATAGTGGTGGTTTGGAACATAGAGGTAGAAGACATCCTACGAATAAGGATGAAGCTGAGCGCCACTACACCACCTCAGCCACAAGAGGGGGATGATGAGGACTTGGATGTAGTCCAAGGAGAGCACATATTTAAGAGAGTGTTTAGGAGAACAAGGACCCAAGGTGCTACTCCACAAATAATGCACAAATCACCCAGACTCTCTCCACAAGAAGGAGACAACCATGAAAAGGAGAAGGAAACTAAAGTTGAATGAGGAGGTGGAAGAATCAGAGGAAAGTGCACTAATTCTCCTACACCTCCAGAGAACGTAGAAGAACAAAAGATGAAGAAATGAAGGAAGGAGAAGAGGAGGAAAAGGGAACATATGAGACAACTACAGAGACTACTCAGGACATGGAGACACAAGTCCCAAATCTGGAAGCTCAAGTTCCTAAGCAGCCTAGGTCAAGAAGAACAAGTGGAGAGCACATTCCACCAGCCATGGGTTATGTGAGGACACAGGTAAAATTGTTCCACACCCATTTCTAGAGCACACTAATGACAAAAAAGGAATTATATGGCTGGGAATTAATGGATGAAGATATGGCTACAGTGCACACAAGGAAGTAATTATCATGGTCCATGCACACACACATGGATGAACCAGATTTTGATGTGTGTGAGGAGTCATGCGTATCGAGGAGGTTGAAAAAGACACCTCAGGCTAGACACATGATAGTAAAGCCTATTGTCATGTCAGATGAACAGGTGAGAAATGCATTGGTGAAAGTCTCAACAGAGGTGGCAGGTGGAATATGGACAAGGCTGCCACAATTAGGGTGCTCAGGGAAGAGATTAAAACTAAGGATGGGGAAATAGCATGCCTAACATAGGAAAGAGACTTAGCATAAAAAAGAACTCTTGTATTTATCAACATCATAGAGGAAATTGGTGATAATATCATAAGAGCTAGGCCACACTTAGAGCCAAAGGTACCAAAGACATTTCCTTTGGATAATACACTATGTAGGTACATTGGTGGACCTAGTGCTTGAAGATGAACCTCTGTGCATGCAGTGCCAAAGGATCCAACACAAGATGCAGAATGAGAGAAGGCTTCAGTGATGTGAAAAGATTGCATCATATGAAGGACTATTGCAAGTGTTGTAAGAAGAACTAAAGAAAGAAAACCAAGCCTTGAACATCTACATGCACAACTCCAGAGGCACTCATCAACATAAAAACCCTGAGGAGAACAATGAGGTCTAGAAAGTGATGAAGGATGAAACATTGGGCCACACAAAAAGATTATCAATGGTTAAACAAAAGCATGAGGCCCTGATGCAGCAGCCCAAGAACCACACAAGAATCAACTGGAAGAGCTTGGGAAACTCATTGCGCAGAAGATGGATTTACTAGAGGAAGGATGACTGCAATGTCCAACATTGTGTTGGTCTTGCAGAATGAGAAAGGAGATCGAAAGATGAACTGAGTCCATTGTTGTGGACATTCCAAAAAAAGTAGAGGAAGCACTCACTGAGTGGTAGACCTTGGAGGCTGAAATAAAATAGGAATATCCTGAATTAGTTGTTCAGGTTGCAGAAGAAGAGACTACAAATAGTTAAAAACATTCTTTCATTTCAAAATTCTTTCCATTCTTCTATTCTTTACTTTAGTTTTGGAGATGACCATTGTCGGGGTGACAATGAAATTAGTGTGGGGTAATGTTGATCAAGAGAACACTTGATAGAAAGCACACAAGAAGTCCATGGGGAAAGTAGGTCATATTCAAAGGCACGAATGGATAGGGAGAACACACGCGCGGGGCAAGAAAGTTTAGCTTTTGGGACTTAGCCATTTTTGCTCATGAAGGTCTATTTTTAGAGATGGCGTGCAGAGCACACAAATGAGGAAGAGACATGTGCACCACACATTGGCTATTTTTGGAGGATTGGATACAAGCACTTTGCATGGACACAGGCCGAGAAATAGATCTACTACTATTGTCGTTAACTAGCTAGTAGTCTATTGTTAGCGCACTTGCATGTGTGGCTAGTTTTGTAATGACACATGGCTAATAATAGCATGTGACCTATTTTGGGAATAGATAAGTGGTGAAGGGAAAGTCCCCACCCTTATAAGTATGTAGTAAACTTGTGTAATAGAGATGGACATATATAGATATATAGATGATGATGCATACATAGAGAGATGATGTTTACTACGCATACTACTATTGATATTGTAATGAAGCTTCTGTATACTTATTGCATTTAATATAATGGAGGATATTGGCTGAATCTAAGTGTTAGTTCTGTGTGTATATGAATCTAGTATGTCTTTGATCTCATATTATTTTGATCTAATAGGATCCTTCTAGGTAGCGTAGACCGGTCTCACCTACCACACACTTTGTCACCTTCCCCCATTCTCGTCCATCCTAGGGCCTCATCCATCAACCTTGACCAAACAAAGTGTCATACCCAAGGCCACCAAAAACTAAAGAACCTACTCTTGCCTCACGAGCCTTTGTTACACCTCGGTCACCCAAAACCACACTTCCTTACGCTCACCCATACACTTCTTGCCACCTATACCTCCACTAGTGACTATAACCCCAACCTTGCCTATACGACTTTAACCAATGCCGCCTACCCAACCTCTACCAACCACCTCCACCGCAACTTGGTTACCCTCATGGGTAACTCGTCCTCTTCCACCATCTACTTTCCCTTCTACATCCTGTACTCTGTGTCACCTTTACCCAAGAAGGTGCAACCCAAAGATAAGAATCTGCTACCCTCTAATAAGGTAGTCAAACCAACCAAACCTTCCATCGCCAACTCTTCTACCAACCTTTACCCAAGAAGATGCCAACAAGATCTAAGACCATTCCACGTACCAAACCATTCCCTCTCCTATAAAGCCTCTTCCTTCATAATCATCCAGACCTATACCCAAACCCACACTCACTCCCCATTATGATCCGTTAGCGTGGTCCTATGCCAAGATTTTAACCAATCTCTTAGATACTTCCTTCATCACATTATAGCCGCTTCAACCTTATGATTCTCTCAAACCCAAACCAAAAGGGTTTGATGAAACAAAGATTTGTGCCTATCATTGTGTACTTAGGACATGATGTCGAAAATTGTAAGGATTTGAAAACCAATCTTCTCCAAATTTTTCCTCCCGAACAAAATTTTGACGATGATGACCTTCATGATGAGTACCATGCTCCACCTTTACTTATCACCATACAACATTTTCCTTTACCCATTTATCGATCAATATCTCCACCCCCACAACCATTTTTCCAACCTCTAAAATTTGAGATCAACATGGTCCGTGTTAGAGAATTAGCCAAATTACCACCTAAATGTTGTTGCACCCAACTCACTTCACAAGGATTTTCTCCCCTGGTAGGTTGTTTCCCATCATTCCATTACACCACTCATCCTACACCTTCTCCATTCGTCTCCTCTCCTCGATTAACATGGTTCACGTTCTACTGCACTCGTAAAGACAAAGGCAAAGAAAAAGTAACTAGCCCATCAACCAACCCTTTATCCAATATACCATCTCGCACTGCTCCAAAAATCACCATCCATAGACCTACATACCCTATCTCTGATAGGGTCACCCATCGCACGATGATAAAACAATTACATTAGTCTCCTCTAAAGATGTCTTTGTATGATCTCGTCTATACTTCCGAATCCCACAGACAAGCCCTTATCAAGGGTTTTCAATCCATTGAAGTTCGACCTATGACCCACACCAATGGCCTTGATTATCACCCCTCACCACATGGCCTTTCTAACAAAATCAACTCCTCCTTCTACCCCCATGAACACTCCTCAAGTCATGACTCTCAACTTCTTTAAAGAGGAGATTGTACCTCTCCATCATATGAACCCGATCCCACCCTATTCATTTTTTTATATCGATAACATATGCGTACAATGCGTCATGATTGATGGTAGTGCTAACATTAAAATTATCTCCTCCCACACATACAATCAAATGAATATTCCTTTCTAATTATATGCATAATAACCTAGTTATGTTGCGCTCCTTCAACGACGCCATCACCTCCACCCTTGCACTATTATCCTTCATGTTCGCGTAGGCCCTCGCACTGTCCTAGAACTATTCTACATCTTAGAGGGGGAATTACAGTATAACCTATTACTTGGAAGACCCTGGATTCACGTCATATGTTGTGTCCCTTCAAATTTACACCATTGTGTAAAATTTGAGCATGAGGGACATAACTACACCATCCCCGCCGACCCGTCACCATTTAAAACCTGTAACATGTTGTACCAGCCCAATGATGTGCTTGTACCATTCAAATCATCTGCCACTACCCCCACTTCACCTTCACCCACAAGCCCATCTACTAATGCTTCCATCACCTCTCCCACATCTAACCCTTCTATTCCTACTACCACCACAACCTCTACAACTGACTCATTTGCTTCCCAATCATCTAGCGAGTCATCTATCCCCGCTACCCACATATCGAATATTGATCCCTTAGAAGGTTTTTTTCAATGCCTCACTCTGGGGGAGTACCGCCTATACAATATCGACACATTCCTCACTCCGTAAGATTATGGGAACGTACACCCTATTGTGTAGGTGAGGTTTTTCCTTATGGTACTCCTCACCTTTGAACTAATCTAATGTATGAGGGACTTGATATTGCCACTTATTCACCCAAACCTCCATCCCAAAACAAATATTTTCATATGACCTACAATCCCTTACTAACCGTCGCTTCACCCACACTTTCCTCCACCATTGCACATGGAAAGGATTTGGCTTCGGTTTTTACAAACAAGGCCACTATACTATCATTTCATGTACCACCTGTAAACACAATGAATGTAGTGGCATTGGCTTTTCCTCACCACCTCCCAAGAAGGCCCGCGTCGACCCCATTGAGGTAGAAAAACCTTCTCAACCTCATTTACCCACGTCACCATCTTCACCCAAGAAGTCCTTAGATCCCGAATCTATTCCTCATAACTTTTTTATTCGTAAACACAATTTCCCCAGGGACCTCGACATATCAACGTGCGGCGAGGCTCCCTCTTCTCTCCCTTCCTATATCCCGACATGATCAATGACAATACACCTTCTATTAACGTCTATTCAATGTTAAGTCGATGAGTCTGTCCTCACCTTCCTTGGTACAAAAGACTCTTATATTCACCAGTTGTTACCCTCTGAGACACAAACTATGTTGAAAAAATCAACTATCAAAATCAACATTAATTCTCAAGACGACCCCCACACATCCTAAAGATAGGTCAATATTTAGATGTTACTGAACAAGAAGCTTTTACCTCTTCCCTTCGGACCATAGCAACACTTTTGCCTTGTCCTATGCTGATATGCCTAGTATTGACCCAAAAATCATGGTCCACAATATCGTAACCATTCCTAATGCCAAACCCATAAAACAAAAGCTGCGGAAAATGCATCCTTGCATTGCTCTTCTAGTCAAAGAATAACTTTAGCACCTTCTCTCAGTTTCCTTCATCCTACCCATTGACTATCCCCAATGTATTTCTAACATTGTCTCTTTCACAAAGGTGACAGGGGGAATCCACATTTGCATGGACTTCTATGACCTCAACCTAGCTTGTCCCAAAGATGATTTTCCCTTACCAGGAATTGACAAGTTGATCTCACCACCAGCCATGAAATTCTATCACTAATGGATGGTTTCTTGGGTTATAATCAAATATTACTCACTCCAGAAGATCAACACCACACTTTGCCTTCATCACTCCTTAGGGACCTTATGCTATAAAGTCATGCCTTTTGGCCTAAAAAATGCTGGTGCTACATATCAGCGAGCATGACTTACATCTTCTATGACATCATGCATCGTATCTTTGGGAGATTACTTAGATAATATTATTACCAAATCCAAACATTGAGCTAAACACCTAACCATCCTTAAGGTCATATTTGATCACCTCATCAAGTATTATGTTCGTCTTCAACCAAAGAAATGTGTCTTTGCAATTCTTTCCTAGGAAAACTCCTTGGTTTCATCATTTCTTTGCGTGGCATAGAATTTGATCATGCTAAAGTAAAGGCTATCCTAGAAATGCCTCTGCCTACTAATCTCCGTCAACTTCAAAGATTGCAAGGTAAGCTTTAATCCATTCATCCTTTTATCTCATAACTTTATGACCGCTATCAACCATTTCATCATTTTCTCAAGAAGGACGTCTCATTGCAATGGGATGATGAATGCCATAAAGCATTTGATGCCTTAAAACAATATCTTCTTCAACCACTAGTGCTCATTCCTCCTAAGGATGACCAACCCTTTTACCTATACATTTCAGAACTAGCCATTCTTTAGGTGTCATGCTCGCTCATCACAACAAGCATCAAAAAGATAAAAAATTTATTGCATAATCCGTACCCTTTTGGACTATGAAACTAGATACACCCATGCCGAAAAAATATGCTTAGCCTTAGTTTTTGTCGCCACCAAACTTCGCCATTACCTACTCAACCAAAAACCTTCGTTGTTACCAATACTGACCCCCTACACTACATGTATGCCAAACCCTATCAACATCAATGTGTCGCACATTGGCTTATGTTTTTTTCTGACCTCAACCTTGAATTCATTCATCAAACTAGTAGATGCACCTCTTTCTGGGAATCAACCCTCTAACTTTGATTTCCTAGATGAATCCATAGCTACCCTCTCCTTGGATGATACCGCTTACCAAATGACACTCTTCTTTGATGGCTCTAAGTGTCAGTGGGGAGGTGGGGATGGTGTTATCCTCATTCCTCTTGATGGTGAACCCATGCCTTTATCTTTCAAACTGGATTTTGATTGTACAAACAATATCGCTGAATACAAAGAACTCATATTGGGTCTCCAGGATGCTTATGCCTTAGATGTTAAGTCAATCAATATCTTTGGTGATTCTCAACTTGTCGTAAACTAAGTCAATGGTATATACCAGTGTCGTAATTAAATACTTCAAAAGTATAAACATCATGTAGACATATTTTGACTACCTTTGACCGTTACTGAACTTTAAACCACCCCACGTCTACCAATAAATTTTTGGATACCATGGCCTTCTTGGCCTCTCGGATACCCACTTTGCTGCCGACTCTAAAATCTTTGTCATAATACAAAGTTTGCGATCACCCTCTTACTTACCTTGTGAGGTCTACTCTGTCAAAACCATTACACCCAACCCACATGACCTTTGGTATAAGTAGTTTACTGACTATCTTTCCATTTCTACTCTACCCAATGATCTCACTCATAATGGAAAATGTGCCATTCTTAAAAGTGTCTCTCGCTATTTCATCATGGGTGGTCTCCTTTATAAGTGTGACTTCGACAATATTCTCTTACAATGCCTTACAAGTTCTAAAATTCCCTACACCATCAAGGAAGTTCACGATGGAATTTGTGGAGGCCACTTTAATGGTTTAGCTATCACAAAATGCATTATTCACCTTGGATATTATTGGCCAACCCTAAACCGAGACTGTTGTGGTTATGTCAAATGTTGTGTAAAATGTCAATAACATGCTAATCTTCATCACACACCTAGTCATGCCTTACAGGTAGCACGAGACCTTTGGCCCTTTTCTCAATGGGGCTTAGATCTTTTCAGTGAGATCAATCCCCATTCTTCATAATGCCATCAATGGATTATAACCACTACTGAATATTACACTAAATGGGTAGAAGCCATCCCCTCATTTCTATAAAAGCTAAGAAAATATGTGAATTCATCAACCATCACATAATTTGTCACTTTGGTGTTCCTCACCGTCTCATCACTGATAACATAAAGCAATTCAAAAACAAAACCCTACGTAAGTTGTGCGACACTTTTGGCATCCAACTTAGTTTCTCATCACCTTATTACCCGCAAACCAATGGCCAAGAAGAATTAACCAATAAAACCTTAAACAAAATTGTTATGAAAGTAGTTGACGATACTGGCAAGGATTGGCATTCACACATTCCTTTCACCTTGTGGGCTTATCACACTAGTATTCGCACTTCAACTGCTACCACACCTTTTCTCTGGTCTATGGTATTGAGGTTATCTTGCCTCTCAAAGTCCAAATTCCATCTCTTCACATCTCACTACAAGAAATTCTCAATGACGATGAATTTTTCCTATATCGTTTGGCACAAATTAAGTTATTAGATGAACATCATCTCAATGCTCTTAACCATCTCCAAATATACCAAAAATGTATCAAACGTGCCTACGAAAAACATGTCCATGAACAAACCTTTTAGGTCGGTGACCTCATCCTGAAGGAAAATCAACATGTAACCAAAGAAGAGAAAAGTAAATGGGGAAAATTTGCTCCTAATTGGCTTAGACCCTATATCGTTACCCATGCCTATGGATCAGGTGCTTATCGTTTGTCTTCACTCGAAGGTAAACCCGAACCTAAGCCCCTTAATGCATTGCATCTTCGACCATTTTATTGTTGACATTAAGTCCTATATCACCTTATATCTATTGACCGCTCATCCCTTGAGTGTCGTTCACCTTCCATGTTACCCATTTTTGAGGATCAATGACTAAACAAGAATCATGTGATTATCCATCACCTTTCAACCTCATCTTCAATATGAGTACCATAGATCTACTTACAACATGATTCTCATTGATATTTTTCATCTTTTAAAGATGGAATCCCATGGTTGTTCATCACTTGAAACCACCTCTTTCATAGTTAACCCCTATGTACTATGGTTTTGTCTTCTAAACAAGAACCTAATCTTCCTCTATAGTCTTGTCCATGACTTAAACATCCAAAAAAACAAAATGGGATTCAACTCCTTGGGTCAAACTTCCGTAAAAACAATGACTCCCTCAAAATGGGACATCTCTTCTCTCTATTTTGCCGCTATAAATAGATTGCTCCCTTGAAGGACAACTATATAAATTTATTACAAAAATAAAATAAAAATATCTATAAGCTTCCCATCGATCAAATTCATGAAGACCTCAAGGAGATAATATAATCATCCCATATAGACTTCCCGCATCGATCAATCTATTAAAAACAAAAATGAAGAAAATGATGAAATTTTTGTCATGGACTTGCCTATTTTTTATCCTGGGTTTCTTGCTAAGTACACATGTTGTCGTACACTAAGTTACGCTAAACCATCCACTTTCACCTCATTGCCTTTTACACCCTAGTTTTCTCTCTACTCAAGGGACTTGCCACAACTGTAACATTTCGTGATTATGTGACTTTTTTCACCATTAGAATAGTCCATTATGCAATGCCTTTAGGGTCTTACGTTCATAAGCCCATCTTCAGTATGGTATAATCCTCAAGGTTCTTATCAATTAAGTGGATATTTTTCCACCTCTTACCATTCTCCATCCTCATTACTTATTGATTATCCTATATAGGACCATATCATCAACACCTATATTTAAAACAACTCAACCATGTCTATGACCTACATTCAATCATGCCTAATATCTACTAACCCATTCCTCATATTCTTCCCTAGCTTATGGGAGAACTACATTGGCTTGAGGCCCCTTTTTTCCGGGCTATGTATGTAAAAATCTGAGGGCATGGGGCCCTTGGAGTTATCTCGACAATCTTCACCCTAACCTATTTTCCCCTTCATTTTCCTATGCACATCCTACCTTAGTTCGTTTCCATTTTATATCAACAATTAGAAATTAAACCAAACAAGCAACAATTAATAAACATTTTTACCACATCATCACATCGTTCATTTATCATTTTCACATTTCCACTATAGAAAATATTTGGAAACTTAAACCATCACATGCATATACATCATCATTTATTTCCCATGTTACCAATAACTTGGACATTAAATCAAAATTATAACTTGACTCCATCATGCCTATGACCTGACTCCATCATACCTATGACCTGACTCCATCATGCCTATGACCTGAATCCATCATGCCTATGACCTGACTCAACCATGCCTATGACCTAACCCCATCATGCCTACACCAACCTGTCTCCACCATGCCTAATACACCTAGTTTCCATCTATCTACAAATAACAATCAAATTTTGCTAACACAAGTACATCATGCAAAATCATCAAGCTCATCATAAAAATATATGTATCCATCCAATATACATTGATACAAGATAATATAAATCTCTCAAAACTCTCATATACATCCTCACCATCTTTGGCATGCAGTGCAATATAATATAAACAAACTCGAACTCTCATATACATGCTCACTCTCTTCGGCGGAAGGCCGATATATATAAAAATAAATTAAAATGGAGGTCCACATAGATATCAATCACCTCCTCATAAGATACCCTCCAAGCTTGTCTCACTGTCTCCTCCTCCTCCTATGCTCCCGCAAGTGCGGTGTCCTACTAACATCTCACCACCCTCCACGAGCTTCGGTCCGACCTCTGCCGATACCTCACCTAGAGCTGGCCTTCGTGAACTAGTGGCCTCACCACGACCCCCGTCTCCTCAAAGACTCGCCGACCCTCTATACTCTCCACACTGTGAGTGTGAGACCTGGTCCTCTCACTTGAGGCCTGTTGTTCTCTATACTCTGCATAGGTAGGGACATCTATCCCTGCGGCCATCAGGTGATCCTAATAGTATCTCGCCTCACCTAGGGAATCCCTAAACCTTACCATCGGTGATCGCTGCAGTGGTGTCATCGATGCTCGACCCTATACCTGTACCATGGGACCTTGTCCTACCCCTTCTGTAAAATGGGACCATGTCCCTGAGCCTGTGTGGGTGCTCATTGCCTTTACCCGGCTTGAAGGGCCAAAATCTATGCATGTGCAAAGTGGTCACTGTCCCTGCAAACTTGCAACCTATGCTTGTAGGGTGGCCACCTGTACCCCATCTCCATCTCCACATTGTGCGGGTGCTTGTCCTGCGCACTGGGGCTCGAAGGGCTACTACATGTTCCTGTAGAGTAGCAACTCGTGCCTCGACCCTGTCATCTACCCCTACACTATCCCTAAATGTGTCACTAGGGTAATCACCCACCACCACCGTAGGGCGTCCCTCTCGAACCGTGATAGTGGCTAAGTCAGCTTGCCCATGCCTCGGTGGTACTGCTTGTAGTTGTGCTTCCCACCATTTTCTATATCTATTTTTCACTCTGGCATAATCAATCTGCTAGTCTACTACTGCTCCTCCCGCCTCACGCAGACTATTGGCTATGGTAAAGGCATAGGCCTCTCCACGCCGTCCCTCCTATAATGTGGGAAAGGTGGAGGCACATCTTGCGAAACCCAAACTACCGTATGAACCTATCTACAAGTATCATCTCATGCTCCCCGGTAGGACGTCCCTCTATCCATCTGAGTAGTTGTAGCTCCCGTAGCTCGCGGCCGTCTCGCTTATATGATGAGAAGCCCACATACGGCCTCTAAATGATGTCCAACCCGGAAAAAACCGTCTAGTACACGCCTATAATATGCTACATTGTGTGTAGCCTCGCAGGTGTGATGCTCTCCAACAACAAGTACCCATCGCATGTAGCCTACTCGGACCAAGCCCACCTCAAATGCATCCAGACGGGGCATACCAACTGGATGCACACACACGATGTGCTTGTATGCCCAACAATGTAGTAGAAATGTGTAGCATAGGATGAACCTCCATAACCTCCCATAGGCCCATAAATCTCTGTATAACTGCACCAAGAATCTGGTGCCCATGTAAAATGGGTCCTATCCTCCATCATGTTGTGAATAACCCCCATCAATGCCCATGGGAATCTCCCACCCTCCACATCTGGCAGTGCAAAACAAAAAACTACCTCCATAATCAAAACCACTAACCTCATCTCCTCGGGGCGCTGCTATGGAATTGTAACTCTGCTAGCCCCTCACCAAACATTGTCAACATCAACTCCTTATAAGCTTATGAGGTAATGGAATACACCTATGTCCCTATTATCGGTAGTCGCAGGATCCTATATACATCCTCTAAGGTAACAATGATCTCACCTGTTGGCAAATCAAAGGTGTTGGTCACCGAATCCCATCTGTAAATGAGTGTGACCATCAAACTCAGCTCCTGACTACGTGTCGGTAGTGTCTCGACCCTAATCAAGCCGACCTCTGCAACTAGGTGCCACTCCTTAGCTATCGTGCTCCCTCGGACCAATACTAATAGGGGTGGTACCCTATCTCACATCCACAACTGGTCCTCGCTTTGCATCCAACAAACCATAACATGATTAAACCTCGACCATACCCACATTCACCCTGGACCTCCCCACCTATTCCCAAGATCCTTCCTACTCATGACCTATCTCCCTCACCCCACCCTCAAATCATCCCTATGTATACCTATTACCCAAGCTATTTTCCTTTGACAATATCTTCCTATCTCATGACCTATCTCCCCACCCACCCCCTCTCATTTGCTGGCCCATTTTTCTCTAAATGTTGACCAAATTGGTTCTTATTGACCAACAATTCATCGGTCACCTCATCCTTGACCGATGCCGACTAACTCCCACCGACGTCGGATGACCCTTAACTAACATCGATCATTGTAGCATCATCAAATCCACCAAACCCTGCCCTTTTTCTCTAAACATTCCACATTCTACCCTACTTGACCTACCCAAATCTCACCTCATCCCATCCCTACCCCTCTTTAACCTACATACCACTTCCTACAAGTCCTATTTCATCAATCCTCCTTCCAAATTCAAATTTGATTCCCCCCAAACCCATTTTTACCCAAACTCAATCTATATAAACAAATTCATCTAACAAACATAGAATGGGACCGAATCCTACCTCGTCGCGATGTCATCTCCATGGGGGCACGTCGGGTTGCTTGAGCTGAACCGGTGGTCCACTTGACCCCTCTCCTACCTATGCCATCACCAAATGCCCTCCTCACCTCCAACCAATGAATCCCTCATACTAATCTCATGGACCAGCCTATTGAATGGCCGATCACCCACTCCGAGGCTCGCCAAATCAACTCTCTATCTCGCTCCGTCAATTTCCATTTTTCCACTACTCCTCTCGTCATTTGATACTATTGAAAGTGACAAATGATTTCGCAAAAGAAAATTTTTCCTTTTAATCCCAATACACTATGACTGACATTGGTCATATTTGTGCCCTAGTGAACTAGCATCGATCAACATGTAACCGCATCGGTCACACTTCAAACTAGTTTCCCTTACCCCGCTCCCTTTTCACCTATCACCACTCATGCTCACCCACTTTTTATCATTCCAGCCACCCATTGAAACATACCTACAAGCCCAACCTACCCCTACATTTCCTTTGTTGCATCTTAGGAGTTGTTATTTTACCTATACCTTGGCCTTACCCATGCCATGACTTGTTTTCCTAAACTTGACCTACTTGGTGTGACCATTGACCTTATGTACTCATTATACCTTGTGATGTTGTTACCTATGTTGTTTTATCCTAACAACCATACCTTTCCTATTGCCATGTCGTTTATCCTGACCAAACCTTTGGTGTACCTGGAACATACCTAAACATTCCTACACCTGACCTATGTTGTGTTTTCAGACCATATCCTATACCTTGGATACCTGAATCACTTCACCCTTGTTTAGATAAACCTATTGACCTTGGACGATGTAGATTTTGTAAGCTCTTCAACCTGGTATTGTGTTGTAATCTATGCGTGTGCGCGTGTTTGATTGCCATTACCCATATTCTATACCTTGGATACCTGAATTAGTTCTTCCTCCCAATTCATCCCCTTCAATCTTTGATGTTGAAGAGGAGTTTGATCTTTCAAACTTCATGTTTGAAGAAGAAGGGAACCATGGTGAGCTAGTTGCAGATCAGGAGGACACCATGGAGGAGGTAGAGCACATGCAACAGGACAACAAGGAGGTAGAATGCCTATCAGACTTGGAAGATTTCTTTGATGGAGAGGAGCCTGAGGAGATAACATCATTTTCTCCTCCATCATCTACCTTCCAAGCACATGAGCCTGCTGCCATGAAGGAGAGAATTCAAGAACAACAACCTGCATCTCAAAACAACTCTTTGAAACCAAGGTTGGAGGAACATGATCTTCCATGTTCTTCACAAGAGAAGGAAGGGAAGGAGGAAGAGGATGTCATCATCTCTCTCTCACCATCCACCCAAGAGGGTACACAAGAAGAATCCATCCGTGGAGTTGAAATTTAGATAAAGGGGCACACCCAAAGGACCGAGGCATGCGTTCCTATCAAGTACTTGGCTTCATTAGAGCCAAGGGAGAAGCCAAAACCAGTCTTGCCCGCTCCAGGGCATGAGGATGAGTATCAAAGTACCAAGGGTCAATTGTAATGATTCTTCAGTCCAAATACAGAGAAAATAAAAGAGACATTTGTTTTTCTAGTTGATAGATTGATGATTTGGGTGGAAGATCGACCTCTTGCCGATTTCTCATTCATTGTAACTACCATGTTTAGTACCAAATCATATACATGGCTGCATTTTCTGAGAAAGGGAAGTTATTTCTCCCTACCTATGGCAGGCTTTGTTTATCTTTTCTTTGTTAGGGTTGGTATAGGAGTAGGAATAGATTTGGTTTCAGTAGAAAAAGTGCTTTTGCACACTCTGCATGTCTCATTTGAGGCATGGACGATTTGATCTTTGTACATAGTGTGTGTTGTTGTGTTTTGTTTCTTCGAGGTTGTATCACCACACAATTCAACATGCCTATAGTCCATTCAGGGATAGGTGAAGGCCCTAGGTCAAACAATTTTCTACTCTCAGAAGCCTTGTTTCAAGATTTCTTATGAGAATTGAGAGTGCGGACGCGTGCGAAGGCTCAAGGTCAGACAGAACATAGAAAAGGTAGGAAATCAGGGAGTCTATTTTGAAAGAAGGGTCAGTACAAGGCTATTAATTGTGACTCCATGCCCAATGGATACAACAAGGCTACTGGTACCTTCATCTAGTAGGCACATGTCCCCGTGAGTCACCAAATGGTTATCCCAAATTCACCCCCTAGAAAATTTGGTCAAACACGACCCCGCACATAAAGAAAATCTAAAGGGGATGATTTAGACCTATGAGCTCACATTCCATAATGACAAACAAGGGGACAGGTGAGCTTGACTCAAGGAGTGCAGGGTCAAAAGAGGCTAGCGGCGTCAAAATAGTCCAAAGCGCATAGGAGAGAATTAGAGGAAGGACTCAAAGTTTCAGACTTCGCATAGGAGTTGGCTCGAGGCCGAAAAAAAGACTCGTGGGGGGCACCACGCATCATCTTGGCATAACTTCAAGGGCCAAGTCCAAAGAATAGTCCCCAAATGAGCGCTAGTCTCCCACGTAGCTAAGGTTCAGAGTCAAAGTCTCGCCAATAGTTGAAAAGTCTCGAGCCAACGAGAGGTGCCACATGTCTCATCGACACAACTTCAAAGACCGAATCCGAAAGGTAGAACCCCAAACAAGTGTAGGCTTTCCATGTGTCCCAAGTCCAAAAGGGGACAGAGAGTCCAAAACAACTAAGTATAGGAGCCAGAGCTTTGCGTGCCATTCAAACAACCCAATATAGAGACTCAGATGAGCATAGGCCTTCCACATGTCCCAGGACCAAAAGGGGGCATATTCAAATTGGCTAAGTATGAAGGGGCTATGGAGGGTGCCACGTGCCTCAAAATTCAAAGGCGCAACCCAAAGGGAAGTTTCCAAATGAGACTGGTCGAGTCAAGAAAGGAGATAGAGTGACATGCATAAAATTAGAATCTTCCTAAACATGTCCCCACCATGTGCCTCGGTTAGACCAAAAGGGGGCATATTCAAAAGGACTCGGGCTAAGTATGAAAACAGGGGTAAATGCCATGTGTCTCATGGGTGCAATTTTAAGAGTGAAGGCAAGGGGTAAAATCTCAAACGAGTGCGGGGCTGCCACATGGCCCCTGTATGAACAAACCCTTGCATACTGTAAGTCACGTTAAGCACCCGACCCGAGGAACTTTAGATGGCCATATCTTTTGATTGGGAACTCAGATTTGGGTGGGAGAAGACTTTTTGGAAAGGTCTCGACATCCTCTACACCATGGAGGCCTAAAACTTTAATTTTGACAGGGTTAGGTGGGTGAGAAGTAGGAAAACGTCTTGCAAGCTATTAATGAAGGATCTGATTGCTTCAACCACCCGATTTTATTTGATCTATCGTTCTTCCTTCTTCAACACGCCAAATAGACATAGAGCGGCGGACTTGATAGATTACGGGAGGATTTGTAAGAGGGAATTGATAGTTTGTGGTTGGGATTTGGAGCAGGATTTAATGCATCATAGGGGTGGTTGGAACAGTTCAAATTTCCCTCTCTCTTTCTCTCTCATTCTTCTATATATTGTAAAAGAGGGGCATATTCAAATGGTTGGTCATTGTTTCTCCTCTGCCCCTCTCTCTCTCTTCCTTAGGGTAGAATGTGGAGTCTAAGCCTCTTCTCATGGCTCTGTAATGGAATTTTCTTGCCTCTTGCCCACTAATGATGTACCGTGTAACTTTTGGAGCAATAAAATATGTTTCGTGATGCTTCTATCCATCCTTTCTTATTTTGTTGTCTCTTCTTACCTCTCATCATTACAGGGTATACTGTGCATACTCGATGTTTATTGTAGGATCTAGGAAGCTGTGGTTCATGGGTTTTAAAGTGGTGTTCCGTGTGAAATCTATCTCTAGTCCGTGGTGCATCTTGTCCACCCTCTCCTCTGCTCACCTCTCTCCACTTCAAGCAGTCGGATCCGTGATCAGCCACTTCCTTTTCTAGTGTATCACCACTTAGTGTAGGCTCTCTTTCACCCTCTCTCTCTCCTGTCCCCTTGGAAAGGTTAGATTAGGATAGATTAGGTCTACCTACACTAGAGTAGCTTATGGCAGGTAGTTTAGGAAACAAGAACCATATTTCTCCTGGAGGGCCATCTCAGGTTTACAAGTCCCACAACTTGAGAGATGGTCCCATGTTGTGGCAATCACACCGAATGCCCCACTCATATCCGAGGCCATTCGGGGTGTTGTGATTTTTCACTAACAATCCTAGCCTGTTATGTTAGATTTGTTTATTGTATTTAGATGAGAGACCTAAATCATATCAACTACAAAGTAGAACCTTATTTATTTATTTATGTCATTTCTTGCATTAAATTGTATTAAACAGTGGGTTGATTACCACCAAGAAATTATCACACTTCCTAGATCTAGCACACGCTAGGAAACCCACTAACATATATTGTTTAACTCTTTCTTGTGGTCTTGTTGAGTATTTCGGGTAGTTCTTCCTAGACAAAAGGAAGCTCCCACAGTCAACATTGGATCAAGAAGTCGAATGTGCACAATGACCTTTAAACTAACCATCGTAATGTATTCCTCCTTAGCCCACACCCTTATTTGTTTCGTCTAAAAACTTAAAGAAAACGGTGAAACATATGCATCTTTCATTTTTTAGGGTTTTGATGCTTTTATGGGGTTTTCAAGTGATCCTTCCATATCCTATTCATAAGCAACATCGATGCGGTTCAAAGACATTAATGTGACAGAAAGCAATAGAGGTGAACATCCATTAACACTTTAGAGGAGGTTTTTCGAGTCATTTATGCGAGACCAAGGCACCCAGATCTTAGACTAGGGTGCCCACGGGTACCCATATCCCTTTCTAGGCGACCCACTCTAGTCGATAGCTCCCTAGTCTAGTTAAATAACTCAGATTTGTGATTTCTTAGGCTCATGTGCGGTCATTTTCTCCTCCTGTTCATTCGGTATCCACTACTGACACACGGTCCCAACATACCGATGAAGTAGCTAAGGACTTCTTAACCCTCTTTGCACATTAAGGTTTCATATTTTCTAGCTTAGTTTGTTTGGGTGCATTTTGGTATTTTATCATTTCATTTATTCATTTATTTTATCTGCTCTATAGAATTAGATTACACTAGAATATTTCTATTTTAGTTAATCAACTAGCCTAAATCATGAATTACCCTCATAAAATCACATTTACCTTCCATAAAACCTATCTACCTATCCTATTTACTCACCCTAAACCTCCCTAACCATCTACCACTCATCCTAACCCATTTTAATCCTAACATCCTAGCACTCTAAACCCCCTTAACCTCTTCCACTCTCACACAAAAACTCGAAAAAATTCATTTGGAAGTGGTTAAAACCACTTCCAAACTATTTTTCCCGCATTTATCGGATCATCGATGATTCTAACAAAATTTCTAGTGATTATAAATTCACAACCAAAATCCATGTTTGGGGATCATCAACCATCCATAAGGAATATTTGTTACATTTAGGACCAAAACAACATCAACACAAAGATTCATACATCCTCTCCATCCTCGTTACATCCTCGAAAGCTTTGTTAACCTCATAAGATCCCCGTAGTTCTATCAACACTTCTTTCACATCAAAGGTATGTTGTATTTATCCATTTACATTCTTAAATCCTTTACGTATCACATAACATCCTTAATCAATCATTAGATCAATCATTTTCATTCATATTTGCATCATATCAAGGAATCAAACTTTTCACAAGAATCGTTGATGATTCCCCTAAATCGTCGTGATCGTATAAAATTGCTAGCGATCACTTTGTCATTTTATCATATTTATCTCATTTACAATCAGTTTAAAATTCTATTTTTATCTAATCTATCTATTTCAAGATGTTCTTCCTCAGATGACAGATTCTACAGGTGAATCACACCCCATTACCAATATCTATGATTTTCCGATTGTGCAACAACCCTAAGTGTGGGAGAAGTTTGACATCACACATGAACTCATCCTATACACCATTGATTTGAATCCTGAGATTAAAGACATAAAATATCAGCTTGAAGTGATACATGAAATATAGGATGTACCAAAACAATCCTCGTTCAAGTAATTATTGGACTTCGAGCTCGTCGTAGCCCTTTCCTAGGCCACCTATCAAGCAAAACAAGATCTCTCCATCCCTCTTGAATTATAATCATATTTTCATTATCTTATTTCATATCATATCACTTGATTGTAAACACGAGTTGACATCCCTCGAGGAAGCCCATTGGTTCCTGGGATCGGTCATTGTTGAGCAACTCATTTAATCATTATCTAATATTTTCCTTGTTTAGTTTTCATTGCATACAAGTCCTCTTGCTCGGTGGAAGGAGGATTCTTTCTCATTTTTTGTGTACCCACTCACCTTGACATTGCATTTGTCAACACATGTATCGTTAAACCCTACTACTTTTAGATTTTTGGTATTTCATTATAATATTAACAAACTGAAATTCACTCCAAATAGACTCATTGTTGGACCATTCATGTGGCTCGGGATTCTTTCTCTTCATCATATTTGATGCTATTAAGGTTTTCTCTTGCTTTTATGATTTTTCTTTTCGGTTCTCATCTCATATGCTATAAGGATTCCATGCAACTCATCCATGGCCAGGGTATTTAAATACTTCATTTCTTTAATCACAGACACTTTGGAATCAAACCTCAAAGGAAGAGATCTTAATACTTTTGCACAATCATTTCATCTTTAAAATATTCTCTAAGCCCTCTGATGGTGTTGACAATTTCATCCATGTGAAGAATATAGGCTATAACGTTTTCATCATCCTTCATCTCCAAACCCTCAGATAGACTTCTATGTGTTTGGGGTTTTGATTTCTTCACTTTTTCATCTCCTTTATAGACATTCTTGAGTTTATACCAAGGGTATCACTTAAAAAATTATAATTAAGACAAACCACACAATATTACATTCATATCCTTTGCATTTCTCTCACTTTCCTTCTTTCCATCTTGATATGTTGGAGGAGTTGCATAACCATTCACAACTGATTACCAAATATCAAAACCAAGAGCCATTAAATAGGTTTTCATCCTTATACTCCAAAACCGTAGTTATTTCCATCAAACAATAGAGATCTATTTGAGGAGAATCCTTCTTGACCTATCATTTGTTCTTTTGAAATCTTCCTTCTAGTTCTTAAACTATTTTTAAGGAACCCGCTCTGATACCAATTGAAGAGAACACACTTATACTGAGAGGGGGTTAAATCAAGATAGAATAATTATTAAATTATTTTCAAACTTATTAAAAATGATAACATTAATATGCACAACCATAGAACACAAGATATATGTGGAAACCCTTACGGAAGAAAACCAAAGAGAAAAGATTGCTTGGATATACTTTGTCCAAATCTAGTCACAAATCAAATACAATAAGTTTGTAGGTACCAAACTACAAGAGACACCAATCCCTAATGCCAAGAAGTAACTCACCCAATTCATGAGCACCAGCCACCGGAGACACCAACCCCAAAGCCGAGCACTTAGCCAATTCATGAGCACCAACTCACCAAGACATCAATCCCTAATGTTGAGCACCTACTCATCCAGCTTCATAGGCACCAACCTACTGGAGACACCAATACCCTTTTCTTAGGAAGAACTAACCTCCAAATCAATTCTTACAATGTATAAAAATAACTAACACTTCTCCACCAAACTTAGCTCTGTTTGCACCTTCAAAATTTGTTTGAGCATTTAATATTGTGCCTTCATAACTCGCTTCACAAGATCACTCTCTCCACATACGTCACTTATACCCATTGACACTTCACTCGCTTGTCACAAACACCACATACTTTCTCTCCTCTACACACTTGCTCGCTACACACCCGTGTTGGCCTTAAATGATCACCTAATTCTACTTCAAATATATATATTGAGATTCAACGATATGTATTCATAATGTCTTTCCTCTTCCAAACTTGACTCTCTCCACACTCCACTTATTCATTGTTCTTCTCGCTCTTCCTTCCTCTTCATCAATTTTCCATTTAAAATGCTAGAGCTTGAGTAATTTCTCTCTTATTATTATCTCTACACCCATATTGCTGTTATTTCAACTTCATCTTATTTTATACCTAATTACGCCTCTCAAACATTAGGCATCATGACTAGATGTAGGTCGACTTATTCTCTCGAATATAAATGTTGAAACAGATCAATGCTAAAACAAGGAATTTTGGCCTACATCCTTTAAGACAATAAACTTTTTATAACACCTTGGAATAGTTGACATGTATAATCATAAAAATTGCTTTCTTTGACACCTTAGAATGGTGTGATTTTCCTTGAATAATTTATTTGGGACAAAAATTAGTGGCCTTTGACCTTCCATAATCAAAAGATGATGTTGACGATTTGAGGCCTTTTTCCCTCACAATTCGTAGTTTAAGTCCATTCATTACCCACAAGCCATGTGATCAAGAATCTTCTCTTGAACAAGTTGTATATTTTATCAAACAAGATAATTGTGGCTTCAGACTTGAGACTTAGGACCATTCATAGCCAATCATACCATTACCTCCGTACCAAAAATACTATGAGCTCGGACTTAACACGCGATCTCCAGACCAAATATACTACAAGCTCCGGATGAGGAACATTACTATGAGCCTGACTTCGGATGAGAAACATTCTAAGTGAGCTCCGAATAACTCTACTATGAGCTCGGACGACCAACACATCTACGAGCTTGACTCAGGACAAGTAGCATTCTAGGAAAGCTCTGAATAACTCTACTACGAGCTCCGGATGACCAACACTACTACAAGCTCGACTCCGATGACAACCATTGAAATAAATCCTTTGACATCAATGACAATAAATCCAACACATAACACATCCCAAACCATACACATGTGTATACAACCCGGTCATGTTTTCTCGAAACTCATTTATCTCTTACTTTCAAGAACCCAATTGTTTCCGACCATTCCAAGAAACTTATTTCCTTCTCACTATCTTATCTCATTGAGTATGTTTGCTTGCTTATCCTTCCCCACTTTTCCTCTAAAGACATGCCTTACTATCCTAGTTTTGATATGTCTCATGAGTGCATCTTGGAAGTTCTAGAATTCTCATTCAATCAAAATATTAACCTCACAATGGTTGTTTGGTTCGGTCCAATATGTGCCCTATGTCTATAAAAGTGACCTACCATAATAACAATAACCCTCTTACTATCACAATAACTTCATGTGGCTTCATAATTTATAAAAACCCTCTATAATTACCTCTAAATGTATGTCTTACTACACAAATCGTGTCTTCCTCTCCCCTTCTCAAATCCAATCAAGTATACATTATTTTGATATGTCTTATGATTGTATTCACTTAGCATTCTAAAGTGCACATTGTTTTTTTAATTAAATCCATTGTGCTCATTTTAATTAAAACTACTACATTTATGGCGAAAACTCCAATTAAAGGAATGCAGGGAAGAGAGAGAAAACAAACAAAGAGGGAAACTATGAAAAAGGGGATGAAACAAGAGTAAATAAATAAAATAAAAACCATACCTAAAGCCGATCAAGCACGTAAGGAACTCCCATCAACAAGAATTCAATTTAAACTAAAATTTGATCAAGACACAAATACACTAGAACCATAGCAAATAACTCGTCCCAAACCAAACATAGGTGTCTCGTAACCTGCTCTTTTTTTTTTTCTCACAACTCATTTATCTCTTCCTTACACTAACCCAATTATTTTCCTACCATTCCAAGAAACTTAGTCATTCCTTCTCATTGAGTATGTTTGTTGCTCATCCTTCCCCTATAAGTACATATCTTACTACGCTAGGTTCACATATATATCTTTTGAGTGAATCTTCAAATTTTTCTAAGACTTTAAAATTCTCATTCAATCAAAAAATTAAAATTAATTTATTAGTTTGAGTATAACTCTTACATGTATTAGGATAATGCCATATTAAAAATGACCTTCATAGAAACATAATAACCTCATGCACGACTTCATAATCCAAAACAATCCTTTACCTCCAAAATATATGCTTACTATCCTTAACCAAATATGATGAGCTTACTTATTCTTTCACACTACCCTATCTCAATGCATTTTTACCTCGGAAGAGTAACTAACTCTTCATTATTTGAATGATCAATAGCTAAACGGTTTGTTTTTACCTTCCCTTCTATATTTTTGCCCGAGACACCGCCTAACTATTATCTCATACATTTTCACCTAACCCTACCTCATTTATTTGCCACACATTATTTACTCCTCGGTAGTTCACCTAACTCAGCTCATCGCTTATTTAAAGGCAGGGCACATATAGTTTTGATCTCGACCATATTAATATCTGGTTCTGTGGTGTTCTACGAGGCATGGAGATTTGTTTTTTTAAGTTCAGCAGCTTCTAAGAGGAGGCAATTATTATTTCTACTCTGAAATACAGTTGCAGCTTGTTAACCCTAATTTTATTGGGTCTGGAGGAGTGGATATGGAACAAGGACATTCAGGAGGTAAAGAGAGTTCACTCTTTCAGTTTTGAGTCATGTTTTTTATAATTTTGTGTAGGTGTTTTATAGGTTCTAGGGTTGTGTTTAAATATCACATATGTTCGAACAATTCACTATAAATTAATTGTATAATCGAAATTGTCGTAGGTTGTAGGTTATTTAGATCATCTAGCGCAGCGGAGACGACGAGCAAAGGGGTCGTATGTACCAGATGGAAGCCAACTCGAGAACAAAAGCGAATATTGGAATCCATCTACATGAGCGGGACAAGAAATCCTTCCTTTGAACAAATACAGGAAATAACCAGTCAGCTGCAGCGTTATGGATGGGTGGAGGGGAAGAATGTTGTCGACTGGTTTCAACATTGCAATGCCGCTGTAAATAAACGGAAGAAGGAACTATCACATCCCAAGTGTATGTATCGGCCATGTTATAAATATATGAGTTGTTTGTTTGATTTTCTAACATTAACCACTAACCTAAAAATGCTTATTTCAGCGTTCAAGTTGCCTGCAATGCTCAATCCAAGTAAATGGTCTTCTCTTTTTCGTTCAAAGAGGTCGGCCGGAAAAAGCTCTGCAACGGTGCGCACGAGGATTCATTAAAGCTTCAAAAAAAAAAATTTAGCAAGAAAATTATCCTGCAAATACTGTAAGTTGATAATCCTCTTAACTGAAGATAATATATTTTGATGTGCAGGAAAACGAAGTGCCTGCCCCTCCTCGCAGGAATTCTTCAGTGGACCCTTCCGATTTGAGATCCTTTGGAGATATTTCCTTTGCTACCTGAAAGAGAAAGGACTTGTATTACAAAGATGTAATATTAGCTCATGTACATTCGTTGATTTTGAGTATATCATTTTCAGGAATAATGTTTGCGTCGACTTATTAATTCCATATGATTGATAGAGAGGTTCCATTAAAATAGAGATGGAAGCAAAAGGTTCTGTAATAAATCAGTTTATGAAATTGCAATATGTCGCCGAATTACTAATTCATCTCGAAGATTCCATTAACACAGAGATGGAAGCAAGAGGTTCTGTAATAAATCTACTTATAAAATTGATTTTGAACATATCACTGTCAGAAACAACTCTCGTGTCTCTGCATATGATTAACCAGAAGATTCCATTAAAGCAGAGATGGAAACAAGAGGTCTTAAAACAAACACACTTCTGTACTGTCATAAAATCCAAATTCAGTCACCTTTTCAGACCAGATAATAAGGTGTGATTTGTATAAGACGTGGGAGAGGAAGGTAACTTTCAATATTAAGAGATGCACATGGGGTACGACGATCCTACAAATAGTATATGAATTATTAGAGCGTCGCTTTTGTACAAAAGTTTTTCATGTTTCTATTGTAATTAAATTCTGTCTTTCGTATACTAAATATTATGTACTTCCCTGTTCTATCTATATTTTGTATCTTTTTGTTGTTTTTAATTTAATAGTAACACATTATTTTCAATATTTTCACGATTTTAAGTAGTGCTGCAAAATTATGCCTTTTTTTGTAATGAGTAGCACACTCATTTGGGCACTATATTACATAGATTGTCGGTATTTCTGCTCATGCTTCGGAGAAAGTATATAGCAGATTTACGATTTCGAGTAAGCATACAACTAAACTAGTGATCACCTTCAACGTAAGCAGCTACGAGTAAGGGGCATCCATGCCTACAAAGTCACTCAAGACACGATCGTGGGCTTAACCATTATTGTGTTTTCATTTTCAATAATGTAGATGTCGAAATGTGAAAGAATTAATTTTCTCTATACATTTTTACATTATATAAATAAATTGTGTGGATAATGTTTAAATAAATATAAGTCTAATCTCCTATAATATAGTTTTGTTGGGTGATTCGGCCATGCTACCTGCAACATACAATAATTATTGGCAAATGTTTAGAGTTGATATTCTCTTTCATATTTGGAAAGATATATTTTTTCTTGTTTTGACAATATTGTTATGGATAGAGATTTCCCTATGACTAGTAAAGTTACTATGATATCTAATGTTATGCTTCGATCCATTTGCAAGTGGAGAAAGTTCACTTGGAGTGGAACACCTTCAATCCCTACTCTCGCATTGGGTGTAATGCATCATGCACTGTCACCAAGTTCCTCCAAAATTGTCGTGCCATTGTTCTCCCTCACACCGAGGGGATTAAGCCTTAGGCAAACTAGGCAATTGCCTAGGGCGCCGCCATTAGGGGGTGCCTGAATCTAAAAATTTCCTTTTTGTCGGTTAATTTTAGAACTTAACTTTAAAATAATTTATCTGAAGACTTAATATTGATCAACCCATTTATAGATATTATTGTATAGTAACATAAATTTCACGCATACACATAAAAAAGTTTTGTAATATTTTTCCAAGTAAAAGAAAATATCACATATTTATAAGCACATATGATTTTTTTGGTATTGTTACCCATTCTCTAATGTAGCTCCAGATTATGTAGGTGTGTAATTTGTTTTAGAAAAAGGTTAATGTATTTTTTATAATGTTGTTGGTGTATCTAGTAGAGGTGAGTATAATTAAAGGAAAAAAGTATTTAATTTTCTATTCTTAATTTTGTGGGAAAATTTTTATTATTTTGTTATGGAGGAATCTGTAGGCCTAGTCCAAATACGACTCTTCACAAAACCATGGGAGCTACATAAACATTTTTTTTTCTTTGGAAAAAATGGTGCTTTATTTCAGGATAGAGTTTATGTCACCTACTTGATAAGGCTAAATTAGACTTATAAAAATCCTTGTATAAAATATTGTATTTTTGCATTCTGAGCATCTCCTACAATTGAACTTTTCCATCCACAAAGATATATTTTTCATCCTTCCGTGATAATTTAATAAGATATTTTTATTATTATTTTATTATGACCATGATGTAAATTTAAAAATACAAAAATATACATATTTTATTTATTTACTTTATGGAAAAAAATTATTAAATAAATTTTTGAGGAGGGCGCCCACTCAAACTATTGCCTAGGGCGCTCCCCTTTAATTCGACCACCGCCTCACGTGTCCATGGCCGAAGTTTTCACGGGCACTTTGCTTGAGAAGTCGATGGAGCTCCTCTCCCCAATGTTGCCACTCCTCCTAGATCTTAGCTCCTCCCACCTGCAGTGGTGGAGTTTTTGATTAGCTCGGTCACACCGACAACAATGGGTAGGGGTCCCCCTTTTAGGAGAAATTCCCACGTTTGGTGTTGGTTCTCTCTCCTAGCCACCATGATCAATCTACTAAAGAAGAACAACAACAACAACAACAACACGATGGGTGAGATCTCATCCCTAACACATCTCACCCCTCTCCACAATGACTAGGGGACAAGCCAGATAGTCGTCTGCCTCCTCCGAACGTAAGGTTCATTGTTACAACGTAGTTTTTTGTGGGCATCCTTATTCTCTGGAACATTTTATTTCGTATACCTTTTTTATTTAAATGGACAATATTATTGTTATGCTTATTTTTTTGACATTGAGATGAGATGACATTTTCTCGAGACTTTCTCGACTTGATTTACCTTATACTATGAAATATGACCTCTTCTATACATCATTAATGTATGATAAATAATGTACTATATCTTTTCTTATATATAAAAGTGTACTTTTCAATTTAAAAATAACAATTAAAATTTGTAAAATATAAATTTCTTTAATATTTTTAAAAAGAAAATTTAGGTCAATTAGAACACCATATTTGAAAGATTTTTTAAAGATTTCTTTTAAATTTTTTAAAGAAAATTTAGGTCTCGGAAACTATATTTGAAATAGATTTGTTTTGGTTATATTTATACGTCAAAAGTATCTCGTGTATTTAATGTTTTGATGGAGGTTACAATTTAATATCTTCACGATTAACTATGCATTAAGTATCATAATTTATATCATGTACTACGCATTGGAGTTTTGGAGTCTAATTCACAAAAATGAAGATCTTCAATTTAATACCACGTGAAAGCCTTAAATTAAGTTAATTTATAAAATAATAAACACTATTTATTTTGGAAAACTTGAACTAAAATTTGAATTTCTAAACTTAATTATATACAATTTAATTATTAAATTATATATTATATTATTTTGATTGAATGTTAATTATTATATTGGATATTAATTATATTTTGGAGAAAATATATAGTGAATTATAAAGTTGAGTAAACGTATATTTAAATCAATGATGATGTTTAACTAATCAAGATAGATTCTCGATTCAAGATAAATTTTTGTCTCAATTGCTTAACTTCTAGTGTTAAGGCATTGAGGACCTTTACACTTTGCAAGAATTAATCATTTAACAATAAAACAAATGACCTTTAACACAAAATATAATTTTATAAAAATATAAATTAATTTCAAAAACTATAAATTTATGTTGACAAATAAAATATATATTAAATTTTACATTTAATTTAAATATTTTAAATACCCTTAATATTAAATTTAATAAAACAAATTATAATTATTTAAACCCTATTATAAAATTTAAACTATGTATATTTAGGATTTTTGACAAACCCTAAATTAAGTTTAGAAACATTTAAATGTGTTATACTTTAAAAAAATTAAAAATTTATATATTAAATAAATTTTAATTTGAAAGAACGTAAATAAAAAAATTAAAATTTAATAAATTTCAATTATGAAAACTAATTAATTATATATATATATATATATATATATATATGCATAATTTTTAATTAGTTATAACGTGCCACCTTAACTTGGAAACTTAATACTTTATTTTCCAAATATGGAATCCTAGATTTTTATCAAAACCAACCTTTGCTTGATTATTAAATAATAATTAAGTTCCGAGACTTTAAATTTACACTAATTTAAAAAGAAATCCCCATATCATAATTAAAGCCCAATATAATAAGCTCAATTAATTTTATTATAACCCTAATTTTGAAAGTACTAAACTTTTATATTCGTAAACACTATATTTTACCCTACTAATTTAAAAAATATGAAACATTACACCTTGATTTAGACCTAGTATTGAAGAAGATCGTTTCACCTTCATTTTCTAGTTATGATGATGCGCTCTGAGCTTATCAACAAAAATGAATTTTATACCCAATATGTATTCTATATGCCTTAGTTATGTAAACTATGATTCCAAAGTTATAAACTCTTTTGTTTTAAACCCTAAGACATCTATTTCAAATTTATGAAACTTAAAACCTTAAAATTATGAGATATTAACATTTTAATGACCTTAAAATTATAAAATATATATTTTTAAGTATTATAAAATTTTGTTGAATTAAAGTTGGTCTTCCTTTATAAAGTTATATTTAAGTCACTTTGTGTTTAAAGCATAAAAATAAAATAAAATTGTTTATCGTAACATTAAAGTTGCACTTAAAGTCAAACTTTTAACACTAGTATGACTTTATATGTGACTTAATATTATATATTCATAGAGAAACTTAAAAGTGACTTTATGTTGGATGAAAGACAACTTAACATCGCCGACATTAAGCTTTTTTATTGGATAAACAATTACTAGGAAACAATAATTCATATAATATTTAAGATTATAAATAGAAATATAGAAATGGCATGCACAAAATAAAAAAATACATAAGATATATAGATTGGAAAACCATTTTGGGAAAAAGCCAAACAATAAAAGTATCTCTTTATTGTATTAACTCAACTGTTTTACCATACAATAATGTACTTATTAGTTTTGCTTTATCCTAATGCATGTCCAACTATATGTAAGCACATTAGTAGGTAACCATCACAATGGTATTACAAAACAATGGGTACCAAAACCATGGGCCAAGAATATAACCCATAACAACTCCCCATAAACATGAGTTATCTAACCACCCATAGTAACATAGGTTAAAATTACTTATACGTGCCCAAAATCTCTGACAACATGAAAACCCAAAAAAATCGGGGTCAACGCCCAAACCCCGAAATAAGGAAATGTCCTAGACCCCTCGGTTGTGTCGGGTTGGACGATCACAGAAGAGTGTAACTCATGGAAAATATACAACACATTTCCAACATTCTCCCACTTGTTGAATACTTTCCATAGGGGTTTCAAAGCCATATAGTTAACATCTCAGGAAATCAAACCCATTGATTTTACGCACCAAAAAACTTCTCGGTGCTTACAAAATTATCTTCTATGTCCACCTTCTCTAGTAGTATCTTCTTCTCCTCTACCATTTCTCTTACAAAATGGTATTGAACATCAATGTGTTTTGTTTTAGAATGATACTCATGGTTCTTCGCTACAAAAATTACACTTTGACTATCATAGTTGATCCTTATATCATTTTGGGTGAACCCAACAATGGAATTAAGTATTTAAATCCGGACTACTTCCTTGCATGATTAGTTGTCATATACTTTGCCTTTGTGGTGGATATCACAACATGCAAATTACAAATCTGCCAAACAAGTTAAAAACATACTCACTAGTGGATCTATGCATATCCAGATCTCCACCCCAATTTGAATCCACAAAACCATGTAGATTGAGTGTCTTACTTTCACCAAGATTACCTTGATAACATATTGCATAATTAGATGTCTCATGCAGATACCTAAATATATTATTCACCACATTCCAATGGTCCTTTCTAGGATTTTCCATGAATATGTTAACTACTCATATTGCATAAGAAATATCATGTTTGGTACAAACCATTGCATACATTAAACTGTTAACCTCAATGTCATACAACACTTGAGACATGTCCTTAATTTTTACTTCATTTTTAGGACATTGTTTAGTAGATACTTTTTGACTAATAGGAAGGGAATACTGACATGTTTACTTACCTGCATTTTAAACCTTTTTAATACCATCTCAATGTACTACTTTTTATTTAACCATAGTTTCTTTGTTTACTCATTATCTCTTAATTTTCATGCCCAAAAATTTTTTTGACAACACATAAATCCTTCATCAATTGAGATGAGAAATGAGACTTAACCTAACTAGTCAATTGTGTATTTGTACCAATAACAACATGACATCTATATACAATACAATGATTAAAAAAATTCATCTTCTTGTTTATAATAAACAAGGATCAAATTTGCTTCTTCAAAGTTGCAGAAATCCCAAAACATACGTGTCAAATTTCTAGTTCCACATTCTTGGTTATTGCTTCAATCCTATAGAGACTTGACTAGCACAAATAAAAATTTCCCTTTCCTTTAAACTTATAGCTTTCTAGCTACTTCATGTAGATTTCCTCCTCAAACTCACCATGCAAAAAAATGTCTTAACATCCATCTGTTCTATTTCCATATCAAAATCAACAACAATAGTTAGAATAAATCCTATAAATTGTAACTTAGAAATAGGAGAAAAACTCTCACCAAAATTTATTCCTTCTACACGTAAGAACCATTTTTCTATTACACGAGCTTTATACTTCTTCATTTTCCCTTCTACATTGTACTTCTTCTTAAATACCCATTTACAATCAACAAGTTTTCTTCCAAGAGGTAATTTTACCAAGTCCCATGTATTATTATTATTTAAGGATGATGTTTCTTCCCCATATTCTTTTACCAAAAATTATAATCGTTTGAGTCAAAATTATCCTTCACAATCTTTCGGTCATTATCGGTAATAGACAAAGTTGACAAAATAAAAACAGAACAAAAATCAAGAGGGCTATACGTTTTAGGTTCTCTTCTCACTCGATCTTATCTTCTCAAAACTGGAGTTTTTAGTTCTCAAGTCTTATGGTTATTCTGCTCTACTCCATCTAAATATTCCTCTTGCAACTCTCTCTCTCTCTAGTTCATCTTTTTAGTTGTATCAAACTCGGACTCAGATTGATTTCAACATAAGTTTTTCATTTTCATCCTTTGGTTTTGCTTCCTTCTGAATCCCCTTAGCTTCTCTGAAGATTACATTATGACTATAAACAACCTTCTATGTTTCTAGATTCCATAATGTGTATCCTTTTACACCATTAAAGCATCTAATAATTTTGCACTTAGTAGATTTATCATCTAACTTTGTTCTTTACTCTTTTGGAATATACATTTAACTAATACAACCAAATACCCTTAAATGTCAAATAGAGGGTTTCTTACTAGTCCATGCTTTCTATGGAGTTTTATATTCAAGGGTGGATGTGGGTGATCTATTGATTAGGTAACAAATAGTTTTCATTTCTTCTACCCATAATTTCTTATCCAAACTTGCACCATTGAGAACACTCCTACCTTTATCCAACAAAGTTATGTTCATTATTTCTACAAATTTGTTTTCTTGTGGGATATATGTAGTTGTCTTATACCTTTCTATTCCACATTATTTACGAATTACTCAAAGGCATTAGAGAAATATTCCCCACCATTATCACTTCGCAAAACCTTTGTTTTCTTTTTTTGGTCTAATTTTCCACTAGAGGTGTAAAATCTTTTAAATTGTTGAAAACCTCATACGTGGTCCATATAAAATATACCCAAGTATTCCTTGAAAAATCATCTATAAACATGACATAATATATATTATTTCCTATTTGTATAGCTTCCATATGTCCAAACACATCACTATTTACCAAATGTCGGTTCCTCACGATATGAGAGCAATGTTAGGAAACTTTACCCTAGTTTACTTTACAAACACACAATGCTCGAATAAATCAAAATCTATAGGACAATCAAAAATTCCTTCAACCAAACATTTGTTTTTTAATGCATGAAGTCATTTCTCTCCAATATATCCCATCCTTTGATGCCACAACATTGTATTCTTTACGGGAGATTAGTGATTAGATCTATAACTTTCTTTTCCTTTGGAACCACAGAGCTATTGCACTATCACTCATAGTGTTTTCCTCATTATTGAAAAAAATTCTTGTATAGACTCCCTTTTCCAATACCATAAATCCTTGAATTGTATTACAACTATCCTTAGTAAAAACTACCTACACACCTACATAATTCATATTACTTACGGATATTATGTTTCCGGTCAATCCTAGAATCTCATAGCACCAAGGGGGTTTTAACCATTCCATATCGATATCTCAACATGACTCTCCCACAACCTATGATTTTGTAGGTCAAATTGTCTCCCATGAATAATTCACCTCCATTATATTTTCATATTCATAATACCACTCCCAACAAGGGGTCATATGAAAATATGAACCCAAGACAATAAACCATATACCATCACTTGCATGCGAGCTTGAGACGGCCGAGAAAGAATATCTTAAGTTTTCATTAGAGGATTTTACATCCAAGATCCAGAATTGTCATATGACTTACCCTTTTCCACCTTCTTTGTGTTGTTAATGTGTTGTATATTTTCCATGAGTTACACTCCTCTGACTTGTACATCTCGGCTTGAATCCCTCTCTTTTCTTAGGGGCCTATAGATATTTTTACCCTAAATTACTTATGTATGATTAGATAACATGTGTTTAAGGGGGTTCGTTATGCATTGTATTATTGACCCATTATTTTAGTACCCATTGTTTTGTAATATTGTTGTCATATTTACCTACTGATGTACTTACATATAGTTGGACATGTAGTAGGATTGAGAAAATTGAGAGCACATTATTGTATGGTAAAATAATTGATTTAGCATAATAAGGAGATAAGTTACTGCATTGGGTTTTTTCCCGAAAGGGTTTCCCATGATATATCTTGTGTTTTGTGTTATTGTGTGTTTTTCATTTCTCTATTTCCGTTTTCATTAAAGATAATGTGATGTATTTATTCTCTCCTATTTTTTATTGGATCAAATTCTCTCCACTTATATCTACAATCTTTCTTAAAATTTATTGTTTTACCACAGTTCTAGCATTTCCTTTTATCTTTTTTTTTTGTAGTCTTGGATTTACTATTAGAATTTGACTTTCCTTCTTAATTTTCTCTTGAGTACGGCATATCACTTGAATTGATAATCCTCGATGTATTTTTTCTCCATTTATTTCAATAATAAAGCCATAAATACATCCTCAACTTGTAATTTTGTTGTAATACTAGTAACATCCATTACTAGATTATCCCAAGATTCAAGTAAGGAATACAATAGAGTAATACACTTATCCTCTTCTTCCATTTAAATGTCAACTAAATCACAACAATATTAAATACATTCATATGTTTGGTGATAGAGTCATATTCATTCATTATTAATGATTATAGCTTCTTTCAAAGAAATAATTTATTCACTAGATACTTTATTTGATACAGATTTTCCAAATTCTCTCGTAGCACATGAGAATTTTTCTCATTAATGCATTTGAAAAACTAAATTTTACGACACAATTGATTCAACCCTTTTCCTTCATATCGATATTTTCCCAATCCTCTACCTCCATACCTGCAAACATGATTCTAGACACAAAAATGCACTCGATCTCTATCAACAAGAAGATCCTTCATCTTGATCTTCTATAGTTCTCAAAATGTTAGCCATTAATGTTTTTAACTCAATCCTCACACTTGAAGTAAACTCCTCTACTCAACTAGATTCACAAACTCAATAATCTCACTCAAATATAATATTATCAATAGGTTCAAGAAACCCTAACTCCTCACACGAAGTTAGAACCTATCTCCGATATAAGGATGATAAAATTTGAGTGTTATTTTTCAAAATATGTTCTATCTTTGTGTGAGTATCCACTATGTACTCTAATAAATGACCTAGGTACATTAAAACATCACTCATTTTTGTCATATTCCATGTCCTATATAATTTACTTCAAATATATATGGAAAACACCTATAATATAATTTATCTACATTACTTATTACGAGCGTTTGTATTTTCATTTGTCTCATGGTCTATTTTATCAGTTCAAAAATGAACAATGTGATATAGTTCCATTAATGGGTCCGATTATCTATCATATCGGTGTACATTACTTTATAAAATTATTAATTTCTTTCAAATTTAGTATAAATGAGTTAGAATATAACACTCGCATGTCATGATGAGGAAATTTAGGGGCCACTTGCAAATAATTTTTAAATCAAAACCTTGAAGATGTCGAGATGGTTGTTGAGAAAAAGAGAAAAATAAAAATGACTAGATGAAAAGACACAATTTTTTTGGAGGAGGAAACATGTAAAGAAGGATTCTGTAAAAAAATGGTGATCAAACTATTTATGGATATATGTACGAGTTATTCTTGTGTGAACCATTGCTTGGATGTACATATTATATTCCTATTGTTGTAAACTAAGGGAAAATGTATGTTTCGAATAGAATATAGAAAAATTAGATAATTTATAAAGATTTAATAAGGAATGTACTAAAATGGTTTCCTATAAGATGTAAAATAATGTAGACAAGTACGCAGCTTAATTTTTTTCTTTTAGGGTATGTTTTTGATACTATGGAAGACATTCATTACGGGAATAAGAGGAAATTTCATTTAGGATTTTTCCATGGTGGATTGAATGTTGGTGGTGGAAAATTCTATGATGCGTATTCCTTACAATGTATCATAGCTAGATCAAAAATATGGGAATTTGAAATTATAGGGTGGACATGAAGGGAGATGACCTTTTGCATTTGGGAAACCTTGTAAGAGTAAAAGTGAGACTCAAAATAAAATAATGAGACTTCAATATGAAATAAGAAAATTCAAAATATGGGGAGAACCAATCGCCATGTAGATAACTATTTTTTATATTTAATCACTTGATAATGTTAATATTGACTTAATCCCTAGATTATGACTTGTGCACCAATTTTGATCCTAATTGTTCAGTCCCATTACAAGAATTTCTCTCTTTATTACACTACTAAATTCTCACAGTTAATATTACAATATCCCAAGTTTTCCATTAGTCATAATTATCATGCACTCGAACTTTTCGGACTCGTAAGCCCTTCCTAGACTAAACCATTAAACAAGGACAAAACCACCAAATGGTTTTGTTTGAAACTAGAAGTTTCATCTCATCCCTTCTAATGGCCATTTTCTCAATTTGATATATTTTACATGTTTTTAATTTCCTTATAGTTAGGCTTTAATGTGAATTTAAATAGGTTTACATAACCTTATATAAGCAATCCAAACACATTCATTCATTTACTTGGAAATAACCTTGGCACTTACAAGAAAATATCATTCAAAAGGCACTCTAAGCTCTCCTAAATCTCCCTAAACAAACATCACACATTAGGACAAGACCTTATAATTTATCATATTTATCACATATATTAATTTATATATCTTGTAATTTTCTATTATCTATATTTTGGTATATTTGGTTAATCAATAACATGAATTTAAATCCTATTAATAACCATAATTTAATATTAAATTGAATAAAATGATTTATCCCCCTTTCCCACTTAAATATTTTTGGCTAAATCATTTGGTGATCCCCCTTATTGATTGATTGAATCCTTGACCTTTTGGCCTAGTCATCATATTTCAAAGAAATTATTTTGTTGCAAATCCCTACCATTTCATTTTAGATTTTTGCATAATATTTTTATTCACTTATGATGTAGTAAATGAATCAATCATAAACTCCGAGAGAAAAATTGAAATCTTAGGATTCCCATGGATTCTTCTTTTATTCCCATTCATGACATATCTATTTTTGAAAATATACATAATGATGACCTCTAGAGAAAATGATAATATATTACTAAGTACTAGAATATAAAATGAAGTTGTTTTATAATTTCACATAACGCAATATAACATAAAGAACACATATGTTTCTTTGATCTATCTTCTCTTTATTCATATAGATTTCCTCTTTATTCATATGTATTTTCAAAAATACATTATAAGTCTTTATTATACTTTATCTCATACAACCAAAGATATGTATTATTTAGCATACATCTATACACCCATATTCTCTACTATTCACCTCATACTCATTCGCATACAAACTTCTCTTATATATATATATATCATTTTTAATAGTTATGAAAGGTAGTGAGGTGTGAAAAAATGTAACCTAAGCCTTTAAAAACTATATAAGCATGGAAAATGATGGTGTTAAGATATTTCCATTGAAGAAGAGTTATAATCATATAAGATAATATATTCCACAAAGGAAAAGTTATATTCATTGAGAAAATATATCATTTTCTCAATGAATATAACTTTTCCTTTGTGGAATATATTATCTTATATGATTATAACTCTTCTTCAATGGAATATATCTTAACACCATCATTTTCCATGCTTATATAGTTTTTAAAGGCTAAGGTTACATTTTTCACACCTCACTACCTTTCATAACTATTAATTTAAACTTGTTTACACTCTCAACTACCAATTAGTGGATATTTACCCATATACGATAATATATGTGCATTTTCCTTATATTTGATTTAACCCTAAAAATAGATAGGTTATGGTGTTCTTATTTTTATAAGTTTTAAAGGGTTAACGACATGTTTAATATTCAGTTCAATTAATACAAAATAATAAATAAATCAAAATACGAGATCCAAAGAAATCATCAAAATGTACCGATAGGCATGATTTCTCATAACACAAGGAGAGGAGTGCACTTAGCTAAATAGAAAGATAGGGATCAAGGTTCATTTTAAGAGACCTCTTGGAAATCGGAGGTGGAAAATACATGGCGAATATCCCCAGAACCGGTTTTGCGGGAAGGAAAATTTTTTGGGGGTTGTATGAAAAAATTTCGCTTGATTTTCAAGTGGTGTGATAGAAGGCTACAGACATGCGACGGGAGATTTGTTTTGTCACGCATCTGCGAGCCTCCGCCTTTGCTTGCACATCAAAAAAATTTGTGTCGTGCGTCAACAAACTCTTTGTTGTGCGTCTGCTATGTGTCAATATCTGCAGTACCTCCTTGTCACGTGTCAACTATCCATCAGGTTCGCGCATCATAAATAACCCCATTGTCAGGCGTTTGCAAATCCTCCTTGTCGCGCGTCAATAACTTACCCCCTTGTCGCACGTCTGCAATACGGGATATATCATATTGTTGACAAAATGTGAAGTAGAAGTGTTCTACCTAGCAAATAATCTAGGATTATATAGGGGATATTTTTCAAGGGTAGGCGAAGCCGACCCTAAAAAAATTAAAGTGTAATTTTTAGGCGAACAGGTCACTGACCCACGCCAGAAAATTTGCCTTTTCAAAATTTTCAAAAATGGAATATTCGCCATATTACGAATATTCGCCACTAAAATTTTCCTTGATAGGGATGTGAACTATAAACAAAGATTGATTTTGTAGACCAAAAGTGACCTAGAGGTGTTTCATTTTGGGCCCGAAACTACAAACTATGATGGTATGGAACCGTATGACCCAACTTGGAGTATGGTACTTTGAATTCACGTGCATTGGCACTTTTTAAATTTATGTGTGGATGTGAAACTCTTTGATGACCTTCACATCAAATCCATAGGTGCTGCACATGTGTAAAAATCTTTGTATGATTTAAAACACCTTAAAACCCTAACCTTGGGTAGAAACCCTATAAAAAGGTTAATATTTAGGTTAAAGTGTCCTTATGTTGCCTATGTCAAGCACTACTTTGAAGTGGACTCAACCCACACTTAGTTCTCCACATAGCATTTGGTATCTATATGTGTGCAACTACTTTGTCATCTTGGTCACTTGATAATGAGAAACAATGGTTTGACACACTTAACCTTGGATTGGCATGGCGTTAGAGGTTTCAAGAATGGAAATATTGACTCTTGAACCTAGTTGGGATTACTTCAAACCTATATGGGGGCTCTTCTAGATTTTGATACTTATTTGAAAGGATTTATGAGATCTTCAAGTGATTTTAGAATTTTTTTTCAAGTCTACTCTTGAAAGTGATAGGTCTATGCCGGTGAGGTGAATAGGTGAATTATACTTTATTTTATAAGTTTTTATAGGTTTAATTTCACATTAAGTCTTATATATGGGATATTAGCTAACCCATAAAAATATCAAATTAAAAAGGTATACATTTGATAGCAAGAGATAAAATTGTTTTCCTGGGAAAAATCATGGGATGTATTGGACCTATCAAAATGGTCTTATATAGACAACTTGCAAGAATTTACAATTTTCTAGGACTGATGTCTAAAGATATAAAATATTTTTGGTATGATGTAATTGATTCTTTTAATGACCGAGTAGTTTCTAAGGTGAAGCAATTCATGTAAGAGATATAGGGATATATTTATTGTTCTTTAGGGTGTCAAAATTCATGGTCCTGGGACAAATCCAAAGTTGTCATTTCCAAATGATTAAGTGCCAATTGATAAATTACTAAATTTAGATGTCTACAATTTAAACTATAGTTTATAGCTATATTATGACATATCAATATGCCAAACTATGAATGGATATCTCCGTTGGACATGTATTTTCATTAAACAATTCCTTATAATACATCATAAAGATCCATTTGGTTACACACAAGTCTTAGAACTAATTATCTTTTCTTTATATATGTCACCATTATCATTGTGGTATATTTCATAACCCTTATTCAGCCAAGAACACTCCTCTAACCTTGATTATCATCCTTGCTACGTCAATTTACCACCAAAAAGCTCTATATAATGTCACATGCTTATTATATTATCAATTATCTTATGCCTTGTTATTTTCAATATCATCTATTTGGTATATTTTTACAACTTTAGATATGTATAATTTAATGCTTTTATAATGTACATTTATAGTTTTCACTCCAAGTCACAAAACACCATCCAATGTGTCACATGGCCTCCTACTAGTTTATGGCACATCTAAACCTGCATTATATTCGTGAGATTTCACAAACAACATGTTTTAATTAATGTTCATAAAGAACCCTACCAACATCATCACCAAAATTTAAACCTTGTCTCATCCTTGAGGCAATCATTGATGATGAACTGCCAAAAATTTCAAAAAATAACTATGTACATGGTCTTCATTCTATGCTACTCAACAAGACTTAAGGAATGACATACCATCAATCACCCAAGAAACTAGAGATGCATTTAGCATAAGAAAATAGAGTGTATCATAATCATAACTTGTTCAATTTGGTATATGGGACAATATAGTCACTCTATATACCTTTTGTATAATTCTTCCCTTCTATCTCACCGCATTGCCTTTTATTTTTATTTTTGTTCCCATTTTTCCTATGCATAATTTATCTTCTCATTTTTTCCTTTTATTTTTTTCGACCTTGGCTAATATTTTCCTTTTCTTTATTATTTTATTTTTTAAAAAATAATATTTTATTCTTCATTTTTTCCTAAAATTGTTTTTGCTTCTTTTCTCAATTTTTTTATTGTTTTCTAATATTTCTATGGGGGTGGTCAAGGTAAAGGAATCTTCACATTAGATGATAGCATAGAGAACATAATAAGTGAGATTAGATGGATCATTCATGAAAGAGTATTGGTGTTGATGGTATCTAAAGAGGATGCTAAAAATGTAGACAATATTGGTCATGTAATAAAATCTATACAAGGCTTAATGTCATTTATCTAGATTGTGGAATCGGGAATTGAGGTTTGTTCATGGGATGTTTGGTATGGAGAATAGGGATGGATAGTTTTTATGTTCTAGTGTTATCGAGGTAGGATATTTTGGCTTGATACATGCGATAATATGCTTGACACATTGCATTTTTAATATTTTCTTCATAGATTTAATAATAGATGGAGGAAGAGTTGATTACGTTAGTGGTTCCGTTATTGTTTTGAGTAGTACCAAGATTAGGTTTGTCATATTTAGAGTGGTCGAAAAGGGGATTACTATATACTTTAAGAAGATCATCGACTTGATGGAAGACCTTCGCCAATCAAATGTTTGGGATTTATCACATGCCTTGAAAGCCTCATCTATCCTCTCCTAAGTAATGGATTCATAATAACATTTATTATGAAGGAGGAATTTGTAGGTGAAGGATCAAATGAGAACGATACTTTTGTAGGAACGACCCCCAATTAGCATACCACAAATAAATTGTTTTCATAATGTCATTAGGAAGGTGTAAAGAGGGGTATAGAACCATGGTAAATGGTTTAGGTAGGAGACATATTAATTCATCCTTAGATAGAGGTTGGTGACATTTAGTATGGGAAGAAACATATATTTGAGAGATTCCTTATGGCTTAAGAGAAAATGATTAATGCTATGAATTATCCTATTAGAAGAATTACCTTGAGGAAAAGTGTTTGTGACTTTTTTTCATTAGCAACTCGTTTCTAGAGGGAATTAGACATTGGATATTCTTAGGTTGTTTCTTAAGGGTATTTTTCTCAAATTCCTTCATGAGGTAATCTCATAATTTTTCTTGTTCGAATGCTTCTTCCAACGAGGTAGGAGAGAAGGATCTCACCTTGTATTGAAGGTGAGGTTTGAGGGATCTAATGAGTAATTGAAATAGGATTTCATCGGGCATATTGTGTTCAACATTAGTAGATAAGGTATTCCAATGCTTGAGGAAATCTTGAGTAGATTCATTAAGAACTTGTTTTCAATTGATAAAAATTTTGATGTTATTTTTGAAGGGATTGTGATATTAAAATTCATTTACTAAGGTGATCACCACTCTTTCAAGTTCCATAATAGATTTGGCTAGAAGAGTATGGTACCAATCCAAAGAATCTCCAATAAGTGTTTTGGATAAGATATTGGTGGAAACATAGAGTCAACTTCACCCAATCCTTATAAATGTTTTTAAAGGCATTGATGTGAAATGAAAGATTAGTAGATCCATCATAAGAGATGGGGGTGTGATCTCTCAAAGGCCCATAGAAGTGATGTATGAAGTGAGAGGCTCTCTTTAAATGGATTAAAGGAATTTTTATGAATGGGAGGTTGGGATATGGGTTCCCCATTTATGCCAACCAATAAAGGAGGGGGTGACCTTGGTTTTTTGTTCCCCAAAAGACTGTTGGTGTTTGAATAGTAAGTTGAGCCAAGTTGTTTTACATTTGTAAGAATTATTTAGTTATAATAGTTTGTCATTGACTTAGATGATCAATAAGTTGTATAATGATTTGAGTAGGATCTTGAGTGGATGGACGGGTATTGTTGAATCAATATTCATTTTATATACTCATAGGAGGCTCGAATTGGTTAATATATGAATCTAAATTGCTTAAAAAATAATATTCTATGAATTTTTACAACATAGTGGGTGACTCTCCTATGAATTCATAGAATTGTTGGAGGAATTTTTATATGGTAGGAGAATAACCAAGCTCAAGAATATCTTCATCTCCTTATTTTTCCTCTAAGTCAAATATAGGATTGTTAACGTTATATCCGGTATGAATGTTGCAAGTTGATGTTTTTTACTTCTTAGTTTTAGCTACTCCTAGAAAAGTAGTCAACATAATGAGGAACTATTTTGGGTAACTATTAGTTTCAACATGACTACCATTGTGAAGGGACTATGTTGTAGAAGATTCATTAGAACCACTAAGTAAATATTCCATTATAAGGTTAATAAATTCCTAGAAATATTTTATTGAAAGGATTAGCCATGTAGAGAGCTTCCATAGGAGCTAATGGCATCGGGGAAAGAAAATGTGGGAAAGAAATAATAACCACATGATTGGTTGTGAAATGTTTTGTATAAGGGATGATGGAATAAGAACATAAATAAATATGCATAGGAAAGATCATCCATGGGATAAAAATCAATTAGTGGCCCATCAAATAAGGAAAGTAAGAAAAATTATAAATCAACACAAATATAGCCTAATCTAGGGTAGAGCAATTCCCATGTCATGTTCATAATAATGTATGATTGGATAAGATAAATTTGTACATAAGTAAAGTGACATGGGTGTTCTGTGCACTTGATTTCTTGAGGTTAGGTTGAGAAAACCAAAATGTGGAAGATGGAATGAGTGTGAATGGGCGTGAAATGGTAAATATAGAGTAGGTGGGGATGGATAAGGATTGAGATTAAAAGGCTGAGAAAATCTTAATCAATCAACTTGCAAGTATGAAACTTTCTCGTCAAGGATAGAAAAAACTTGTCTAATCTCTATGTGTGGAATATTACTATCAATGATAATCATTGCATGCAATTATCTATATACCGAGTTAGACAAAATATGCCTCATCCTGCTAACAAAATCTTGAAAAATGTATGTTAATCTCTAAATACTCCTCTTCATTTTCCGAGAGAGGTCATACAAGAATGTAGACAATGTACAAAGGAAACCAAATTAAGGATTTGGGTTTCTAACTTAGTTTCTGGATGAGCCCAAAATTCCTTAGCTAGGAATAGTTTCACTTTTAAAGTGTCAATTTGGTTGATGATTTTTGGGGGAAAGGGAGTAGAGTATAAAAATAGTGCACGTATTCTTAATTTTATGTCTCTCTGGTATAAGATGACCTTTGGTGGGTTAATTATTTGTTCAAAGATCCTAGTATGAGGTTGAACCCGGACTAGAAATGGCCATGTATGGTCATTAAATCATGAGTGAGAAAAAAAGAAACTGAATGGGTATTCAATGGATAATCAGAGCCTATGAACTTGTAGCATGAATTCCTAATAATTAGGTTTGATGTCTTGATCTTGGTTTCTAGATTACATTAAATCCTAACAATGAATGAATAACGAAAAGAAATTTAATTAAACAAAAAGATAGATGAATTTATCCCTTTGGTTTATCAAATTCCTTTTCAATTAATTAAATAAAACAAATGCAACTACTTTAATCTATCTTTTTGTATTTTGAAAATGTTTTTCATATAAATAGATTAAAACTAACTAACTAACTAATATTTTTGATATTTTCCATATTATTAAAATAATAATAGATACAATCTACATAAATGAACAAATAACGAAAAACCAAATTAAGTACTTCTAATCAAAATAAACTAAACAATGAATATATGGATGTGGTTATTCGTGCATTGCAAGAGGTTTTAAATACTAGTTCTAATGAGGAAGCATTTAAAATATCATTGATTTGAAAAAATTAAAGCTTCCTATAACATAGCTTTTGCCTCATATTTTTGGGAAGGGAAGGTTCTCGAGGTTATTTTCTTTCTTCGGATAAATTTTCCCAAGATAACTACTTCTAATCTAATTAAAAGAAATAATAAATAATATAAGATATAAATATTTCTTCACTTCTTCCTCCAATTGCTTTCCGATCGAGATCCACAAGGATAAGTCGGGAAGATATTATCCAAGGTAGAATCTTTATTAGAATAAATATTCTAAAATGAATACATGTATAACATATGCACATAAGAAGTGATGATATCTTCTATTTCAAATAACACTAAAACTATCTTTCTTGATTTCAAAAGATAATTCTTATATTAAAACTCTGAAAGAAATGAAATACATCCCCAACCTGGTCACTACAATTTTGTGGTAGCTTGTCCCAGTGTTGTTGGTGATGTATTTTTGTCTCCTCGGCTTCAAACTCCTTCCAATATGTGAGTTCCAAGTGATCCGGGTGAGCAAAGCAATGGCTGACAATAAGAAATCAAGAAAACATGATGGTTGGTATGGTACAAAGAATGATGGTTGGAATGTGAACAGGAAATTAAGACAAATAATTGGATGTCTATACAAGAATCTCTCCAAAATTCAGCAACATAACACTTCTCAAAACTTAAAATTTCCAATCCATGATATAAATGAATGTGAGATATTTATAAAATGATGGGGAAGAAGAAGTAAGAAAACACATTTCAAACAAGAATGAGTGACTTAGTTAATGGGGAAGGATTGAATGAGCTATTTTTATCAAGAAGGGAGGAGAAAGTAAAGACCATTCCAATGAGCCTATTTTTAGTAAATTTGACCAAGTAAACTCGAAGAAAAGTAAATCGCAATCAAAACACGTGTTTAAAAACTCATGTTTTAATTTTGATTTCCATGGTGAAAAAACTGCCCTTATTTCCATAGGGTGGTTGCACAACCATCACAAAGGGTTACACAACAACCGCTAAAGTGTTGGGGAAAATGCTTTGGCAAAATAACCTCATAAGTAAATTGAGAGTTTGGGAGCGGGGTGAAGAGGCTTGGCTAAATCAAGATGCTAATGTAAAATTGAGATGAAGGTATTTTGATCTCATTCTTGTCTTGAAGCATATTTTTCATCATCGAAGATGTATTGTGTTGAAGTATTGTGCCATGTAATTTTTGGGTGCATACATATTCCCCCTCAAAGTAGTGTTTAAGCCATAAATAGGTGAACACGTGATTTCTAAGAATGATGCTTCCAAAAGTGGAAGATTTTTATAGTTACCAAATCCACCTTCATGCTAAGGTGATTCTAGCTGAGACTTCTTACCACCTATAAAAGAAAAATAGGAATCAAGTGCAATAATAAAACTAGATTAGCAAAATACTTTGAAATGAAAAGACAAAATTACTTACCATTTGTGTGGGGGTGAAAAAACTACCTACTCCACCATTTCCAGCACTACACAACCTTTCCAAAATGGTGTTATAAATCCAAAACATTACACACACACACATCACATTCTTACCATATTTAGAAATTATTTATTGTCAACTCTTTTTTTTTGGGGCTCTAGGTTTTCAGCAACCATTTCGCGCATGGGTACAATCAAATAGAAAAGTGTTTTGATATGATGGAAGTAGATCTATTAGAAGTAGTTGGAGCTCAGGAACATCTTAATTACAAGTGATTTTACCTTTTTGTTGTAGGTTTATATTTTTTTGGAAATAAGCTCTAGGGGAGGTGATTTTTGGTAAATTTATAGTCAAAATGATTGTTAGGAGGGCTGATTTAGGAAAATGTAACTGGGTTTTGTTGATTTTAGTTTTTTTGAAATATTTATCATGTTTTAGGCCATGGTATAGGATTTTTAGTATGATCCCTTGACCCTCGCTTCAAAGGGATATCAAAGGGATAGATAGGCAAAGTGCCTTTATTGTTTAGTCACACTTTTGTTTATATAACTTTTTTTTTACATTTTTGCTCATGGTTGATCATTTTAACCTCACTTTTCCTTTAGTGTGATGGAATTGTACTATAAATTTGATGAATACATATATATGACTTATTTTTGGCTCGACATTCCCTTGTTTATTTATTTCTACATGTTCTACTTCATTTGTGCACTTTGAAAAGCTAGTAATGTTTGATGTTTTTATGGTTTTAAGGTAGATGTTATGGATGTTAATGCAATGTGATAAACATAATGAGATAGGAGAATACACATGTTTTTTTGCACTTATTAAACTAAATTTTAAAATAATGTAAAACGTTCCACTCCATTAGCGTAAATATGTTACGATGGTGTAGTGATGAGGTCTTTTACTTTGTTCTTGACCCCACATAACTAATAAGATGTGAGGGCTCAACTTTGAGAGTAAAAAGGATGTGGGATACGTCGGTGAGTGATGCACATATGAGAAATGATTAATATAAAACATGAGAATTAATAATGATTCATTTAGGAACTTTAATTGAAGTTATTTGACCAAATCTAAAACAATTTAAAATTTATAGGTCCTTGCTAGACTTAGACCCATGAGTGGCCCACTTATTGGAAATATCTAGTTTTAGGGAATAGTTCTCTCTCCTAACATGGGCTTCTAAGTTATCTTCTTGGAATTCTATATATTTAAGCACCTTATTTCATATTATCTTAAGATTTTCTTTTTCTTTTTTAAGATGACCCCCTATGTTTTGCCCCATGCTGCTAGTAAGAAGCAAGGGCTCATAACCAAATTAAAAATGTAGGTAAGTAAGTGGGCACCTTTCTCCTTTCTTAACTCACACTACTAGTAATAAATGTGGGCTCATCATCAAAGACTGGGAGGATGAGAGGTTTATTTATTTAGTGTGTGTGTGTGTGTGTGTTTTGATTAATTTTGTATTTCTCTTCCATTGTGCTTATTTGGAAGGAAAGTTTTCCCCAAATCTCAACCTCATGCAAATAGTAAGATGCAAGGGATCATCATCTAAGAATTAGATAGGAGAACATAAGGCATGGGTGAAGAGTTTAGAGATTTATTTCAAGAAAATAACTTTTGAGAGGATGATTTTCCATCAAGAAGCTTCTAGATAAAGTTTTAGGAAAAAATATCTAAAGAGGTAGAAAACTGCGCAAAGAAATGAGGTACACATGATTTGATAAAATAATTGATTATGCTAAAATGAAATATATTAGCCTAATCTAATGCAATACAAAGTAGTAAATAAAAACTAAATAAATAAAATAAATGAATAAAGAAACTAAGTAAAATATAAATGTAAAACCCTAATGACTAAAGAGGGTTAGGAAGTGCTTAGCTTATTTGACGAATGTTCGTGACTATGTCGCAAAGAAAGACCAAATAAATAGAGTGCGAACGACCACACGAGAAGATCTAGAAAGTATAGATCTAGAACATTAGGATGGAGTGGGGCGCCGGAGAGGGATAGGGGCACCTATGGGCACCTTGGTCTAATATTTTAACACCCTGGTATATGAAACAAATATGCAAACTTCCTCCGAGGTTTCTCTGGATGTTCACCTATATTTACTTCCTATCACACTAGCTTCATTAGACTATGCGGTATGTCGATGGAAATCAGTGATGAAGGAGAGACCAGTAAACCCCAAGACAAACATCAAAGCCCTAAAAAATATGCAAATGAAGGGGTTGTACTTTCCTTAGTGGCTACAATGGTGGACTTACTAATTGATTGTTGTACTACATCTCGGACACGTTATAGTTCTATCTATGTGTGTAAATCATGCCCTAGGTTGCTCTTGTGTCATTCGTACTTTGTGAAATAGCGAGCAATAACTAGATGTAGAATGTAATAAATGTGTGCAAGGAAACAATAGACTCCCCTCTTATGAAGTGTGATATAGATGAACCAACCTTGTGTGTCTTATGATGGAGCTAGATGGATGTAATATTAGCTTTAGGTACATTTGATGGATGTAACTCTAGATGGTGATAGTAAGTGCTTAGTATATGGTCACATAACTTTATATTAACATGGTTCTCTTGTTATAATTTTGTCATTAACCTTGAAAATTCTAACCACCAAAAATATAGAAAGCTCAAATAGCTAGAAAGTGCCCAAAAGGTGCAAGTAATTTGTAAAGAGGATCGGGGTGTCGCGAATGGGACCGGGATGCTGGGGCACCCCAATAAGAAATAGGAAAGATGCGGTATGAAAATACAAGCTAGGAAAGGGTAAGTGTAAGATTGAAAATACAACATCAAGCAATATAAAAATGACCAAAGACATGGGTAAATTATTACTCTTTTCACTCAAGAACCATATGAAAGGTAGTATGAGACCAGGACAAAATAATGACTCAAAGTACATGATTTAGTGACTACATTTTCCCCCACTTTATGTTGGTGAGAAAAAAGCTCAAGTAACATAAATTAGATAGAGATGCATACCTGATAATCCATGTAGAGTGATGTAGAAATGCGTTGAAGGACTAGAAAAAGTGTGGAGTGACACAAAAAGATGGAGCGTGGAGAATAAAGATGAAAAAGTGTAAAAAGTTATGAGAGTGAACCTAGGGTGGAAGCATGTGTGTAGATTCCAATATGTGTAGTGTACCTACATGGTTAGTATTGTGTGTGGTGTACTCTCCATGTGTGTGTGTTGTTGATTGTTTGCTTCTCATACGAACAAACCTACAAAAGAGAAGATGGTCAAGTAGTCAAATATGTGTGTATATATGTGTAAAATTGCATGTATATATGTAAATAAACATGTAAAAATACTACGAAAATGACAATGAAAAAGGAACATGTGCACTTGATCTATGATGAGACAAAAGGGTGTAGAAAGGATATCCTGTAATTGTCGATGAAGTGTGAGTTTTTTGGGTGATCTCACACCACTGTGGCCAAAGAAGTGTAGGGAGAAATTTGTGTTATTCTCCAACCTGTAATTGCTTCCCTGAGATTGGTGAAGAGATCTTTGTACTGCGTGGTTTTTTGGGCGATCTGATGCCACTCATCAAAGTAGTGTAGGGAGGAAATTTCGATGTATCCTCTAGCTTGTAACTACTCCCTAGAATGCTAAGGACAACATGTCATGTAAATCCACTATGTATTGGAATTCTTAGATTGGTCTGAACCCACTCGTTGTATTATGTCATGACGACAATCGTAGATTGAACCGTAAACTGAACTATAGACTAAACTATGGACTGGTATCATGTGTAAACCCCTAATGATTCCCCCTCTTTGGGGGTGCATGTGACATCACGGATAGGATAATTCAGCACCAAAAGAGGACCAACCACGCATATCTGAAACTCTTGCCTTCGGGGGGAAGGGAATGTGTTTGGTAGAGACCAAGGAACACACAATAAAGTGGCTAGAAATAAGTGTTAGAACGAAAAAGCATGCATGTGGAGAAAAAGTATAAACCAAACAAATAATGTGTAAGCTAGAACATAAGTAAACACTCAAAGATACAATCATAGATCGCATAAAGCGGGTTACAAACATGGGACACCACTCACGGTGTCGCAAGACACTCAAGGCTGTCATGGCCACATCCAAGCAAGTGTGTACACACAACAAAGGGAAAGGCCTGCAAACAATAACAAGAAATAGAAAACAAAAAAACAAGTAAGGAAGAAAATATCCCTTCATAAAAATGTTGCACATGAAGCACCCATTAGCATGTTATAAAAATAACAAGTATGTTAAAGCATGTATAACCCGATAATATAAATTGCTAACTATAAAATGAAACAATAGCACTTGTAATTTACGAATGTCAATGCCCCTAGTAGGTAGTGTGTCAAGCATCGATGTTTTGTGTATAATTCTTGTATCTCGTGATCACATCTAGAGAAGGAAGTGAGCACGCATGTGTGTATGGTAAAGATAATGACATAAAAGAGATCTATCTAACATGTGTAGTAAAGTGAACATGTAAAGACAAGTGAAAGCAAGAGTAAATGCAACCATAAAATGTAGTATGTTATGGATGGATGGAATGGAATATAGAGTGAATGATAGGATCCGTGTGCCCCCGAGTGAATGGATTTGTATGTAGTGAGGTTCATTTAGTATGCCCCCTCAACAGTCAATAATGAACCAAAAATGAGAGTGTGTCATCGAGAAATGGTCAAACTATGTGTTGTGTGTAGCACACTATGATGAGTGTGTGGTGATGAGATGTGACATAGCGATGACATGTGCATGAATCTATAGCCTAAGCGTATATCATGACAAGATGAATAGAAAGGAGGTGGTGATTTAGCCTAAATTGTATACCACTAAACAATGTAAGTGAAAGTGATGATGTAAACAATCACAAGATGATGCTAGGAGAAGTGACCCTATAGCCTAAGGTGTATATAACTAAACCTAGGAATGTCACATGAGAAGATAAAATTATGAACATGTGAGTATGATGTGTTCCATTTTGGTTATATGCCCTCAACAATCTAGTATGGACCGTGAGACTAGAGTGCATCATCGGGTAGTGAGTGCGGTGCATTTAGGCATAATATTTCTTCAGGTGCATAGCATTGAGTGGGTTTTTGAGTGGTTTCCCCAAAAGGGTGGCGAGGTGATAAACTCCACCACGAAGTTTGTTAGTGACAACGTATGGGCCAAGCCAATTGGGTTTGAATTTACCTTTAATAGGGGCTTCGACATTTGTATTTTTCTTATTTTCTTTTAAGACCATATCACCGATGTTAAACTCACGGGAATGAGTTTTGTGATATTAGCTGTGCATAATGTGAGATTGATATACACAAATATGCTCAAGTGCTTGGACTCGATGTGAGTCCATCAATTTTAATTCATGTAAATTGTTTTAATGATATTAATTATCTTTGAGAATACCTTTGAGTGAATGACAACCTCAGCTCCGTATAGTAATGAGAATGGAGTAACGATGGTTGGTGTGCGAACACTAGTGTTGTAGGCCCATAAGGTGTAGAATAGTTGGTTATGCCAATCATTACCACTAGAATCTATTGTCTTGCGTAATATTTTGACAATGGTTTTGTTGGTGGCCTCAACTTGGCCATTTCCCTATGGATAGTAGGGTGTAGAAAAGGATTGTTTGATTTTGAATTTGGCACAAAAAAATTTAACATCCTTATTTTTAAAAGAGGATCCATTATCAGTGATGATAGCAGAGAGCACACCAAAGCATGTGATGATGTGGGTAGTGAGGAAACCACATATGTCAGTACCAGTGATCGTGCATAGTGGAGTTGCCTCGACCCATTTGGTAAAATATTATGTGGCCGTAATAATGAATTTGTATCCTTCCACATATTTGGGATTGATTGTTCTGTTGAGCTCGAGTCCCCAAAGAGATAAAGGTCATGTTGGTGTGATAGGTTGTAATTCATGTGCAGGTGCATGGTAGAGATTTCTGTGCTTTTGGAATTTTTCACAGTGGGTGGCTTATTCAAGATAGTATTGTTCCATTATAGCTCAATAATATCTTTGACGTAAAATACTTTGCGACAAATATTTTCTAGAGAAATGGATGCCACATGTGTTATTATGTATCTCATGAAATAATGATAGGGATATTTGTTAAGTCCTAAGAAACATAAAAGTTATCCATCAATGGCATTTGAATAGTTCCGTTCTTAAAATGACATAACAAGTAGCCTCATATGGTAAACATCGAGCCTTGCGAGGCTATAGGTTATTGGGGATAGTCTAACTGTACAATTAGTTGAAAATAGATGTAAACCATTTAGAGTTATCTTGATCAAGCGTCTTATGGTGCAAGATGCTAAAGGCAATGCGGTGATGGAGGGATGTCTAAGGTGTGTTATGATGAATGTGGCTTGTTCATTGGTAATGTCTTATGGGATAAGTGAGGCAGCACTAGCCATGGCATCTGCATGACAATTATCTTTGTGTGGGATAGTAGTGATAGAGTAAGAGTCAAAGGTAGCCAAGAGATCTTTTATGAGCACGTTGTATGGGATTAAATGTTCCTCCTTTGTATGGTAGGTATCATTAACTTGATTGATGACTAACTGAGAGTCACCATGAATGCACAAGCTACAAATGAGGAGATTTTGAGTGGTGAGAAGACCGAGGATGAGATCTTCATATTCAATGATGTTATTTGTACAAGAAAATCCTAAGCAATATGCAAAGGGAAGTAGATCACCTTATGGTGTAATGAATACGATGTCGGCCCCAACACTAGAGCGATAGCATGAGCCTTAAAATTACATCATCCATGTATGTGGTTCAACATTATAAGTGGTAAATTCATCACAAAAAGAATAAAATATAGGAAAAGCATCTAGAAGAGGTGTGACAGCTAATTGATCAGTTATAACTTGTCCTTTAATTTCTTTTTGGGGTATGAACTTGAAATTGAATTTGGTAAGAAGCATAACCTAACGTGCAAGACATCCTGACAGATACGTGCGGGATAAAAGATATCGTAATGGGTCAACCTTGGTAATAATGTGTACCTCATTATTAAGGAGATAATGATGCAATTTATCTCAGTGACAAAAATGAGACCAAGACATAGCTTTTCAATGTAGCTATAATCACACTCACAAGAGAGAAATTTCGGCTAATGCATTAGATTGGTCTTTCACACTTAGAATCATTGTGTTGTGTGAGAAAATCCCCTAAGGCATGAAATGTGGCAGAAATGTACAATAAGAAAGGTTGGTCGGCTAGCAAAGGCACTAAGACTGGTGGGTTTAGAAGATATGCCTTTATGTCCTCAAATGCTTGCGGGCATTTATCATCCCATACAAATCCTTCTTCATAAGATGCGTAAATGGTTGAGTTTTATCAACAAGTTTTGTAATGATTCACCGACTATCTTGTATTTTCCCTTGCAATGATCATAGTTGATGTAGATTTTTAGGCGGAGGCATGTCAACAATGGCTTTAATCTTGTTGGGGTCGATTTCAATGTCGTGTTGTGAGATAATATATCCTAATAGTTTACCAATTGTGACCTCGAAAACACATTTTTGGGATTTAAGCGGACATGGTATTGACGTAAATGCTCAAACAACATGTGTAGATCTCATGCATGGGTGGAACGATGTCTAGACTTAGCTAAGATGTTGTCAACGTAATATTTGATAATCTTGTGAATATAATCATGAAATATATGTGTCATTGCACATTAATAAGTGGCCCCAACATTCTTAAGGCCAAAGGGCATGACAATGTAACAAAAGGTTCCCCAAGGTGTGGTAAAATAAGTCTTCTCTTAATCAACAGGATTTATTTTAATTTGAGTGTAGCATGTGAAACCATCCATGAAAGAGAGGTTTTCATAGCCGGAAAAAGAGTCAATAATAGCATCAATATGAGGTAATGGGAAGCTATACTTAGGTCATGCTTTATTTAAATCACAATTTTTTTGCAACAACGGACGTGGCCATCTGGTTTCATTACGAGCACAATGTTAGATATCCATTCGGGATAATCGACAACTGAATAAAACCAACATCAAGAAAATATTGAATTTCTTCCTTGACTAAGAGTGCCACCTTCAGGTGCATTTTTTGTATTTTGTTTTGTACTGGTTTGGCACCAGGGTTAAGGAAAATGTTGTGTATGGAAATGGAAGGGTTGATACCCAACATGTCACTTTGTAGTCCCATGCAAAAATATCATAGAAATCATGCAATACCTGTTTGATATCTTTTTGTTCACTAGGTGTGAGAGAGGCAACTAATAAAACTATACATGGGCTCTCAGAGGTTCCTAGGTTATATTGGATGGTTTCTTCATTGAGAAGGGAAGACCTATCTTCGATGTATGGATCTGTAGGAATAATGTTTGGAGAATCAGTGTCATGATTAGGTGTATCAGACTCTCCAAAGTAGGATGTAGTTTGAAGTGATAATGGGTATCCTCATTTATGGTGAAAGGAAGGGAATTGGTCATAGACACCCATGTGTTCTAAGATAACATCATCGGTAGAAAAAGTTTCTAAAGTATCCCAAACTGTAGAGGCATTTTCACTGATGAATTCTGGATGAATGAGCGGAAGTGAAGAGGTGTGCAAGGTGGTATAAACTTTTGAAGGAGGGATGGGTGGGGTGATACCCCAATCCAAATTTATTAGATTATGTGGGATGATCCCAAAGTGTTGTTATTCCAAGTTCTTTTTGGTCTGGGTTTGTACTGGAGAATCTGTAACGACGTAAGTATTCATATCCTAACCCATATTTAGAAAATTCTTGAGTACTATTGGAAGAAGTAGGGGTATCACTAGATTGTTCAATAGAATTGCAATACACGAAAGGGGATGGATCAACTAGTACATCATAGAAAACTCCCTGATAATGAAATTTAAGTCATGTATGTAAGGTGGAGGGGACCACATGCATGGCATGGATCCATGGCCACCCAAGAAGAATGTTATAATTAAGGTTGTTGGGCATGACATGGCATGGAATGGTGATTGTACATGGACCAATAGTGATAGGGAGGCTAATAGTACCTAATACATGCTTAGGAATATTATCGAAGCCACGAATGGAGATCGATGAAGGAGCTAACGAAATTTCTGAAATACCTAAGTGATGGAGAAAAGTGACATTGTAAATTTTAAGGCCATATCCATTATCAACTAAGGTGCATTTGATGCCGATATTGTTAATACAAACCTGAATATATAGTGGGGGTCATGCTCTAATATTGCTTGAGAGGGTAGCTCATCTGAGGTGAAAGTGATTTGATCCTCATTAAGAGATAAAGCTGAAGTAAACTTGTGGTATACATATTCGGGTGATGTGTGAGGAGGAATATAAGTAGTAGCCAAATATGATTTGAGTCTATTAATACAATCAGGATGATTCTATAAATAGGCATGGATAAATATATTCATGAGGACAAGATGGTAAGATGAGAAATAAAATTAAAAAAATCAATGGGATCCTAAGAGTGTGAAGATTGAGTATGGGTTCACCAAAATGATTATGCTAAAATGGAATATATTAGCCTAATCTAATCCTATGCAAAGCAATAAATAACAGCTAAATAAATAAAAGAAATAACTCACACAACTAAATAAAATAGAAATGTAAAACCCTAATGAGAAAAGAGGGTTAGGAAGTGCTTAGCTGATTTGAAGACTATTTGGGACTATGTCATAGTGAAGACCGATAAAAAGAGCGTAGGAATGACCACACATGAGCTCCGAGAAAGTACAAATCTAGAATAGTAGGCTGGATTGGGGTGTTTGGAAAGGGACAGGGGCGCTTGTGGGTGCCTGGTCTATGAAAAATATCTATAAACTTCTTCCGAGGTGTTACTGAATGTTCACATGTAGTTTCTTCCTGTTGCACTAGCTTCACCGGATTGTGCAGTATGTCTCTGGAAATTAGTGATGAAGGAGATAGTTGTAAAACTAAAAGACGAGCATCAAACCCCTAAAAAAGAAAGATGTAAATTAAGGGGTTAGAATGAAATCAATGGTCACAAGGTGGAATTACTAAGTGTTGCACTACATCTCAGACCCAATGTAGTTCTATGTGTGTGTGTGCAAATCATTCCCTAGGTTTCTCTTGTGTTAGTCGCACTTTGTGAAATAACAAGCAATAACTAGATGTAGAATGTAATAAATGTGTGCATGAAAACCATAGAATCCCCTCCTATGAAGTTTGATGCAGATGAACCAGCCTTGTGTGCCTTGTGGTGGAGCTAGATGGATGTAATTATAGCTTTAGGTTCCTTTGATGGATGCAACTCTAGATAGTGATAGTAAGTTTTTAATGTTTGGTCCCTCGTTATGGTCACATAACTTTATATTTATATGGTTCTCTTGTTTTAATTTCATAATTAACCACGAAAAGGTCGACCACCGAAAATGTAGAAATCTCAAATTGCTAGAATGTGACCAAAAGGTGTAAAGAGGATCAAGACACCTAGAATTGGACCGAGGAGCCCAGTCTGGTTAGGCACCCCAAGAAGAAATAGGAAATACATGGTATGAAAATATAGACATGGAAAGGGTAGGTGTAAGATTGAAAATACGACATCAAGAAATATAAAAATGGCCAAAGAAATGGGTTAATTATTACTCTTTTCACTCAAGAACCATATGAATAGAAGTATGAGACCGAGACTAATTAATGACTCAAAGTGCTTGATTTAATGACTACAATAATATTAACTTTCATTTTAGAATTGAAACTAGTGAGGTGGATTGTATATCTGAAGAGTATGAGATGAAATTATGAGGATATTAAGATTAATATATATGTCGATGTATGAAAATTTAAGATGATTATAAAATGAGTAGACTTGTAGCACCATTTAAACATTGTGATAATGGAAATGACATGAAGTGCAAAAATATAACAAGGAAATCAGAAAGTAATATATATATATATATATATATATATTCTTTAGGTGATGTAATTTGATAGATTTGATTAACTCTTCACCTTCTAAAGTGCACAAACCATGGGTGTCATTAGTTTTAAATATTCGATTACTTGATAAGGTCCAAGGCATTTAGGTATAAATTTATGACCTTTGTAAATTTTCTTGTCTATATGAATATCAATCCTTAGCACAAGGTCACCCACTTGGAATGGGAATTCCTAAACTTTATTAATATAGTACTTGACACATGTTGTCCATGTAAAATTTATGGTGTTGTTCATCCCTTAGATTTTATCATCCAATTTTTAAAGTTTGTTAAACATGCATTTATATATTCTTCTTCATCTAATATTCCTTGTAAAGACACACGAAGACTAGGGAGTTCTACCTCTAAAGGTAGGAAAAATTATAAATGAAAAACTAAGAAGAACAAGGTTGTGGGTGTACGGATGCAAGTCTTATAGGCCCAGAAGGCTAGGAATATCTTTAGGTATCAATACCTCTTGTTCTCCTTGGATATTTTGAGGAGAATAAACTTCGGTGTTTTTTTCATCATCCTAATCATTGGCTTGAGGGTAATACATAGAGTAAGTGTGATGATGAATTTTAAATCTTTCGCACAACTCATGTGTCGAGAGTAATGACCATGGGACACCATACCTACAAATAATTTGGTGTAGGCTAAATTTAGATATGACATACCTAAGCACCATGGTTAAAGGCATCGCCTCAACCCACTTTGTAAAATATCTAGTGGTCATAATGATAAAGTTATGACCATCATTATAAGAGGGAGAGGATTTTCCTATCAAAACCAAACCCCGTGTGTAGAGAAAGGACATGGTGTAACTATAGGTAACAAATATTGAGTCGGGATATGTATGCAATGTGAAAAATCTTGACATTTTTGGAACCTTTTTATATGTTCCGAAGCATCGTGCTTGAGCATGGTATAGAAATATACCATTTAGTTAATGTTTCAAGATTGAATGTCCATTGAAATGCCCACTTTGTATACTCCATTGTGGGATTTGAAAAGGACCTTCTCTACTTCTTATTCATCTATGCACCTAAGTAGTAAACCATTAAAGGTATTTTGATAAAGAAACTCTTCTATGATGACATAATTAGTATTTATTACGTGGATTCTTTGCCTTTTCTATGATTTAGATCCCTCTGTGTAAGCTCACTCTACAATACAGTTTATCTTTTCAAAGTACCATGTGCATGTAGAAATCAAATATTTTTCAACATGGAAAATTCCCTCATCATGAAATTCCATATTAGCTAGATCACAAGATTCTAAATGATTATCAGCTATCCAATCAACAATTATTTGACCCTTAACTAAATTTTGGCTTATGTTAGTAAGTTCAAATTTGTTCATGATTGTTATGAAATTTTCATCCTTCTTAGATAAGGTTTCATAGGTGATGAATGTATGTAACTATTCAAATTTTACAATGAATCTTGTCTCCTAGTTAAGTATGTAGTGCCTCATTCGTTTAGTTTCAAATGAAATGGTGAGGCACTCTTTATATACCTAAGTGTACATGGTTTAATAATCAAGAAGGAAAAAAATAATAAAATAAATGGAAGTATCATGGCTATCATTGTTTTCTTATGCCAACATACACGTGATAGACACATGTATAAATACTAGAATAAAGAATCAAAGGATGATCATACATAGGTGGTATGAGAGTGGGTGGGGAAATAAGGAAATGCTTAATGGATTTGAAATCATCAGGGAATTATTTCATCCAAGTGTTGCAACATATTTTATATAGGATAATTTTTATGGGATGTATATCATAGGTTAGGTTGGGTGCAAACCTTTGGATTTCCTTGAGTTTACCAAAGAAATATATGATGTCAAACTCATATCGTGGGTTGGGTCAACTCAAGAATTACATGGATTTTTGTAGGGTCTACATAAATTCCTCAAGAGGAGATTATGTAACCCGGAGATTCCCTCCCATGACTTTAAAGACACATTTATCGGGGTTGAAGTGACACTGTATTTGATCAAACAAAATATATTTATACAAATGACTTCGGTATAATCACTTAATTTTATAGTCATTTATAGTAGGGCATCCATATAGGTTTACAAAATTCAGTGGATCCGTTCATGGAGAATATAATTCATCTCCCTTTAGTAAGTAGCACCGACATTTTTAAGTTGAATTACATAACTAAGAAACAAAATTTTTCCCGAGGTGGTGAAGGTCATTTTGGTATAATCTTCTTCAAAGATACTTATTTGATTGTAACCCGAGTGCCCACCCATAAGACACAACAACTCATATTTAGTAGCTTCATCAACAATGATATCTATAGATGGTAACAAGAAATCATGTTTTGGGAAATCTTTGGTAATATCGTTGAACTCAATACAAATTCTGATCTTGTCATTTTTCTTGAGGATCAAGACGATGTTGGATAGACACATGGAATATTCTATTGAATTATAATTCCTACATGTAGCATTTTCATTACCTCATCTTTGACCATTAAAGTGACCTTCGGCTTCATTGATATTAAAGTTTACTTGATGGGTTTGACATCAATCTTGGCTACCAAGTTATGAACTATTATAATAAGGTTAACCCTAACATGTCCTTATAGGTGAATGCAAAGGCTTGAGCATGATCCTAAGAATATTAGTGTGCTCCTCCACTTCCTCGGTGGATAGTGAAGAATCAAACTTGAAAATATTGGGGTTTGTGTCAATTCGATGTTGATATATATTATTTATTCTATTAGAGAAGCATTTCTCTCTTCAAATTTTAGGGAGCGGGGGAAGTTCAAGTGGTTCCTCTTATACTTCATATAATTTGAAATCTTGTGAGGAGTTTTGGGTCCAAATTAAGATTAAGAATGGGGACGAGAGAAAATCCCCTCTCGTGGTCAGATCAAGGAAGATCATTATACACATGTAAGAAACCCAAATTTACTTTGTCATTTTTAGCATAATCCATGGTGACAAGATCATTCTTGTTTTCTACATAAGGTCCAATATTGTTTTTGGCATTTTATGCACTAAGGGTTCAGATCTCATGGATACAGACAAATTTGATTTCCATAACACCCGTGTTTGGGAAAAATCGAGAAGAGGAAGAAGCCATAGAGTTGGTCAGTTGATTTCTTTCCCTAGGGATAGCTTTAATGGAGATAAAGTCACAGTCTTTGATTATCTCATATACATCAGCCTTGTAAAGCTGGAGGTGTTCCTTTATGGTCTCATAAAATTTGGAGACTTGATTGGATATTGGTTGCAAATCTCTTAAGACCTTAATATTCTTAACTTCCATCCTTTTAGCAACAATGAGACTAAGAAGCAAGGCTTTATATTCCACCCCATTATTTGGTGTACTCAAATTCTAATTAAAAACAAAGGGCATAATCGTACCTTTTGGATATCTTAATATCACCCCTACACTCATGTCGTATTGATACACTGGCTCCATCATAGTGCGGTTTCCAGGTAGTTAGTAGGGAAGATAGAACTCACGACTCCCTTAAAGGATTCATATCACATATCTTACACTTCTACCATACATATATCTACAATATCATCAATGGGGAGAGAGGATAGGCTGAAAAGGCTACCAATCCCATGTGGATCAAAAGGAAGGGTGATTGATGAATCATTCTCTATGATTTTCAAAAACTCCATCATGGGTTTTATGGATATGGATTCTACAAAGAAAAACCTTATTTTCACATTTTTTTAATGGATTTGATTATTTTTGGTATATCCACGCCATCATTTGGAACCCATTTTGTAGTCACAACCAACTCCTTCAAAGGGGGTGGTTTTTTAGTTGATTTGTAGGGAGTTAAAATTTAGAATGAACCCCAGCTTCATATTAATATTTTCCGAGTGTATATGAAAATTTATAGGATCTCCTTGAACAAAAGCGATCTTCCTAAATGCATAAATATAACCTCTTGGAACAAAGTGGAAGGAATGGACTTCATCTTGTGAATCCACAACCTTCCTAGGATCATGTTATACTTTTTCTCCTTTTCTATAATGTAAAATTGAGTCAAAATGGTTTTTCATTCCCGGAGAAACGGGGAGGAATATGGTTCCAATTGAAGTGGCTTTGAGGATGTCATAACCTCACAACATGTTTCTAGTAGAGGAGCATTTGGTCTCTCCATATCCTGATTTTTGCAAGAATGAGAAGGGGACTATATTCATAGTAGCCCCATCATCAACCATTGATTTATTAATGTAATTGTTATAGACGCAAAATTGTGAGTATAATGTGGGATCTCCTCTTTAGGATATTTTGGTGTTAGAAGACATCTTACTTATATCGAACACATACCTAGTATCCCTATAATTTTCCCAAGAGCATGTTTGTCAAATTCAATATGATTACTTTTGGCCTCGGGTGGATGCGTGAAATGAACCAAATGGCCAAGACCCAATGCGTCTAGCTAAGTAAAACAATGAGATAGTGAATTCTTCAACAAGTCAAGAAATGAAATGTGAGAGAAGGTTTTTTTAAGTTGGTAGTTAATTCATATGCCCCTATTGGCTTAGAGACTATATGCGGGGTTTGTTTTTATACCCCCCTCCAAAACATTATTATGGAATGGGTGGAAAATTTCTTGGAAAGGCATTTCACATTGTTGGCAAATGTAGGAATGGAGGGTTTTGTGACAGCGGTGAATGGAGGTTTTTTCAAGTCACCGAGTGTCGATGTCCATATTTTTATTTTGTTTTCGAGATGAAAATTATGAAACGTCGTCGAATGATAACAAAAACATGTTGACATACGTCAAGTTGCGATTATTTTTCAAAGAACACATTTCTCTTGTCGTCAACACTACCTACCAACATGTTCCCAAACATCCGCTAAGTACGCATTTTTGTTACGGATGATATCATGATGCTTGTTGTTGTCATTCGGTAACACATTTCACTTGTTGTCTGACACTTCCAATGTATTCCTGGACATCAATTAAACACGTGTTTTTTTTACAGCCAGTATCATCAAATTTTTTGACGTACGGGATTTTCTTTGCATTGTCAAACGTCTTAACCTATATCGTTATTTGTATAGATGTGCAAAAATTTTCTTATGTTGTCACCCATTAACATTCCCATACCACTGTATGTTTTCACCTTGACTTTTGGCCCCTGACCCTTTCCTTTCCTATATATATACCGATCCCCATTCATTTTGTCTCATTTTCACTTGCAGGTTTCGAGGTAGATTTTTGAGCTTCCACCACTATTGCAAATGGTTTGTTCTATGTCGTAACACCACTTGTACACTTCCAGTATTATCCACACCTATTTTTTCAAATAATCAAATGATCAAGATTCAAGAATCATGGCACCAAGAAAAAGTTGATTAACACGATGTCCTATGTTTACCAAAACATATTGTATCCATAAGCTATAACTTCACGGAAGACCAAAAATTATCAATCAATCTGATTAGATTATTAACTCAATATTTCATGGATTTATTTACATGACTCAATATGAGACAATACAAGTTTTGAAATAATTTAATGCAAATGTATAATAGTGTTGATGAATCTTTCACTATTGCATTACCATCCTTTCAATTTTTCATCAGAATAACACATAATGATATTCATCGTCTAATAGGCTTATACCATCAAAATTCATTTCTTGTATCCACAAAAACCATTCTACCTGATGAGAAAAAGATTTTTAAGAGTCTCATTATGATATTTCTATTGAGGCTAAGGGTAATAATCCCTCCAAAAGAGGTATTAACACACAATCAATCAAAGACCCCTTTTTCTTGTTGTTTAACTAAAATAAAAATACTCTAGTGTAATCTAATGTTATAGAAACATTGAATAAATGACAATAAAATATAACAAAATACACCCAAACCACTAAGCAATAAAATGTAAAACCCTAATGTGCAAGAAGTGTTAAAAAGCCTTATCTGATTTGCATATGTCATAAGATTGTGTCACAATGTAGACCAGTGAACAGGGGAGGAGGAAATGACCACACGAAGCTTTAGAAAGCACATATATAAGCTATCTAACTGGATTGGGGCACCTAGAAAGGAATAGTGGTGCCGGGGCCACCTTCTCGAGATCTAGGCACCCCTGGTCTAGAGAAATAACCAAGGAAACTCCTTTGGATTTTCATTAGACCTTTGCATGTGTTCTCTTCCTATTGCACTAATTTCATTGTATGATCTCCATTTTTTTGTAAGAGCTGCAATAAATAATCACATGTAAAACCCTAAACAAATCATCAAACCCCTAAAAAGAAAGATGTATTTGAAGGGGTCATACATCTCGATGGTCACAATGGTGGACTTACTAATTAAGTGTTACATTACATCTCAAACCCAATGTAGTTCTAGGTGTGTGTGTGTGTGTGTGTGTGTGTGTGTGTGTGTGTGTGTGTGTGTGTGTGTGTGTGTGTGTGTGTGTGTGTAAATCGTTCCCTAGGTTGCTCTTATGCTAGTTGCACTTTGTGAAGTAACAAGCAAATAACTAGATGTAGAATGTAGTAAATATGTCCATGGAAATAATAGACCCCCTCCTATGAAGTGTGATCAAGATAAACTATCCTTGTGTGTCTTTTGATGGAGCTAGATGGACGCAAATGTAGTTTTATATGCCTTTGATGGATGTAACTCTAGATAGTGATAGTATATGCTTAGTTCTTGAGTGCACAAGGTATGGTCACATAAGTTTATATTTATATGGTTATCTTGTTTTAATTTCGTAATTAACCCCAAAAAGGATAACCACCAAAAATATTGAAAGTTCAAATGGCTATAAAGTACCCAAAAGGTGAGAGTAAAGTGTAAAGAGGATCAAGGCATCCTAGAGGGGACCAGGGTGCCCAGGCACCTTAGTAAAAATAGGAAAAATGTATAATTACAATATATATTGGGCATGTGCACGTGTAAAATCATAAATACAACAACAAACAATGTAAAAATGGCCAAAGACATGGGTTAATTATTATTGTTTTAACTTAAGAACCATATGAATAGTAGTATGAGACCGGAACTAAATAATGACTCAAACTGCATGATTTGTGTCTACATTTTCCCCAACTTTATTTTGGTGAGAGGAAAGCTCGATAACATAAAGTAAATATATATGTGTACCGATAATCCACGTAGAGTTATGTAGAATGTGTTTCAAAGGACTAGACAAACCAAGGAGTGATAAACACATGGAGCGTGGATACTAAAGATGTAAAAAGTGTAAAAAAGTGATGAAAGTGAACCTAGGGTGTAAGTGCGTGTGTAGACACTAATGTGTGTAATATACCCGCATGGTTAGTATGTTGTGTGTGATGCCAATCAATTTAGTAGTTGTCATTGCTAACGCTTCCTTCCCATATGGATGGACCTGTAAAAGAGAAGATGATCAAGTAGTCAAATACTCATATATATGTGTAACAATGCATGTATATATGTAAAGAAACATGTAAAAATAGTGTGAAAATGGAACATGTATACCTAATCCGTAATGAGAAAAAGAGTTTAGAAAGGATATCCTATAACTGTCGGTGAAGTGCGAGTTTTTTGGGAAATCTCACGCCACTTTGGTCGAAGAATTGTAGGGAGAAATTTTTGTTGTTCTCTAACATGTAACTACTTCCCTGATATTGGTGAAGATATATCTATACTATCTATTTTTAGGCAATCCAATGCCACTTTGGCCGAAGAAGTGTAGGGAGGAATGTCCGATGTTCCTCTAACCTATAAGTGTTCCCCATAATGCCAAGGACAATATACCCTATAAAAGTCACTTTGTTCGAGGTTTTTAGACTAGTTTGAACCCACTCATTGTATAACCCATTGTGTCATGGTCAAATATGGTAAACTAAATTATATCGGTATTGTGTTGTGTAGTGTGTAAACCCAAATGATGCCCCCTCTTTAGGGAACATGTGACATCACGGATAGGAGAATGCGGCCCTAAAAGAGGACTAGATGCATATAGTGAAACTCTTCCCTACAAGGAAAGGAAAATTACTTGGTAAAAACCAAGGCACAAAAAAACAAGTGGTTAGGAAATAAGTGTTAGTATGAAAAAGCATGCAAGTAGAAGACAAGTGCAAGCCAAACAACCAATGTGTAAGTAAACATAAGAAAACAATATAAACACCTAAGAAGACAATGTAGACCAAACAAAGTAGGTTGTAAACATGGGACACCACTCACAATGTCACAAGACACTCAAGGCCGTAGTGGCCACAAATAAACAAGTGTGCACACAAGACAAAGGGAAAATCCCACAAACAATAACAAGCAATAGTAGACAATGTAACAAACAAATATGGAAGAAAATATCCCTACATAAAAAAATTTACACATGAAGCACCCATTAGCATGTTAAAAAAATAATAAAGTATGTCAAAGCATGTATAACCTAATAATGAAAAGTGATAAGTACAAAATGAAACAATAGCACTTGTAGTGTATGAATGTGGATGCCCTCGGTAGGTAATGCATAAAGCATCGGTGTTGCATGTATAAGCTTTGTATCTTCGATCATAATTACAAAATGACATGAACGTGCATGTTTTTATGGTAAAGATAATGACATACAAGATACCTATCTAGCATGTGTAATAAAACAAACATGTACAAGCAAATGTAAGCAAAAGTAAATGTGACCAAGATATGCAACATGTTATGGATGGATGGAATGGAATGCAAAATGGATTATAGGAGCCACGTGCCCCCTGAGTGAATGGAAGTGTATGCAATGAGGTTAATTTATCATAGCTCCTTATCAGTCAATAATGAACCATAAACGAGAGTGTGTCATCGGAAATGGTCAAACTATGTGTTGTGTGTAGCACGTTGTGGTGAGTGTGTATGTGTGGTGATGACATGCAACCTAGAGATGAAGTGTGTGTGACTCTATAGCCTAAGTGTATATCATGATAAGATGATTGAAGGAGGTGGTGATGTAGCCTATGATGTATACCACTATAAGATAATGGAATGGGTGATTATTTATCTTATATCATATTTCATGAAGTGATGAGTAGAAGGGGTGGATATGTAGCCTACGGCGTATACCACTAAACAAATCTAGAAGAAGTGACCCTATAGCTTAAAGTGTATATCAATATTCCTAGGAATATCTCATGAGAGAAATATTTCATGATGAATGTGTGAATGTGATGTGGTTCATTTGTGATGTATGCGCCAACAATTCAAGATGGACCATGAGACTAGAGTGTGTCATCAAGTAGTGAGTGCAAAGTGCGTAAAAGTAAATATGTAAAATGTGTACTATGTATGGTAGGATGAATAGTATGTAATGTAGTATGTGTAGATGTATATTATATGTAAGATGCAAGATGCAAGGTGTAGAATGCAAGATGATGTGTATGATATAGGAAATATGTGTAACATGTGATAGCAATTGTAGGATGCAAAGTGTAGAATGTATGAAGACGTGCAATATCTATATCATGTAGTGTGTAACATGTAGATGATGTCGAATGGTGTGATGATGTGTAGTGCTTAATGTGTAGTGACTATTGTGCAGTGTGTGGGGTTCATGTGTATATAATTCCCTCAACAGTCAAGTGTGAACCGAAGCACAAGAGTGTTTCATCGGGTAGTGATGATGTTAATATGTAGATGAATATGTGTATGTTAAGATCTTGGTGTATGACAACACGAGTGTTATACATGTGTTGCTAGGGGGTGAATGTAATTCCCCCAAGTGCGTGGTGGGGAATATGATTATGTGACACTTTGTCGAGGATATCATCATTTTCGTGATCAAATCCTCTGGAGCAGAGTGGATATGTGATAAGCAATAGAATGAGGTGGGGCATACAAAAAACCATTACAATGTAGGGTGTAGATGTTCATTTCATATTCCTCGTTAGTGAAATGGTATTGGTGAACATTCGTGTGCATACCAACGAGAAATATTTTGAGCATAAGTAGGAGATGAGTCATTAGCGATGGAGACATTGCTGAATGGCATAGGAAATGTAAGAGAAGTGTGGTTAGTATCTATAGTACCACCAGTATAGTCAAGCCAATATTTTCCAAGTGTCAATGGAGAAGTACAAGGGGCACATGCAATGAATACTATCGAATGAAACACATGAAGACTATAGATGGTCATAATTTGACAATAACCATGATATAGATGAGGTGAGCACATTGGTAGTAAGATGTCATTAAACATCAAGCCAAGCCTACTTAAGCCCTCATTTGTTTAAATAGTATTTGAACAAGTACGATCGATTAGGATGTTATGCTAAAAAGAGTTGTTGATTAATAGTGTGCATGTGAAAGGAGGTAGCGGAGATGTATACTATGTAGGAGGAGATGAAATAACGTCTAAAGTGTTGACAGACCCTTGATAAATTATAATATCCTAATAAGAGGGAAGGATCTTAAATTTTTATTCACTCGAGCCATCGGCCACAAATATTTCCTCGAAATAAGATTCATCGACATTTATAGGGGTAAATTTAAGTTGACCTAATGCTTAATTAGTAAATTTGACAAAGATTGACTTTGTCATCGAAATCATCATAATCATTTGTGTTAGCATTATCATGTTGTATATCTTGCTCGAGTATGTTGGTAGGTGTTGTACTAGGTGGAGGAATGGAAGGTTCCTTGATAGGTGGAGAAGAAGTGTTGATAAGAGATGATACGGTAGGTGAAATAATTTTTAGTGTGAGTAGAAATAGCTGGAGTATTTGGAGTGGCGTAAGAATATGGTGGAGTGATAATCTGAAAATGTCATATGTTTCAATACTACCATTTGGAATGGGTTGCGCAGAGGAATATACATACCATTAAAAGGGTTTATGCGTGAGAACTTGAATGGTTTAGGATTAACGGTAATATTATTGTCATAACCATCATGCAAAAATTTGACGCATTGGTCAATAGTAGATGGAACTGCTTGTATTACATGAATTCATGGTCTACCTATAGATAGATTGAATTGAAATAAGGCATCTATAACATAGAATTCAGTGAGAACAGTCCTAGGCCCAACCCAGATGTGTAATGAAATATTCCCTAAACATGCACGAGTAGTAGAGTCATAACCTTGGATGATAGTATCATTCTTATAAATGAGATTATCACTAATACCCATTTGTTTTAAAAGAGAATAAGAACATAGGTTGACTACTAATCCATTATCAATATGTACTCATTTGATGCAAGTGGTGCTAATGAAGGTGGTAATGAGAAAGGGTGCACATGGATTGCTTTTAGAAAAAGGCAATAAATCTTCATTAGTGAAGGATATAGCATGTGGCATATTTTGAAGAGACGACACGAGGTGTGTAAATCCTACCGCAAAGTTATCACTTTCTATATGAAAGAAACAAAGGGTCTTCTAGTGTGTGAGGACGGTCGGGTGCATTACACAATAATTTATAAAGATAAATCTTAGTAGGCATATTCTTAATTTTTTTCAATGATGTCATAGCCATTTTTAGCATTGTAGGAGTGTTGAAGTGATGGGTGGAGGAATAAAAGTGGGTGGGTCAAGTAAGAGGAAGAGTATGAATATTATTTACTACATTGATGGAAGGATCAACCTTAGGCATAACAAAGCGAGGAGGATGTTGAGTATGCACTTGCATAAAATAAGTGGTGATAGTGACTATACCATAGATCTTAGTAGGTGCAAAAGTAGGATAAGATGACTGAGCCATGACTTGATAGGGTGAAGACATAATCAAAATAAAGTGTTGGATTGATCGGGTTCACCAAAATGATTAACTAAAATAGAAATATTCTAGTGTAATATAATGTTATAGAAGAAGTGAATATATGACAAGAAAATATAGCAAAATACACTAAGCCAACTAAGCGATGAACTGTGAAACCCTAATGTACGGAAGGGTTAAGAAAAGCCTGAGCTGATTCATGGATGTCACAGGATTGTGTTGAAATGTAGACTATGTGAACTCGAGGAGGAAATGACCGCAAAACCCCGAGAAATCACATATCTAAGAGCTATCTGATTGGACTAGGATGCCTGGAAAGGGATAGGGGTGCTTGGGGCACCCTTATGCGGAGAAATGATCAAGGAAAATCCTATGGAGTGTCATTAGACCTTCGTGTGTGTTCACTTCGTGATCGCACTAATGTCGTTGTATGATCTCCAATGTCGTTGTAAGACCTGTAATAAAGAATCACCTGCAAAACCCCAAACAAAGCATCAAAACCTAAAAAGAAAGATGCATATGAAGGGGTTGGATCATCCTTAAGCATGCCACATTGGTGGACTTACTAACTTATTTTTGTACTACATCTCGACCCAATGTATTTCTAAGTGTGTGTGTGTGTGTGTGTGTTTGCAAATCGTGCCATAGGTTTCTCTTGTGTCACCACACTTTGTGAAGTAGTGAGCAAATAACTAGATGTGGAATGTAGTAAATGTATGCATAGAAACAATAGAATCTCCTCCTATGAAGTGTGATGTAGATGGACCAGCCTTGTATGCCTTGTGATTGAGCTAGATGGATTCAAATGTAGCTTTAGGTTTTTTTAATGGATGCAAGTCTAGATGGTGATAGTAGATGCTTAGTTCTTAGTCCCTCATTATGGTCACATAACTTTATATTTTTATGGTTCTCTTGTTCTAATTTTGTAATTAACCCCAAAAAGCTTGACCACCAAAAATATAGAAATATCAAACAAATAGAAAGTGCCTAAAAGATGAGAGTAAAGTGTAAAGAGGATTGGGTCGCCCTGCAGGGGGACTAGGGCACCAAGGGTGCACCATTCCTAGTTGGGTGCCTCAATCAAAAATAGGAAAAACATAGAATGATGATACGATCGAACGTGCACGTGTAAGATCATAAATACGACAACAAGCAATGGAAAAATGGCCAAAGACGTGGGTTGATTATTACTCTCTTCACTTAAGAACTATATTAATAGTAGTATGAGACCGGGACTAAATAATGACTCAAATTGCATGATTTTGCATCTACACCTGGCCATGGTGGAATTTTTCCCACTGCATCGTGTTACAGAGAAGATACAATTACTCTCCTCAATGGGCACTGTACTACCTTCTCCAAACCATTTTCGGTTTTAGATTTGATTAGTGTACATTTCTTTCAACAAGGATTCGTTCTAACCTTGACAAAGCCATTATGAATCCTAGTGTAGTTATTTATTCTTATTTTTTTGTTCTTGATTTCTATTATGAGTGTTTTCACATAATCAAATCAATAGTTATTCCAATTGCTCTACACGATAATATGGATAAATATGAAATGCATTTCTATCTTGATTATTTTCAAAAACAAAAATCATTTTAAATCAATTCTTAAAAATATATAATCTATTTTCAACAGGTCAAAGCAAGTGAAACAATGGCTCAGCGTAAGGCATGAGTTCTCACACATAACCCTATTGGGCATGATGGGGCTGGTGACAACGTTCCAATTTATGTCACCATGACTGATGACTCTATGGTTTTCACTAGTATCCAATGGCATATAGGTAGAACGGGAACCAAACAGATGTGCGGTTCTATGGAATCATCCCACATTCAGGATAGAACACATACCCAAGCCAATTTAGGTTTTAATTAATCCATAATGCACAATCATTTTAATTTTTATTAAATTTTCTTATAGACTAATGATAAACAAATGGCAATGGCATATGTCATTTTCCTAATGTTCATCCTTGTTTGGCACTTCACCGAAACACATGGTGTCTACTAGTGCAGAAACTACATACATACCTAAGAAAGAAGAGATTCAGTCTACACCAGTTCTTCACCCTTCAAGTTCTGGTATTAATAAATAGTGATTTAAATTTTATTTATATTAGTCTTTCTTTTAGGATTTTATCATTCTATTTAACTAGTTTTCATTAAATTCAGGTTTTGCAATGCCACCACCCCCTTCCACCCAGTGCCACAGTTTGTTGATTATGGACAACAACATTCACAACATAAGAAATATTTATTTATTTCATTATTTTTAAGTTCTTATTGTTATGTTGTTTGACTTTGTAAATACAACATACTGATATTGTTAAATTATTAATGCTCGCATGAAGCTTTAGCCAACCTCAATCTCATATTAAAACCGCAGCCACCTCCATTACTCGGAACTTAAGGAGTACAACATATCCACCTCCCCATACATCTTATGGTAGGGGAAAGAGGATAGTGTTCCCTGGAACAAGCAAGGGACACATAATTTTACAACATCATAGTTCCCCAATGTTTCGATTGCCGTCGTGCAGAGTGCAAGAGGAAATTTTGTTTTAAATAACATCAATATGGATGAGTAGTATCTTGGTTTTGACATCATTTATGACATTGTAGAAGGAGGTAAACATCTTTGAAGATATCACTTAGTCTCGCACATAAGGAGGTACAAGTGCCACATCAACCATCCTCTTTAGATCTTCCTTTCCTAGGCGGGAGGAAAATTTGGATGATGATGTAAAAACAAATTTTTCAATAGACATACTTGTGGCTGATGTTATAGCCCTTTTGATGGAAAATATTATTCTTGACATCAAAGAGCTAAACTTTATCTCTAGTCTGTTATGTTTTTTTGATTAATCCTAATAATCATGATGGGATATATGGATTATAATATCTTTGCAAACACGTGTGCCTGTGGATTTGATATTGAGAAATCAAATATTGAACATACTTTCCTAGTAATTAAATTAAATTATATTACATCATCCAGTTTGCACTTTTCACAACTAGCTTTATTATCTATTATTTCCAAACATTATAAAAAACATAGAAGTGATTTAAAAATTCCAAACATTATATACACAATATATGTAAATGAAAAAAATAATGAGTCGTAATATATATTTCAAAGAGTGAATACATTCAACTATCCGATAAATTTGAAACAACCCTATCATAAATGGTCCTTCATCACTTATTTTATCTGTTGCAGTTTCTCATCTGCAAGAGTCCAAGTCAATTTCTCCATAATTTGAGACTCCATTGGTTGATATATTATTAACATCTCCCCAATTTGAAATGGATTTCCAAGTAGCTAATTATCTTTCATATTGAAATGTTTCCACTCCATATCTTGAAACATACGGTCTCAAACAAGTTTCCAATTTTTTGTCCAATCTATTGCAAAGTTTTGATTTCACAAATGTTAGTGCGCTAAATACCCTTTCATCTTCAATAGACCCAAGAATCATTTTCTATATGAGTTCATATAGTTTGAAGTATTCACTTATAATTTCTCTCAGAATGCTACTCTGATACAACTTTCTCCACAATAGTGTGATAGCTCCCATTTCTGTTAGTTTAGCAAGAAGAGTCTGATATTGATCACTCATTGTCATTACAAAATGTTGTGACTATGATATGAGTAATTTTTGTCCAATATACCATTTAATTCCCCTCCATTAACATCTGAATATTTGCAAAATTGATCCATAAGTGTAGTCATGTATTTCCCGAAGAGTTGAGCTCTTTATTCTTCACCAATCATCGGATTCCAGAAATTGGGATTTACAACTCCCATGGCCTCAAGAAGATCACTTTTTTAAAAACTCTCTGATATCATAAGATAATGTTTCAAATATATTCATCATTTTTTTTTGTGTAGCATAAACTTCAACATCAAAAAGAAGGCTTGTGGCTAGTACTTCCTCAATTGCAGAACCTATTACAGAAGGATCTCTATGGAAAGTGTGCATTGGAATATTTTTTCCCATCAACTAAGATACAAAGATGAACATTGATATTGAAATTCAAATAGTTGTTGGGATATTTTATATCTATCAAAACCTTTCAGCTATTGAAAATTGGCTTATGAAACCAGTCTTGGGTGGAATATAAGGTATCCAAAATCATACATACTTGTTTCCTTAATTTTATAAAATAAACAATGTATATAGATCTTTCCTGAGCTTATTTCACCAAGTTGTTTATTTCCTTCAGCATTGGAAAAATACCACATAAATTTAATAATGTATCCAAATCTATCAAGCGATACAACAAATATTTATCCTTGTCAACTTTTCTACGATTCTTGAACATATACCCTATTAATGACCTGTATTCCTCAAAACTTCTGCAAGCTGGATCATACAATGATATCCATCTTGTGTCAACATCTTTAGTATTTTTTACCATTTTTATTCCAACAAAAATCCTTTAAAACTCCAAAAATATTTTAGGACTGCTTGACATGTATGAATGCAAGTCCCATATAAAATCTTCCACTTTAGCAACATTTTCAAAATTACTTACAATCTTGTAAGTGAGATTCATTATGTGAGCCATGTAGTGTATAGGTATCATGTACAGGAAATGGTTGTTTGAAGGTGAATACAAATCCCAGTTTTGTGACCTTGCATGACAGCTACCCCATCAAATCCTACACAAATCATCTTTGTAGAGATTGAATGATCATCCATACCAGCTTATTTCTTTCAAATTTTTAATAACAAGTTTGCAGAGGTTCTCAAAATTGCAATTCTCCATCATTTTGTGCATAGTTAGTAGATGATTTTCCCTCAAATGGTTATTGAAATTGAAAGTGTAGACATGCATACAAACCCATGATGTATTATCTATTGTTGTGACCTCATCAATCAACAATGCGATAAAATTCACATTTTTACCTTCTCTCTCAAATCAGTGATTTCAATTTCTACCATACACTTTGTCATTTCCCATGCACTTGTATCTGACTAGTGTGTTGTTGGAATGTTTGGAAACCCATTACATTGAAATAATATCTTATAATCAATGAAATCTGAAATTGGTATTCCCTTTTTTAAAATGTGAAATATTATTCGAATTGTATAAGTTTTGCCTAAAGACTTGCATCAGTAGCTTTTACAAATTTATCCTTTATTGTTCCACCTTTCTCAACAAGGTATTGAAGATGTTTATGATGATTGTCATATTCTATTGCATATCTCATATGTAAACAATCTTCCTCGATTTTCCATCTAGTTGTTTTTATTATTGTTCCATCATCTTTCCTTTTAGACTCATATACTTTCCCACAATGCTTCTCTATTGTGTCTAACTTCAACTACATTTTGTGGTCTTTGCCTAGTTTCCAACTACATATATAATACATCTACATTATGTAGGAGTATCAGTACTATTTTTTGGTTCAACAGGTTCAATGAATGGATATTTGGCTAACCATTCAAATTTATAAGTCCTTCCTAAAGTCCACTTCCCACTCTTACGTTTTTGATGTGTGTTTCTGGAATGTTTATCTGAAGTTTGATTTGGATGGAAATTGGGATTATCAGTACTATCAATGTGAATTGAATTACTCTATTGATTGGGAATTTCATTTGGAGTATGGTCATTGCTAGGGTTTTCTGCATTTGAAATAAATTGGGTTGCTTACTGCATCCTTAAGTAAATCAACATATAAAGTAACATTAACATAATAAGAGTCAAAATTACCTCTTGCACTGGTGTTACTATGGGCTGACTGAAATATTTTTAAATTTCCATGTCACATTTTATTTTTCCTTGAGTTATTTTCTCATTTGCAACAGGGCCATCGTATGGGTGATTTTGAAGTTTGCACATGTGACAAAAATATAGAAGTTTCAAATAATATCTATAAAAAATAAATGCAATACATTGTGAAAAATAAAGATCATGCTACATGATAACATGGGTTAGGCTACCGAACAGGGTTATGTGAACATGATATCGAATCACCACATGGTTGCATACTTTATTGTTAAATGACGGAAACACAAATTTATGTTACTGCAGCAGAACACAAATTTATGTTGTCATTTGGCAACACAAATTTATGTTACCATCCGAAAACAAAAATTTATCTTACCATATAGTAACATATCTTGCTACCGTATGATAATGCTTATTCACCTTACTAGATGACATTAGGTATTTAAATTTCCTTCTAGTAATAGTTCTACAAAAAAACCTTAACAGATCGACATTTCAAACTTTTTGCTTACCTCTTTCACTTATTCCTTTGGATTTTTTCCTTATACTTTCAGATTTTCACAGGCTTATGCACTTTTACCTTTAGATTCAACTACAGATCTCAAAATTAACGAATTTTGAAATTATATTATATTATTATATTAAGGTGAATTAATCCTATATATAATGGTATATTATAACATGAAGGTAGATATACTAACATTGGTCGGCCCTTAGTTGAAATACTAAGGCGAAATGATGGAAAATTTTATTTAGGACCCATTAAATTTTGGCAAATGCACTACCGTACAGTAGTAAAAAAATTTACCAATTTCAAAATTCAAAAATCCTAATATTCACCTATTCACAAATATTCTCCTCTAAAATGAACCCCGACTATATGAGTATCATCTTGTAAAATAAAGTAAGTGGGGAGAGCCTATAAAGTATACTCTCTTATCCTAGTCATCATATTACTTTTTGGTTCAATTCCTAACTCAACCAATCCTATAATATTCATCTTGTTTTTTTATTAAGATTAGGGGAAACCCCGGGATTCCCAGAGGTGGAGGAATCATTGACCTTTGGTTCCAATGGGAATCCCCTTGTTCACATTTTAGGGATTTATTTTCTCGTCTTCGGGGTGTTTGGGAATGGATCCCGATATATTCCCAAATGTACATTTTGAGGTGTAACAGGCCCTATATAGCCATATTATGGGTATCCCTTAGGGTTTCCTAGGACCATGTCAATGAACAGATGTCATTGATCCTCTAGGAGTCTCATGATGGACTTATTGCATTCTCTATAAGTATGGTCACTTTTACTAACAACATGGTGAAATCCACAATATAAATTGGGATTGTAATGCCTTGGCATCTAGTTTTGGTTTTATTTTTGGTTGAACCCTTGATTTTTATTTTGGGGCTATTTGTTATATGTTTATTTTTATCCTCCTAACCGTGGTTCTAGTATCGATCTATCCTTGGCCTATATTTTACCGAGGTAAATGACAATTGAATTAAACTATGTTAATATATGGGATGGGGTTGAGGATCCTATGATTCCCCATGTTTTTATTATTGTTTATATTACTAGTGTTGGTGATATTGGGTTTTTAGCTTGGTTGGTAAGATCATCTATGGTGGAACCACGATGTTGGTTCAAGGATTTGGGCCCTTGGTTTTTATTTCCATTGTTTTGATAAAAAAATTGTTTTTGGAGTTACTAGCCTCCCTTTGGGACCATAAGTCTTATGTATGTTGTCAATAGTCACTTGATCAATATGAAGAGCACCTTTTACTACTTCCTCGTAAGTATGAAAGGGGAACTTTTGTACTTCCTCCTTAATTATCAATTAATTGATCAAAGAATAGATCATAAAGCCCCATTTGGTTCATGTTAGGTGTACATGTAGAAGAATAAATAACCTCCCACCATTTTAGTATGAATTGAGCAATGTAGATTCATTTTGTTACTATTTAATATGTCGTCATTCTTTGATTCTCATGTATAGAAATTTATTCATGTCAATGGCTTTGACAAATTCATACATGAGCTATTTGAAATAAGTTATGGATGCCTTAAGGGTTCAATAATACCAATCTAAAGTGATCCCTTCAAGGGTCTTTAGAAATATATTAATGACTACCACATCCCATGGAAGAATATTTCTAATCATAGAATCATATGCCTTGATGTGGGGATTGGGGGTGATTTAACAATAATTGAATATTATGTTAAATCATAATTTCAAAGTTACTACAATGATAGACAATAGTATACAATATGTTAAGTACTCTAAACATGTAATTATGTAAGGAAATGAGAGAGATAAGGAACTTATCTATTTTTCACTTATCTGGAAGTTTACATGAACTGGAAAAACTAAAGAACAAGTTGGGCATAATGTTGGAAATGCTCAATATAAACTTTGGAACTTGTAGAATAGCCTGGAATAGAGCGCCTAGGCGTCAAAGACCTTTTGTAGGTGCATGTGACTACACAAAGGGTTAGAACCTAATTTTTCTGGTGTTATTAGGGTTTTTCTACCCTTCATTGTTGATCTCTTGTAGATTGCTAGAATATTGTCGAGTTCGCTAGTAACTTGAGAATTATATAATATCCTACAAAACCCCAAAACACATCAAATCTTAAAAAGAAAAGATGTAAAATTGGGATTTGGCCTGACCCCAGTAGTCACCCAACAGAGTGAACTTACGATCTGGGTGATGCACTACATCTTAGACTCCATGTAGTTATATGTGTTTGTGTGTGCAATAGTGTCCTTAGGTTTCCCTTGTGCAAATGACACCAAGATATCAATAGAAGATAAATATAATGCAAATGTGTGGATGGAATTTATAACTTCCCCTTCCTATATAGTGCATGCAAAGTAATAAGCCCAAATTTCATTCCCTTTGATAGTATGTAGACTGATAGCCCTTGATAAAATTGTCCACCCTTGTAATGGTATGTATGTTGTGTTTATATAGGGATCTATTGTTTGACTTTCAACACTAGTGACATGACATTCCAACTAGGACATTAGGATAGGAGTAAGAAAACCAAAAATGCCAACCATAACTATCAAAGATGTGAACAAGAACAAAGAGTACATGAGTGCCCGGGCTTTGGACAAAGTTCGCTTGGGCTCTAGTGTCCAATCCTAGGTGCTAGTGTCCTGAGACAACTAATGAAAAATGTGAGAAGACTGACAGACATGGATCCTTATGACTTGAACATAACTGGGTGTAAAAGTGACATATGTGAGAGATAAAAAATAAATAAATAATCAAAGCAAACAGATTGACTAGGAAGTGTGTCACCAAAGTGAATACTTTTATTACTCAAGACCCATACATAAAACAACATACTTGGAGGTATAGCAAATAATAGTATTTACTTGATTTTGTGTCTACATTTGGTCCCCATTATGTTATTTGAATGAAATTCAAGTATTGTAAAGGAAGTAAGGAGCCTACACCGTGAGAAGTCGGGAGAAACCTTGTTATAGAAGTATGCACGAGAATATGAGAACATATAGCATTGTGAACCATGGATCAATGTGTTGATCCACGTGGCATAAATAGAGACAGAGAACCATTGTAAGGAGAACTTGATGATTTTATTTTGAGTGATTTGGAGATTTCGATTTTTGCTAATGGAAATTATAAGGGGTGAGGAGTGATCAATTCCCCACCCCATTTTGTATGTTTGAAAACTCAAGGATTTGGGTGTCCTACCGCCGTTTGAGGAAGAGTGTTAGGGAAGTATGTCTAGTTTTACCCTCCAACTATGAATACATCCTTAAAAGGTTCAACCACCGCAGATGGATAGAGACCAAATTTTGTTCCATTTCGATCCAAGTTGTGTTAGGTAAAATATATTTCTCTATAGTTAATTTTGATTTAACTATAATAATTGGGTATTTATTATTAATTGTAATATGGTTATATTTATATAACCATCTATTTTTTTTTATTCAAAGATACGGGAGTTGTATTATTTTAACAATACTATTGTTTGTATTAGTTCACAATTGTACTGTGTAACATCTTGCTTTGTTTGTATCCAGTTTTCTAATATATATATATATATATATATATATATATATATATATATATATATATATATGCATCATATACCTATGTAAATGATTGATTTATTATTAATAAAATCCTACAGGCTTCCGTCCGTGTTTTACATTTGGTACCGAGCTGGTTGAAGCTCTGCAAGGTTGGAGAAAGGGTGCGAGAGGAAGGAAAAGTTTTGGACAAAAAAATTTCTTCATCCGAGAGCCGTGTTGCCTCAGTAGCTTCCTAGAACTCCCTGTAGTCCCACAACCTCCTGTGTGATCTCCGTGTAAACAAAAAAAAATCCTTGAAGATATCTCGCACCAAGAAAATTTGGTTTTGGAGTTTATATATTACAAGATTTTAAACAAAATTTTCAGCAGTGCATTTGTTAAAAAATTCCCCATCGGGGGTTTTGTTTCTATATTTTTTAGTTATAAATAAAATTATCCGTATCATCAAATTTGAAGGACTACTCTTTGCAAAGGTGATTTGATTATTAGGACTCCACCGAGCCCAATCTGCATGTCATCCCTATCAAGCCGTGTTGGTTTTCACATTGTAGAGTTTTGCATTAAACAAAACGTGTTGCTTAAAGAACTCGTGTACATTATTTTTGCATCATTCAAAACAGCTAAACACCATTGGATCTCGGGTTCATCATATTGGAAAGGGCGTGTTTTACATTTATCAAAACTGAGTTGTTTTTAATGGCAAGACTTGTTCTAACACCAAGACTTTTTATTGATCGGTGAAGTCAAAACATATCATATAGTAATCATACAACTTTAAGATCCATTCACTGGTAGAGGTATAATAACAAATGGTAGCTCTTTTGCATCTCCAAAGAACCGACCTCCAATATACAAAACACAACTAGTTTTTGATCCAAATACATAAGCCAACGAACAAAATTAGACCCTACGACCTGAAAAAAAAAAATACAAAAAGCGAATGTAAACACATGAGGCGTATTATCATAAATAATAAAAAAGGTAGAAGAAATCAACAAAAGCAAAAGATACGAAGCTAAAAAATGAGATAAAGAAGAGCATGATCCATTTTTTGTGCAAAATAAGAGCCCTAATCTGCTCACACCCACACAGAGCCATGTTGAATGCCACGCAATCCCTCCTACCTGTAAAGACGCCTTTCCAAAGGTTAGTCCATTTATTGATAGTTTAAATTTAATTTGTTCAACTCTTATGCATAGTGCATTAAGCGCTTCATTGGATAAGGGGAGAGTCTTGGGGTTGTGAGGTTTAGGATTCTACCCACACCCCTAATTCTTTTTTTTTAAACTATTGATGTTTAGTGGCCCCTACCAACTATAAATGTGTTTTTAGCCCAAAAATCACCACTAAAATCCTTAGTCATAACTAAACAAGCCCCTAAACTTTTAGTGAGAAAAACCCTATTTTAGGGGAAAAAAATATCTCCTAGACCTCTTATTTTTTCATTCCAAGCAACTTTTTCTAAAGGAGGTATACCTAAAAATTGCATTTTCAGCTATTTTTTGCAATTTTTGGCATAGAGGGTCAGTATTGGGCTCTAGAGGCCACCAAGGCCCAAAAAAAAAAAAATTGCTTGCCATTCAATTTTTCCAAATTTTTGAATGTAATTATATGCTTCAATATATTATACTAATTTGCAGGTTGCCATAGTCAACCACAAACATTGTAACTACTCAAAACTGGCAGAGAATTGTAATAAAAAAATAAAATTTGGTTCTAAAACACTCACGAGATCCTAGATCTCATTCACAGCATTCGGTATATACGTGCCTTTGGGAAGCGCTTATGGGTAAAGTCGTCACGACTACTACTGCACTTAACACCTAATATAGCTGCAACAACATCGTCTGGGCATCGACCCTTTAAATCGATGGGGAGTAATAAGGACATAGTGTACACACTATGAGCCATTCCTTCCATCTATGAACAATTACACGACATAAATCTGGACTGAGAAAAATATCTGAGTACATAGCGAAGTTATGTGCACGTATGAGGATATTTATTTGAGTAGATGTCAATAATCACACAAACCCCTTTCAATATTGTCTTGGTACCACGTATCGAATTATTTCACGTACGTTGACGCCTTTTTCATGTACTTTTGGGTATGTAGAAAGGGTGAGCTTCTTCCACATACCAATGAGTATATTAGAAGGGCACGTATATAGAAAGGCTTGGTATATCGATTGACGGTATATATATTGGGAGACCTTATACCTAGAGTGATAAGAGCCCGACCTTGTCGCTGATTTCTACAAAATGGGCACCAATGCCCCTAAATTTTTTCTTCCAGATTCACAACTACTCAGAGGAAACAACTATGCTATATGGAAGACTAAAATCAAGACACAACTTGAGTTTAAAGAGATCTGGCCTGTTGTGAATGGTACTCTAACCAGATCAACAACTGATACAACACAACAACATCGCTTTGATATATCGATCAAGGCCAAGCTCATCATCTTGTTTGGAGTGTCTAATGATGTGCAACCCCACATTTGAGATGCCAAAACAACCAAATAAGCATGGGATAAGTTAAGCACAGTATACGAGGCCAAAAACAAGAATTTCATACTGAATTTACAAATTCAGTTACACACACTAAAGTTCAAGAAAAATGAGAAAATCGAAGCTTTCTTGAGAAGAGTTGTAGAGTTGAGGGCTTCACTTCTATCCCTAGGAGAAGCGGTCACAGATGAAGCTCTCATTCCCATTGTTCGAGAGATCTCCTTCTTCTTACCGTATTTTTGTAATAACACTAAACTTGTTAGATACGATAGTTAGTTTTGACAAGCTAGTAAACCTACTACAACAAGAGGAAGCCATGCATAATAAGGATGATGAAGAGGAGCAGGCACTTTCTTCTCATCAAAAATGGAAAGGAAAAGGAAAAGAAAACCTAATTCCTATCAAAAGTCCCAACATCAGAATCAATATCAACATCAAGGGGACAAACAACAGAAGAAGCAATGTCCAATCTGTAAAAGAGGACATGAGTTAAAATATTGTTGGTATAATACATACAAGAAAGGTTCATCAAGTAATTTTGGACCTCAACACCAAAAATCTCACAAGGGACATACAAACTACAATCAAGGGTAGAAAAAGGGGAACTGGAAAATAAGACCCCATCAATAAGGAAATATTGTTGAGCAAGAAGAACATTCAAATAATGAAGACTACTTGTACATTGCTCGATCAAGTGAACCCTCCACGTCATCTAGTGATGTTTGGTATGTTGATTCAGGAGCCACTTGACACATGACCAGCCACAGAGACTAGTTTACTTCAATGAGGGACACGCCTTCAAAAACCATGTTTCATTGGGTGATGATTCATCATATATAGTTCAAGGGATTGGGAACATTTCTCTACCCTTGGTTCATGCAACTGTAGACAATCAGATGTCTTATATGTCCCTGGATTGACAAAGAAATTGTTGTCAATTAGTCAACTCCTAGATCACAACTTAAAAATTGACTTTGATAGTCATTTCGCAAGAAAACGTGTTTAATTCAAGATAAATCATGAGGCTTGAAAATAGTTGTAAAAGCCTCTAATGTGGGACACATGTTCCAGCTTGATTTTCTTCATAGAGATGATCAAGCACTTATTGCTAAGAACTCTACCTCTGCGCACAATTTGTGGCATTGGATACTTGGTCATGTTAGTTTCAATTACCTTGAGACACTTCGTCGGTGCAATATGGTACATGGGTTACCATCTCTTCAGAAGGATATAGACAAGTGTCCTCACTGCCTAAAGCAGAAAAAAACACAAAGCTTCATTCTAGAAGAGTAATTTTTGAGCTCATGGCAAGCTTGACCTAGTTCATAACCCGATCTTTTCAAATCCAATACAGCCATGTCATTCTAGATTTCAATATTTCATGCTTTGTGTTGATGACTACTCAAGAAAATGTGGATATATTGTCTTCACAAGAAAAGTGAAGCTTTTGAAACCTTCAAGAAGTTCAAAGTAGTCATGTTAAGAAGGAAATTGGTCATCACATTAGAACTCTCTCAGATCGAGGGGGAATTCACCAGTAATGAGTTCAAATACTACCTATAAGCTCACAAGATTCATTGACAAATGCCTCCTCCACACACACACAGCAAAAAAAATGTTTTTAGAAAAGAAATCATACTATCATGGAAATGGTGTGATGTATGATCGATGACTCTAGACTAGCAAAGACATTCTGGGTAGAAGAAGTAAAGACAAACAAGTGTATTTGTTGAACAGAGTGCCCATAGTTGCTCTTGATAGAGTAACACCACATGAAGCATGGTCAAAGTGGAAACCATCTGATTGCACACCTCAGAGTATTTAGGTGCAAAGCAAGTATGCACATACCCAAGAAGAATAGAAAGAAATTGGATATGAAATCATAAAAACTCATCTTCATTAGGTACAATGAAGAGACTCTTGGTACATATTGATGGATCCGAAGAACAGGAAAGTCTACACTAACAAAGATGTTGAGTATTTTTCAGAAGAAGGAAGCAGAGTCTCCTCCTCCAAAATCACCTGATTTAGATTCTTCACCAGTTATAAAAACTAAAGCTGATGTTCCCGCAAATGATGAAAGTGATTACAAGGATGATGGCGATGATCTGATAGAACCATGACCCACGAGAACTGCTCAACGTATGCCCAAGTGGTATACTAGCATGTTATGAGATGCAAGAATGGATGTTCCACCGAATACATCCACCCCTGGACCACAGACTCACAGTAAAGAAAGAGAAGAAGTAAAATTTTCTTTGATGAGTAGAGTAATTGAATCTGATGAGCCCTCTATATTCTAGGAATCCCTACAGTCAAAATCTTGGAAAGATGCCATGGATGTTGATCACAACTCAGTGATGAAAAACAACACTTAGTAGCTTGTCGATATTCCACCAGGGAAGAAACCCATTCGATGCAGATGGATATTCAAAAAAAAGTACAAGGCAAATGGGACCATAGAAAAGTAAAAAGCGAGACTAGAATAAAATGGGTATGCACAAAAAAAAGGCTTTGACTACAAGGAGACATTTTCTCCCATAGCTAAGATCAAAACGATTAGGATGATATTTTCTCGAGCTATAAAGTTTGGTTGGAAATTCCATCAGATGAACGTAAAAATTTCCTTCCTGAACGGAGATTTACAAGAAGAATTCTATATGACTCAACTTGAGGGATATGTTGTACCTAGTCAAGAAGAAAAGGTATGTAGACTCAGGAAATCTCTATATGGCGTCAAACAAGCACCCTGGACATGGTACATCAAAATTTATGAGCATCTCGTATAACATGGATTTTTTAGAAATCCATACGATCCCAATATTTACCTCAAAAATTAAGGGGGGAAGATTGTGATTGTCATTGTCTATGTCAATGATCTATTCATCACTGGTAGTTCAGTGAGGATGATCGATGCAATGAAGAAAGATCTTAATCGATCGTTTGACATGAAAGATCTCGGGCTAATGCATTATTGTCTTGCATTGTAAGTATGGCAGAAAGAGAATCACATCTTTTTTTCTCAAATGAAATATACCAAAACAACGCTCAAGAAATTTAGGATGATGGATTGCACACCTATTGCTACACCTATGGAGAATAAATTACAGTTATCTCGTTCAAATTCATCTCTTGCGGTAAATTCCACTCTCTATTGGTAGTTGATTGGGAGTCTCATTTACCTAACCTACACTAGACCAGATATCAACTTTGCAATGAGCTATTTATCCAGTTCATGTAGGGACCCAAAGTTTTTCATTGGAAAGCAAAGAAGGCGCATCTTGAGATATCTCAAAGGATTAGTGGATCTTGGTCTATAATACAAGAAGAATGAAAACTTCTTCTTGTCAGGATATTTAGATTCAGATCATGCAAGAAACATTGATGACAAAAATCCACTTCAGGGTTTGTGTTCTTTATGGGATCTAGACCAATATCATGGGGAAGCAAGAAACAACACTTTGTTTCTTTCTCTTCCATAGAAGTTGAGTATCGTTCTACATGAAAATTTGTTTGTGAAGCGATATGGCTGTGTCGCATACTTGAAGGACTTGGAATAACAAAAGACAAACCAACCACCATGTATGTTGATAATGAAGGTGTTCTCAAACTTGTTTGCAATCCAGTTTTTCATGAAAGAAAAAAACACATTGAGGTATAGGTACATTTCATACACAAGCATGTCTTCACAATACATACAAATTTCAATTTTTTCCAACAACTGAAAAATGAGTAGATATCTTCACAAATTCACTTACACGTGACAAGTTCAAGATGTTCAGAGAGTTCCTCTCCTCATCCCTTGAGGCAATGAAAAATTAAGGGGGGGAATGTTAGGAAAAATATATTTCCCTATAGTTAATTTTTCTTTAACTATAATAATTGGGTATTTATTATTAATTGTAATATGGTTATATTTATATAACCATCTATTTTGTTTTATTCAAAGATATACGCGAGTTTTTGTATTATTTTAACAATACTATATTATTTGTATTAGTTCACATTTTTACCTCGTGCAACATATTCCTTTGTTTGTATCCGGTTATCCAATACATACATACATACATACATACATACATATATACATATATATATATATATATATATATATATATATATATATATATATTGCAGCCTACACCTATGTAAATGATTGATTGATTATTAATAAAATCCTACACGCTTTTGCCCCTATTTTACATGTTGAATAACCCATATAGGAGCAGTATAGGAAAGGAAATGACATCTCATTTCCCCCACTCCATGGGTGTCACGATATGTATACTACTAGATGGATTCCATGTTAGGTCATTTGGAAGCGATGTAAAAATGATTCCCATGTTAGGTCATTTGGGAAAGTAGTGATGTAACTCCCAAGTTAGGTCATCTGGGAGGAATAATGAAGTGATGTTTGTACCAATTGATTGACTTGATTCGAATATTGAATGTTTTTTTTGAGATTGAATGTATATGATAGATTACTCATGGAGATATTTTTCACTTTTTTCCCCATATTAGGTCATTAGGGGGAATAGATAGGAAGTAGTAGAAAATGTTGCATGTTATATGAGTGAATTTTTGATAACAATGTATTAGGAGTGTGTAGTGATTGCATAGTAGCCTGAGAGGGATCATAGGGTGATCTCGATCAGATACCCCCTTTCGATGAAAGGGATAGTGTTAGAAATAACAAATGTTGAGCCAAAATTAGACGTGAAATGATGCAATAATGAGCAAAATGTAGTATAGTAGATGTCACAAAATTGTGTGTATATCAAGTTGAAAATGTGCCAGATTGGAATACAACACTATGGAATATGTATAATACAATGGTATGAGGAATTATGAACCAAATGGCACAAACGGGGAAGAAAACGGAGTAGTGAAGCTCAAGATATGAGAAAAATCATGTGGGGTATATTAGTTGGAAAATGAACATGAATGGTAACTATGGTAAATTGAGAAAAGTGATATATATAGTAATGGTAAAAAGTGAATAATGACTTCATTTAAACCTTGATTCATTGATATTTTGAGCTCTGAGCTTGTGAGGATGCCATGATTAGAGCAAAAATATTGACTATATTCGATATGGTGGCGACGTTTGTGGTAGCAATCGATGATAGATGATTTGGTAAGTGTAGTTATTTTTGAAAAATGTGATGAAATTTTCTTGATTTTGTCAATTTTTACAAAATTTGAGTTTTTCAAATACGCCTAGTTCCGTGGAGTCGGTGTCCTTCTCCTAGGCGTTGGCATCCCGACAGCTTGTTTTTACCTCGTAATGTAATATATATGAAATTTAATTCCTTTGGATAGTATGATTTATTTTATTTACATGTATATGAGGCTCTAATGTCATGATTGTGGTGATGTTTTGAGTTATGAAGAGGAATATTCATTTGAGGGAGTTCCATAGAGTTCAACACTTGAGTGCATTGTTGACTTTGGGTTTATCGAACATGGAGTGGGATATACTAGACTGCTTTTGGCTCATGACACAACAAGATTAGGGAAGTACCCCATAATATGTCGATGATCAATGTAGTATGTGAGAGAGGTGGTGTGCAGACACTTGTAATTTTTGGTTACCTATTGGGAGATTATTTCGAACCTAGAGGATATATATCACATATTGCGACTATCAGTTATGGGTGAGAGAGTATAGGTGATGGCCATAGAGGATGCTCGTGAGGAAAATGAGAGAAGCTAAGTGATACTTTACATGGACACGGATACAAACAGAGACCCACATTATCCTAGATGTCATATTGAGATCAGGTGTTCCATGATTGCGTAAGTTCATTGTAGTATTTATTGCTTCATTAGTGGAAGTCAAGGGTGGTGGTGTGGGCATCTTGTACAAGATGCATGTTATCTATCGATGTATAGAGGAGGATGGGACTAGATTTATATGGGCACAATGTGTATTGGCGCATTTGTATATGGACCTATACAGGTTTACATAGGAGGACCATGGTGGGGGTCTTGGGTGACCATATTGTTACATGTATAGACCTACAAGCACATTTTGATATTGAGGCTACTCAATGGGCCACGAGCTAATTAGGCGAGGCATGAGATATTTGCAGTGAGGTCGACATGCATGCATAGTAGGATACTAGATACTACTACCTATAGATCTAAGCTTGATCACATGGGGTCAGGGGTCATTATATGGAGGCCATATCAAGCCTATGGAGGGTGGTCAGAGGATATAGAAGAGCTATGATGTATCTAACATACTATGTGGCTAGAATACCAATTTCCCTGAGGACCGAGATATTTCGGTAGAGCGTGTGTCACAATAGTTTGGTATGGCTCAAGATGTGCCCCCAAATCCATATGTATGGGTGCAAGTGACAGAGTACCACAAAGGCCGAGAGTGAGACCGAGACCTACAAGATCACAACTAGTGCCCCAAGGTGCAAATGAGATGGATGCAGTCCACAGAGCCAATACATGTGGATGATGCATGATGCACCGAGGCCAATAGTGCATGGTGGGAAGTGCACCGATGGGTGCAGCTTTCTTATTGTCTTGATATGGCATGATCGCCACTAGTTTGAGTTGCAGAGGGGTAGGAACCTACCCTTGATGGTGATGGTATAGCAGTAGTGATAACGAGCATGTGTATTGTTTTATTATTAGTTGTTAATTGTCACTTAATCAATTTATTATGGTCATCATGTATATTAACTAATGTGGTGTGATACGACTCTAGGTGATGTGTATTGGTCATTGATCGTTAACTCATCAATCCGCATATTGAAGTGGAACGTACTCCGGATGTGCTCATAGGAGGTGGGATGTTGGACCGAGTAGATGTTATTGTGGGTGAGCATGCCCACTTGTCGACTCAAAGTGATGATAGCAAAGTGGATACATATACCATTTTATTAAGTGAGTGTGATGAGGAGCGAGTGGAGACTTAGCAAGATAGGTAAGTTATAGGAGGAGGATCCTTAGCAGAGTATGTGTTCACGAGTTATGTAGAGTTTTAGGGTTGATTCACAAAGTAGTTAGTCGAGTTGGAATTATTACGCAGACACGTGGAGAGATATAGGGGCTGCGACCAAAGGGCATGGATCAATGGTAAAGCCTTCTAGTTCTAGAGCTCTCTTAGTTGTATATAGTGATAGTCATGATGATGTATGACATATAATGATGTAGCAATGCATGGGGGCTTGCCCCTAGTGATTATATTTTATAACTATGATTTTTGACTACATATATATATATATATATATATATATATATATATATATATATATTCATTATTCACATTATTGTGTTGTGTGTATTTTCTTTGATACGTGATGCCATGATTGGTTTTCATGTGTTGGTCTTATGTTGATTGATTTGCATTATGTTAATACATGATGATGTAGATAGGAAGTAGATGAGGAATGCTTGAAAGTTGGATTGTATGTATAGATGAAGATAGATAGTATGTGATAGTAATATATGTAAGTAGATAAAATGAATGATACATGATGTATGTGAACATGTCCGAGTATGATGAGGGGGAGAATAGCGATGCACACCAATGATTGTGTAGAAAAGATAAGGTTCATTTATATAATACACCTCAGAAATCAAGAATGAACCATAGAACAAGAGTGTGTCATCATGAAAATGATTTGACAAAGTGTATCGCTTGAAAGATAGAACGTGTGGCGTAGAGCATGAATGATGAAAGAGGTTCTTATTGTAACATATCCCTCAACATTCATGTAATAACCATAAGAACACGAGTGTGTCATCGGGTAATGAGGTGAGAAAAATCACCTACCAAAGATGAAGAGGGCGGCGAGGAGCGGTGGAAGCATGTGAAGTGGTAGCAGCATGAGTGTATGATCCAAACTGAACGTCAGATGAGATGGTGCCTTTATGGGAGATACAAAGGTGGTAGGAAGCACAAATGTTGATGGCTTAGGAAGCTAATGTGAAGAAGGAGAATTGTGTGGTGGATGAGATGATGCAGCAGAAGGTGGATGAGTAAGGTATATGTCATGCATGAATAATGACCTTATATGGTGGATGATTGATGACCTTAGAAGTGGAAGGAGGAGACAATATAACTCAAGTAAAGAACACACTTTTTAGAATCGGTGAAACATAATGCTCACAAGATCAAGAGTCATCATGATGGAAATTGATGTAGTGATAATTATAATAAGGATGAGCACACTAGTGATGCAAGCAAAGTGTGGAGGATGATGTTGATTAGAAGGCAAGTGAATTAAGTTCTTATCAAGAAAACATGTAAGACATCATGAGGCTTAGCAGCATGCAAGAAATGCAATGGCTCCCAAGTAGGGGATGGTAAAGACTTAGGTGGAGAGTGATGCGATGGTGGAGATGGAGGACACTTATGCAATGGAGGGGATGGAACATGCTTGCAAGGTGGAGGATATGGATACCTTAGAGGATGCTTAATAGATGGAAGAGGTGAAGAAGTAAAAGATGATGCAATAGTAGAAGAATTAGAATGAAGATCTATAACATGTTTAGTAATTAAATCTTGTTCTATATCAATAACCTTGTAGCTTAAAAGTGTAAATGATTCACATGTATCATATTGTAATCGTCCTTTTACAGAAATAATCAAGCCATGAGAAATATAAATTGCTTCTCTAGATCAATAGATTGAAATACTAATTGATGGATGCAAGAATTAAAGTGTAAAATTTAATCAAGAATAGACTCTTTCTTTCCCTGATGCAAACTAGGTAAGTGATCATGTGTGACTCTAAGGCCATTTTTTAGCATAAAGTGTCTAAGAAAAGCATCTTCCATTTAAAAATATGTATTAATAGATCCAAAATGTAAATGAGTGTACTAGTGAATAGCTTCATCAACTAGACTATGATGGAAGGTTTTTAGCAATAATCAATCATTTGAATAAGAATCAATAGCTAAATCATAATGTTTAAAATGCAAATATGGATTTCAAAGTGCATTGAAGCATGAAAATTTAGGCATGATGAAATCCTTAGGAAAATTTGAATTGTGAATTTTCTTTGGAATAGGATTGTCATGAAGAGAGTTATTATCAATAGAATTTTTTTCAACAAGAGGGCTATTGAACCTAATATTTCAACTAACCAATAGCATGCATGAGTGACAAAATATCATGTGGAGGAATCATAGAAGATGTAAGAGGCACATTGAGAGGTTGAATCTTTCCATTATGAGTGATCATAGGAATGTGAGAAGAAGCAGAAGATGAAGATGTTATGGGCACACTAGATGTAGATGTAGAAGAAATGAGAGGTGGTATACTAGGATAAATAGAAGAAGCAACATGAACATCATCGAGAGAAGAAGAAGAGGAAAGAGGCAGAGAAGAACATGGAATATTAGTGGAAATACTAGCAATAGAATCAAAAGAAACCATAAGAGGTGAGCTAGTAGGAATGGAAGAATCATCATGAATGCTATCAGAAAAAAACCTCGAAAGTAGATGAAAGTGGAGTGGAAAATTCACATTCAACAGTCTTAAGAGAAGTAGAATCTTCACTAACATGTGCATGCTCATAAATATAATCAGTATCAGACAAATTTTCACATGCAAGTATTTCATCAAGTGAGTCATCAACATAGAGTGAAGTAGGAGAAGAACTATCATGAGATGTATCTTTACAATCATTAGAAACATTTTCAGAAATATAAGTATGAGATACAACTTTACATTCATCCTAACTAGTATGAGAAATAGCATCATGCGCATGTACATTTTCATCATGATTTTTTTCTACAGTATCACAATCAAGACCAAGCATATAATCGATAATAGCATCATCAAGAGTTTCAGTAGAAATAAAAGAAGGTGGAGTAGTCCTGGTGCCTATGGAATAACAAGGATTACATCCAGAAAATTTTCTTCTTAGAAACAATGTTGAGAGTAGAGTGTTCAAAACTAGTAGGAACTTTGTGTTCATTAGCATCAAGCAATATTTGAACATTATCATCAAATTGAGCATAACAATAAAGATCAAGCAATTCAGCCTCAACAACATCATCAAGGATAGGATTAACGCTCACATGATTCATAGCTTTCCTAGGAGAGGAAGATCTATTTTTAGCCATTAGGGTTTAGTGGATCCTAGGAAAGGAGTTCTAAGAAACGGGTTCACCAAATGATTTAACAATAATTGGATATTACGTTAAATTTTAATTTCATAGTCACCGTAATGATATACAACAATATACACTATGTTAAGCATTCTAAATATGTAACTATGTAAGCAAATGGGAGATATAAGGAGCTTATCTTATTTTTTCTTATCCCGAAGTATACCCAAACTAGAACAACTGATGAACATGCTAGGTAGAATGCTGAAATGCTCAATATAAATTTTGGAACTTACGTAATAGCCTAGACTAGGGTGTCCTGGACAAAGGGGCAAGGGTGCCTAGGCATTAGAGAAATTTTGTAGGTTCCTGTGACTACTCAAAGGGTCAAAACTCGGTTTTTTTGTTGTCATTAGGGTTTCGCTACCCTTCTCTATTAATCACATGTAGATCACTAGAAGATCACCGAGTTCACTAGTAACCCATAAAATAGATAATATCATGAAAAACCCCATAACACATCAACTCTTTAAAATAAATGATGCAAAATGGGGAATCGTAATGACCCTAGTGGCCATCCGATTAAGTGAACTTATGATCCAGGTGCTGCACTACATCTCAAACTCCATGTAGTTCTATGTGTTTATGTGTGCAATAATGTCCTTAGGTTTCCCTTGCGCTAATAACATCAAGATAGTGGGCTAGAAGCTAGATAGAATGCAAATATGTGGATGGAATTCAAAACTTCCCCTTCCTATGCAGTGTATGTAAAGTAATAATCCCAAAATGGAATCCCTTTGATAGTATGTAGATAGATAGCCCTTGATAAAATTTCCCGCCCTTATAATGGTATGTATGTTGTGTTTATATAGGGATATCTTTTTTTAATTTCAACACTAGTGACACAACATGTCAACTAGGACCTCGGGATAGGAGTAAGAAAACTGAAAATGCCGACCACAACTATTAAAAATGTCAACAAAAACAAATGACTGGAGCACCCGGTTTGGATAGGAGTGCTCGGGCACTAGTGTCCATCTTGGGTGCTAGTTTCATAAGACAACCGATGACAAATGTAAGAATACCGATAGACAAGGATCCTCGTGACTGACCGAACTAGGTGTATAAGTGACAGATGTGAGAGATAAAAAAAAATAGAAACAATCAAAGCAAGCAGATAGACTAGGAAGTGTGTCACCAGTGAATAATTTTCTTACTCAAGATCCATACATAAAACAACATACTTGGCGGTGTAGTAAAATAATAGCATGTGCTTAATTTTTTCTCGGGGTATCCCTCTCCTTCAAACTTAGGGAGATCCAATGGTGTGAAAGGAAGCATGACACCCCATATTGTGAAACTGAGGGATTCTTTCAAGTACTTGGCATAGGTTCCCATTACATAGGATTCTACTATGGAGGTTTCTTGATAGAAATTTTTAGGAGGAGATGTTTGGTCTATTATGTAATAGGTGTTAGCTAGAGTGTATGGTTTTCCTTGGAAATTTGAGAATGTGCCGGGAATGCATTGATGTTATAGGGATCAAAACATTCGACAATGCATTCGTGGGTGTTTGGTTATGAAAACACACATTATTGGGGTGGCATGTGGAAAAGCATTATCAATGATCCCTTGGGTAGGGTATATGTATGATGGTTGAGAACCCATTCCCAGGTGTGTTATCCCCATGAAAAGATCACTTGGGTCTAATCAATTGGATAAACTTGTTGCACATGTTGTTGTGTTGGTGAAAGGGATGTGACTTTGATTATTCATGGGATAACCCATATTCTTCCCTATTATGCGGGTCATTTGCAAGGTTTGAAAATGTTCCTATTATCAAATCCTTCCCACTAATGTGGAAAAAACATTATTCAATGAGGGTTGGACCCTCTATTTAGATCTATAATCTATATGATTATCCGGAGGGGATGAATGATAACCTTTATGAATTTTTAGTATTCATACTCTTACTTTCCCGTAAAGGGGGCTTCAGAAGTGTAGCTGAGAATTGTCATCAAAATTTTTGGAATTACGAGTCTTCATTTTATTTAAAGAATCATCTATTATACATAATGTGTTATTGATAGATGTAAAGATATCATCTTCTAATATTTTCAAGCTAATGTTAGGGCTTGACAAGGCCCTAGTGTGGGAACCGCTTTCTACAACAAAACTCATATTGTTTTAATTAGATTGAATATCTTGAATGGTTTGGGGTTGATCAACCTCCTCTATCCTCACATGATTAGTAGGTTTTGAGACGCAGCTTAAGGGAGGTATGAACATTTTTAATGTAGTTGTCACCTGAACTAAGACAAAGGGGATCATTGAGGTCGGACATGGCCATAATACCCATCAAGGCCAAAAGGCCCATAAAATTCTCTACCAGACATATTTGGGGGTATAGAATACCTAAAAAATAATGGAAGAGGGAGAGGTGGAAATAAATAAAAGGAAAATGAGAAATATAAAGTCATTCACATCATGTTCACTAGATTTGTATACAAAAAAGTGACATGGGTTTTCCAAAGGCACTCGACTCTCTCAATCGTCAAATGAGACAACCGAAATGTGGAATATGGAATTATTTTTAATGGTTTTGAAATGGTAAATAAATAATAGGTGGGGATGGCTAAGGATCAAGATTCAAAATATGAGAAAATCGCAATTGATCAACTTACAAGTGTGAAACTTTCTCGTCGACGATAGCGAAAAATCTACTCATCTCTATGTGTGGAATACTATGATCAAAGGTAATCACTACATGTAATTCCCAATCTATTCATGTTATACTAAATATGCTTTATTGTAGCTTATAGACTCTTGGAAATTTTCTATTTTTCTAAATACTCCTCTCGAGAGAGGGTCATAAAAGAATACAAAAATTCACAAAGGATACAAAACTAAGGATTTGGTTTTATATCTCATTTTGTTTGATTAGACAAAAATTTCTCAAATACGGATAATTACCCATTTAGAGCATCAAGTTGGTTGATGATTTGTGGGGGTAAGGGAGTAGAGCAAAAACTAGTGCATGTAATCTTAATTCTATATCTCCCCGATATAAGTTGATACCCAATGGGTTAGTGATTAGTTCAAAGATCCTCCTATGAGGTTGAGACAGGACTAGAAATGGTCATGTATGGTTTTCAACTCATGAGTGATGATAAAAGAAACCGAATGGGTGGTGAAGGAATAATCAAAGGCTATGAATCGGTAGTGTGAATTCTCAATAACAAGGTTTGTTGTCTTTATCATGATTCCTAGATTACATTATATCCTAACAATAAATGAATAACGAAAATAAATCTAATTAAAGAGGAAGTAAATGATTTTATTCCTTTAGTGTATTGAATTCCTTTTCAATTAATTAAATAAAACAAATGTAACTACTTTAATCTATCTTTTGTATTTTGAGAATATTTTTACAGAAATATATTAAAACTAATTAACTAACTAATATTTTTTATCTTTTCTAGATTATTTAAAAGAAAATAAGATATACAAGTATAAAGAAATGAACAAATAATTAAAACTAAATTAATTACTTCTTGTAGTAAAAAAATAAACAATGTGAGCAACCGTATGTGGTTATTCCTCTGTTGCAGGGGATATAAATACTAATTCTAATGATGAAGAATTTATAATATTATTGATTTCACAAAATTAAAGTTTCTTGTAACTAAGCTTCTACCTCATATTTTCGGGAAGGGAATCTTCTCAAAAGATATTTCAGAAAAACTTCCCCTATCGGAACTGCTTCTAATCTAATTAAAAGAAATAATAAATAACATAAGATATTAAGATTTCTTCACTTCTTCATCCAACTCCTTTCCTGAGTTAATCCATGTGGATAATACGGGAAGAGATTATCAAAAGTAGAAGATTTATTAGAATAAATATTCTAAAATGAATACAATTATAACATATGCACACATGAAGTGATGATATCCTCTATTTCAAATAACACTAAAACTAGCTTTCGTGATTTCAAAATACTATGCATATATTAAAAAAAAAATAAAAGAAATGCATCCCCAACCTAGTCACTACATTGTTGTGGTATTTTGTCCTAGTGTTGTTGGTGATGTATTTTTGTCTCTTCACCTCAAATTCCTTCCAATATGTGATTTCCAAGTGATTTAGGTGAGTAAAGCAATAGGCGAGAGCAAGAAATCAATAAAACAGATGGTTGTTTTGGTACAAATAATTATGGCTAGAATTTGAGAAGCAGAAAGCATGATATAGAAATGATTATCTACACAAGAACCTCTACAAAATTTAGCAGCATAACACTTCTCAAAACTTAAAATTGCCAACCCATGATACAAATGAATGTGATATATTTATAAATTGTTGGGGAAGAATAATTCATAAAACACATGTCAAATAAGAATGAGTGAATCAACTAATGGGGAAGAATTCAACGAGTTATTTTTAGTAAGAAGGAGAAAAATAAAATACCATTCCAATGAGCCTATTTTTAGCATATTTGACCCATTAAACTTGAAGAAAAGAAATTCACAATCGAAAGAAACACTTAAAACTCGTGTTTGAATTTTGATTTCTAGGGTGAAAAAAATCCTCTATTTCTAGAGGGGTGGCTACATAACCACCTCTATGGAAATAGGGGAAGTTATGAAACCACCACTAAATATCAAGGAAAAATACTAGCAAAATAACAAGCGCTTAAACCAACTCTCATACGAGCTCCTGGTGGTTCATTCATTTGACCATATACCAGAGCTACTTTGGATTCTGATATATTTTGCTCATTAATTACTCCCGACTCTTTCATTTCCTTGTAAAGATCATTTCCTTCACGGGTACGTTCTCCTACTCCGCCAAATACAGAAACACCTCCATGAGCCTTAGCAATGTTGTTGATTAATTCCATAATTAAATTCGCCTATATCGAGCTAGAGGATTCGGGGGTGCCGAGTCTATATAGAGATAGGGGTCCCGAGTAACTATAGCCTAGCCCTCCACCTATTCCTATTCCCCCATCTAGATAGAGGGGCCCAGCCGCCCCGGGGGCCTACACATCGATGCCCACAGAATATAGATAGGGCCATAGATAGGATAGGGCAGAGAGGCCCTATATCTCTATCTACGTATTTTTATCTATCCCTAGAGTCGAGGTGAGTCCAGCCAGGAGATCTATAGATTCTATCTTGATACTTTCCTCTCCTTATGCCGAACACTCTAGTGCACAACAAACTTGGATCCATCCCAGCCTCGTAAGCATATTGAAAGTTTAGGAGCAGGGTGAAGAGGCTTGATAATTCAAGATAGGAATGTAAAAGGGATATGAAGGGATCTGGATCCAATTCTTGTCTTGGAATTAACTTTGTAATCATTGGAAATGTATTTCATTCAAGTGTTGCACTTTGTGTAATTTTTAGGTGCATATAGGATCCCCGCCTTGGTTTTAAATGTTAGGGATCAAATCTAGGCTTGCAAAAAAATATGTAGATATTGAAGGTGCTCAATGATCACTAGTGTCATAGTTATAGATGATATTAACCATAATTGTAAGGTATTTATAGGTTTATAAGGCCTACACCTAAGATAAATATAGGTATCCTATAAACATTCATAATAAGATTAATTCAAGAGGGATGGATAAATCCAATGGGTGCACGGTAAAATAAGACAAATAAATAGATCAAACATAACATGCATCTACCCTAATCTATAGCAATGAATTACTAGTCATTTATATATGTGATAACAAACAAGAAAATAAGGGAAAATATGGAGCAGAAATACTTTCATGTAGTGTGGTTATTGATGCATGATCCTCCCCAAAGACAACAATATCAAGAGAGAATTGTTATGGATGGAGAAGGAGAAATGTCAAGTATAAATCCTCTAGTCCTATTTCACTATGGTGACCCAAATGCAAAATGGAAATATCTTGAACCTCAAGACTAGGTGTGAACATATGCACAAGTTCCCAATGTGTGAGAAAGTGTGCATTTTGGGATGATTTATAGATTGATTGATTGATATAGCAAGTATGTTCAAGCATATATACTCGATACAATTACCTATGGGTGATGGCATCAGCCATGGTTGAAATCAACCTCAACATTATCTTCCACAATGGTGTCATCTTTGAGGGATACCTAAGGTCATAATGTGAAAAAAAATGTGAGGTGGAAGCCATATAATAAATGTAGGAAGTTAAAAACTTCTATGATGATTGAAAGTAGGTATAATTATGTGCATGATTGTAAACAAGAGGACATTATCACAAAAATAGACATAACGGGTACAATATGTGAATAAATGAGGAAACGAGACAATGTTGTGTTCTAGCCCACATGACCAAGTCCAATCACAGTCTAATCTCTGTAGGTCCCTTGAGACACCTGCTCAAAAGGAAAATGAATTAACATCCCATGCACAATAGACAAGGTTAAAAAGCATACAAAATGAGTTGTATACACATGATTTAATAAAAACTTAATTAAATATAATTGTAGAGTAACTAATATGGTAAAATACAATAAAGATACTGATGTTAAACACTCAAACAATGCAAAAATATTTTTAAAATGAGTTAGATAAATGACTTATCTTATTCCTATGCGATATGGAAATGATCTGGGTAGTGTGAAGTGTTGGACGGGATGGGAACAACATCGTAACTTCTTCCTATAAAATCTGGAACTTGAGAATAATGTCGTAGAGGGGTGCCCAGTGTTGGACAGGGGCGCACGGTGCCGTAACTATTCCTAGGAATTGGTGACTGTGTGATGGGTTAGGATCTACTTTTGTTGTGGAGTTAGGGTTTCTCTACTAATTCATGTCATTCACCCGATATCCAATCTTTGATCACCGAGAGTACCTATAACCTATAAAAACCCTATCCACCTACGCAAGCTCACAAATACATCAAATCATAATGAAATATGTAATGTATGTGAAGTCGATCGACTGACCTGGAGGTCACCCAAAGAGGGAACTTATAACGAGTGTTGCATTACATTATATACTCCATGTAGTCCTTTTTGCTTTTGTTTAAACTAGTGTCCATAGGTTTCCTTACGTCGATGACGTAAAGATAATGTGTTATAGCTAGATAAGATGAAAATGTGTGTTACGAATTGAGCACTTCCCCTTCCTATGTAGTGTATATATCCCAAAAATATAGTTCCTTTGATGGTAGTGATAGTATGTAGATGAGATTGCTTAGAATAGAATTTCTAGCCGAATAATAGAGTGTATGTTGTGTATATATATTGATCTCTTGTATGAATTTCGACACTAGTGACACAAAAGGTCGACTATGAGCTTGGGATAAGGATAAGAAAACTAAAAAGGCTGACCACAAATGTAGAAATAAGTAAAAACAACAATGAGGACAGTAAAACTAGAATGGATAGGAGCGCTTGGAAGATAGTGTTTATCACATATTTTATTTTATTTATTCTTTCTTAGAATTCATTAGATGTTTATTTTTATGTTGGCTACATTTTTTTACATGAGATCCCACATTTTTACGATATCCAACATTGGTTTACATTAGTTGTCCATTTCTCACTTATTATGTTCCTTTACCACATCTTGTATCTTCTTTGAAATCTCTTAAATTGTATTAGTTGTCATTTTAACTAATTAGTATTTTCCACATTTGTTACTTTCTTCGATTTCTCTTAGATTGTATTATATGTCATTTTATCTACTTATTTCTAACACATCTATTGATGTATTAGATTTTTCATATCTCTTTTTCATTTTATTTTTACTTACTTATTTACCATTTGACTTTTTATTTTTATTTGTAGATGTCATCAAACTTGTGCAAGTATATAATTTAAAACATATATTAGTATGTAGTGTAAATACAACCATCCAATATAATTACATAATTCATGTACAAATGAATCATATATATATATATATTATATATATATTCTCAAAAGTACATCATAATACACATAATGTCCACATCTCAAATATCTCCACCCCTAAAGGATGATGAGTAGTGATCTAAGAATACATTTCCTATCTATTTTATCTTAGAGCAAAATCTAAGGAGAATGCACTAAAGTGCACCCCGAGGCTCTCCATATGCTTCAGCTAGCTAAATCTCAATAACATTAATATGTATCACATATGTTGATATCTAGCCATAATCACCAAATTACAGTACTAGTATTTTTGCCTACTTTGTTGACAAGGCATCATGTATATATAAGGCTTTGTAAGATTTCACTAATATCTCCTCCATTTGTGACTTTATAAGTAGATGAATCAACCTCTACTTTATGTCTTTGTAGCTCCTAATTTTCCTCTCTAACGATTCTAAAATACCTTATATCGTATCCCATTGATGCATGCATCACTACATATAGAATCATTTTTATATCTTGGTTATTGAGAACACCATCTAAAATCTCCCGGCATGTCACTTCTTGATGGGTCTCTATGAAAAAAACATGCATTTAAATTCTCATTCGATACCCAGCTTTAAATCAAATCTTAACACACCTACTTTCTAGCATGTATCTCTACTCTAAGAAAGGAAATAAATAAATAATGTAATAACTTCAAAAAATTAACATTTTTCTAACTTGGATGTCCGAGACAATCATCAATGACCAACCAATTCTCCTAGTCACCTAGTATGACATCATCTCTCTAGAAGCTATCAATTATTGCCATCTCTCCTCCAAATATCCATGATCAAAAGCCTCATTTTTCCGATCATGTTTCTCTATACAAAACATTATTCAAAATGTGGTAAATAAATCTCTCGTGCACACCTCCACAAGTACATATGAATAGGTAATGAAAATAGAAAATGTGGTAAATAAAACTACCTGTGTGATCTATCAACTTCATGTGGCTCATCCACCATAGGTAATTCCCTATAATCTTCCATATACATCATGTTTCCATAGTACATAGCCAATACAATCATACATCTATTGATCCCACATATGGAGTCCATACAATATGTTCTCTCATCACAGTCTATAACCTTGGAAAACTAACTTGAGTGTGTAATGTAGGGCCCCTCTTATTTTCATACATAAGGCACATCTACCGCAAGCTATAATGGGGCACCCACTTGTGATTACATAGGAAACCTCTCATGTATCCATTTTATTATAATTATAACTATCCCCAAAGTGATAACTTCCACCTAATCTTGATATCGTATATATCATGGACCAATTTTATCCATATCCATGTACCCTAATTGAATTAAAAATAATACCTTATGTTAAGGCATCCCAATATGATACTTATGCATAAGGGAGAATTCCTCTATCATAATTATGCATAAAATGTGTTCCACAACCATACCTATGCTCACCTTTAAAATATACAAAATTGACACACTGTAAACTATGCTCACTATAACAATTAAGGACCACAAATGATACCAATATACATTTGTGACCCACTATTCTAGTTCCTTGTCCGGCATCTAACTCTAGCACATTGTGTAACATCAATGCCCTCAGAATTAATATGATGATACCATGTACATCCTATAAAGTAAATTTTGTCTCTATAAGATCTTACCCTATCCTCCACCTGAAGGTATATGATCTATACTACCAAACCCCTATAAACATTATGACCATGTCCCCATCAAGAGGAATTATAAAATTCTCCATGATGACCCCAAAACTAAGAACATTTATCTCGTACTCAATCGTAGGAAAACAAACCTCTTGAAACATTATGTAGCTATGTGGAATCCATAGACTATAATATCCAGTGATATTTGAATTTCTAAAACATAAAACAACATTCATCTAATCAATCTTGATCAAATAATATTATCATCAAATAATCAAAGCATTAAAAAATAATTAAAAACACCATTTTATACCGCATCAACCACACACAATAGAATAAATTGATGATGTAATAAAACTCCCTTATAAGAAAATACAATGTCCATTAAGATTATATATCTTTTCCCATGTGATAAATATCCTCCTATATCATCCTTTCAAAAACAATTTACATTTTTGTTTCTTAAATCCTAGTACCTCCCTACAACATTGACCCTACCGGGATTTTTATATTGGATTGACCCTCCTAACTTTTGGCCCAATGTGGATGACTATATTAACAAGATTAACACATGTCTCCTTCTAGCATTAAATGTATTTTGTCTGATCTAATTGTAATAAAATGTACAAGTTTCCCAAACCCACATATAGTTCATTCGACGTACATCCCGACGTAATTGGGGAAAATTCTATCTTATTTATTTTCCCTAACATGACCTATCTTTGCATTTTAACCTATCTACCTATTCCCAATTTAAAAACATAGTTCTTATTGGTTTATATGTCATCTCATTCACTCATCTAGGTCTATTCCACCCATCTCAATCACCCCTACATCCTCATCATGGCCTTTGATTTCATCAAAAATGGTTAGCTCATAGCTATGGATACTTAAAATCTCTAATAGAAAAGTGACAAATGAAAGGTTCGACCTCTTATTTGTAGATTTCAAACCAAATTTGAAACTTATGAATATTTACACTCAAAATCTATTAAATGATTGTATCTCGCAACCATAGCTCTTATAGACAAACCAAAAGAAGCATCAAAACCATGGCATTGCAAGAAATTTTACATTAAATAATACCAATTTTTCTAGAAAAAATCAAAAATCACTTATTTATCAAGCCCATAGGACCAACTCCATCACTTGTCTTCACACTTATACCCTTATGTTTCCTTCTTATAGGCATGTAAGACCTACTACATTTCATTTGTCTTGTTTTCTCAACCTTTATCAAAACACTTGTTTCTCTTCCGCTTGGTGTCATGATTGGTCGAAGACGATGATCTTGTAACATTCTTCCCCCTTAATGAATCATCATCCCGATGATTTATTATTGCTACTCAGTTAAATTAATCAAGTACAAAATTATATACTTCTATTTGAGAAAAATCACAATTATTTTCATTGAAACTAGTAATTCCATGTCTCATAAGCTCGCATTTACTGGCTGTCATAGTTGGTAAATCAGCAATCAATCACACAATCGGAAACATGTCATAGTCCCGATCTTTACAACCAATTATTCCATGTAGTACTATGTAATATATATACAAAATATATTCTCAAAATTCTAGTTTGAAGCATAGAGGGTACCGCTATTTTGATCCCGACAAGCATTTACTCAAGATAAACATAAGTAATCAATCAAACATAACTTTTCACAATCAGCTCAAGTGGTGCTAGAATAATAATGTTACAGTCATATAAGCCCATACTTAAATAACTATAATCTTATTATTCTAGTTCCTTTAAGTTTGTATAACACAAATTCATTAACAGTTATAATATATTAGTCCATCGATACCTTAATAGAGAAGAATATCAATCTATATATCCTTGAGTTATATACACAGACAACTCATATGAAATTAGTTAAGATAAATAATTCTTAAATTTTTATACAATCATGTATAATATTAATACAACATGGTATAGTGAGTTACCTCCCATTACAATTCTGTCATAATAAGACCAACATTCAAGTAAGGTCATACATTTGAAACTTGATCATAATAATATGAGTATATACTTCTTTAGTTTCCATAACAGGTATGGACTAAGCATCTTTTTTTAATATAAGTTATACTTCACTGTATCATCAAACAAAGATACATACTATAGTCAACCAATCATCTCATAATGTAAGTTATGAGTTCATCAATGTAATCAAGTAACAATAGTATAAATGATAGAGTGCCTACACAATGATCACATTGTTAAAAGGATCAACAAAACCTTATGAAACGTTCTAGAATGTGGCACCCCAATTTAATGATTCCCAGATTTAAAGTTCAAAGACCTGAGTTAAGTAGACTTTACTTTCGTAATCCTGTAAGCTTTAAATTACCATTTTTACAACTAGGCTAGTTGTATTTACCATCTTAGGCACATAATATTGATAACAATATTAAATTTAAGGATACTTTTGACTTTAAAACCTTGAAGGTTAGTTTACATATTCCCATGGAATCATGAATATCAAGTTACATACCTGAGATTCTTCGTTACACTTTTCAACCTCTAGATTCTTACTAGGTTTGAAATTTTACCAACCTGACAATGTTGTCTCAGCCTGTGAAATATTATTTGGGCTGATTACACTTTAAATTCAACTCAAGGTATCAAATTTTGTAGAAAAGTATGCAATAACAATGAGTACCATGTCCTTGTATGATATTTCAAGATTACATAACATCTTAGGAAAAGTAAATAACATAGTTATCATTCAATCTTCCATAAGAGTGTTTACTCAATAACACTTAAGTAAACCAGCTAGACTTATTTGGCCATGATAATCCAAGTAGTACATTAATAGAGTGGTCATACAACAATCACACACTGCCACAAGGGTAACAAACTGAATAATGATAATATAGTTATATAGTCATATTAATATCTACGCCTATTACTTTCAGCCCTTAAGAAGCTTAAGAACTAAGGTCATAATACAATAAAACGTAAAACAGTCCCTCTATACCTTAACAAGGTATAAAATCTAATTTGGAGAGTAAAATTTTTACATATCCACAATACAAGTTTAAAACAGAATCTTACATCTGTAGTTAGTCTCGTAAACATCCTTTACTTCTACTAAATTCCAATTTTAGAGCCATAGAAATCTTATTTTGTCACAACCAGTCAAGGTTGCACCATTCATAACACATAAGAATCCTGCACAAATTTATTTTTACCTGTAAGGATATCATAAGGATGCATTTTCCTGAATCTATCTTCAAATCACTTTACCATTGCATCTTGTTATAAAAAAAATCTCATGCAACTATACTATAGTCAAGAAATATGCAAATCAACCTTATAGAAAGATTTCCTTCTTTTCTGAAATGAGTTCAATCAGTGATTATGTCATGATAACTGACACAAAGTTATGGTTCATGTAATTTTTCTTATTATTTGCCATTAAAAATTCTAAATTCCAATTTAGTTTCCAGTTAGTCACCTCACACAAAGAACTCAACTTTGCATTAATCTTGTATTTAATTAGCAATATGCAGTTCTATTTAACTTACCTTGTCATTATGATAGGATGGCTTGTTTCCTTTTCCACGAAACTACGATAGGCTTTATTGCTAGGTTTACTCTGAAATATCATACTTTCTGACTTTTTCCCATCCTTTATCTCTTTTCTAAAAGTTAGAAATAAATAAGAGCTAATGCTCTTGCATGCTTTTACTATATAAAGCTAGAATTTTATTACAAATTTCATTCTGGCCTAATTGGCCTTTCAAGTCACTGCCATTGCAGCAGTTAGTCTTCCTCGATATACTACCCTTATCCTATGTGGATTTCTATTAATATAGGATTTCTGCTCTAATTTTATCATAATGCAGTTTGATCAGTCGAGTAACACTCTATTGATTGTCATCATTCAGCCTAAGTTATTTTTCCTTGGCTGCTCATATTCACACTTACCAACTGCTCCCTGCATCTATCCAATATAGTGTGTCATGAAGGAATCTTAGAGTATTATCTAACTCTCTTACCCCCGAACCCAAAGCTTATTTTGAGTTGGTTCGTTATCCATAAGACATCCCTCCTTTTTATTTTATTCATACAATAAGAATTTTCTAAGCATAAGGACTCATTAGGCCTCAGAGCTAGAACCTTCAACTCTGATACCAAAATGTAACATCCACTTTTTTCACTTCACTTACATGTTTTTTTAAAACTTTATGCAGCTGATTTAAATACCCATATATTTAAATCCAACATAAACCTTAATGTAATCCATTTCTAATAACTATCATAAACCATGTGTAGCTATTTGAGGATAAACAGATCCTACTCGATCTCCCCAATACTCTTTACAAGACAATACATCGATGTATCCTTTGGTTTTCCCTTTTTCAGGATATGATAATTAAGTGAAGATATCTAAGTGTACACCTGGGTTCCACTTATGAAATTCCACAGCATCTCATAGCTTAGATCCTGGTGAGATCATGATAGTGTAATCAACAGCTTACACTACCTTGTGCAAGGTTTCAGAGTCATGTATGCCATGATCGATTCCATGATGGCACACTTTCCATTGGAACCTTGTCATCTCACCTTAATCACTCATTCAGTTATATGGATTTGCAGTCAATGATGTTGTAAAAAGCTACAAGTCTTGTACAAGGTTCAAGTCCTGGATTAACCTACATGAATTTGTACGTCAATGTCATCCTATGATTCCTATGGCAAAGCAAGTGTCTTTGAAACAATTTTCATCATTACTAGACTACTTCCCTTCTCGTAGCCATCATATGTTGGCATTGGGGTACCAACCCGTGGGGTTCCATCCACCTTTATAACTTTAACAAGCTTGTACTTAAGCAATACCATGCCACATTTTAAGGTCTTAAAAAGGAAACTCAGTATAGTTGTTAAGTGGCAGTATTCAAATAATGACAAATGTCATTAAATGGATATGACCACGTAATGGTTGTAGTGAGTTGACCTATCAAGAGTCCTAAACTGAAACACGGTATCTTAATAAATTAAACATGACAGGTTGTTCTAGTTTCCATGTCTTCCTCATCACTTAATGAAACGTATCTAGAGTCTTGTCCCATAGTATCACAATAGGTCAAATGTAGTTCCAATAATACTCATTTCTACCTATTTGTTCTAGATATAAGATAGATCACTCTTTAGATCTGAATTCCCAATCTTGCTATTATTAATGATTCAAATTCAACCAAATAAAATAATGCCTCACATTATTAAGGAGTAATAACCATTAATGTTGTTCTTACTCCTTGTTTTCCTCTCAAATTTCCCTTCTTTTGAAAGTAAAAAATTGAAAAATTTTGAGTTAAAATTTTGAGCCATTTTAAGTTATCAAAGGAGCAGTGTCCCAAGACAGAGCAGAAAGAAACCAGATGTCCAAGGTACCTTACTCATCAGCGGTTGGCATTTTGATGTATGCTATGGTGTGCACTAGGCCTGATATTTACCATACAATGGGAGCTATGAGTAGATTCATGAGTGATCTAGGTAATATAATGTTCTAGTGAAGTGAAAAATTGAGGAGATAGGGAAAATTCACGTTTTTTGAGTCATTTTAGTGATTTGTGGGTATGTCGGACATTTTTGTCCCGTATGTCCCAAGTTTTGCTAGACCCTCTGGTTCCCGATTGGCCGCTTTCCCCAAAAATCTATTAAACTTTCAGTTTTGTTGAAAATTTTTGTTCCAAATGTTCTAAGTTCACCCGGCTTCTGCTCCCCGATCGATCACCCGCATCGGCCACATTGGGCCCTTCATGTAATTTTTTCTCGTCTATCCCAAATGCATCTCGTACATTCCATCCTTTCTTTTCTCGCATCATGCACATCAGCGAATCACGTCTTCGTGTCCCTCGCGTTTCAAAGTTCTTGACTACCCGTGCTCTTTTGGCCCACATTACCCACATCACCTACGTTGGCCGGATCATGTCTTCACATCCCTCATGTCCCAAATGTTCCAAAGACCATACGGGCTAGTTTTTTCCACTCTTCCCGATTCTTTCCTTTTTGAGTCGGTGCATATGAATTTAATGCACATTTATAACTTTCTCTCTCCTAAAATGGCTATTTAATGGGACTACCCTCTACGCATTTTACACACTGCTTTCTCGCTATCATTCGCTCAAATCCTTGCAATTGAGATCATCTGCTTGCACTCCCATTCCCTCTGCATTTTTTACAAATTCAAATTGTAAAGGTTGTTTATTTGTATGCTGCCAACATGAAGATCAAATTTCAAGGTCAAGAACATGTTTCACCGCTCGAATCCTCTATTCCCGATATCGGGATAGTGAGGTTCATCACCTGTATTTTGGTGATTTTTGGAGTAGATTGACTAACCCTAATCCTTCTCCCATGGCACAAATGATCAATGACAGTGGCCTTGCATTTGCTGCGGGTTTCCCAATCTCAGTACAATGTGTCGATACTGTGCTCACCTGTGGGGCTCACTTTAACCCTGACATGAATGAATTATCCAATGTGCATGGGGAACTAATCACCAAACTAGATGTTGTTACCATTGTTGATGCTCTATGAATCCCAGAGGTTGAAGACTCCATTGTTATCTCTCAGGCTCAGGGCTCGACTCTTTCGAGTAGGACAAAGTGATAAATACAAAGTGAGAATAGCAAAATCATGGTTGAAGAACCCTAAAAAGGGAGCATCCCAACTTTCCAAAGCATTATTCAGGGCTGATTTCAATGAAGAACTCGCGATTTCATTATCTTGCTAGCTCATGTCATGGGATTACCCTCCACCAATGAATTTCACTTTTAGATGTGCCCACTCATCAATATCGTCTGCAAAGGTAGCCAGAGCATAAATTGGGCAGAAATCATTTGCATGAATTTGACAGAATAGTTGTTCAATGTGCAACAGACCAAGAAGTTCTATATGACTTCTTATCTTATGTATACCCTAGCATCATCTCGGCAATAGTTTGGTTTCACATACATCGAGGGTCAGAAGGATGAACCCATTTATGCATACTTCCCTCAGTTCACCCTTGAAACAAGAAACCATAACTTCAGGAGGGCGAATGATGCTTTTACCATGTATATTGTGAGGCTTCTAGAAAGTGATACTGCTAGAAGATTCTCTGATGAGGCCATGAACCTAATAGTAAAATATGGAGCTTTCTTCATTCAGTTCAGAAGGTTTTCATATATCAGGTTAGCCAGTTATGAGAACACACCTCTCAAGCTCCCCATGTTTTGTAATGATAAGATGGATTTGATTGAAGTATGAAGTTAATTGGATAAGTTACATAGAACCTGCAAAGAAAAGAAAATATCTAGGCTGCATTTCCCCATATCCTTGGGTAATTATACATGTAAAATAGCTTTGGATGCTCAAAACATAGAAAGGGCCCTTGCTCCCATCATTGTTCACTTCTTCAGGCCTAAGACCTGTTTTGATTTAAAGAAGTTCATTGAGCTAAATCTCGAATTAATTATCATCACGATCGATAATCGAGGACTATTGGGTCAATTTTGTAGATAACTTTAAAGCAAGGCGGAGACATTATGGTAGATTCTCTCTCCAGCTGATAAAGGAGCTCAATCTATATCAAATTCTTGAAGGACTTCAAGATGATAATGAAGACCTGTTGTCATATGAATATGATACATTGATCAAGCATACTCCCTTGGAGGATCTGGACTGGTATAAGAGGGAGAAGGACGACTTGGTTGAAATTCTGGCTCCTGTTCTTGTAAGAACCAAGGTCTGGTTTGAAAAGAAGGTCAGAGAGCTTAAGAAGAATCCAGGTGAATCTTCCTCCAAAGATACTTCAACACCTAGGAAGGAATCACATACACCTAGCTCAGAGGTACCTGTACAAACCCCTCCTCCTCCCTCAAATAAAGAACCTGAATCATCCACTCCTTCTTCATCTACTCAAGTATACCAAAAGAAGGTAAAAGAGGTTAAACAGGAGCCGATTGAGGAAGATCCCCTGTCAAAGCATTCATAACTACTTTCGGGGCCAGAGAACATCATTGTTCTCAGTGAAAGTGATGATAGTGAGGTACCAGTCCCTATAGGAACTTCAAAGGGTACAACAGATAAAGAGAAGGAAGTGCATAGCACTGAACCTCCAAGTACCACTGATTCCTCTGCCTAAGAAGCTCCAGATACTTCACTCACATCTCTACTGGAAGTAACAATAGTAAATACTTTAAGTGCCATGAGTTCTCTTGCTCTTGGATCTCTTGCTCCTCCTTCTTCTTCCTCCACTTTTGCATGGGTGCAACCCTTGGTTGACAGTAGGAAGAGGAAACCTTCTTCTCGATTGACAGGGCCAAATTTTGATGTTGTGGCAGCCTTGTTGAGCACTACTCCTCCTGCTCCAGCAAAGAGAGCTAAAACAACTTCGAGGATAGTGACAGATGTCCAAGGCCAAAAATTTCTAGAGATTGCAAAACCTAAGGTGGATAAAGTAGAACAAGATCTATCAGCCTCTGATCTAGGAGCTCTCTAGGATTCCAATGGGAGAATCTACCCCTGAGAGTGAAGTACATAACCTCCAGGAAATAGTAACCAAAGTTATTGAGAGAGTAGAAAAAGGTAAACAGACTATAGAATAGCTGGAGGAACAAGCTCAAGTTATTTCTAGCTTCATCAAGTTGTTATTATCTAAGGACAAGGTTTTGGATCCTACTCCATTATCTACCCTTCCGCCACCTATGATTCTTAGTCAAGCTGAAGTTTAAAGCATTAAAGACATACACAGTATTTCATCTATGGGAGAGCTATGGAAGCCATGGTGGATGACATGATCATTGCAAGTTTGAATTTCATTGTAGAAGCCTTCAAACTCAATGAAAAGGTGACTAATATGTAGCAAAATCTCTCCTCCACAATTGGGACCATGGATAAATAACTTAAACTTTGGAGTAGTTGCAGAGTGGGTCTTCACCTAATGGGACAAGCTGATGAAAATATATTGATGGCCAACAAGGTTTTTGATGATGCCAAAGACAATTTATCAAGGTCATGGGTTTTCAGCATGGAATGGAAAATAAAAGTTCTAGAGGAAGCTTTAGGAGAGTTAAGGAACAGTAAGCGTAAAGGAGAAGCCTTCAAAACTTTTGTTGTATCCATTTTCAAAGATATTCACTATCATCTTCACGATGAAACATCGTGTGTTCCTTTCTCCTCCAAGAAATTAAAACTCAATTCAAGGCATTTGTTAAAGAAAACGTGTTCAAGGAGGAGTTGATTACCAAAGAGAAGATAAAGGAGATTTTCTCTCTTCAATCTACTATCGAAGAGGCTAATAAAGAATACCATGCACACACTGAGTTTGATAAGTAGATGGATAAATGCCTAGGTACTTGACTCAAACTACTACCAACACATCATTCCCACAAGGCGCAGACATAAAGCAGAAGCATTAAAAAAGTTCAGCAACGAATCCTCAAGTTAGTGAGCCCTCCTCAAAGAATAAGTAGTTGTTTTCCCTTCCATCTTCTCCCTTCCTTATTTTTCTCAAATCGGGCTTATTGTAATTGGTTAAGGGTTTTGTGTCAAGCATCTCCTTAATTAAAATTTTAGTTAAAAGGAGTTACCAAGTGTAACTAATTTCTAAGTTATATAATGGGCTCTCTACGCCATTCTTTAAGGGGGATCTTTGTTTATTTTTGAAAGTGTTAAGGAGCAAAAAAGAAATCAATGCAAAAAGATCTTTCTTTCTATGTCTATCTGGTCTTGTTCTTTCATTACTATCCATTAAATGTTATTAATCATTTATCTATGTTACTTCAAGAAGCTTTGTATTCCTGTAGATGTAATTTCTAGAACTTTGTGTCTTTGAAATAACATCTTATTGTCTCAAATGCAAATGGTTCTGTTCCAAATAATTTCATTCTGGCATGCGTAAGGAATTTTTTTATCTATATTTCTTGAGAGTGCCTTTTTGCCCCTTCCCACTACTTAATTCCTCTATCCTTTTGTATTGATGATCTGTTCTATTTTAACACTTTCATGATATCCGAGTTCCTCATTAAAACTATACATTGTACATGTGTAAATAATTTTTGCCTTTAAATAAGGGAACCTCTCCCATTAAAGAGGAGGGACTTTCTGTCCCCTGACTATTCTCAATAAAGTCCTTATTTGACAACTAACACTCCTATAAGCAATCATGCAAGCTACATAATCACTCATCATTAGGGACATACAGAGTCATTCACATTATCCTCCTTTCAATAACACTTATGTTATTTATTAGAATCATGTTATTCAGTTTTACTTCAGCATTTATATAAGCCAGGTCTAATTTATCTATATATGAATCTTACTCATTTTAAGTTTCTTATTTTAGTAATATTCCAATTCTCTTGAGGACTTCTACAACAATGCCCAAACCCAACTTAGGTTTATTTGCATGGTTACTATCATCTTGGCATTATATTTATTTTTCTTGGATCTTCATACCATTTTTCTTGGCATCCAAAAATATATTCTATGCATTCCAGCCATAGGAACGTTATTATCATTTATATGACTACACCATCATATCTTAATTATGGTTAGTTTAAACTTACCATTTTAGCAACATAGATATCAAACTTTCACCATGGATCTAATAATAAGTACTCAAGGTGGGCACAATTTGCATGTTCCTCACAACAATTTCATCATTTGCATTAGGCATCATAACCTAGGTTTCATAGAAGACTGGGATTCAGGGGTTTAATCTCCCATTAAGTTCTTCACCAACTTTATCCCATCTCCTATGGTTCCTTTTAGTATTTAAGTTTAACTTGATTAATAATGAATTGTCTTCATTACATCTTATTAGTTGGAGTAAAATTCATCATTAACGTTCATCACAACATATTTCGAATGATGGTAATCTGATAGATCTTATACTCCATTTCTCCACTTCATGGAATGACAAGCATTAGGTGTCAAAGAACATCCATGTTCTATTCTTATTTATTATTTCATCTTGCAGTATTATGTTGAGCTTCCCGTCATGTTACGAGAGTTGGGTTAGTTTTACATAGTAATACAACTTAATTCCCTTAAAGGTTTAAGTGCTGCCCAAAAGGAACATCAATTAAGTTTTAAAGACTTAACCCTTATATGTTGAACTTTATCTTATCATCCAAAAGTTTCATCATCATATTTTACCTCTAGTATAGTTACTCAACTTTACTAGAAGAAACTCCCATAAATGTGTATACATATGCATATACATCAAGATTCATACCTAGATGATTTCTCATCTACCAAGCATTAGACCTTTAACTTGACTTGCAAGAAATCACAACCTCTTACCAACAATACTTTTAATTTCCCATAAGTTAATCAGTTTAGATTAAAAGAATACTTCAACACTGGGTCCATTATGTATTCCATTAACCTATCAATTATATTACTCGATTCATAACCTCCCATTTCAATCATTGAAATTACTAGGTTCAACCAGTCCATAAGGTAGTTAATATATTACTGAATTAAAGAGTTATAACATCCTTCCATGATCATTCAATGGTTCAATTTTCATAAATTATCATAAGCATTTAGCCATATCTATACCAATATTACTACAACATAGTATAAATTGTTACGGAGACTATAGAGAGGTATCAACAGTCTTTCAACGATATGAAGCAAGGATCTATTGATCAAAATATGGAATTTGTACCATGTTACAATATATCATAAATGCACTCAACAGATTTTCACAAGAAAACCTTACTCGTTGACAACAAATGACTTCTTTAACATAAATAAGAATATCTTAGTTCAACAAATTTGACTGCAACTTTATCCTTTAAAAGTAAGCATATGGTTCAATTAGATAACCGAGATGTTTCTTTACTTCACGCCTGTTATCTTCACTCAATTTTCTACAATGGTTAGGCAAGGTCACTTCGATTGAACTAAGAAAGAAAATTCCTTTATCCCATTTATCAATTTATGTCATTAAATATTAGAATGAATATATACTGCAATAACAATTTCATTCCTACAACTTAAACATGTATTACATCAAACATCATACTTTAATAACTTTCTTTGCAATTATTAAGTACAACTCTTTTTACCTTCTTCAGTATTCCACAATGACAGAGTCTCATCAACACTTCACATAATTAAGTTGAAGCAAAGTCAGATAAATATATTAATGTCCAATAATGACCATCAACTAATCAATACAACATATTATAGTAAATACAACTGAAGCCCACAGAGATTAAATAGAAGTATCAAAATATTATCAATCACAATATGAATTTATATCATCCCATTCATAACTAGAAGTTGTTGTAACTATTGTTGTTGCTCAAGAAATTCAAACAAGTATTAACCTTGGGAATGCAAGGTAATCCATTCTACGTAAATAAACCCAACTAGTTTCAGCAATACTAAAATATTCACAAACAAATCAAGTCTAACACAACATTCTTATTGCTTTAATTCCATGAAGTTTATATGTCACAACTTCATAAAACAACATATCTTGTATTAACCATGTTAATATCCTAATAAGGAAAGATAATTATATATCTCAAAGTTATATATCATAATAACTTATAGGAATTAAGGCAATATAGACTTCATTGCTCAATTGTACAATCTTTTGTATTCTTTAATACAACACAACACCTCGATTTATATCTTACTATATTCCTCTACAATAAGAATCTGAAAACACAGCCACTACCAAAGCTTGATTAAAATTATGTATAGAAGTCTAAACTTCTCGAGTTTGTCATAATGACTAGTACGTACTACTCCTCAATAATGGGGAAGTAATACACTTGATTTTATCATCTAACATAGATTCATTTGGTTGCATAAGAACCACATAATACAATAAAATAATCTTCAAAAAATCGATTAAAAGAAATGGAAACAAAACTAAGTTTCATTTCCACCATTGCACCTTATAAATGGAGCAACAAAACTTAAGATACATATCCATGGTGCCAATCAATCAAGACTCCTTGGTTTTGAATAATACTTTTCAGTCTTTCTTATAAATATGATCCAAAAATTATTTTTCCAGTCATTATCCATCAAGGCCCAAGCTCCAACCAATCTTTTCTCAAGTTTATAACTGGTTATAGAAATATATAACATCTAAACTAAATAACTTCCTAAAGGAGGAAGAAATGGTTTTCCATACCCGGCATAAGATAAGTTAGGCTCAGCCCTTCAAACCTAATCCCCAAATTCATTTTTGTTCTCCAATATCAATTCAAATTGGTTTAGACAACCATTTAAGAAGATAGCAAATAATTAAATTCCTTAAAATTGGATTGAGCTAAAGGCTTGACATAATCATCATCCTTTTACAACAACTAAGGAATTTTCCATATCCTAAGAAAAGGAACATTCATGTTGAGCTTACAACCTACAAGATATTGAATGAAGACAAAATAAGATGCATCTTGTAACTCAGCTTGTTTATTATCGTCCAATTAATACGAAACCAAGAGTAATCCCAACTACAGCCCCAAAAAATTCCCTAAGAGTTACAAGGATCAACATATCAAACAAGGATAACTTGAAGTCTTATCAGTTCATAAAAATGCCATTCAAATTGAGCCATGTCAGAAAGGTTAATACCCATGTTTACTTTATGAAGAGGGGGTGGAAAATAAAATTTTCTCGCTAACCCATTAAGGTAAAAGATTACTTTGGGTAAACTAGTAATTCCTAAGCCTTGGTGGCAATCCTGTCTCACTAATACCAAATAGATGGAAAGAGAAGTCTATAAAATATCCTATGCATGAGATAGAATACCAACCGGAAATCACCACCAACCTTGCACATACCCAAAACATCTCCATTCTCTCAGCTGGTACGTACATGCACTTAACCGAAAGGAAATAGACACCAATGTTTGAAATTAGGTTTCTTACTGACTCTCATGTCAATATTTTGGTCATTCGTTAGAAAACCCAATACACCCAAAATTAATTTGCATACTCAAATAATATTCGCACAAAACCCACTACTATCCTGGTCAACCTAATTGATAAAAAGAAAACAAAAATTACAAAGTGGTTTAAAACTCTCTCTCGGAGTATCAAAAGTCAAAAATTTTAAACATGATTTGATAAGTATAGAAGATAAAGATATAAGATGCCCAAAATTACAAATCATACGTTTTGCCACCTCCTTTCACAAAAAGTAGAGTAAAAGAAAAGAAACCTCCAAATATCATGTACCCACTTTTTTCTTAACTCAAACACAATTACAAATATGTATTTACACTAATATCTAATGAAAATAAAAAGATAAAGAAGATAAGGAAAGCTTCTTGCCTAAAAATTTTATTTCAAAATCCTTTGAGATCTACCTCCAAAGAAGTGTTACAAAGAACAGAGAGTCTAAGGACTCAAAACTATCCACCTCGAACCAGCCAAACAATTCAACCCTCCTTCAAAGCCATATAATGAGGTCCCCCATCTTATAAATTTTCCCACATAAATGAGCTTCGCTTTTGAAAATAGCTCCAAGAACTCATAGCTTGATTGTCATGCATTGATACCTGAAGTGGAGCTTTTCCCCGATTTCAACAATAAAACAAAATGGAGTAGTTGCATGTGATTTGCTTCCTTAGGGAGCTTTACGGATTTCCGTAAATTTTAAATGCATAGTTAAAGGTGTTCAATGCTGGAGTACCACGCCAGTGGTCCATTCAACTACCACTACCCTCTAGCTTCTCCTCCAAAATTGGTGTGCTTACTACAGTTTAAAACCTCATTTGCCTTTTCCAAGAAATTAACCAAATATCATTCAGCTTAATTACTTTCTAAAACATAGGTTGAATAACCTTTGGAGAGAATGAATTATAATATAGTATAAGACCAACATTATAAAACATGCATGGCCTTAAAATTATTATTTAAATGCCCCATAATTCCCAAATTCCATGGGATTACAATAAAGAATTTTACTTATGTTGGCAAGTATCTTAAGGTCTATGACCTCCTTTAACTTATCAATGATCTATACATAGTGGGTTGGGTTCTACCATTTTACATTAATTTATTCGCTATTCAATAATCTTCGACACCCCAATAGGATTACATGTAAATCACTCAATCAATTTTCAATAATTCAAAGGTCCCAAAATTAACATCTCGACCAAGAATTTACAAGCCCAAGTCAACTAATCTATTAAGTGATTAATAACTAATATGGGTTAAGTGAATCTCTCCACTCGACGTTAATGTTTAAAACACATTACCCTCTAAGGTTGTCACAATGATAATCATTAACTCGCAAATATGTATATTAGTCTTAGAAATATCTAGACCATGCCTAGTGTGATATCATGGCCCAAGATTAATTTGTAGTAATGTATATCATGAAGCAGATACTTTTGGCCCTTAAGTTGTTCACAATACATCGTGAGACTTATTGACTTAGTGCTTACAAGCTTAAGCCAGTAACAATAATATTGTTCTAAGGCATTAATTATCAACAACACCCTTAGTTTAGATAATCACAAGATCAACATCAGTTCTTAATAACCATATCATTTCCTTTGTCTTGTTTTCTCAACCTTTATTGAAAAAACTTGTTTCTCTTTTGCTTGGTGTCATGATCGGTCAAAGACGACGATCTTGTTACATTATTAACTATACTAGTGGGGTATTACAAAATCTAGGTGTCCTTGTCTTTGAAACATATTTGTACGCCTCCTCTCGAGGTGTCATTTTATGTTTGCATGTGTTTTCTTCCCCGTCACATGAATGTCGCCAGTATGATCATTGAAGCAAAGGTAAACCTGCTATAGAATAATCACCTACAAAACCTGGCAAGACAAAGCATCAAACCCTAAAAAAGAAAGAAGTAAATGAAGGGGTTTGACTTTCCTCACCGGCCATAATGGTTGACTTACTAACTCGAGTGTTCTACTACATCTCACTCCAATGTAGGTCTAGGTGTGTGTGTGTGTGTGGGGGGGAATTGTGCCTCTAGGTACTATTGTGTGTGTGACACTTTGTGAGTAGTGAGAAATAACTAGATGTAGAATGTAAATAATGTGTGCATGGAATAGAATAAACTATCCTCCTATGAAGTGTGATCTAGATGAACCAGTGTTTGATCCTTGTGATGGAGCTAAATGGATGCAAGTGGAGCAATAGAAGCCTTTGATGGATGTAACCTTAGGTGGTGATACTAGTGTTTAGTGTTTAGTCCCTTATTATGGTCACATAACTTTATATTTATATGATTCCTTACTTTGAATTTTGTAATTAACCCCGAAAATAATGACTACCAAAAGATAAAATGTTCAAATAGCTAGAAAGGACCCAAAAAGATAAGAGTAAAGTGTAAAGAGGATATGGACGCCCGTAGGGGATGAAGGCACTGCGCCCGGCATCTTGGTTGGGTGCTCTAGGCTAGAAAACATAAAACACAAGTATGAAAATACATATTGGGCCAATAAATGTGCAAGACCGAAAGTAGCAATAGAAAGGAAAGAAAAGTGGCCAAAGACATGGGTTAATCAGTACTTTTCTAACATAGGAATCATATGAATAGTAGTATGCAACTAGGACTAGATAGTTACCCAAAGTGTGTGATTTTGTGTCTAAATTTGCCCCCACTTTATGATGGTGAGAAGAATTATCGTTAACATAAATTTTATAAAGGTGCATACCTAATATCCATGTAGGCCAATGTACAAAATGTGTCCAGGACTAGACAAAGCATGGAGTGACAAAAAGGTGGAGCGTGGAGACTAAAGATTCAAAAGTGTAAAAAGTGAGGAGAGTGAATATAGGGTGGAAGCATGTGTGTAGATGTCAATGTATGTGATGTACCCGCATGGTTAGCATCGTGTGTGTTATTTTGATTACTTGTTTTCCATATTAACAAACCTACAAAAGAGAAGATGATCAAGTAGTCAAATATGCATATATATGTGTAATGTGTAAAAATGTATGTATATATGTAAAAATCATGTAAATAAACTATGAAAATGAAAAAGGAACATGTGCACCTAATTTATGATGAGAAAGAGGGTGTATAAAGGATCATGTAAACATCGATGAAGTGCAATTTTTTTGGGTGATCTCACGCCATTGGCCAAAGAAGTGTAGGGAGGAAAGTCTGATTTATCCCCAAACCTGTTCTAGAGATTTGGATAGCCGAAGGAAAATACAAAGTACTAATAATCACAGTAGTTGATTAGTTTAATTCATCCTGGATTTACAAATATATAGGAATCACATATCCTATAAATAGGGAAGCCTATTAAGGCTCCTATAACCACTCAACCCCTATTTAGTTGTGATTGTTACTCACGTAACAATACACAACTCAAATCATATGAGTTGTTAAAACAACTCCAACCAATAATATATTATTGTTTATATAACAATAATATAACTAACTACTAACATTTACATTTACTGAATACACAAGTATTTACCACACAGTAAATTATGTGAACACTAACAATTATTTCCTAACACATGTAACCGCTTCACAATAGTGAAGAGATATTTGTATTGTCTAGTTTTTGGGTGATCTAATGTTGTTAATGCAAATTTGCAGCACCCCTGATTGCTTGTGATTTTGTGTACGAGGCAACTAGTGCAACTTGCATAACATGGGATTATCCTGCAGTGTGGGACCTTGCAAGTAGGATAATCCTCTAGAGAAAGCCGATTCTTCCTCTAACCTAGTGCTAACTTCTCCAAAGTGTAGAGAATGGAAAGCTAAACTAACCCTATTCTATTTTTTTCCAAGGAGATAGGGATAGAAATATGCATGAAATAAAAACTACTCTAAGTGAAGGTGATGCACCAAGAAAGGATGGGACAATCCCAGTGAGTGAAAAATAAGGAGAAACCGAGAGGGAGAGGGCTGGTAGAAATACCACAATCCAAGAAAACAATCAATTCCCTAAGTTTGTAAAGCACAACAAACTATAGACCATGCAAGGAGATAGATACATGCACAATATACTCATAAATATAATGGAAGGCAAGAGATGCAACTCATATAAGCTAGGGAAAAAATGGCCACAAAACATGAATTTTATTGCTCAGAGACATGCACAATCCATCACACCATAAGCACAAGACAAAATCCTTTACAATAAGCCCAAATTCGAGGCATTTAGCTCACAATAGCTCTGGAACAATTTTTACAGAGTTCCTTTACCTTTGGAAAAAACCCTTCAAAATGAGACAAATTTTACAATATATAGGGAAAATTGGATCAACAACTAGTTGGATGCATTAAAGAGGTATGAGAAACCATCTATTTTGGTAATTTTCCCCGCACGGTTTGTCATGGTTTCCAGTGCCTCATTATTTGTGTTGTTGGGATGTTATTCATTCACCTACCCTTACGAGGCTTGTAACTTGTCCGTTTGTGCCATCCAACCATGACTCGACTAGTGTCATACAAATATGAGGGTGCGCGAGCATCAAAAATCATTTGAATGCGTAAAAATGTGACCCGACCAACCCTGCATCTAACCCCAACCCACCAACTATGACCTCGTCCAACCTTCATGACCCATCCAACCTAGTTGTACCATCCAAACATGATGTCGTGCAAGTGTGACGGTGCGATAAGCCTCAAAACCATTCAAACACATCAAAAATGTGACCCGACCAACCCCTAGGCATCCAACCCCACCACCAACCATGACCCATCCAACTCCATGACCCGGCCCAACCTAGCCATACCATCCAATCATGATGTTGTGCAAGTGTGACGGGTGTGACGAGTGTCGAAAAACATTCGACACGCCAAAAATGTGACCCAACAAACCCTTGGGTGTCCAACCCCTAACCAACTAACCATGACCCGTCGAAACTAGCATCGCATCGGCCCAACCATGATGTCGTGCAAGTGTGAAAGGTGTGACGGGCATCAAAAACATTCAAACGTGTCAATAACCATTCGAACGCGTCCCAAATGGCATCAAACTTGGAATGCCTTCCTAGTTTTTCCTGATCTGCATCCCACTTTAGAACTAAGTCCCCTTCTTGAAAGGTCCTTGCTCTTGCTTTCTTATCAAACCATATTTTGACTAAGGCTTGATCTTTCTCCGTTGTTTAAACTACATGTTCTCTAATTTCTTCTAATTCCATCAACTCTGCATACCTGACCTCCATTGGTTTGAACTCAGACAACTCCAACTACTTTATGAGCTCCAATGTAGGTAGTTCTAATGATATAGGCAACACTGCCTCTTTCCCATAGACCAACTTGTAAGGGGAATTACATGTAGACCTCTTTGGTGTGATCCTGTCAGCCCACAAGGCTGATTTGAGCTTTGTATGCCATGTCCTTTGGTTTTCATCTAGAGTCCTCCTAATGATTCTTAGCAAATTCTTGTTTGTGGACTCTGCCTACCCATTACCCTATGGGTAATAATTTTAAGAGGTTATCAAGTAGATTCCATTCTTAACAACCCATTCTGTGATCTTGGAACCTAGGAATGCCAATGCATTATTTGATATGATAGTGGTTCGGTACTCCAAACCTAGTCACTATTCCTTCATAGAAGTCTAGTATACTAGACTCGTTTGCTTCTTTGAGTGCTACCGCCTCGATCCACTTGGTGAAATAGTCTGTTTCTGTGAGAATCCACTTGTGACCTTGGCTTGAATTTAGATTGATGACTCGATGAAGTCCAATCCCCATTGCATGAATGGTTGGTCAACTAAAATTGGGTGTAATGGAAATGTTGGTAATCTTTCTTTGCCTGTGAAAAATGCACATTTTATGCACTTCTTGATCCATGTGTAGTAGTCACCAAACACTATGGGACAATAATAACCCACCTTCATTATTTTGAGAGTTGTTACCCATGGATAAAAATGACCTTTGGTTGCTCCATTGTGAAATTCTTGTAACACCTTATCAATTTGGTTTGTTCTAATACACCTCAATAGAACACCATTGATGTCTTTCTTGAACAAGATATTATCAACAAGCACATATGGAATGGCTTGTAATCTCCTCTTTTCTTTGTTCATTTTGAGGGGCATAGGCATGTTTGTAGGAAGTGTACCATATTCTGATTCCAACAGGGAGTGGGTACATCATCATTCACTTGCCCTTGACTATCTTGTAGCACCAAAACAACATCATTTTCATCACTTGGATCAACTTGTTGACTCGAGGGTGGCTGCTCACATAATACTTTTCCATGGACCATCTTAGTGACCTTAATCTCAATGTCATATTCCATGACTCGAGTGATCCATCCTACACATTACTCATTTGCGCGCCCTTGTTCAAAAAGAAGTCCTTGACTCCTACATGGGAAACTAATAGTTGGATCTTGTTGTTTGAGACTAGATGTTTGAATTTCTTTAGACTTCGATCACTACAAGGACATGCTTTTCAATGAAGGAGTATCTCACTTCATAGTCCTCAAAACTTTGGCTGAAGAAGGCAACTAGTTGTTTAGACCCCTCTTTGTTCTACTGCACTAGGATTGCAGAAATTGTGTCCCCACCACCAAAGGCATAGAGCATGAAGTCCTTAGAGAAGTCTGGATTGACGAGAGTTAGAGCTTGGGATATAGCCTCTTTGATAGCCTCAAAACTTTCTTTTCCCTTAGTTGTCCACTTAAATTCCATGCTCTTCTTTAACATCAACATTATTGGCTTGAAAAGAGTGGAAAAGTTTGGTACAAACCTATGGATGAAATTGATCCTTCATAAGAAGCTTTGAAGGGCCTTCTTATGACTTGGCAATGACAATGCTCAAATTTATTCAACTCTTTCTGGGTCAATCATAAATCCTTCCTTTGACACAATATGGCCAAGGAGCTTACCTTCATGAGCCAAGAATATGCATTTTTTGGGATTCAATGATACCCCAAATCTCCTACACCTCTGAAACACCTGCCTCAGATGAAAGAGGTGATATGTTGCATTTCTTGAGAACACAGTGATGTCGTCAAGATAGATGAGTATAATTTTGTTTAACATCCCCTTGAATTCCATGTCCATTTCCCTTTGGAAAGTGGCTCTGGCATTAGACAATCCAAATGACATTTTCTTGTAGGCGTAGGTGCCCCACTTAGTGGTGAAAGTCATTTTGAACTAGTCATCTTCTTTTACTATTATCTAATTATACCCCAAGTAGCCATCCAGAAGAGAAAATCTTTATGATCTAGCTACCACTTGCAATATTTTCTCCATTGAAGGGAGTGGGTAGTGGTCTTTGAGAGATTCCCTATTTAGGTCTCGAAAGTCCACACACAACCTGATTTCTCTGTTCCTCTTCCTGACCGGCACCAAGTTTGTAACCCATCTTGAATGCTTGATTGGAAATATAATTCTTGCCTCTATTAACTTGTTTAGCTCCCTTTTAATAAGAGGCTCAATATTTAGGTTAATTGGTATTTACTTCTTCCTGATGGGCTTAGCATATGGATCCAGTTCTATGGTGTGTCGTGCTAACTTTGGATTGAACCCTTGTAGGTCCTCATAGCTCCAGGCAAAGACATCTAGAAACTCGTGGAAAAGTTATATGAATTCATATTTCTCCTACTCAGTAGCTATTTTGCCAATTTGGAATGTTTTTCCTTCTCTAATCGAGATTGGCTCTGAATCTTCTCCCTTGACCTATATGTTGGATTTCTCCTTATAAAATTGACCATTCGGTTGAAGATGGACTCCAATATAACCAAGCCTTTGGGATGCTTATTTTTTCATAGCTGTACTACTTGATCCTTGTACTACTACTCTAATTTTCCCGATTCCTAGCTGAGAATTCAACCTCTTCTGTAAGAAATTAACGATCCGTGTATTGTTCTCAAAAAAATTCCATCTTGTGTTATTGTGCTGGAACTTCGCCTTACAATCACATGGATATGTGGCTGCATTTTGTCTCTTTCAATGTTGTCAACCACATCAAAAGTTGCTGCAACTGCTGCAAGCCTATCTGTAACTTCATTCTTCTTCCTAGGTATGGAATCAATATTAAATGCTTCAAAATATTCAATTAGGTCCCATACCCTATTTTTTAGCTTTTGAGTAGGTCATTCTTTGTGGCATGTTGTCTTTTGACTTGGTTAACAATCAACTCACTATCCCTGAATACCTATAAGTTCTTTATGCCTCTTTTCCTGGCCCAATGAAGTCCATGAATCAAAGCCTCATATTCAGCTTGTGTTGTTTGAATAGGCAAACTGGAATCTAAAAGCTGAATAGTACTTGATGTTTTGTGGTGAAACCAACATTACACCACCCCTAACACCTTGTTTGCTTCTTGAACCATCGAAAAATAGTTTCCAAACTTCATTTTCATCCTTATTTTTGGGCTTAGTGACATTAGGAATGGGTGAATTTTCTTCATGTACACAATACACACCCAATTCATTCTTCAATTTCCCTGTATGGGTCAAATGCATGCCTTTTATTTTCCCATTCATCTAGAGTTAAATCTAGAATACCCTCGACCTTGGTACTTGTTTCCAGATCATTTGAACACTCTTCTTGATCAAAGGCTGAGCAATTTACATTGATAGGACTTGGCACATGAGGCTCAATGTGAAAGTTTGCAATTGGTTTTGATCTGATGGTCACCTTGGCTCCATACCTTGTCCTAAAATCATGTGTGACCAATCTGCAGATAGATACCCACCAATTTTTGCTGTGAAGTCCCTTGATAGACACAATGCAAAGAGTGGTGGAAGGTCAATTACAGACACATCCTGTAAGACTGTGACATTAGGACAAGCATGTAGTGTAAGACTTAAACCTTTGATGATCCCAACCATTCCCATTGTTGTTCCATCTAGTTACACCACTCCTTTCAGCATTGGTTCATACTTTAGACCCAATTGATCCGCTATTTGCTTTGGCATCACTGAGCTACTTGCCCCTGAATCAATCATGCAATTATGTACCAAGTGGTTCCCAATAATCAATGACACATAGAATGGTGGAGGTTTTAATTTTTGCTTAGTTGACCCCACCCTATTACACTGCATTAGTGAGAAATTTCTCATGTCCTTGGTTTGATCCATTCGAGACAGACCAATTGGCCATTGCAGCTTGCAACAAATCTCATTATCCTGGGATTGCCAGTGACTCCCACATGGAAATGTTCACATGTGTTTTCTTCATTTGGTCGATGATGTTGAAAGGGGATGAATTATCCTTTTGTTTCCCTTTACTTGGCATGATCTTTTCTAGAGCTTGAATAGGCACATGTGTTGTTGCAATGGGTGCCTTAGGCTGATTTTACACATTTGGTGCTGCATTTGATCTACTAACTCCTTGTTGTGTAGGAGTGGGCTGAGAAACAACTGGATTAGATGTTTTCCCTCCTCTATGTTCCTCTTCTTTGACCATGTGTTAGCAGCCACGCCTTGAAAAGGTGGTTGGTTAACTCCACAGAAGTCTTATGTTTTCTAATTAACCAACGTAGTTTCTGTTGGAGGTGCCTCTTGTTGGGTTTCTTGCTGTTGATTTCCTTCTTGGCTTGGTTCTTGAGACACACCAATGGTCTGTACCATCAAGGCTTGATTTAGTGCACCATTGAAACATGTTGATTGATTGTGAGGTAGATTGCAGGGGTAACACCATTCGTACTCATGTGCCATGTTGTTTTGTGTTAGAACCAAGGCTCTTGATGTTGAAGTTGTGTTTGGATCATATGGTCGAATGGCCATCCAAATTTGAGGTTGTCCTTGGTTTGAATTTTGATTTGCAGCCTGAGCTGGTGGTCTATTTTTTTGTATGGGGGCCTAGCTTGATATTGGGTTTGAGGTTGATACGGTCTAGAAATCTGAGCTTGTTGTCTCTTGATAGTCACTAGCTCATTTCCTAGGTTCTGTAGTTGCTTCATGACCTCCTATAACTCTTTTGAAGTGCTTGAAGAAGTAGAAGCCTCACTATTGCTTTGATTCCTAGGGGTGGAATGGGATTCAACTTTGGTGTTTGACTAGTTGTAGGAGCTCCCATGTCTAGATAGAGAGGCATTGGTGGCCTTGGTGCTATCTTACCAGCTTGAATCAAGTAGTTTTCAACTCTAATAGCAATGTTATAGGCTCCTGGCAATGTTGTTCCTCCCATTGATTGGATCATCATGGCTATATCTGAATTTATAGCCTTCAAGAAATAGAGGAATGCTCCTTCGGCAGTTGGTCTAATAATTATCGAATCCTATCCCATGTTCGTTGGAAACAGAAATTGAAATCTATCATTTTCTCATTAGGAGCCCTCTTGATTGTTGTCAATTGTTCCAATAGGGACAAATTATCTCCCTTTTCCCCAAATTGATTATGGAGGGTTGTGCACAAGATGGTCCCAATTCTAGATAGATCTTGTTGTTAGACTCTTGAACCATTGCAGGCTTTACCTTTAAAGGAGGATGCCAACAACTTAACAACAATGTCCATTTCAGTAATTTCGTGAATTGCACAAACATTTGCAATGTCTTGAATGTGGTCAATCGGAGTTGTTTGGTTCTCTCCAGTGAAATATGGAATGTTCTTCAATGCTGCAACTAGAACAAGATTTTGTGTGTTGAGAGCAAGTGGACTACTTCCTGTGAAGTTGACATAGGGATTGGGTTGCACCATCCTGATTGGTTAGAGAACTCTAGTTGATTGAATAAAAGGTCTACCAGGTGGAGGTGTTGATAAGGTTCTACTTGGTGGAGATGGAGACCTTTGAGCTCTTCTTCCCCTTCTTCCTCTTCTTGGAGATAACTACAAGTAATCAAAGATACCTTCTTCCCTTGCTCTAAACCGGGTTTACACTCTTCTCATGAACTTGATAAACTTGGGCTGCTAAAACTAGTGGATTTGAAAGATGAAGTCGTCGATGTGTTGCTACAAAGCCTCTAGAGGCGGAAATTCACCAAGACACACACCCGATCTTGATAAAGGTGAAAATATTGAATTTTTTTCCCCGTATGCCAATATTGTTGATGCAAATTTGCAACACCCTTGATTGCTTATGATTTTATGTACGAGGCAACCAGTGTAACCTGCATAACATGGGATTATCCTATAGTGTGGGACCTTGCAAGTAGGATAATCCTCTAGAGAAATTTGGCTTCTTCCTCTAACCTAGTGCCAACTTCTCCAAAGTGCAGAGAATGGCAAGCTAAACTAACCCTATTCTAATGTTTTCCAAGGAGATAGGGATAGAAATATGCATGAAATAAAAATACTCTAAGTGAAGGTGATGCACCAAGAAAGGATAGGACAATCCCAGTGAGTGAAAAATAAGGAGAAACTGAGAGGGAGAGGGCTGGTAGAAATGCCACAGTCCAAGACAACAATCAATTCCCTAAGTTCGTAAAGCACAACAAACTATAGACCCTGCAAAGAGATAGATACATGCACAATATACTCATAAATATAATGGAAGGCAAGAGATGCAACTCATACAAGCTAGGGAAAAAATGGCCACAAAACATGAATTTTATTGCTCAGAGACATGCACAATCCATCACACCATAAGCACAAGACAAAATCCTTTACAATAAGCCCAAATTCAAGGCCTTTAGCTCACAATAGCTCGGAAAAAATTTTATAGAGTTCCTTTACCTTTTGGAAAAATCCCCTTCAAAATGAGGTGAATTTTACAATATATAGGGAAAATTGGGTCACCAACCGACAGGATGCATTGAAGAGGTATGGGAAACCATCTATTTTGGTACTTTTCCTACACGGGTGGTCATGGGTGCCATGCCTCATTAATTCTAGTTGTTGGGATGTCATTCATTCACCTACCCTTGTGAGGCTTGTAACTCGTCCATCCATGTCATCCAACCATGACCCGACCAACATGTGTGTCATGTAAATATGAGGGGTGCGATGGGCATCAAAAATGTGACCCAACCAACCCTTGGGCGTCCAACCCTCAGCTGACCAACCATGACACGTCCAACCTCCATGACCCATTCAACCTGGCCATACCATCGAAACATGATGTCGTTCAAGTTTGATGGGTGTGACAGTGTCAAAAACCATTCAAACACATCAAAAATGTGACCCAACCAACCCCTAGGCATCCAACCCCCGCCGACCAACCATGACCCGTCCAACCTCCATGACCCATCCAACCTAGTCATATCGTCCAACCATGATGTCGTGCAAATGTGACGAGTGTGGTGGGAATCAAAACTATTTGAACGCCTCAAAAATGTGACCTAACCAACCCCGGGCTTCTAACCCCAACCCCGACCACCAACCATGACCCGTCCAACCATGATTTCCTATAAGTGTGAAAGTTACGACGGGCATCAAAAATTGTTTGAACACATCAAAAAATGTAACCCAACCAACCCATGGGCATCTAACCCCCAGTGTCTAACCTTGACCCGTCCAACCCCGCTTATCCAACCATGACCCGTCCAACCTTGACCCATCCAACCTCCAGCCGACCAACTTCCAAAGGTGATAACTTGAGCTCCCGGATGAGTTTTCGGGTGAAAATTTATATGATTTCACATGGAAACAACCCATTGAATCTAATGGTGGTGGTATAAAGATCTAATTTTGAATTTATCACCTCTAAAATTCTCCTTCTCTCTCGGATTGTTGGTTGTGCACCAAAAGAAATAACTGCCTTGGGAAGTGTATGATGTTTCAAGATGTCTCATATTTTCCACCATGTAGGGCATAAAAGATGAACTCCATAGGAACATTTTTGGACTTATAATTCTTGACACAACTATCAGAATCTTCCGTTGAATCTCAGGTCCTCTTTCACGTTGTAAACTCCTTAAGGCCCAAAAGCCTACTTCTGATGGATGGCCCCAAGACCTCCGAAACTTCCCTGAAACATTCGTAATGCTCCCCAAACTTGAAAACCCAACTATATCATTCTATATTGATCCATGAATCATTGTCCAGTTCTCAACCCATCCTCCCAAGTTGTCTATTTTACCAGGGGTAAAAATAGATAACAAATGCCACCGTGGCCGAAGTAGTGTAGAGAGGAAGGTCTGGTTTATCCTCTAACCTGTAATTTCTCCCCATAATGCTAAGGACAATCTTCCCTATAAAATATGATGTGTATGGAGTTCTATAGACTGGTCTGAACCCACTCACTATGTAACCCACTGTGTCATGGATGAAAACTGAAAACTAAACTGTACCAGTACTGTGTGTAAACCCAAATGATGCCCCTCCTCTTTGGGGGTGCATGCGATGTCGTAGATAGGAGAATGTGGCCCAAAAGAGGACTACCACATAACTAAAAATTTTCCCTATAGGGGAAGGGGGTGTGATTGGTAAAACCAAGGCACATGCAAACAACATGGCTAGAAATAAAGTGTTAGTATGAACAAGCATGCATGTAGAAGACAAGTGTCAGCTACGCAGACAATGTGTAAGTTAGAATGTAAGTAAACATGTAAAAAACTAATATAGACCGCAAAAAGTGGGTTACAAACATGGGACACCACTCATGGTGTCACAAAACACTTAAGTGTGTAGTGGCCGCAAACAAGCAAGCAAGTGTGTGCACAAAACAAAGTGCAAGGCCCACATACAATAGAAAATAGAGACAAGAAAGTAAAAACAAATAGATAACCATGGTGGCAAGTAGTCCTACAAAAAAATGTTTCACATGAAAAACCCGTTAGCATGTTAGAAAGAAAACCAAGATGTAAAAAGTGTGTATAAAGTGAAACAATAGCACTGGAGTAGTAGGTATTGAACCGAGCATCCATACCGCATATAATGGCCCCGTATAATCTGCGATCACAACTAGAAAACAAGTGAATGCGCATGTGTGTATGGTAAAGATAATGACATACAATAAATCTATCTAGCATGTGTAATAAGACAAACATATACAAGAAAATGTAAGAAAAATTAAATGTGACCAAGATATGCAGTATGTTGTGGATGGATGGAATGGAATGCAGTGTGAATGATAGGAGTTTCATGCCCCGGGTGAATGGAATTGTATGCGAGTGAAGTTCATTTTTTTATGCCCCCTCAGTAGTCAAGAATGAACCATAAATGAGAATGCATCATTGGGAAATGGTCAAACTATGTGTTGTGTGTAGCACGTTGTGGTGAATGTGTAGTGATAATATATGACATAGAGATGAATGTATGAAGACACGTGATGATTTAGACTAAGTGTATACCATGAAAAGATTATCAAAGGAGTGATTTAACCTAAAGTGTATATCACTAAATGATTATCAGAATAGGTGATGATGATGCTAGATTAAGTGATGATGTAGCCTACGAGTTTATCACTACAAGATGAGTAGAACGAGTGGTGACGTAGCCTAAAGCATATACCACTAAAGGATGCACGTAGAAGTGATGATGTATCCTATGGCTTATATCACTATTATAGGAATGTTATATGATGTAAAGGATTGAATGATAAATGTGTGGATGTGATGTGGTCCATTTATGATGTATACCCTTAACATTCCAATATGGACCGTGAGACTAGATTTCTCATGGGGTAGTGAGTGCAGCGTGCTATGAGTGGATATGTAGGATGTGTGGTATGTGTAGTGTGTAGTTTCTAGTGTCTACCATGCAATGTGTGTAAGGTTCATGTGTATAGGATTCCCTCAATAGTCAAGAGTGAACCCAAGCACATGAATGTTTCATCGTGAAGTGACGATGTTAATGTGTGGATGAATATGTGTATGCTAGAAGGTTGGTGTGTGATAGTGCGAGTATGATACATGCATTGATACTAAGGTGGAGGGAGGGTTGTGTGAGTGTTATTCCCCCAAGTGCAGGTGTGAGGAAAGGAAAGGATCAAGTGATGTCATCGAGAATATCGTCGAGTGTATGGATTGAAGCCATAAGGTGTTACTTTGGAAACATGATAAGATATAGTGTTGAGTTGGTCGTGCAATGAACCATTGGGCGTAAGAGATGCATGCCCATATAATATTCCTCATCGGTGAATGGAGGGAGTGGAAAACCATGTGCATACCAACGAGTGATATTTTGTATATAGACAAGACAGAACTATTACAAATGAATATATGATGAAAGGCATAGAAAATGAGATATCAATATTATTAGGATCTAATGTACCCCTATATAAGTAAGCCAAGATTTCCCTAGTGTGAGTGAAGTAGAAGGAGTGTGCGCAAGGTAGACTATGAGATGGAACACACATAGACCATAAGTGACAACAGTGATAGTGATAAATCCATAATATAGATGAGGATCATGAGTTAGAGGATAAATATCCTCAAAAGCAAAGCCGAGTCTAACTGCACCCTCATATGACCATATAGTGACATCACAACTATGATAAAATGGAATATTCTCCCAATATGAATCATTCATGAAAAGTGTGCATGTAAATGGTGGTCATATTAGTGAAGGAGATGCATGTGAAGGTGTAGAGGATAGATTGATGTCCATAGACTAGACAGGCCCCTGATAAAGAATCATATCAGTAGTAGTAGCAGGTGGAGGCATTGGAGTGGAATAAACAATATCTATCACACAAATAGCACCTTCAAGTGGTGGCGAATGAGGTGGTTCATCCATAGGTTCAAGATATCATTAGTATTATCAATACATGGAGTAGGAATAGTAGTATTAGGAACTCGATCGTAATATTGGTAAGGATCATGGTCATGAAAAATAGTATATTCAATGCCTTCATGTATGAATTTGACACAATGATGTACAAAGAGAAGCAACGGCTTGTATGGCATGGAGCCATGGTCTACCAAGAAAATAATTATAGGAGACTGGAAAGTTGATGAAAAATAACACAGTGTTAATAGTTTTTGGCCCTACAGTGATAGGTAATGTAATGTGACCAATGCATGGACAAACAACCATCATATGCACACAGTGAAAGACAATATGGATTAACATCACAAGCGAGAATGACCTAGCTTCTCAATGAATGACATGGGACATAAGTTGAGTTCAGATCCATTGTCAATTAAAGTGTGTTTGATACCCACATTGTAAATGTGAATCATGATATGCAAGGGTGGGTCATTTTCAAAAGTGTTAAGATTAGCATGAGGATTAGATTTGAATACAATGTGTAAATAAAATACATCAAAAAATGAACAATATACCGAGTCTAGATGCATATCAATAGGAATGCAAGTAGTAGCAAGAAGATGTTGGACTCTACACCTTAAATCAGGATTTGCAAGCAAGTAATCATTGATTGAAATACTCATGATGACTAGACTCTAGGATGATAAGTAAAGAATGAGGATCCTAAAAGCATGAAGATCAAGTACAGTTCACCAAAATGATTAAACTAAAATGTAATATGTTTGGCCTAATATAATGTTATATGAGTAATAAATAAATAAACAATGGAATAACCAAAATACGCCCGAGCAATCTAAGCAATAAAATGTGAAACCCTAATATGTAAACAGGGTTAAAAAGGTCATAGATAATTTTATAAATGTGGTGGGACTGTGTCGTATTGGAGATCACCTAAACAGGATGAGGAAACCATCACACAGGAGCTTGAGAAAATACATATCTGAGTTGTCCGACTTTGGTACTGGGCATCGGGAAAAGGGATTGGGGCTTGTGGGGCACCCTAGTCTATAATAAGGGTGCCCTGGTCTACAATCTAGGTGCCCTAGTATGTGAAAAATCTCTATAAAACTCCTTCGATGTGTTGTTGGATGTTTTCCTTTGTTCTCTTCATGTCGTGTGAATCTCATTATATGATCTCTCAAGCACTTTGTAAACCTACAATAGAAGAATCACCTACAAAACCCCAGATAAAGCATCAAACCCTAAAAATATATTCAAACGAAGGGGTCACATTGTCCTCAATGGCCACAATGGTGGACTTACTAATCTGATATTTCCACTACATCTTAGACCCAATGTAGTTCTAGGTGTGTGTGTGTGTGTGAAATTGTGCCCTAGGTGCTCTTGTGTGTGTCACACTTTATGAGTAGTGAGTAATAACTAGATGTAGAATGTAAATAATGTGTGCATGGAATAGAATAAACTCCCCTCCTATGAAGTGTGATGAAGATGAACCAGCAGCTTTCCCTTGTGATGGAGCTAGATGGATACAAATGGAGTAATATAATCCTTTGATGGATGTAACCTTAGGTGGTGATACTAGTTCTTAATGCTTGGTCCCTTATTATGGTCACATAACATTGTATTTATATGATTCCTTGATTCAAATTTCACAATTAACCCCAAAAAGGCTAACTACCAAAAGATAAAAATTTTAAATGGCTATAAAGGACCCAAAAATATAAGAGTAAAGTGTAAATAGGACAAGGACACCCATAGGGGACAAGGGCGCATGGCATTAGTGTCATGGTTGGGTGTTACACCAAAAAGGTAAAGTTGAAGTATGAAAAGATGATCGGGCCAATAAAGGTGCAAGACCGAAAGTAGCAATAGAAAAGAAAACAAATTGGCCAAATACATGGGTTAATCGGTAATTTTCTAACATAGCAATCATATTAATAATAGTATGTAACTAGGACTAGATAGCTACCAAAAGTGTGTGATTTTGTATCTACATTTGGATTTAGATATTAATATCTTGTCATATTTTTTTCCATACTTGTATGCCAAGACAATAATGAAGCAATCCTAAATCATTCATCTCAAAATTTTCCCTTAATATTTTCTTTGTACCATCAATTAACATGTCATGATTACTTGTAATTATTATGTCATCCACATAAAGAACCACAATTATTGTTCCAACATCACTCTTTTTAACATAAATATTGGGGTCAAAGGGACTTTTTACAAAACCTTCATGTTTGAAGTACTCATCAATCTTTGCATACCATACCCTTGGTGCTTGCTTTAAGCCATATAAATATTTATTCAACCTACAAACAAGATTCTCTTGTCCTCTTCTCACAAATCCATGTGGTTGCTCCATGTAGATATCCTCTTGTAGCTCACCATTGAGGAATGCATTCTTTACATCCATTTGATGAACCTTCCATTTAAAGTTAGTAGCCAAAGCAAGAACAAGCCTTATTGTATTCATTTTTGCAACTGGAGAAAATGTCTCACTAAAATCAACCCCTTATTTTTAGAAAATCCTTTTGCAACAAGACGTGCTTTGAATTTTTCAATGCATCCATCAAATCTAAACTTAGTCTTATAGACCCATTTAGTACCAACAATATTTTTACCTTCAGGAAGTTCTGTCAATTCCCATGTATTATTTTTCATTAAAGAGTCATACTCTTCTTGCATTGCATGTTCCCACTCTTTCTTTCCTTTTACTTCTTCATAAGATTGGGGATCATTTACTTTCTCTATTCTAGTCATTAAGGCATAGTTAACATGATGATCCTTTTCTTCAATTTGCTTACTCTTTTGATAAATTTCTTGAAGACTTTTTATTTTCATTGGGGGCTTTTCTCATTATCACTATTTTCTTCCTTTTCTACATCTTCAACTTTAGAAACTATCTCAAAAGTAGATGTAGATTCCTTATGAAGACCTTCATCAAACACAACATCCCTACTGATAATTACTTTTTGAGTTTGAGGATCATATAACATGTAGCCTTTATATTATTCACTATAACCAATGAAGATACATTTCATGATTTTCTTATCAAGTTTCTTCCTTAATTCATCGGGCACATGAGCATAGGCATTACATCCAAACACTCTAAAATACTTGACTGATGGCTTACTACCATACCATCCCCGAGGTAGGAGCATCAACTTTCCATTTGTACATAGAGATGGTATTTTGAAATTTTGGATTTCCTAGTAGGTTGATAAGTGTTAAGAATTCATTAGGGGTCATTTAAAGTGGTGTGTGTGTGTTAAGTCCTTCATAAGTTTGAATTAGGAACTTTCCCTCCTAATTGCCAATTTGAACTTTGAAGACTATTTTGGCTTCTAATTAGTGGTTTAATGAGTCCTTGGAGCATCTAAACATGAATTAGAGTGGTGGAAGTCCTATTGAGTTCAATTCTAAGTCATAATTTGAATCTAGGTTTGTATTCTTAATTTCTTAAGTCCAAGTGGGGTCATGAAGTTAATAATAAATATTAAACATGTAATGTTGAAGGCTCTAGAAGCCAAGATTTAGTTAGAGAAGCATTTTGAAAGCATATTTAACTCTCTTTGTAACTGAATGGATCCATCATTCAAATTTTCATGTAGTTCTATAAAAGGAGTACTCCAAGATTGAACAAAAAGGAAGTTGTTTGCAAACAAGACTGTGTATGAATTAAATTCTGAGTTGTGTGGATTCGTAATTGAATTGCATATGATTGATGAATTTTTTTCTTGCTAATGGTGTTATGAGTTGATGAGAATTACTCTTTTTCTATCCATGAATGATAATATTGTTTCTAATATTGGTTGTAGCATTTCCTTGAAGACTATAGCAGGGTACCTTTAAACTCAGACCCTTCAAAAATCACGTGACAGTGGTATAAGGAAGGTTGAACAAGAAAATATAAATCTTAATAAGTATTGGTAAAGTAATGAGACCTTAAAGCTACTTCAGAGATCTTTATGGTGTTGGAATAAACTATTTTATGGTTAAAAATTCATTAAAACCTTAAAAACCTGTCCCAGGAGGCATTGTAGGAAGAAGTTTGAAGATTTCCATAGGTGAAATCATTGTGAAGCTTCACCGGTAAGTTTTAAGGTTGAGGAGTGGGTGTAGGTCTTGAATCTAAGATTAAAATTTTTTCTAACAATTTGAATCTTCACGGGACACTATAGAAACCCTCTAGGGTTTAGTTAAAAATAGGTGATTTTGGAAGGGTTGAGGATTGAATCATGGTTGGGAGTCTTGTAGGAATCATCCATGTAGATGGTAGAAGTATATTTGATAAAGTTTAGATCTTGTAATGCATTGATATTCTTCCTAGTGATAACAATTCAACTCGCAATCTACGGAAGGAAGTTTGAAAGCCTATACTCTAAAGGAAATTGGTCATTTGAAGGCTTTAAAAAGTGAGTTATTGTATAAAATATTCCATAAATAAAATTTACACCATCCCTTCCCTAGATTTGGATGTTAGAGAGCATGAACGATATTTTTCTTGCTATTGTTCATGATAGTATTCATGGTAACATGTAGGGTGGTGTGTAGATAAGAGTCAAGTGAAAAGATTGATGATTGGGAGAGATTAAAATCGAATGAAACCTTAGAATTTTACACCTAAATGAATTTAAGAGAGAGATAAAATGGTTTCTAAGTGTTTGAAGGTTCAGTACACATTTAAAATCTTTACCAGCTTGTCCCTAACTCCGAAGGTCTTACATTGGAGACCTAATCAAAAAGCCGTAAATTTGAATTTGAGAAATGTTTACAAAACAAACCCTATTGAAAGATTGTACACAGGAGATAGGGAAAAAAGGGTATTCCAAAATATCCTTATACAATTAAAAGAGTCATCAAGGAGGAAATTGGAAAGGAAAAACCATCTTGGTAGACCTCTGTAAGTTCTTAAGAATCTAGAAGGGAGGTAGTAAAGGAATGAGGTCTTAAACAATGTCTTGCAACCCAAAATTTGTACACTCCACAAATGGAAAAAATGGTACTATAATCATTCGTCACCTTGTTATGAATCCCCGTGAGATGTTTCTAATCATGAAATCACCAAATGAAGTTGCTTGAGAAGGCTAAAAGGTGGTTTAGCAACTAGATAAGACTTTTTCTCGTTTGAATAAATTGAATAAATGTGAAGGTTAGAATAGCATGGAAATACATCTTGATGTAGGATATAAGTTTTGGTTAGGTACAAAAATGCTAAAAGTGAAGAAATTGTATAATTAGAGGTGATTGTGAACTTGTTAAGAAACTAGTCTTAAAGGTTTAAAAAGAAAGATTAAATTCCAGGTGATTACTTAGTTTTTGAGTTGTCTTTGATTACTAAGGCTCTACATCAGTTCCTCATGAGGTGTCATATTTCTTATAGATTTTATGGGAGATCTATTTAATATGTAGGCAGCAAAAGTAACTATTGCTTCAACCCAAAAAGAATCAAGCAAATCCTTAGTCTTGAGCATGCACCTAGCCATTTCTTCTAAGGTTCTATTTTTTCTTTCTATAACCCCATTTTGTTGAGGTGTGTATCTAATTGTTAACTACCTTTTAATACCTACATTATCACAAAAAAATTGAAACTCTTTTGTGATATACTCTCTTCCATTATTTGTTCTAAGAACTTTAATTTTTCTCCCACTCTCATTTTCCACTAGAGATTTAAATGTCTTAAACTTTTCAAACACCTCACTTTTGTTCTTGAGACAATAAATCCAATTTTTTCTTGAGAAATCATCAATTAAATTCAACACATATTTTGATCCTACAAAGGAAGGAGTAGGAAATGGACCAATAACATCACTATGCACTATCTCAAGTTTTTCTCTTGCTCTATATGCTCCATTATTCTCAAAGCTATCTCTATGTTGTTTCCCATACAAACAACCTTCACACACATTTGAATCTAAATGAATTTTTGGAAGACCATACACCATGTCCAATTTCTTCATCAAACCCAAACTTTGATAATTAAGGTGCCCAAATCTTAAATGTCATAACACACTAATATTATCATGTGATGCAACAAGAGCATGTGTACATGTACTTCCTACATCAAATTTATATATTCCCCCATCTAAAGTACTTGATGCAATCACTTTGTAACCATGTTTCATATCCTTAATCAAACAATTATCCTTATAAAATTCAACTTTGAAACCTTGCTTTGTGATTTGACTAACTGAAAGAAGATTCTTCTTTAAACCAGGTACATACATCACATTAGTAATACATTTTACTTCACCATTATTCATTTTAATAAGAACATCACCATGGCCCTCTATACTATAAGCACTATCATCACCAAGCAATATCTTTTCACTTTCACATTCTTCATCTTTTTCAATAGATTTGAAATTTTCTTTCTTAAAAGCCATATGCTTACTTGCTCCTGAATCTATATACCAAACATCATTTGAAGTATCTTGAGTAGATAAGGATGCAATGAAGAGATTACCTTCCCTTTCTACTTGATTTTTCATGTTGTTGGTTTGCTTTCTAGACCAATTGTGCATCTTTGGCTTCCTTTTTGTACATTCCCATTGAAAATGGCCCAATTTACTCAGTAATTGAAGCACTTCACCTTATGCTTTTTTGTCTCTTTTTATCTTCTCCTTGGTTCATCCTTTTCTTGGATTCTATAGCCATCTTGTCTCAACTTTGCATCTTGTTACCTTTGAATCTGCCTCTTGAAATGTAGGCTTTCTCAATAGAGTTAGTTTCATCAAACTTCCTTCTAACTCTCTATTCTTCTTGCAACAAGTAACCACTTAATTCTTCAAATGTTAGAGTATCAATCTTATCAGCAACTTCTAAGGATGTGATTAGATATTCATACATTGTGGGGAGACTATTAAGAGTTATCTCAACTAATGATTTTTCTTCAATTTTCTCTCCCATAGCCTCTAACTGATTCTTTATCTCCTTTAATTTTGTGAGATGATTTGTCACATCCTGATCATTTTTCATTCTTAAATTATGTAATTTCCTTTTTAGATGAAAAATCCTAGTCTTTGTAGGATTTTCAAATATTTCCTTAAGTGTTTTCCAAGCATCATTTGCATTATTAATATCTTGAATTTGTGGGATGATTTCATCAGCAACAAACATACCAATAATAGCTAAGGCTTCATTATTATTTCTTTTAAATTGGGCTAACTCTCTATAATCAATAGGGGCTTCTTTATTTTCTTCTACAAATCCTTTGCAAGCAATACATTTTTTATTTTTATTTCCATAAAGAGTAATTCTTCCCATCTAATTTGCAATCAGGAACTAGAATGTTTGAAGAAGCCATCACACAATAATAATTTTTCACCAAGATTCAATTTCAGATTTCATTCACCCAAAAAAAAATCAATTTAAATAAGAGAAATCCCCAAATAAAATTGTTGATGATAGTAAAAAATAACACTACATATGTGGCCCTTTTAATTCACAAAAACAATCTTACATAGCCTTCTCTGTTGTGGCAACCACATCAAACTGTGTTTTCCTTGTAGCATCCTCTTTATTTTACCAAAGGAATAATATGCTCATTCACAACTAACAACAGCTCTTTCTCTTCACTCTTATCCACTCTTGGCTTTCTTATCCCCACCCATTAACAACCAACTCTGATACCATGTCAAACATACACAAATTGATGATATATCAGACATACAAACACACAAGAAAATATGGACTAAATTGGTTGCCTAAGGCTTTCATTCATCTTGTATTTATATATTACAATGGAGGAGTAAAACACAAAAATATATTTCTAGATAGTTTGTGCATCTAAATGGTCTCTAATAAAATAGTATTTGTTGCAGGATCTCGGTCTATGGCCTTTTCTGTACAGTGCAGGACCATCAATGTTCATTGTTGTGCACATAATAAATTTATTTCAATAAGAATAGTATGTGGCAAGAAAAAGGAACCTACATATGTGAGTAAATTATTGGAATGGAAAATTATAGATGATAAGGCTAAAGCTATAATAGGGCTTGCATTATCATATTCTAAACTTCACCATGTAGATCTAGAAAAACCGTCTCAGGGAATATGGTATTTGTTGAACAAGAATTTTGGTGGTAAAGTTGTAAATGCAAAATTTTATCTAAAATTGCAACTTTTTACATTCAAACCGAATGATGGATTCAAAGATATCAAGCCATATCAATGAGTTATGATCTCTCATGAGACAATTAGGAGAAGTTGATAAAGAGGATGCAAAAGCTATTTTGTTGAATATTTTTCCTCCTAAGTACAACAATTTTGTTTTCACCCTTGGTCGATGTCTTCTCATTCACTAGATGATATGATTTCTTCCTTCTAGTGAAGAAAAAATCACCAAAGAAGATGTACAAGAAGAAACTACAATGTACTTGAAAAATAAATACAAAAATTCTCTAAAAACACAAAGGAATTAGAATGCTTCTATTGCAAGAAAAAGACATATATCTAAATATTGTAGAGTTCGAGGAAAATATCTTCTCATTGGAAAACTTAAAGTGGATGAGGCCAATATAATCACGGAATAAGAATCGAAACCGGAAAGAACCCATGAAAGAAGAATGTGGCTATACTTATGATGATTTTTGTACTAAATGTAGCCATAGGAGGTCAAAGGCAATGGATGATGGAGGTTTCCAAAGCCTCTTGCCAATCACCAACAACGGGGCCCATATGCTTTGATGGCACAATTTATTTCAATAGTTTGTGTTTCATATTTTCATTATTTTCATTTGCTCAGTAAAACTATTTTTCAAAATTTGGGAAAGATTCGTGTTTTCAGAAGACTAACTTTTGGGGAGAAGGATGAGATTATGAGTTAAATTTGGGGATGGTTATCCAGATAGTGCCAAGCTTTTAAATCTTTAAGATTCAAAATTCGGGTGCCCAAGGAGGAAGGGAAATTCCCATAGGAACCCAAGGAGGTAGGGAGTAGTCCTACATAATTCGGCTCATCACTACGCCTTCACAAGGGTAAAGAGATAACTTATGGATTTTTACAGTGGTGCTAAGCAAAGGTGCTTTTAGGAAGTGGTTTAACTTCTTCATGATTCTTCCCCATGTTTGCACTAAGGGGGGAATGTTAGGAAAACTATGTGTTAGTGCTCCACATATATTATTGGTAAATAATAATTACATGAGTAATTATTATTATGTTAATGTAAATTAGTAAATAATAATTACGTGAGTAATTATTATCATGTAATTTTGAGTTAGTAAATATTTTTATATAGTTGTTATATTAAAACAACTTATAACAAATCTAGTTGAGTGAGTAAATAGTGTGTGTGAGTTATTTGTGGGAGGAGAGATTATAATTGCCTCCTAAATTATAGGAAAATTATTTCCTATATATGTGATTTGTAATGTTGAATAATGAATGAATTTTATTATTTGTAAATTTTTAGTTTTTTCTACAAAATTTTGATTCACGCTCCACAAAAAATAAAATAGAAAGAAAAATATTGGAGAAGGAAATAAAAGGAAGTTAATTCTTACATAGATTATTATATTATAGAAAAGGATTGTGAGATAGAGGAATATTTAGAAGAAAAAATGAAGTTGGCGGGGAAGTGTGGGATAGGAAGTGGTGCTTTACTCTTCAAATGATTGAGGTTATTTGATGAGATGAACCCCTCTAGCCAAACGCCATGCCCTATATCATTTCAAAAAGTTATGGAGGTAAAACTTGAAGAGGGTCTACATAGGAGAAATGTTCAGAATAGTTATAGAAATAAAAAAGAATAGAGTATGAGAGAGGAAATAGTAAAATATTTAAGTAAGATACTAAGTTACATCAAGAGAAAATTAAAAATAGATAAAATAAATAAACAATAAAATGGTGAAAAATCAGTTACATATTGAAACAAAGAGAGAAAGAAAATGACGAGGAAATTAAAATTTACTACCGCATAATTGAATCCAGTGGGATACCCACAAGGCAAGTTATCATAATGGTAGGAAAGATAAATTTGACTTTATTTGTAAAGATATAAGGACACATTGTCAAGTAAAAATTAGGTTGTTTGAAACTTCTTGATTTTTGTCTCATTATATCAAACTCGTAATGAAATTACTTGTATAAATCTATCACCAGCAATAGAGAACATCAAAGAACATAATATTACGGATAAATGATCTCAATATGCAAGTAGAATATCTTAGCCACTTCGAGGGGGAAACCTCCAAACCATAAAATAATACTCAAACACTTAATATGATGATTAACTACTCCTCACTACCACCTATATATACCAATCCTAAGTTATGGCCAACACCGAGGCTGACCTACTAAACATAAGAAAGAAAAATTGAATAGCATTTGATAAGAAGAGAGATTATGTATGCCACATGTCGGCATTACATATCGCAATATAAGTTATAAGACTAAGGGTGTAACATGCCCTCCCCTTCAAAGAAACATTTTCCCCAATGTTGGAAAGCCTTAGATGTTGCTACACAAATTCTTCATCCTCCCATAATGCATCCTCAATATTGATATTAATATTCTTCCACTTGATCGTACTCGAATGACTCGGTCCTCAATATTTTGGTGTGTGTCTAAAGAATACCTTCAGGTTCCAATAGATAGTTCCTTCCTCATCAAGTTCAAGAAGCACTGATTTGGGTGGAAATGTGTTTCCCAATAACTTTCTTCAAGACAAGAAACATGGAAGACTAGATGTATTTTACTTCCTGGAGGGAGCTCCAACTTATATGCCACACTACCAATTTTCTCAAAACACTCGGTAAGGACCATAGTATTTAGGAGCAAGATTATTATCCTTCTTCTGTTGTTTTAATGATAATTGCTTATATGGCTGCAACTATACAAAAACAAAGTCACCCTCTTCAAAGTTTCACTCACTACGATGTTGATCAACCTATTGCTTCATGCAATTTTGTGCCCTTTCCAAATTCTCTCTAAGACTAGAGAGTACCTCATGTTGGTGTTAAATGTGATCTTTGATTTCTCTCACCTTTGGTTTGACCTTCAAGATAGAGATGAGTGATGGAGGATGGTACCTATAAAGTTCCAGAAATGGATACATTTTAGAGGAGGTATGAAATGAAGTATTGTACCACCATTCTAGCAAGTGGCAACCATTGCACCCAACATTCTTGTTTATCTAAAGTAAAACATCAAGATATCCCTCTAAACATTTATTTACCACCTCATTTTTCCCATCTAATTGAGGATGATAAGATGAACTCTAGGCCAATTGGGTACCCAAACAAGAGAACAAATTAGTCTAAAAATTTCTTGTAAATATTGGATCATGATCACTTACTATAATTTTGGGTGTGCCATGGAGCTTTTGAACTGTGTCCATAAATGAGATGGCAACTGTACTAGTTGTGAAAGGATGAGCCAAGGCAAAAAAATGAGCATACTTGGTAAGTCTATCCACCATGACCATGATGATGTTTTTCCCTTCTGATTTAGGTAATCCTGTGATGAAATCCATCGATACCTCTTCCCATCTCTCGCTAGGAATAGACAAAGGTTGGAGGAGACTTGGTGTCTTAATGGTCTTGCCCTTATTTTGTTGACACACCAAACATTCTTGCCACAAATTTTTGAACATCTCCTTTCAACCCCTCCCAAAATAAATCTTGTTTAACTCTATGATAAGTTTTCAAGAACCCAAAATGGCCACCTAGTGGAGAAGAATGGAGCTCTGAAATAACATGGTGTTTAAGTGTAGAGTTCTTACACAAATATAACCTATCTTTGTACCACAATGTATCCCCCTTCCATAAATTATTTTTATATGGTTGGATCTTCCTAGAGATTCTAAATGAGAGTATGTGTTGTTGCATATTTCTTCCATTCTTCCCTTATTTGATCTACCCAATCTACCTTTAGTATAGAGATGACACATAACAATGCTTTTGTGGACTCATCCCTCCTAGATAGAGCATCAATGACCACATTTTCCTTCCCTTTCTTATAAAAATCTCAAAGTCATACCCCAACATCTTAGTGACCCATTTTTGTTGTTCTTCTGAAGATAGTCATTGCTCCAAGAATTATTTCAAACTATCATGATCATTTTTACCTTAAAGTGTCTACCCATCAAGTATGGTCTCCATTGTTTGATTGCATGTAATATTTCCATCATTTCCTTCTCATATGTGGGCTTCAAAAATTATTTCCTTTTATTTTTCGGCTCTCAAATGCTATGGGATTTCCTTCTTGCATAAGTACTGCTCCGATCCCATTTCCTAAAGCATCGCATTTAACTATGAAGGTCTTGAGAAATCTAGAGTTGTCAATATTGGTGGTGCACATTGTCACCTTCAATTTTTCAAATTCCCTAGAAGCTTCCTCATTCCACTAAAAGGAGTCTTTCTTCAATAATTTTGTAAGTGGTGTTGTTATACTACCATATTTTTTTAAAATCTGTGATAATACCTTGTGAGACCTAAGAAACCTCGTAATTGCTTGAGGGTTCTTAGGACTTCCCATTCCACCATGGTCTGGATCTTGTGAGGGTCCACCTTAACACCTTCATGAGAGACAATATGGCCCAATTATTCCACTTCATGTACCCCAAAAGAACACTTCAAGGCTTGGCATATAGTTGATGTTTCTCTAGACTTTTAAGATTGTATTGACATGATGTAAATGTTTCTCCCATGATTTTTGTAGATGAGGATATCATCAAAAATACCAAGACAAACTTCCGTAGGAATGGTCTAAATACAAAATTCATCAAACTCTGAAATGTTGAGGGTGCATTGATAAGACCAAAAGGCATCACTAGGAATTCATAATGCCCTTGATGAGTTTTGAAGGTTTTCTTATGAATATCTTCTTTCTTTACTCTAATTTGGTGATACCTAAATAAAATCTAGTTTTGTAAAATAAATTGCACCATGCAACTCATCTAATAAATCATCAATGACATGAATAGGAAACTTATCTTTGATAGTGTACTTGTTGAGTTCTCGAGTAGTTTGGACACATGCGCCATCTTCCATCCTTGTGGTACACCATCACCACTGGAGTAGAATAAGCACTTTGACTGTGACGAATAATACCCATTTCCAACATTTCCTCCACCATCTTCTCGATCTCACTCTTTTGCACATATGGGTATCTATAAGGCCTAATGTTGGGGGGTTGGATTCCTGAAATCAAATGAATGGCATGATCATGCTCTCTTTCAGAGGTAATTCTATAGATCCTTGAAGACAAATGTATGTTGATCAATAACCTTTTGAAGATCAGGATGCACTACCATCTATTGGCAATTGAACTTCCATGGAGAATAATCATGCTACAAAACCTTCAACCCCTTTTTAAGAATCTTCGCATTTGGTGAGAACTAACCACCTAAGGAATTTTTTTCATGTAGTCCTCAAGTTCAAACTATTTACCCTCATAATGAAAGCACATGAACAATTCCTGAAATTTATCTCTATGGTGCCCAAATTTTTGAGCCACTAAACACCTAAGACAATATCATCTCCACCCATGGGAATAGAAAACATCATAGATTCCAATGTGTAGTCACCCATCATAAGTCTGATTTTATGGCATTTACTTAAACATTGGACTGTGCCACCATCTATAATCATTACTTGAAATTCAAGTGTTGGGTAGATGAAACAATTTAGTCTTGTTGTCAGCTTATGATTGATGAAATTATGTGTGCTCCCGAATCAATCAATATTGTCACCTTCTACTTCTTAAGATAACCCACAACCTAAAGGGTTTTTGGAGTACTAATACCTGATAGAGCATGGCATGAGATAGTGGGTTGGGGATCTTCAAATTCTTCCTCTAATTTTTCCACTTCCTTGCTTGATGTTTCCTCATATTCTTCCTCATCACTAGTCCCTTCAATATAGAACATTTTTTTCTCAAACATTTATGATTTGGTCCATATTTTCTATCACAATTAAAACATAACCCTTTTTCTCTTTTTCTTCAATTTGTTGAGGTGTCATCCAAACTAACCGAGGGTATGATGGAGGCAAGGTGCTACGATTGTTATATGTTAGAAAAATTTCCTTTTGTTGGAAAGAAATTTTTCCTCTTCCCTACGCATCATGATAGTAAACTTAGAAACCTTGAGTGGATTAAATATGTGCACCTCATGCTCAATGTGGTCCTTAAGACCCCCAATAAATAGTTCATTCAAGTAATCTTCTGTAATATCCTCCACACACAAGGAAAGATTTTGGAATTTATGAACATGCTCCTTAATTGAACTTGTTTGTTGTAACTTTGCTAATTGACTAAAGTAATTTTCTAAAACACTAGAAATATAGTGTAATGAAGCTCTTCAATGAAAATTGTCCATGTGACATTTAGACCATTCTTTTGTCTTTGAGCACATAACCAATGATACCAAATGAATTGGTCAGGTTCTAGATATAAGGATGCCACATTTACCTTTTTCCTGATGGGATCTAATGGAGATCAAAGAAATTCTCCATTTAGGTAATCCAATTGAGTATATCCTTTCCATCAAATTTACGCATTTCCACTTTTGGAATAATGCCTCGCCATTGGTGAGGAGATCCACCTAAATGAGTAAAGGATCCTCCTTGATTGGAGTGATTTAGACCTATGTGAGTATTTCTAGAGGAACCCATATGAATGGAATTGGGAGTTGTGTTTGAAAGAGAAAGCAACATATCCTACTTCATTGCTTGAAAATTCATCTGAAGTTCACCCCTAAGGCTACCTTTTAGATGAAGAAGCTCATTATTAAGGTCATCCTTACTCACCATATTATTTACCCTTTCCTGAAGTTGGATGACCACCTCAGATACTCCCAAACTAGAAGATTATAAATCCATATCTTCCTTATTTGGGGTCATTCCTAGAGTTTCTTGACCTTTCCCTTGGCCTCGGGTTGATCTACTAGTCATGATGTAGGGTTTGGGACTCGGGGTAGATGGAATAGGGAAAAATTTTAGGGTTTGGGGTTTCGTAAATTTACTGGCCAAATAGAGGAAATCATAAAAAATAAAACCTAGCTAATTTTTGGAAAGCTTTACAAAAATATAAGAAACTTAGAAAAATCCAAAAATTGCACCCTAGGGAGCCGAATTATGAAAAAACATAAAACCACTATAAATTTTGCAAAACAAGTCAAAAATTTTAAATTTGGAGAGGGGCTTATTTGACTTATTTCACCACACCAAAAAAAAAACAATTGCACAAAAATTCACTACCAATTTTGATATATAGCCAAACCTTCGCAATTAGGGTTTGACGCAACGTTGTCCAAGATCATGGTCTGATACCACTTGTAATAAAATTACTTGTATAAATCATATTATCACCAATAGTATAACACCAAAGAACACAATACTACGAGATAAATGATCTCAATATGCAAGTAATAATAGCTTAGCCACTTCGAGGGGTAACCTCCAAACCATACAATAAGACTCAAACTCTCAATAGATGATTAACTAATCCTCACTACCACTTATATATACCAATCATAAGCTATGGCCAACACCACGGCTGACATACTAAACATAAGAAAGCATAAATGAATAACATATGATAAGAAGAGAGATTATGTAAGGCACATGTCGGCACTACATATCCAATATAAGCTATAAGACTAAGGGTGTAACAAACTCATCTAGAAGATGAATTTTGAGTATAGGTGCACTTATCCTATTAATCTTGTTTTGAGCTCTTAAATTTCCTAAGTTTTCATCTAAGTGGTTAAAACTCTCAATTTTTCCTCCAAAACGAGAATGATCAAACTTTAGCATTTGTTCCGATTCGGCTTGAATAATGAATCTCTCAAAACTTACATTTTTTACATTACCCCAATCAGCATCACCCCATTGCAATTTATGAGGCTCACTATAACTATTCTAGTTCTTCATGGGTTCCACGATGAAGGATAGAGATTGATTGGGTATTGGCTCTATGTTGGCATGTGAGAAGTGACCAAGTCTTCTTTATATTTATTCCAACTAGCAATGTGAGGGCCGAACCAATTTTGCTTCAAGTCAATTTACTTATCCAAACCTAAAACATTTATATTTTCACCCCACCGCACTTTTGGGATCCCTTTGGAACAATTCCAAACATCATTGTGTTCCTTAATGGTGCTAAGGAAGTCACAAAGGACATACACTTGTTTGCAAATTTAGTTCCACCGTACTTGAACATCACAACTTACTCAACAAATTTAGTTCTCGAGAATCATTCTTTTGGATTTTCCACTTTAATACAAAAAGGAGAGAATGTGAAAAATTCAAAGTTGATAAAATATGAGGAATTCATTTTCCTATTAAAAATAGAGCAATATATTGAATATATTTTCTCTCAAATATTAATATTTTAAGTTAAATTTAGAGTCATCTAGTCAAGTAATACCCATGATACTATTGAAAAGTAACTCCGTAACAAAGGAAGCAGCTCAAGGAGCATGGAAATTATTCGCAAAGAATACTTATACATAGTTCTTATGTATGATATTTGTTGAGTTAAGAGTGACAATATACAAATCTTGACGTGGTTGACGTGTGTGACAAACTTTTCAAAATCTTTATATAAACAAATAACCCTTATTTTTACTAAATCAATGGAAGCCATATATGCATCAAAAGGATGTTCATGAAGTAAATGGAATATTTTCTTAGTACCGGTTTAGAATGTGAAAATAACATATAAAAGGAGAGAATGGTCATATGAATGAGGAAAGTGAGACCATAGTCAATGGTGTATTTCCTACATGAAATAACATATGAAAGGAGAGAATGGTCATATGAATGAGGAAAGTGAGAACATAGTTAAGGGTGTATTTCCTTTAATGGTGTATTTCCTTTATGAAATAACATATGAAAGGAGAGAATGGTCATATGAATGATGAAAGTGAGAACATAGTTAAGGGTGTATTTCCTTTATACTCATATTGAAAGAGTAAAGGAAGAATGAAATCACAGAGGAAAGCATATGTTGATAAATATTGATTTGGTCACTAACATGAAGTTGATCCTAACTTGGGAGCAACAATCAACCTCAATATTTTAAATCATTTTGTAAAATTCCAAAATGAATACTAATGGAGGTCACTCCTAAAATGTCGAAAAAGGAGGTAATATTAATTTTTATACAAAGTCAAGGTTTAACTTTTGGACATTGCTTGGGTTTAGGATAAACAAAACATGCCCAATGTGAATTAAAAAAATTGTCACCTCTTGTAAAATATTGTTGGTTGCATTATAATATTTCATGGAAAATTTGGAGAAGCATTTGGAATAAATTTAGAAAGTATGACAATTAGAGCAGGAAGGTTCCATAAAGCAATTCATTCATAAGTGAATTATTTCTTTTTCTAATTAATTGATATCAAAATTTAATTAATTCATTCATTTATTAAATTAATTAAATGTTGTAATAAGTAATCTAAATGATGTAAACCTCAAGTTAATTCAACTTCAAGTCGGGTCATAGGGTCATATTGAGTTGAGGGTAGTTATATAACTACTTTTAAGTTGTAATGGCTAAATAACACTTGAAATCAATTCTATAGGGGATCAACGCTTTTTCTCTTAGTCTTAGAGAGAGTTTGTTGTAACTTTTTGTACACATACTCTCTTTTATCTTTGTGAATATGATGAATACAAGCAATTCATATTATTTTCATCCTGTGATTTTAATGCCCTTTGATCAAAAAAATATTCCTTGATGTTATATGATGATTTGATGTGCAAAGTTTGTGTTGTATATCCTTGTACATAGAATTTGTATTATATACATGCAATTTGAATATCAAGTGATTTCATCTTGCATGCGCTTTTCATTCATATTCTCATTTCCTTTAGAGAAATATCTTTCACTTGACCTATTTTTTCCCAAATTATCCTAGTATTCCTCTACATTTAGTTTGTTGTGGATTTATCTCTCATATTCCCTCTCTTTCTCATTTCTCCATTTTGTTTCATTTTTTGTAATTTTAGGCTAAAAGTATTCAAAACCCCAAATAACCCATCATACAAAGGAATTCCCCTCTCAAATGTACAGAAGATCAACCTTCTAATAGGTAAGCTCTTTAATGGTGTAGCTTTTATGCCACTATCATTGGGTGAGTCATTGAAATAACCAAAGTAAGCACAACAACATAAAATTACGCCAACATGACACTCGAGCAAAATTTATTCGTATTATATTCATATTGGGGAAGCAAAAATATATTGAATGATCAAGTTAAATTATTTTATTTTGTGGAAATGTTGACAGATGATATGTTGAAATGGTATCTCAAGATCACTCCAAACCATCATAAAACTATAGGATGATGTGCAAAAGGAATTAAAAAGTGATCTTTATTACCCTTATATGCCAAATGAGAGAATAAGTAAGATAAAATATTTGGTTTAAAATGAGGGAGGGACAAGAAAGGAATTTGATCAAAGGTTTTAAAATTTAATAAAAAGATAAATGAACCACTAATATAAAAGCAAAGAATATAGTGGCTTGTATCGGGGTTGTTGTATTTTAGATCGTTAACCAGAGAAAAGAATTTAAACATTTGTACAAGTACTAGAGATGGCTTCGTGGATAGAAGTGCATCCCTACAAGAGGGGGAGAGACTCAGTTAAGTCGAATTCAAGAAATTAGAATGAGAATTGAAATAGTTGAGGCCAAGGCAATAAATTCAAATGAAGACATACATTAGAACTCATTCACTACTAGATAAAATAGGAGGAGGGGGACAGAAGATCTAGTGTACTATTTGTTATGAGGAGGGACAATAAAACAACGTGTCCATATGTAGGAGCAATAAGAGAATCAACAATAATAGTAAACTTGATTGATATGACACCCTCAACCTTGAAATTAATGTTAATTGTCGAAACACAATAACAAAATTTCATGTAAGTTACAATAAGAGAGGTGGTTTTAAGAATGACCAAGATTTTAGGGAGAATATTAGAATAACTAAGGGAATTCCAAGAATACGGAGGAGGATTCAAAGGATACAATAAAAGTGGATATCAAAAAGATGCAAATTTTTTAGAGGCTATAATAACATTAAAGGTTTTCCATTCAATAACAGAGGTAAATACTTTGCAAAGGGTATGGAGGTAATTCTAATAGAGGTGCATTGTAACACCCCATAAGTAAACACCAAAATAACATGGTTATCATAAAAATTACAGAATAATGTTTTTGAAAAGATTGATGAGGACTCATTTTATTATTTTGTTATTAAAATTTGCTTCATTGCACCACTATGACGCTTCATTTGACTTGTGTCCTTGCAAGTCGAGCATGGTTCACAATTAGGCAATGCATTTTGGTGATTGAATTAGTTTAGTCAATAACACTAATTTATAAATTGCATATAAATTACTTGAATTAGTTAAATGTTTGAGCCGTAAGGTTACAAATCATTTTCCATGTTTATTTACAATCTTACCAAAGAAGTAATAACCTCTAAGTTTAACTAATAATATTCATTATAAAATATGACCCCGTTTAATTTTAAGGTTCGTCTCCATTGGATCATTTTAAATCTGCTCTTATTAATGGGTTAAGTTAATTAAAATTTAATTAATTTATTCTAATTTCATTTCCTACTCGACATTTAGTAGTCAACATGGGTTTTAAGATACGTGGGTTTAATAACTAGCAATCGCACGTGAGGTGTGCGATGTTAACGCCGAAAGAGAGATAATGGTGAGCAGAAAAGGAAATTGAAACAGACAATAAAACACTATGTATAGATTAAAGTTGAGGACAAGTAAAGACAAACTAGGTGGATGGAACAATTAGTCGTAAACAATGTCGATGATAGAGCTAGCAAGCACCACTAAAAAGACATGTTTGAAGCCACAAATTTGCACAAAGATTGACTTTTTGGTTGACGTAGAGAAACATTTTGTGTTGCAAAAGATCCATAATCAACCTATTATGAGTCAATTTACCAAGTGATCCCAAAAATATGAGTACATTATGTAAACCATGTGTGGCAACTACCCATAAGGAGTTTATTATAAATCCATCTTCGAATTTCTTTAGGGCGAGGGTATCATGAGCATAGACATGCTAGAGGGGGAGCACGTCGTAAAGAGCATGAGCTTTGTTCTACACTCCCTCGCCTTTGCATCTTGCAGATACATTTCAATCCACTTCACCGCTCCACCTCGAACATCTTCTTCTTCTTTACTCTTTCCACAATTACATGTGCTTTGGTTTGAGGCAACTTTGGGTTTGAGGCTCAATTGGTCGGTGTATGTTTCATGGGGCTACTGCGGGTAAATATTCAAAAGAATTATGGTCCTCCATGTTTTAGAGTCCCCTATGCAAACCTTCCTGACATGAACCAACTCTACCCAGAAATATTCCTTCCTCTTCAATACCCGCAACGTGAACAGAAACATATGCGAGAGGTCCTCCGTTCTTTTCTTCAATGATATTGATATAGCTAATATCTCACATGTTGTTGGAACCACTTACACCTAAAGGGCCATGGATTGGGTGAAAATCAATTGCACTCGAGCAACGGGACCTCTGAAACATTACAGAACATCATGGTGGTTTCTCAAAAAAACAAATTGAGTGGACGAGGGTAATCATTAACCCCAATTTTTTTATCAACATCGTCGATGACACTTTGTGATTCAAGAAAATAAAAAAACTTAGTTTTTTTGTTTTGTTAGGACAGGCTTCCAGATGGAAATGTTGCGAAGTGGTTTCTTCTAAGAAACATAAAATGGAGGTTAAAATAAGAAGTTTCGGGAATCAAGATGTTGTGTTAACACCAACATAGTTGTAAATGCCATATAATTTTGTGTAGTTTTATACATTGTATGGAATTTTTGTGTCTTCTTTGCACTTGTAATTCCACTTGGGGAAAAATAGATGCGATACATGTTTTATATCTTCAACTTTGACGATGTGTAAACATTTTTTTATGAATAAATGTGTGCCACATGTACGGTGAAGGAGTGTCTGTACTTCATCGACTAACTACTCATGATAATCGATGGTCTGCCGCTTGTTAGAGGGAGGGGTGATTTCCCTAATGAAGACGCCTTTCGACGTAATTAACTAAAATCCATAATAACCTCCTCATGAAAGATGTTCTACCATTGCCCCATCACTTAAATACCCTGTCAAGATTATCTATGTTTTCTATTTGTAGTCCTTCCAAATGAAATGAAAATAATCCCCAATAATGTCTAGTAGGGTTTGGTATTCTAGTAGGGAACCAGATCGACTGGTCTCTTTACATAAAACATTACAAAGCCTTAGGATTTTATTAGGGTTTTGGAAATTTCTTCTAGGGTTTGGAACCATTTTTCTTTCTTCTCGACGAATTGAAGAAAAAATAGAATCCATCTAAGAGAGCTATGACTGGGACTAAGCAGTTAGGATGGTCGGAGGGGGAGTGAGGGGCAAGGACGATGGATCTTTATCTTTGGGCATAAACAACACTAATATCTTCATAGCACTCGACAACCACCGAAAGAAGGGCAACAAGAAGAAGGGAGACAAGTCATCGGATCAGGTCGCCACGTAATCCAAGGGCAGGGATAAGTCAGACCAGAATGACCCTGAACCTCCACAATAGTTTTGGGCTCCCGCGTATGTCATTATTAAATCTTGGGCTTATGTGGACAATGATGATGATTACTATGGCAGAGTTTTATGTGGAAATGTGTGCGACGTGTATGGTGGAGGAGTATCTGCACTTCGTCAACCAACTACTCATGATCGTCAATAGTCTGTCGCTTGTTAGAGAGAGGGGGACTTTTCCCCAATGAATACGCATTTCAACATAATTACAAAATAATGTCCTACATTATAAGTTCAATTCCCAACTTGCCTATGCCACATGGCAAGAGCCCTTTCCACATCACCCAAAAATTATGCAAGGCTCACATTGTGTTAGACTTTTGTAGCACCTATTCATTGGATAAATTTTAATTTCTGAACCTTATATAAGACCCCTCAAATTAGGGAATTAAATTTGGTGGCTGAATCTTCCCGTCACATGAAATTCCTACAATGGTACCGCAATTATCAATTCAACAAATTTTTTTTGGAAAAGAAATAACAGAATATCAAAGCTTTTGTATGATCCTCAATTTTAATGTTGGCCCAATTTAATTGTTCTAAGATCTCCCCGTATTTTTCAAGTAAATAGTTTAAATATATTCATAAGGCAGTCAAATATAATTTTCTCATACAACCGAATGTTGTGGATGTTGATCTTATCAAGTTAATGCTCTCTACATGTGTATCATCTTGCAAGCTGAAAAATATTGGAATTTTATGCCGAACAATAAAGAGGCAAAAATCCCAAGCATAAAACAAGGGAATTTTATGTTAAACACTTTTGGAACGAATCTACTATCTTTAATAAGACATGAATTTTTTTAATGAAGGAAAAAAACTAGGGACCCCACATTTGAGGATTGAATATCATCATTTTTTGAGAAAATTTATATCCATCTCCTGTAGTTTTGCTGCAATGTTTTCGTGTTTTTCATGCATAGCATGGCTTTGCATCTAACTTGCTTTGAAAAATGTGAACATCTGTCAAATCTCTACCTTGCTCCACATGCAAGACGGAAGCAAAGTATGCAAGACACCTGTCAATGACCATATCTACTATCTGTACGTAGCGATTTCTCACAGTCAAGATGGTCGATGATGTAGAGTTTTTGAACCATAAGATGTCTGTCACTTCTCAGCGGGATGGGGGATTTCCCTAGTGAATACACCTTTCGGCGTAAAAACATATGGATACAGAAGCTCATAACAGTCTGCACCTTATAAAGAGATGGTTGTGAATCATAAAAACTACTAAACCCAAAGGAAAACACCATACCTATCTAAATTTAGAACTTATTTGCATGGATATTTATCGGAATTGCGAGGAGTGACAAGTGGACTTTGCAAAGAGGATGATCCTTTTGAGCAACTCCTCTGTATTTTCTCCCACCATTTTATACACCACATGATTTTCGTCCTTCATAAATAAAAAGGTCGGCATCACCTTCACATCTAGTTTTTCTACAACACTCTGCACGACACCAACAACAACTAAAAACTTTTAAAAACACCCCCAAGACACAAACTTTTATAGATTTGGATTCGAAACAGGGCAGAAAAATTACTTTGAATTCATCCACGTCAACTAACAAAAATAGAATAGCCGGGTACTTGAGAGCCACCTCCTCAAAGTAACCTTTCACGAATTTAGAGGGCGCACATCACTCCGTAAATAAATGAATCACAATTGGGGGTGTCTGAAACCCCAACGATCCGATCGTCATTATGCCTATCGTAACTGCCGCCAAAGCCAAAGATAATCGCCACCCCACCAGCCATGGATCTTTTGTGTGTCGTAATTTATCATATTGGTGACCAATATGCCGAAAGTGATAAACAACTAGAAGCACATGTTCAATGCTCCTCTCAATTTGGGCAGCGCCACTTCTAAGAGATACATCGACAGCGACTACTAAACCACATCAGAAATTAATTAATATTTAGTGACAAAACATCCTCATCATAAACGACACAAAAAATGATGCAATCAAACTGTGGATGCGTAAGAGATGAAATTATTTCCCACCGTTTGATGGTTGATGATGCAACAATTTGGGATCAGTGGATTTTGTCGACATAGTGGTGGGTTGCCCACCTGTGTTTACGCATTCCGGCATGTAGTAACGTACTAACAATCAGACGCGAGGTGTGTAATGTTAACGCCAAACAAAAATATTGTTGAGCCGAAAAGGAAATTGAAACGGAGAACAAAGAACCATGTTTCGATTGAACTTGACAATGAGAAATATAGGCAAACCATGTGGGAAGAATGGATTGTCTTAAATAGTGTTGTCGATAGACCTAATAACATCATTTACAAAACAAGTTTGAGCCCATAAATTTATGGAAAGTATGTGTTTTTGGTTGATGTAGAGAAAAATGTAATGTTGCAATTGATCCATAATCAACCTATCATGAGTCAATATGGTTGGTTGCTCTTGAAAAGAACTCTTTGTTTAACTTGCTTAATGCGCAAGCTCTTGAGTTCGTTCTCAGAGTGCAAGCACCATGACCTGTTTAAATGAAAACACCCCCTTAGAGGTTAGTGTTTGTGGACTTCACACCACCTCTACCATAATTTTTGTTGTCACCACACTTCTCGCCACTCCATCTCGAACATCTTCTTCTTTATTTCTCTTTCCGCTTGATATGTGCATGTGCGGGTTTTAGGTGGTTATGGGATATTCAAAAATCAGACCCCTAGAGCTCGCCATTAAACAAGCATTGGATGTGACAGTGCTCAGGTAATTTTCTTTGTTTCTTGCTCTTCGATCTCTTTCCCTAAACTAATCATTGGAGTGATATAAATAAGAAAAAAAAACAAAAAATAAAGAAATTGTGTATTTTCCTAGCAAGTATGAGTACTATAGCAATTGATGATAAGATGGACAACCGCAACCTTCAATTTTTGAAAGCCCTTTACTCTCCCATTGCCAATTCCACCGGGCATACTGACTCAGGATCGGTTGATTATGGTTTGCTTGCAACACAAAGTTTTCCTCTACGTCGACTAAAAAGTCATCCTTTGTGCAAATTTGTAGGTCGGAAAATGTCTTCTAAATGTTGTTATTGCCTCTATCGTCAACAATGTTTGGGACAAATAGTTCATCCACATCGTGTGCCTGTATTTCTCATTGTTGAATCCGATCAAGACACAGTGCTTTGTTGTTTGTTATAATTTTCATTTCCACTTACCATTATTTCTCTTTTGGCGTTAACATCACTCACCTAGATTGCTAGATTTTTTTTGGAATGAGTACTCGGAAAAATCGGTTGGTTGGGTCGAAAAATGTCTTATGAATGTTGTTACTGTCTCTATCGTCAACAATGCTTAGGAAAACTTGTTTTGGACACATCATTTTCCTATATTTCTCGTCATTGAATTTGATCGGTACGCGGTGCTTTGTTGTCTATTATAATTTTTGTTTCCACTTACCATTATTTCTCTTTCGGTGTTAACATCTCACACATAGATTGCTAGTTTTTATTTGGAATGAGTACTCAGGAAAAGATCGGCTGGCAAATAACATCACATGCATTATGGGATTGTTTAATACACTCCCAAATATAGGTGGTAAAGCAGTGTGTCCTTTTCTTTGAACGCAGAAGTAGCTTCTTGCTTATCCAACCAAATCATCTTGGTCGTCACTTTGTATTTGTCGGTTTCTCCCATTGTAAACACCTTTTGGTGTAATAATGGTTGGAGATTCAGCTACTTCTTTTTTTAGCCATAACAAAAAATTATTAAATATTATTTTCTCAGCATAATATCTATTGGTGATTCCGCAACTTATTGTAAAAAAACAAACTTCCATATATGTTAACATTTTTTAATCTTCTTTTGAATATTTCTACATCACCAACCATATAATTTAATAAACGTGTTGACAAATATAAATTCTCATACAAACTTTTTACACTTTATTTTCCTCAAAAACAACCGCCATGCGCGCGAGATAAAATCATAGATGAAAACAATTTTGGTTCCCCGAAAGGTGTAGTGATTCCAGCCCGCAAACAAAATCAATTTTTGTTTCACACATGTTCCGCCCACTTAAAATTTTCTTTGTCTTCATAAAAACAAGGGCTATTCAACAAGGCCTCCCAACCTCTGGAAACCGCTCTCAGAGTGTTATGCGATTCGTATCCCACCCTCGTCAGACACTCTCTACTTATTTCATCGGGAACATTTGGAATTAAACCCATGTCAAACACTTTGAAATGAACGCGGATTGAAATCTTACCTGGCCAAAAACACAAAAAAATACAGGGATACGTACTCGGACGGTCGACGAAATTAAAACTCGATTCGGTTGAATTGTTTGTCCAACTCCACACCACAAATAATTAGACGCCCTCCTTATTTAAAACAACAAGTGACAAAGTAAAATTAAATTAAATTTATTGAAATCTTGCCCAAGTCCAACCAAAAAAAGAAAAAATTACAGGGTTTTGGTCAGGGCTGAGATTTGACGGCGGGCCCTACCCATATACGAGATTATAAGAGGATAATAAGAGTCCATTTTGTCACCATAAATGAGATTATAAGAGGATATAAGAAAATTGCCGGTATCATATAAATGACAATGCATGTAATGACTTGAATCTGAAAGACGGGCTCATTGCTATGAATTTATAAAACCAATTCGCATTATCACACCTGCTAATTACAAGCCGTCGTCTCCTGATGTTACCTCGTCTTGGGTTTATCTCAACATTACCGAGTTCAGTGCCTACCAAATCTTCGTTGCGTACAATCTGCACGTCTCTGCGTTTCCCAGAAACAGTTTTGAATGGCCACCTCTATGTTATCAATGGCAGTGATTACAATGGAACTCCTTCCAGAAGTGTGTACAGATGTGATCCTGTATCCTTCAAATGGACTGCTCTGCCTCGCTCCTTGAAACCCAGGCAAAATGTCGTTGCTGCTGCAGCGAATGGAAGGATTTATGTGTTTGGAGGGTCGCGCCATCACCCTTGTTGAACATCTACTGTGCCAGATTGGGCAGAAGTATACGAGTCACTTTCATTTCAATGGACTACAATTCAGAGTCCACCGCCAGAGTTTTCTTTCACCCATTCCAAGCACCCATTACACGCTCCTGTCCTATTCAAAGATCAAATATTCATAAGAAATGATTGCAACGAGATTGCATATAATGTGACATGTTCCACATGGGGAAGAATACCAGAGGGCATACCAGAGCTTCAGCGGTGCAATTGGAGGGAATGTTATTTGCATATCACCAAGAAGCTGGAAACGGTGCAGTGAGCCTTCGAGCGTATCATCTAGGACCAAATCTTTGGCTTCCGTTGCAAAATCTACTCCCAATTCATCATAACCCTGCAGAGATGTTCCGTTTTCTATCGGTGGACGGCAAGCTTGTGGCATATCGTGCTAAGAAGTGGTTCAATTCTTTAACATTCACTGTCATGGAGAAGCTACCCAATTCTATGATTTTATCTACAATTTTATCTCGCGTGCATGGCGTCAGGGCACAGACCTGCACGATTTCCTGTGTGACTTCGATGCATACAGTTTCAGCCACGTGTAAGGTAGATGTGGATGCGTACATCGTCGACCAAAAAATCACGCTCGCTCATGTCAATGTCCATGTCAGAGCCCCTCCACCTTTCTAACATAGAACACACCTTTCGGCGTAATGAAACTTAATTGCATATGGGAAAGATGACCTCTTCTCAAGTAAAAATAGCCCTAAATCCCTAGATGTTTGTACGGACTTGTTTAAAGATTTGGTTTGGTTTGGTTTCCTCACATTTGTTCTCATTGATTTTCCCATTTTTCCTTGTTGAACATTGGTTTGAAGAGTGGAGAAGGTCGGATGAGGAACTCTCATGGATATTATCAAGAAAAATTAATGGATATACACGTGCATATGTATAGAGTATGACAAAGATGCCCATCATACAAAATATGGATTCATGTGTGTACAAATATGTTTTATATTTATATTTGTTTTTCAAATTGTTTATATTAAACTCACAATTTCTCTTCTTAACTTTTAACATGTTGTTAACATAGTTATATAAAAATCCTTTAAATTTTGTGTGGTTTCAATTTGTAAAAATAAGTTATGTCTTATTCCACAACCGTTTTTTTTTTTATTTTTAAAAAATTGTATTTCAAAACCAGTATTAAGATCATGATTTCTTCTACTTGGAAAATTGGGTTTTATCGAAATTTCTAAATATTGTTTTTGGCAAACATATTCAAAACCCTTTAATTTATTTTAAAAGTAATCTTGTAAAACAAAATATATGACCTATTCAAAATAGTATATAAATATACCAATTTCATATTTTTTTGTATTAAAAGAACGTGTGTGGTGTGTGGGCGTGCGTGTGTGCGTGTGCGTGGCGTGTGCGTGCACATGTGCGCGCGCGCGTGAGTGCGTGTGCGCGCGTGCGCGTGTGTGCATACGCGTGTGTGCGTGCGCGTGTGCGTGTGTGCGTGTGCATGTGTGTGTGTGTGCGTGTGCGTGTGCGTGTGTGTGTGCGTGTGCGTGTGCACGTGTGTGTGCGTGTGCGTGTGCACGTGTGCGTGTGCGTGCGCGTGCGCGTGCGCGTGCGTGTGCATGTGTGTGCGTGTGTGTGTGTGTGTGCGCGCGTGTGCGTGTGCGTGCGCGTGCGCGTGTGTGTGTGTGCGTGTGTGCGCGCGTGTGTGTGTGTGTGTGCGGTGTGCGTGCGTGTGCGCGCTGCGTGTGCGCAGTGCGTGCGCGCGCGCGTGCGCGCGTGTGCGTGCGTGCGCAGGTGCGCGTGTGTGTGCGCGTGGTGTGCGTGTGTGTGTGCGCGTGCAGCGTATGCGTGCGCGAATAAGCGCTGCGCAGCGTGTGTGCGTGCGTGCATGTGTGTGTGTGTGTGTGTGTGTGTGTGTGTGTGTGTGTGTGTGTGTGTGTGTGTGTGTGTGTGTGTGTGTGTGTGTGTGTGTGTGTGTGTGTGTGTGTGTGTGTGTGTGTGTGTGTGTGTGTGTGTGTGTGTGTGTGTGTGTGTGTGTGTGTGTGTGTGTGTGTGTGTGTGTGTGGTGTGTGTGTGTGTGTGTGTGTGTGTGTGTGTGTGTGTGTGTGTGTGTGTGTGTGTGTGTGTGTGTGTGTGTGTGTGTGTGTGTGTGTGTGTGTGTGTGTGTGTGTGTGTGTGTGTGTGTGTGTGTGTGTGTGTGTGTGTGTGTGTGTGTGTGTGTGATCAAACTATATTTACATTTTATTTATGAACCCATATATCTTAAACCTAAATCTATACCTACGGTGATATATATATGCACTTAATGTATATAACACACTTGTAAAAATATAAAGGCCATCTCCATTATTTATCAAATACTTGATTTACACTATATTATAAAGATAAGTTCATTCCAAAACAACTCTTCTACCAACGATTTGTAAGGGATTTCCCAAAGAATTTTACTACTATAATGAGTCTTATTTTCAACTTTCAACAATCATACTTAACCAAGGTGAAGAGTTAAATCAAGACATAACTTACAAAACTACAATCTTATTGTTTTATCCATTTTATAACTTAACACTTAAAATATTAGGAAAACTATAGTTAGTGCTCCACATGTGTGTATTGGTAAATAATAATTATATGAGTAATTATTATTATGTAATTAGAAGTTAGTAATTTGTTATAAGTTGTTTTATATAAAACAACTATAACAAATATATTTGTTGGGTGAGTTTCAACAACTCACGTAAATAGTTTGAGGGAGTTAGAGGAGTTGTAGCTACTTCCTAAAATATAGGAAGTCCATTTCCTATATATTTGTAAGCTTCATATTATGATTAATGATTAGAGCATATTGAATATTATTCATTGTCATTTTGTTTCTTCTTTGGATCTAATCTCTCTACAAATATGTTGTATACTTTTGAGAAAACTTGAAGAAACTTATATATTTATTACACCACTCTTTTGAACACCTATCTCATATACAAGATTTCCATAAGCATGAGTTCATACACCATTTTCCAAAATCTACAACATAATATATATTTGATTAACTCTTGAAATGATATCAAAAACATATTTATCTTTTTCTTTAAAGGTAAAATTAAACATATTTTTGTATATATTTTTCCATTTGAGTAAGAAAGAAATGAATAGATAGAGATAGTTAAACATTTTTTAAAAAATTGTTTTCTAAAACACGCTCCTTTTACAACTATTACTTCCATGTGCAACATTATGCAAGCATGGCACTCGACTCTCTTCCAAATATATCCATATTTATCTTTATTTTCGTAACCATAACCATTATGCAACAAGTTATAAATATAATATTTGTTCAAAACTTATGTAAGTAGGAATGTAATTCATTTCACATGCACAAGGCTTCACAGCCATCATAAAAAAATCAACTTTTGGAGAATAAAACATAACACAACAAGGTGCATTGTCACCCGTAGACACTCAAATTTGGAAATCTATCCTTTGACATTTTTGATCTTGACATTACACATTTGCATGTACAAATGCACTCTCCTCACTCTTGTTTAGCATACCTTGGTAGATGTTCAACTACTTGTTTATCTTTGCACACATTTCTATCGTCAGTTTCTAAAGTTTAACAACATAAAACACATCTAGAAACATATATCCTCCAACCCATAAATTCAAAATATTTTCTTTCCCTTCTCGGTCAAAACCACCGGTTTCGATCAATTTGTACAATTCTACAAGTCGACCCTACTCGCATGCTTTGACCGACACCTTGTGCACTAAAACTTTCAATTCCATCATCTTCATATGGACTAATATTCCCCCTTGGTCAGCCTTTCATGACATAATAACCTTTAAAAGCATATATATAAGCAAGTAAATCATACCTCATTTGAGAACCTAACACTTTAATAACTCATGTAAAAGCAAGCACAAAAGGCACTCCAAGCTCCCTAAACTATGAAATAATTCATGCACATCCATTAGGGTAGCACCATCTATAGGTTTGAAGTCTCCTTCTAGGTCTATGAGTCTCCATCTTCTTTCTACAAGAAATAAAAGTGACCTTCCTCAAGTATTTGAGAGTGTGGCACTCAAGTTGAAGTATTGTCAAAGCATGATTGTCAAGTATGATTGCACTACAATAGATATCACATGTTAGGAGAATGACATGTGGTTTGATCCCTCTTCGGATTAGTGGTGATGTCGATGGTGCATAGGGGTGCCCACAACCCACCTAACTTTATTTTGTAGGAATTCCTCCTTACACTACAAGGGTTCTAGGGTTTGAGAAAAGTTTACAAATCCATTCAAGGTGAGTGAAGAATGACACACAGCAACAACATTCGTTTCTAGGCAGTGTGAAGTACTCAAGAAGTTACAGACCCATATTCCAAGTAGGTCCAATACCGTACATAAAGGTTGGGACTCTACAAACACTCTTGATCTAGTTGTACAATTTTGACAAGGTTCCGTTTCAGGGGCTAGTTTCAGAATTCGAAGCATTTGTAGTCTTAGATCAGCTTGTTCCCGCACTCGAGATCACTTGAAATCTTCCATATCCACATAGAATTAGCTAAGTGAAATTATCCCTTGCGTTTATTATAGTTGTTAGATCAATAGTCACCTTGAAAGCATTATTATGGTTTGTATAATTAATGTTAGAAGTTAATTAAATCAGAATATCCACTTGTTACATTATTTTATCCTTGTTATGTATATTAATTAGAAACACTCTAAAAAAATTAAAAGGAAATGAAAAATAATTAAAAAAAAAAGTGAAATCATCACCTTAAACCTTCTCAAAACTTCGCTTCTTCCTTATTCATACACTTCATCAAATCACCTTCATACCAAAAAAATTAGATTCTAGAGATAGTTACCTCTCAACCATATAATGGGGGAATTATTACCTCCCATTAACTTACAAGTTTCATAACTCACACACAGCTCAAAAGCCAAAAAACTAAGTTTTGGAATGAATATAAAAGCCACAACACACGCACACCCACACGCACACATGCATTAAAATTTCAAAACCAAAAAAACAAGTTATTAGGAAAAAGGATTATATGCCAAACACCTAAAATAAAGTAATACTCACAATTAAACCATCTATGGTTCGAAGAGAGGAAACAAATATCACTCTACCACTTATAATCTCCACTTTGTGAGAGAAAGACTAGCCCTTAGCTCCTCCACAAGAATAACATGGATTGAACTCCATATGCCTCCACAAACTCACACCCTTATATATCCTCTAAGGCTATCTACCCCTCCTCTTGATTCCTCCAAGGCCAAAGAAAACAAAGAGATAACATGTCTCTCACTTGAAGACTACTTATTCCTCTAATGATATAACACTTTTCCATATAACCACATCACAACATCCATTCAAATAAAATGCTTACTCAAGTGAGCAATCAAATCATGATGTTACAAAGATAAAATAAGGGAGAGAAGTAATATTTAACATATATAAATCAATAGGGTAAGACATACGTATTATTCATCTTGCCCTAAGGTTCCTTCCAAGCATGCACTCACAACAATACTTCCAAGTAATTCTCTTTTTTTTTCTTAAAGAACTCACTCATAAAACTCTCGAATGTTTCACAAAACCTCAAAATCCATCCCAACTCAAGAGCACAACTCACCACCATAAGCTTAATCCCCAACCAAAATGCATAACCCCAAATCTATAAAAAAGTAAACTTAAATAAGAAAACAAGGAGTGGGGGCATGCACAGGATCATTCCATGTGGCATGCCCAAATCCCTAAAGCAACATAGTCCCCAAAAAGGTAGTCAAGACCATTACATGCCAACATGGGCTCAAATCACATCCACAGAAAACCACAAAAGAGAGTTAAACAATATATAAGTTGATGGGCCAAGGAGAAATACCTGTTGTGATGGTCACTTTAAAGGTCATTACGTACTTCTTGATCCATTGTGAAATGCTAACCGTCAGATCCTTTTGGCTAGAAGTGACCACAAAAGAGAGTGGTACTGTGATAGATCCAGAATTGTGGTACTTCCTTAGTGGCAGTCAACCCACTATTTAATACAACTTAATGTAAGAAATGATGTAAATAAATGATGTCCTATTGTAGTTGATATGATTTAGGTATCTCATCCAAATACAATAAAAAATCTAATATAACAGGCTAGGTTATGATCAGATCTGGAAGTAGGGTAGGTAGTCAAGGTGTTGGAATAGGTCAAGGTCAGATTCTGGTAGCTTGGATTTCTTGGGTGTAGGTTATTAGGTTTCTGTTATTGGCAGGATTACCAAATATAGAGACCAACGTCGGTGAGGTGTGACCGATGACGGTTAAGAGGGAACCGATGACGGTTAAGGCGAGTAGATGGTAGAAATTCAATAAACTAGGTTTTGGGGTTTTGTCTGAGATTGAACAAAGATGGTAAGGGAAATAGTTAGGTCTGTGGAGGTGTTGGGAGTACTCAAGAGGTATTCAGGAATCAAGTATAGGTGATTAAATGATTATGGGTGATGGAATGGTTGGGTTCACAGGAAGGTAACAAGGGTGGGATGAAAAATGTAAATAGATATTGATAAACATAGAGATGAAGAAACTTTGTAATCTAGACAAGTATGAAATGATGCAGGTTAGAGATACACTTACTAGTGTTTAGATTTAATGGTTAGATGATGATGATGGTTGATCTATGGAATGGTGCTCGTGGCATGAAGCTTCCTGAATGCTACCATGAATGCAAATACCTTCGATCCGTCTTGGTGTTGGCTATGGTTGTCTGGATGTGTGCAAGGGCTCTAGTTCTTGCTTGTATGTAGGTCTCCTTCATTCCAAAACTCGAGAATGTGGCCAACCTCCCAAAAAGGTTACCAAAATGAATATATGGTAACCGATGATGGTTTAGGTGATCGGCGTCAGTTTAGGGTTGATCGGTGTCGGTTAAGGGTGGGAAATCCTAGGTTTACTAAAAATGACCAAATCTTGGCAATCTTTTGGGCCAACTCTGTCTATTCTCGAATCAAAACGGAATGTTACATTTTAATGAGTGGGAATGTGGTTAGAGGGAGAATAGGCATGTGATTTTAGGGTTGAACTAAGTCTTAGTTAATTAAGGTAGGTAGGGCTAAGTCTTAGTTAGTTATGGTGAGTGAATATTGAGTCCTAATGAAAAGGGAAACATGCTAAAAATAGGTTTGTGATGAGGTGTCTAGGTGAGGTGGTGGGTGAGGTGTCTAGGTGAGGTGGAAATTAGTTTTAATTAAGGTAATTAAATAATGAATATTGTGAGCATGGGTATTAATTTAATTATAAATAATTAAACTAATATTAATGTGGGGTAAAAGGGTCATGGTTAGGTGAATATGTTTAAGTTGGCTATTCAAAAGGGACCAAGGGGAGTGTGACCCAATTTTGGTGTCTACATTTTTCCCCTTTTGTTGTGTAGCTTGTATTGGTAAGTGATGCTAAAAAAATAGAAGTGATTGCCCCATGTGTGGGTGAAGGTGATCCCCTCAAACCAGGCAAATCGATGATGTGTAATATGGAATCGGTGAGTGGTTTGATAAATGTGTAGTTGGTGAAGATAGGTGGGAAAGGGTATGAGTATGATGGGAAAGGGTGATGGTCAAGTCAGGTAATAGGTAATAGGTCGGGGTCAAAATCAGGGTCATGGGTAATGGAATCAAATGCACACACACATATAGATTGCAATATAGTACTAAGTTGAAGAGCTTGCAAACTCTACATCATCCAAGGTCGATAGGTTTATCCAAACAAGGGTGAAGTGATTTAGGTATCCAAGGTATAGGATATGGTCCAAAACACAAACATAGGTCAGGTGCAGGAATGTTTAGGTATGTTCTGATACACCAAAGGTTTGGTTAGGATAAACGACATGACAATAGGCAAGGTATGGTTGGTAGGCTAAAACAACATAGGTAACAACATCACAAGGTATAGTGAGTACATAAGGTCAATGGTCACACCAAGTAGGTCAAGGTTCGGAGAAAATAGGTCATGGCATGGGTAAGGCCAAGGTATAGGTAAAATAACAAATCCTAAGATGCAACAAAGGAAATGTAGGGGTAGTTTGGCTCAGTAGGTATGGTTCAATCAATGGTGTCTGAATGATAAAGGGTGTGGGCACTAATGGTTATAGGTAAAAGGAAGCTTAGCAAGGCCAAATAGTTATAAGGGTGACCGATGCCGGTTATAGGGTGACCGACGTCGGTTGTCTAGGGCACAAATATGACCGACATCGCACATCAGTCAATTGGGTTTTTATAAAACAAAAATTCCATATTTTACTGGAATCATTGTTGTGTTGTGACTTTGGAGAAAATGATAGAGCCGTTTGAATTTTTGTACTTTTTCCAGAGAGAGAAGGATAGGGCATTGTACCTAGCTGAGGTGGAGAGTACAAGTTGGTGAGAGGAGCTAGGGAGATGGGTCCACGAGCTCGGGGGATCAATTTGATTGGTTGGATTAGAGGAGTGGATTTGGTGATTTGGGCATGGAAGAGGTAGGAGAGGGTTTGGGTGGGCCACCGGTGTAGCGGCTAGACATACCACCACGACGACGACACCCACGATGAGGTAGGATTCGATCCCGATTTGTCATTTGTTTGAAAATAGGTTGGTAAAATTGGTGTTGGGTAAAACCGTGTTGGGTGGGGGGAATAATTTTGAATTTGTGGTTAAAAATGTTGGCAATGAGGGGGGGAGGTCCTAGTAGGGTAAATAGGGGTGGGGAGGGGTTTAGGTTAGGTTTGGGTAAGGTAGGATAGGGTTCTAGGTTAGATTTGAGAATTTTGGGAGAAATAGGGGGTTTTTTTGGATTCATTCACCATGCGATAAAGACCGACGCTGGTCAAGTTGGTCATCGTCATTGGTTGGCATTGGGTCAATCATCATCATCATTTAAATGATCAGTGACCGATGATGTCATGATGGACCGATGCCATGATGGAAGTGATCAATGTCATGTCCGATTTTTGGGAAAAATAGCTCAAGAAACAAGGTAGGGTGGGAGAAAAAGAGAGGTAATTAGGTGGAAAGGTAAGTTTATTGAGAATGAGTAGGGTAATAGGCGTAAATGGTACGAGTGGGTGGGTGTAAAATGGGGTAATCTATAGTGTTGGGGTATAATAAGCAATAAGGGTTGGGAATAGGTTTTTTCAAGTAAGAGATGTGTTGGGTATGGTGAAGGTTTAACAATGGTATGATTTGTTTGGGTGCAGGCTAGGACCAGTTGCGGATGAGAGATAGAGTACCACCTCTATTACTATCGGTATATGAGGGAGTGTGATGGCAGAGGAGTGGTGGCATCATTATAGATGTCAGCCTTATTAGGGTCAGATGATATAGCACATAGTTCGGGAGTCCGAGCTTGATGGTCACACTCATCGATAGATGGGATTCAATGACCAACACATTTCATCTACCAATGGGTGAGATCACAGTCACCCTAGAGGACGTGTACAAGATCCTGCAGGTTACCGATAGTGGGGACGAAGTGTATTCTATTTCTTTAGAGGCATCAGAGGAGCTGATGTTGACGGTGTTTGGAGAGGGGATGGTAGAGATGAGGTTCCATAGCATGAGAGCCTAAGCTATGGAGAGATGTACGTGGCCCATCCTGAGGAGATGAGGCTAGTGGTCCTATTATTATGGAGGTAGTGTGTTGTTTTGCACTGCTAGATGTGGAGGGTGGGAGATTCCCACATGGGAACTAATGGGGGTTCTCCATGACATGATGGAGGATAGGACCTAGTTTTCTTGGGCACCAACATACTTGGTGCAGCTATATAGGGAGTTATGGGCCTACGGGTGGTTATGTGAGAGGTTCAACTTGTGTTGCACCTTTCTCTTACATTGTTGGGCATACGAGCACATCGTATGTGTGCATCTAGTTGGTATGCCCCAACCGGATGCATTCGAGGTGGGATTTGTTTGAGTTGGCTATAAGGTTTGGTGCCTGCCTATTTGTGTTGAGAGTGCAGGGTTGTCAGGCTACTCACGATGTGGCATATTATAGGTGGCATTGAGGGATTATCTAGTGTTGACATCATTTGGAGGTCATATGTTGGCTTCCCTTCATACAGGTAGATATGGTGGCGTGGAGAGTGATGAGTTACAACTACTCGATGTGGATATAGGGACATCGTGTCGGTGAGCACACGAGATGATACTTACCATAGATAGATAGGTCGATGACAGTTTGGGCTACCCCAAGATGTGCCACCATCATTCCCTCAGTACAGAGGGATGACGTGGAGAGGCCTATGCCTCTACCACAACTAAAAATGTACTTGACCATGGAAGGAGGAGAAGGAAGTGACCGGTGGATTGATGATGTTGGGGTTACAGATAGTATATAGCAATGGTGGGCAGTCCAACTATGAGCAACACCACCTAGGCCAGGGAAACAAACTTGGTTACCCTTATAGTTTAGAGGGACACTTTGTAGGGACAGTTTGCCACCCTACAGGCCTAGATTATAGGTTTACAGGGGTAGTTGATAGGGTCCGAGGCACATGTGGCCACATTACAGCACATGTGGTGGCTTTTACAGCCCAGATTTCCCAGGATGGCACCCACATAGGGTGGAGATGGAGATGGGGACAGTGCCACCCTACAGCACAAGTAGTAGGGTTATAGGCTAGTTGGCCACTTCACTTCATGCCCAGATTGTATCCCAGCCCTATATCCTAGGTGTGAAGTCAAGTGCACACCAATAGTGCACACGTACACAGGCTCAAGGATAGGGTCACATAGGTCCCATGGTACAAAAGCAACAAGGGATAAGGTCCCATGGTATAGGTATGGTCCAGACCGATGGCACACCATAGATAAATTACCGATGGCCAGTTTCAGGATCCTAAATGAGGCCAAGTATGTATTACTCAGATCATTTGAATCCTACATGGGATAACGTCCCTTCCTATGCAGCAGAGTACAGGGCATAAATAGGCCTCGAGTGAGAGGACCAGATCTCACACACATAGTGTAGAGAGTATGGGGGCCGGTGAGCCCAGACAGGTCGGGAGAGGCACAGCTCACGGGAGGCTAGGCTAACTCCAGCAAGTGTAGGCAGGCTAGAGTGAGGGCAAGACCCATACAAGGCGGAGAGATGATGAGGTAGGGTGCCACTAGGGTGGAGGAGGAGGAGACAGATGAGACTGATATGGACATCAGGTGGGGTGATGATTAGTCACCCTATATGTTCAGATATATAGATTTTTGTATATTTTTTATTTATACCATGGCTCATGTGAAGATAATAGTGAGGGATGTACATGAGAGTTTTGATATTTTTATTATTATACCAGCCTACGTGCCAAGATGTTGAGATTGTATATGAGAGGCATATGTATTGATTTTTCTTCTATGCACATATGTATGGACACACAGATTCTAATGATTTTTATATAGAGATGGTGATATTTATGGTATGATGTTGTAGTTATGTGTGTAATTTCTAGTGTTATTGTTTATGTGATGGAAACTAGGTGGATTAGGCATGATTGAGTCAAGGTCATAGGCATGATTGAGTGAGGTCACTTAGGCATGGTGGAGTCAGGTCAGTTTAGGCATGATGGAGTTAGGTTTTTAGGTTTAGGCATGATGAGTTAGGTCATAGGCATGGAGTAGGTTGGTTTATATGGCATGGAGTTAGTCATAGGCATGGCATGATGGCAGTCATAGGCATGGAGTCAGTTATTAGGCATGGTTGGAGTTAGTCAGTTTAGGCATGGTGGAGTTAGGCATGGTTTAGGTCATGGTTTTAGTCATGGTTTATGGTTTTGATTTAAGTTCCAAGTTGTTGGTAACATGGAAGACAAATGATGATGTTCATGCATGTTATGGTTTAAATTTCCAAATATTTGCTATGGTGGAAATATAAAAATGATAAATGAATGATTTGATGAAGTGGTAAAAATGTTTGTTAATTGGTGCTTGTTTGGTTTAATTTCCAATTGTTGATATAAAATGGAAACTAACTAAGGTAGAATGTGAATAGGAAAGTGAAGGGGAAATTGGTTAGGGTAAAGAGTGGTCGAGCTAACCTCCAAGGGCCCCATGCCCTAGAGTGTTGCCTACATAGCCCCGAGAAAAGGGCCTCAAGTGCGATGTAGTTCTCCCATAAGCTAGGGAAGAATGTGATGAGGTAGAGGAATGGGTTGGTAGGTTTTAGGTATGATTGAGTGTAGGTCATAGGTTGAGTCTTAGGTGATAGGCATGGTTGAGTCTTAGGTGATAGGCATGGTTGAGTCATTTAAATGTAGGTGTCGATGGTCTTGGTCCTATATAGGATAATCAATAAGTAATGAGGAAGGTGAATGGTAAGAGGTGGTAAAAGAGCCGCTTAATTGATAAGAACCCTAATGAGTCTACCATACCCAAGATGGGCTTATGAACGTAAGACCCTAAAGGTGTTGCATAATGGACTATTCTAAGGGTGAAGAAAGTCACATGATCACAAAATGTCATAGTTGTGGCAAGTCCCTTGAGCAAAGAGAAAAATTAGGGTGAAAAGGCAATGAGGTGAAAATAGGTGGTTTAGCGTAACTTAGTGTACGACAACATGTTTACCTAGCAAAGAAACCCATGATCAAAAATAGGCAAGTCCATGACAAAAAAATTTATCATTTTCTTCATTTTTTTTTTTTGATAGACTGATCAATGCGGGAAGTCTATATGGGATGAGTATATTATCTCCTTGAGGTCTTCGTGAAGTTGATCAATGTGGGAAGCTTCTAAATATTTTATTGTATTTTTGCAATGACTTTATATAGTTGTCCTTCAAGGGAGCAATCTATTTATAGCAGTGAGATAGAGAGAGATGTCCCTTTTGAGGGAGTCATCTTTTTGCTGAAGTTTGACTCAAGGAGTTGAATCCCATTTTATTTTTGGACGTTTAAGTCATGGACAAGACTATAGAGGAAGATTAGGTTCTTGTTTAGAAGACAAAACCATAACACACAAAGGTTAACTATGAAAGAGGTGGTTTCAAGTGATGAATGACCATGGGATTCCATCTTTAAAAGATGAAAAGTATCCATGAGAATCATGCCATGAGTAGAGCCTTGGTACTCATATTGAAGATAAGGCTAAAGGTGATGGGTAATCACATGATTCTTGTTTAGTCATTGATCCTCAAAATGGGTAATATGGAAGGTGAACAATGCTCAAGGGATGAGCATCAATAGAAAAAAGTGTGATATAGGACTTGATTTCAACAATAAAATGGTCTAAGATGTAAGGCATTAAGGGGCTCAGTTTGGGTTTACCTTCGAGTGAAGACAAATGATAAGCACCTGATCCATATGCATGAGTAATGATATAGGGTCCAAGCCAATTAGAGAAAATTTTCCCCATTTACTTTTCTTCTTCTTTGGTTACATGTTGATTTTCCTTCAGATGAGGTCACTGGCCTAAAAGGTTCATTCATGGACACATTTTTCATAGGCATGCTTGATACATTTTTGGTAGATTTGGAGATGGTCAAGAGCATTGAGATGACGTTCATCTAACAACTCAAGTTGTGCTAAATGGTCCTAGCGAAAGTCATCATCATTGAGCATGTCTTGTAGTGAGATGCGAGAGAGATGGAATCTAGACTTCGAGAGGCAAGACAACCTCGGTACCGTAGACTAGAGAAAAAGGTGTGGCAACAATCAAAGTGAATACTAGTGCGATAAGCCCACAAGGCGAAAGGAATGTGCGTATGCCAATCCTTCCTAGTATCATCAACTACTTTCATAAGAATTTTGTTCAAGGTTTTATTGGTTGATTCTGCTTGGCCATTGGTTTGTGGGTAATAAGGTGATGAGAAACTGAGTTGATGCCAAAAGTGTCACAAAGTTTTTGTAGGGTTTTGTTTTTTAATTTTTTTTCCATTATCAGTGATGAGGCGGTGAGGAACACCAAAGTGAAAAATGATGTGATGGTTGATGAATTCACATATTTTCTCAGCTTTTTGTAGAAATGAGGGGAATGGATTCTACCCATTTAGTGTAATATTTAGTAGTGGTTATAATCCATTGATGGCATTGTGAAGAATGGGGATTGATCTCTCCGACAAGATCCAAGCCCCATTGAGAGAAAGGCCAAAGGTCTCATGCACCTGTAAGGCATGACTAGGTGTGTGATGAAGATTAGCATGTTGTTGGCATTTCACACAACATTTGACATAGTCACAATAGTCATGGTTTAGGGTTGGCCAATAATATCCAAGGTGAAGAATGTGTTTAGTGACAACTAAACCACTAAAGTGACCTCCACAAATTCCATCATGAACTTCCTTGATGGTGTAGGGAATTTTAGAACTTGTAAGGCATCGTAAGAGAATACCGTCAAAGCCACTTTATAAAGGAGACCACCCATGATGACATAGTGAGAGACACTTTTAAGAAAGGCACATTTGTCCATTACGAGTGAGATCAGAGGTAGAATGGAAAGGGAAAGATAGTCTATAAACTACTTATACCAAAGGTCACGTGGGTCAGGTGCAATGGTTCTGAATGGAGTGGACCTCATGAGGTAAATAAGAGGGTGATTGTAACCTTTGTATTGTGACAAAGATTTTAGAGTTGGAAGGAAAAGTGGGTATCTAAGAAGCCAAGGAAGGCCATGGTATCCACAAATTTATTGGTAGAACGGGGGTGGTTTGAAGTTCATAATGGTCAAAGGTAGTCAAAAGTATGTCTACATGATGTTTATACTTTTGAAGTATTTCATTACGACACTAGTATATACCATTGACTTGGTTTACAACCAGTTGAGAATCACCAAAGATATTGATTGACTTAACATCTAAGGCATAAGCATCCTGAGACCCAATATGAGTGCTTCATATTCGTGATATTGTTTGTACAATCAAAATCCAGTTTGAAAGATAAAGGCATGGGTTCACCACCAAGAGGAATGAGGATAACACCAACACCACCCCACGCTACATTTGGAACCATCAAAGAAGAGGGTCATTTGGTAAGTGGTATCGTCCAAGGAGAGGGTAGCAATGGATTCATTCTAGGAAAATCAAAGTTAGAGGGTTGATTTCTGAAAGAGGTGCATCTGCTAGTTGGTCAATGATGGTTTGGCCTTTGATATACTTTTGATGGATGAATTCGAGGTCAAGGTCGAGCAAGAAGCATGAGCCAACGTGCAACACACTGATGTTGGTAGGGTTTGGCATACATGTAATGTAAGGGGTCAATATTGGTGACGAAAAGGTTTTGTGGTTGAGTAGGTAATGACAAAGTTTGGTGGCGACAAAAAACTAAGGCTAAGTAGAGTTTTTTAGCATGGGTGTATCTAGTTTCATAGTCTAAAAGGGTATGGATTATGTAATAAACCACTTTCTCTCTATGTTTCTCGTCATCGTGAGTGAGTGAGCATGACACCTAAGGAATGGTCAGTGGTGGAAATGTATAGGTAAAAGGGTTGGTCATCCTTAGGAGGAATGAGCACTGTGGTTAAGAAGGTATTTTTTTAAGGCATCAAAGGATTTATGGCATTCATCATCCCATTTGAATGAGACGTCCTTTTTGAGGAGATGATGAAATGGTTGACATGGTCGAAAAGTTATGAGATAAAATGATGAATAGATTACAACTTACCTTGCAAGCTTCAAGTTGACAGAGATTAGTAGGTGGAGGCATTTCAAGAATAGCCTTCACTTTAGCAGATCAACTTCTATGCCATGCAAAGAAATGATGAAACCAAGGAGTTTTCCTAAAGTACCACAAAGACACACTTCTTAGGTTAAGGTGAACACAATACTTGATGAGGTGGTCAAAGATGACCTTAAGGATTATCAGGTGTTCGGCCCGATGTTTGATTTGGAAAGAAGGTCATCTACATAATCTTCCAATATGTGATGCATGATGTCATGGAAGATATAAGTCATGGCTCGCTGATATGTAGCACCAACATTTTTAAGGCCAAAAGGCATGACTCGATAGCAAAAGGTCCCCAAGGAGTGATGAAGGTAGTTTTGTGTTGATCTTCTGGAGTGAGTAGTATTTGATTATAACCTCGAGAAACCATCCATGAGTGATAACATCTCATGGCCGGTGATGAGATCAACTAGTTGGTCAATACCTGTAGAGGAAAATCATCTTTGGGGCAAGCTAGGTTGAGGTCATGGAAATCATGTAAATGTGGAGTCCCCCTATTACTTTTGTGACAGAACGATGTTAGAAATCCATTGGGGATAGTCAATGGGTAGGATGAAGGAAATTAAGAGAGAAGGCGTTGAAAGTTCTTTGACTGACAAAAGAGCAATGCGAGGATGCATTTTCCGTAGCTTTTGTTTTATGGGTTTGGCATCAAAAATGGTTACGATATTGTGGACCATGATGTTTGGGTCAATACTAGGCATATCGGCATAGGACCAAGAAAAAGTGTTGCTATGGTCCCAGAGGAAAGAGGTAAAAGCTTCTTGTTCAAAGAACATCTAAAGATTGGCCTATCTTTAGAATGTGTGGGTCATCCTAAGTATTAATGTTGATTTTGATAGTCGATTCATTCAACATGGTTTGCATCTCAGAGGGTAACGACCGGTGAATATAAGAATCTTCCGCACCCAAGGATAGGTGAGGATAGACTCATCATCCTGACATTAAATGACATTAATAGAAGGTGTATCATCATCGATCATGTCAGGATACAGAAAGGAAGAGAAGAAGGAACCTCGCCATTATGTTGATAGGTTAGAGGTCCCAGGGAAATTGTGTTTATGAAAAAAAAGTTAGGAGGAATAGATTCGGATCTATGGACTCCATGGGTGAAGATGGTGACATTGGTGAATGGGGTGGAGAAGGTTTGTCTTCCTCAATGAGGTCGACACGGGCCTTCTTGGAAGGTGATGCGGAAAAATCCAATGCCACTATGATCATTGTGTTTACGGGTGGTACATGAAATGATAGTATGGCGGCCTTGTTCATAAAAAACTCAAATCCAAAGCCTTTCCATGCACATGGTGAAGGAAAGTGTGGGCAAAGTGGTGGTTAGTAAGGGATTGGAGGTCAGATGAAAATGGTCATGTTTGGGATGGAGGTTCGGGTGAATAAGTGGCAGTATCAAGTCCCCCATACGTTAGATTAGTGCGAAGGTGGGGAGGACCATAAGGAAAACCTCACCTACGCGGTAGTCATAACTAGGGTGTTGGCGCACAGTTCCATACTCTTGTGGAGTGAGGAATGTGTTGATATTGTATAGGCAGTACTCCCCAAAGTGAGGCATTGAAAAACACCTTCTAAGGGATCAATAGTCAATATGTGGGTGGTGGGGATAGATGAATCACTAGATGATTGGGTAGGAGGGGTAGCGGTTGGTTGGGAAGTAGAGGGCTCAATATAGAGGTCGAGGCGAAATAAAGTAGGAATAAAGAGTTAGATGTGGGAGAGGTGGCAGCAACATTGGTGGATGGGATCATGGGTGAAGGAGAAGTGGGGGTAGTGGCAAATGCCTTGATATAAGTACATCATTGGGTCGGTATAACATGTTACAAGTTTTGAATGGTGATGGGTCGGTGGGGATGGTATAGTTATGTCCTTCATGTTCAAATTTTACACAAGTGGTGTAAAGTTGAAGGGACACAACCCATAACATGAATCCAAGGTCTTTCCGAGCAATAGGTTATATTGAACTCCCCTCTAAGACATAGAATAGTTCCGGATAAAGTGTGAGGGCCTACGCAAACATGAAGGATAATGGTGCCAAGGGTGGAGGTAATGGCATCATTGAAGGAGCGCAACATAACGGGGTTATTATGCATACAATTAGAAGGGATACATTTGATTGTATGTGTGGGAGGAGATGATGTTAATGCTAGCACCACCATCGATCATGATGCGTCATTGTATGCATATGTTATCGATATAGATGAAAATGAATAGGGCGGGATCAAGGTCATCTGACTGGAGAGGTACAATCTCCTCATCAGAGAAGCTTGAGGGCGGAAACTTGAGGAGTGGGCATGGGGGTAGAAGAAGGAGATGATTTGGTTAGCGAGGCCACATGGTGAGGGGTAATAATGGAGGCCACTAGTGTGGGGTCATTGGGTAAAACTTCAATGGATTGTAAAACCTCAATAAGGGCTTGTCTGTGGATTCAAAAGTTTGATGAGATCATACAAAGACATCTTTAGAGGAGACTAATGTAATTGTTTTATCATTGCGTGATGGGTGACCCCATCAGAGATAGGGTATGTAGGTCCGTGGATGGTGATTTTGGGTGTGGGTGCAGATGGTATATTGGGCACATGGGTTGGTTGATGGGCTAGTTGCTTTTTCTTTCCTTTGTCTTTCTAAGCGCGGGTGAAACAATGTGAACCATGTTAATCTGAGGGGAGGTGGATGAAGAGATGTGTCATGAAAGGTATAATGGCATGAGGGAAAAAATCCTAGTGGTGGATAAGATCCTTGTGAAATGAGTAGGGCACACTGACATTTGGGTGGTGATTTGGCCAACTCTCTAATACAAACCATGTTGATCTCAAATTTTGGAGGTGGGAAAAATGGTTGTGGGGGTGGAGATATTGATCGTTGAATGGGTAAAGGATGATGATGTGTGGTGATAGGTGAAGGTGGAACATGGTCCTCATCAAGAAGGTCATCATCATCAAAATTTTTTTCAGAGGACAAAGTTGAGAAGAACGGTCTTTAGAGCCTTACAATTTTCTACATCATGTCCTACACATGATGATAGGCACAAATCTTGGTTTCATCAAACCCTTTTGGTTTGGGTTTGAGAGGATCATAAGGTCAAGTGGCGGTAATGTGATGATAGAAGTCTCTAAGAGATTGGTTAAAATGTTGGCATAGGACCCCGCTAATGGATCACAATGGGAAGTGAGTGTGGGTTTGGGTAGAGGTGTGGATGATCATGAGGGAAGAGGCTTTATAGGAGGGGAATGGGTTGGTCTACTGGTTTGATAAGTGGTATGGTCTTATGTTTTGTTGGCATCTACTTGGGTAAAGGTGGGGTAGAAGAGCTAGCGATGGAAGGTTTTGTTGGTTTGACTACCTTATTGGAGGGTAGTGGATTCTTATCTTTGGGTTGCACCTTCTTGGGTAAAGGTGACACGGAGTATGAGATGCAGAAGGGAAAGAAGATGGTGGAAGAGGATGGGTTACCCATGGGGGAAACCAAGTTGCAATGGAAGTGGTTGTAGAGGTTGGGTAGATGGCATGGGTTGAAGTCATATAGGCAAGGTTGGGGTTATAATAACTGGTGGAGGTATAGGTGGTAAAAGTGCATGGGTGAGGGTGAGGGTGTTTGGTTTTGGGTGAATGAGGTGTAACGAAGGCTCATGATGATGTAGTAGTAGGTTGTTTAGCTTTTGACTGGCCTTGGGTAGGAGACTGTTTGATCAGGGTAGATGGATGGGGCCCTAGGATGAAAAAGGGGGAAGGTGACAAAGGTGTGGTAGGTGAGACCGGTGTATGTGCCTAGAAGGTTGGGTTTTCTTTTTAGGCAAAGGGATAATGTTTGTGTGGGTTTGAGATGATGCTTCTAAGTCCAATTTGATAAGTGGGTGAGTAAGGCTTGATGTCGGCATGACACCCAAGGTAGTGATGGGTCTAGATACAGATGAAGACATAGGTGTGGGTAGGCTTTTAGGTTTTGAAATGGTTTTGGTCATGGGTAAAGGTTTGGATGTAGGTAGAGATGATGAAGAAGAATTTGTTTTCAATGGGCATGGTCAATGTTGATTTGGTTGCTTGAAAATACCTTTGGGTAGATTGTGGAAGTATCTTCAGCAACATTTGCATTTGATTGAAAAGGGGAGCCGAAGACGTCCCTAGAGCATGGAATTATCAACGTAATCCAAGTGATCAGGCCAGCCGTGAAAATGGGATTGTTGAAGAAGAAGATGGAGTTGGTTTGGTGGTAATCCCTGTAAAATATGTTTGTGAGATAGGGAATTGGATAGCCTCGATTTTGTAGGTAAAAGATCGAGATCATGTCAATGGGGTTCTAGGATGTTGAGGGAGAACTACCCCAACAGTAGTGGTATGTCTGACGAGTCTCCCATGGGTAGGAGAGATAATAGGTGGGGTGATGTAGACTTCTCCCTTAGTGGAGGAGAAGGTGATGATGATTCTCCTATGGATGGGAGAATTAAAAGTGTTGATTGTTCGGTAGGTTGTGAGGTAGATGGTGAAATGGCATCGGTAGAAAGTGTGGGTTCCTCCATGAGAGAGGGGGGATGAAGGGGACTCCTCTATGGGTGAAGGAGTAGAAGGGGTATGCTCCTCTATGGGTAGAGGGGCTCATGCCAAAATTTCCTCAATAGATGAAATAGGTGGGATTTGAGGAATGACGGTTGGTACGATATCAAAACCACGCATGGACTTCACGGACATTGTTATCATTGGATGAAGGTTCACTATTTTGATTAGATAATGTTTATGATTAGGGAATGAATTTTTAAAGATGTGCAAATTTTGATTTGTTGGCGCATTTGGGTTGTCCATGACAAGGTCTCCATTATCTATCATCTCTTGGACAATGTTCTTAAAAGTTATGCAGTTACCATCACTATGGCCTTTAACATGATGGTAATTATAGTAGTCATGTTCTTTATACCATGCAGGCATAGGATGGGCAGGATCAAAACTTGTATGAGGTTTTATGGGAGGAAGTGTAATGGCTCTAGCTTTAAGAAGATTTTCCAAGACTGAAGAATAGGGCTCTCCAATCAAGTGTACTTCCACTGCTCCCACCAGAGCTGAAAGGCCTTGGACAGGGGAAAGATTGGAAGAAGGTTGGGCTTGATTAGAAGGATGAGATGGTCCTGCCTTGAGGACTACCACATTGGCAGATCCTTTGGGATTTGAATAGTTACTTTGGGGTTTTAAAGATGAAGAAGATTCATTTGATTTGAACGGGGCATTCTTGTTTCGTAATTGGATTTTCTTTTCTTCAATGGCGTGAATTTCTAGCTTTCATGCCATGGTGAACTGCTTCATCAAAGGTTTGGAAGGTTTGGACTTGCAGAGTTGGTGAGATGTGTCTGCACAAAGCTCTAGTGAACAACTCAATAAGTTCAATCTGAGGTAGCTAGAACGTTAATTGGTTGATAAGACTCCGCCATCAGGTAACAAAATCTACGATAGATTCGTCTTCATACTATTGTGTCAAATATAGATCGGTCATGGTGACCTTTCTTAACTAACATTGATTGAAAAAGTGGTCTAAGAATTCTGGGCTACTTGATTAAAGGAATAAATGGAATGTCTAGGTAGTCCACTATACCAATCCAATGCTGGTCCTGTCAAGGACATTAGGGAAAGGTTTGTAGAGAAAAGCATCATCATGGGCGATTAGGTAGCACCCATGTTTGAATGACCATGCAAGTGTTGTTGCGGGTCTTCTTTATTATTGAAGCAATTGAATTTAGGAATTTCCCAATGCACAGGGTAGGGATGAATGGGAATATATGGATGGATAGGCTCATTACATATTTCATCATAAGTTAAAGAATTACGAGAGCTAAAAACAAATGCTTCTAAGGTCTGCATCTTTTCCATCATCATCTTAATGAGGTCGTTGGTAGGTTGTGATGAATGGGTGCCCCCGCAAAAAAAAAGGGGGTTGATGTTGAATGTATGAGGTGGGTGGTATGCTAGTGTATGGTGGTGCTAAGTATGAGAATTACATGGAGGAATAGATGTAGGTGGCACATAGCCAAAATAAGTGATAGATGAGGTCAGGGGTTGTTGGTAGTATGTGTAAGTGGGTGGGGTAGTCGTAATAACTCTAGTGGTGATTGGGGGTAAGGACTATGGGATAGAAAGGACGAGGTTTTGGAAAGGGGTGTAAGTTTCCACACCGGAGGTGGTTGCGATGCAATAGGTATATGTGAGGTAGCAGGTGTAGATGGGGCTATACTTAAAGTGGTTGGAGGGACAATTGACATCATGGGTGCGATAGATGATGTAGATGTTGTAGTTATAATGGATGTGGGATCTAGCTGAGACACCACAGGTGGTAAAGTGGATGATGGTAGTGCCGAGATGGTGCTAGCTGACGCAGAGGTGGGGGCGAGAGTAGGAGGGATAGATATGGGCATGTCATATATTAACTATCCTAAGGAGTCTCGGGTGGATGAGTGGGTGAGATGGTATATTGTAGGGCAATGAGATTTCTGATCAAGGAGTCTTGTGAACTCCTCGTCATTGGTAGTGATGGGGATAAGTTGAGTCGGATCCATAGGTGACAGGATGGATGGCGGTGATGGACTAGGTGGGAGTGGTGACATGGCTAGCGTGAAATACAAGGGCATTAGTTTGACTATGAGTCAACACCATGTGAATTAGTGTTGACCTAGTAAGACTATATTCTGTAAATGACACAGAAAAACAACAGGGATGGAAAATAATTGATTATGAGAGGTGAATTGGTAGGTGTTTTGATTAAAATCAAAACAAATAGACCGACGCTAGTTAGGTCAATCGATGACAGTCACAGTAACCGATGTTGGTTACTGTGGGAAAGTGACAGTTTGAGCAAGTGAGACAAAAACTAGGGAAAGTCAATTGGGAAGCTATATTTAGTCAATAATATCATAATGCAGAGGATATGGTGACACCCAAAGATTTTAAACAGAGAAGAAGATGAGATGAGTGCTCTTTGGGTAGATTGACCAAAAGCACAGAGAACCGACACCGGTCAGGTAAACCGATGATGGTCAGATGTAAACCGATGCCGGTTACTGTGAAATCTGTAGAATGAAGAAAATTTTCTTTTTGTGAATTAAATTTGAATGAGACACCAACCCAAAAGTCTGGATATGGTAAAAAATGAGTCCTGACACACTCAAAAATAGTCAAAATACACCAACTATGATTATGGAGTGTGAAAGGAAAGAAAAATGGAGAATACGACCTCACACCTCAAAACACAAGTCAAGAACAAAGCTAAGAAAAACATGTAATCCTACAAGTGAATTTAGTGTGTTTAGCTTATGCTTATTTAAGGACTGACTCATGAATTCAGAACAGATTTTTTGGTTGGGAAGGCTTCCTATGAAGAAGGAAATTCTAAAGGTGAGGTTTCATGTTATGTTTTGGTAGGGGCGGGCCTTTCTCTGATGGGTGACTAGACAGAGATAACTAGTTGGGTGTCCACTATCAATCCTCTGATCGTGTGATCATTGACAACTTCTTCCAAGTGGGATGTTGTTTAAGAAGATGTATATATTCCAATTTGTGTAGTTTGGAAAAGAGAGAAGAAAGAATGTGCTTTCTATGATTCAATTGTCAACCATCAACTTGGTCATGACTTCCAACGTATAGGTTGCCCTCAATTTTAATGTGAGATATAATGCAATAAATCAGAATTCCATGTAAGTGTTTTAAACCCAAATCAAAATGTGATATTCGATGTAGCAAGTGATGAACAAGAAGAGGGATGCTCTTTCACTAATGCAATACTAATGAAAGAAAGAAGTATTCTTTTTAAAGCACCAAAACACATTGCTTTTAGACAATAGAAAGAGGGGAAGATTCTAGAGAAGAAAATTAATGTGGAAGCTTTTCAAAAGGGAAACAAACACACAACTTTCACCTAGGAATGAATAAATGCAAAAGAACCCCTGATGGGTCCCATTGGGTGCCAAAATGTTTCACCATTTTCTTTATGGATTTGACAAACAGATAAGGTGATGGGCCAAGGAGGAATACATGTTGTGATGGTCGGTTTAAAGGTCATTGTGCGCGCGTTTTGAATTCTTGATCCAATGCTGACTTGTGAGAGCTTCCTTTTGGCTAGGAGGAACTACCTGAAATACAAAACAAGACCACAAAAGAGAGTTAAACAATATATGTCAATGGGTTTCCTAAGCATGTGCTAGATCCAGAAGTGTGGTACTTCCTTAGTGGCAGTCAACCCACTGTTTAATACAACTTAATGTAAGAAATGACATAAATAAATGATGTCCTACTATAGTTGATATGATTTAGGTATCTCATCCAAATACAATAAACAAATCTAATATAACAGGCTAGGTTATGATCAGATCTGGAAGTAGGGTAGGTAGTCAAGGTGTTGGGACAGGTCAAGGTCAGATTCTAGGTAGCTTGGATTTCTTGGGTGTAGGTTATTAGGTTTATGTTATTGGCAGGATTACCAAATATAGAGACCGATGTCGGTGAGGTATGATTGACGACGGTTAAGAGGGAACCGATGATAGTTAAGGCGAGATGGTAGAAATTCAATAAACTGGGTTTTGGGGGTTTGTCTGAGATTGAACAGAGATGGTAAGGGGAATAGTTAGGTCTGTGGAGGTGTTGGGAGTACTCAGAGGTATTCAGGAATCAAGTATAGGTGATTAAATGATTGTGGGTGATGGAATGGTTGGGTTCACAGGAAGGTAATAAGGGTGGGATGAAAAATGCAAATAGATGTTGATAAACAGAGATGAAGAAACTTTGTAATCTAGACAAGTATGAAATGATGCAGGTTAGAGATACACTTACTAGTGTTTTGCAGATTTGATGGTTGGATGATGATGATGGTTGATCTATGGAATGGTGCTCAGTGCTATAGAAGTGCTTCCCGAATGCTGCTACCGTGAATGCAAATACCTTTGATCCATCTTGGTGTTGGCTATGGTTGTCTAGATGTGTGAAAGGGCTCTGGTTCTTGCTTGTATGCATGTCTCCTTCATTCCAAAACTCGAGAATGTGGCCAACCTCCCAAACAAGGTTACCAAAATGAATATATGGTAACCATGATGGTTTAGGGTGACCGCATCGATTTAGGGTTGACCGGTGTCGGTTAAGGTGGGAAATCCTAGGTTTACTAAAAATGTCCATAGATCTTGGAAATCTTTTGGGCTAGCTCTGTCTATTCTCGCGGATCAAAATGGAATGTTACGTTTTAATGAGCGGGAATGTGGTTAGAGGGAGAATAGGCATGTGATTTTAGGGTTGAACTAAGTCTTAGTTAATTAAGGCAAGTAGGGCTAAGTCTTAGTTAGTTATGGTGAGTGAATATTGAGTCCCAATAAAGGGAAATATTCTAAAATAGGTTTGTGATGAGGTTTCTAGGTGTGGTGGTGGGGTAAGGTGTCTAAGTGAGGTGAAATGAGTTTTAATTAAGGTAATTAAATAATGAATATTGTGAGCATGGGTATAATTTAATTATAAATAATTAAGCTAATATTAATGTGGGGTAAAAGGGTTATGGTTAGGTGAATATGTTTAAGTTGGCAATTCGAAAAGGGACCGGACAATGTTTTCTTGTCCCACACACCACCCTAAATTGGACCTTTAAGTAAAATTGGATTTTTCTATAAATGGAAAACTCCAACCTGTCATTACAAGAAAAGCCAGTCCAAAAATTAAAAAAACAAACTTAAATTACTAAACCAACTTAAATAAACATAAGCAAAAGTAATTAAAACAAGTGTGCCACATGAATGGGGCCACTACGCAAAATGTGGAAAGGATTAAATAAATATAATTAAATTAAGCAATGTCAATAAAAAAATCACAAGGCCTAATTATAAGCTTTGGTGACCCATGTTGGCCGATGATCCATGTCCGAGTTAGTCCCCTTCATCCTATTTTATTTTATATATATAGTACGATTCGAGTGACACTGATGTACTGTTTACCACCTACAAATTCAAAAAATGCATCATACATGTTTGAAATAATATGTGGAAATTAAATCTATCTACACCTCTATAATACAATTCATACATCTATTTAACTCATCGGCAAAACTTCAAAACACATTTGACAACACATCCATAAAAATGATCATTATGAATGTGATCAATAATACAATCAAATTAATTATTGTGAATACATCAAATTACTTGCATCACTTTGAATGCCAATTATCATTTATCATTTTATTCCATTCAAATTAAAATCATACACATTTAATTTCAACAAATATAATTAGTTTAATTTATTTCCATCAATATCTTCAATTTATTTAAACAATCAATTTACAACACACTAATTTGCTCCCTTTAAGATTCTCGAACCTTATAATAGTTACAATAAATGTTTTCTAATCAATCGCAAATCACTTTTTATAGTATTCGCATCTTTAACTCTTAAATTTCCTAATCAATAATGTTTCCCAATCATGTCATTTGTTCTACATGTTACTTTCAAACCACCTTATATTTAATTCAATCATGTTCTCAATATAATTTATATTATCACCATCATAATATTATTCGATTTAGTAAAATAAATCTAGTTAAATAACTCACACATCCATTATCCTTAATTTTATATTACTCCCCTAATAGGCACACAGGTCTAGGTTATTCCCATTGTAAATAAAATAGTCATATCTATATAATGATAATATTGTTTTTTATATCCCAAGGTAGCTATCTAAATACAATTCAACTTAGGAACCATGTGCCCAATGAAGCACAAGTAATAAGGAGTATGAAAATATATATATATATATATATATATATATTACTAATTTGATCATGTCTAAACAGCCCACGAGAAAATGGCATTACATTCCCCTCCCCTTAAACATGAATTCCTCTGTGAATGCATAAGAGAGAAAGGGTAATAGTTCTCTCAAAGGATGACACCACCGATACTACTATAGTCCATCACCTTATGCTATAAAACCCATTGCCTCTCTAATCACTAATAATTGGATGATATCTAACCTCCAGGTGGTTCAGTTCATCCTACAATTTCCAATCGAGTTAGGATGACCACATCCACATAAGCAATATCAACACACTATCAAGGGTACACAATTTATTAATGGGTAGACACGAGAATAAAACATTGAATCCACATAGAAGACCTCATTTTCTATGGTTAACACTCAAGACCAAACGTATTCCATATAACAAATGTTCATACACAAAGAGAGATATAAGGCCAACAAACAATTTTCCAACACTAAGGGTATTTCCCTAACACAGATTCACCATGAGTCACACTAGCGATCATCTAAGAAAACAATTAGGAAACTCAATATTTTCAGGTTATGTGAAGATTAGTAGCTTCAACAAGGCTCTAATACATTAGGGGATCACAACACATTTACTTAAGGTTTCCAACACGTTTATTTTTATAGGCTTATTTATTTTTATTATATTTTGAAGGGTTTACATATACTTATTTTATCTCATTATAATACCTAAGTTTGGTTTATCAAGTTGTTATTTCTATATTAGATTGATAATTTGCATTATATTTACTTACAAGTTTTCCTTCATATGTTTTGAGCTTTAGGTGTTTTAAGTTTCTTATTAACTTACTTTATTACCTTAAGACATAATTTTAATCCCCTTATATATGCACCAACTTTTCAATATATGTCTTTTGGTTGTTTATATTTTAGGATTTCACTTTTCCTAAGTGTTTCCTAATTGGTTCACTATATGTTTGCTAGTGTTTCAGACATTATTAACATTTATATTATTATGATCCAATCCATTACAAGTCAATTGATCCTCTTTGTCCCTACTATTTAGTTTATTAATATCATTCATTGCATCATAGATCTCATATTTTACTTCACAATTCCCATGCTAGTCTTAATTAAGGTTCTCTTACATTATTTTTCTATTAAAAAAATAAACTCCATATTGTCCTTAAGACATGTTCATTTATCATTACAATAATACTTAACCCCCTTTGAATTAATCAAGGTTCTCTTATATTTTCTTATTTCTATCGTTATGATATCATAGTCCAAGATTCATTAAGTTCATTCATTTTAGGTTTATAAGTTATTTTCTATGTTTTTACTCCCACTTGTTTTATTTGTTGAATCATTAGGCTATAAAAATCATTTGTCAAGTAATTAAGTTATATTAATCCTTTGTTAAGAGTTTGCTTCTTATGTCACCCATTCATAATTATTTTAATTCAACACATTATTTTCTTTGTTTTAAATTTGTTTTACTCAATTTTTCCTTTCTCTCGTGTGTTATCTTATTTAAGGTTTAACAATATTTGATATAATTTTCTTACTAGGATTCCAACCTTGACTCTTATATCTAACCTCTTATCCTTAGTTCCCAAGTTATTCCTTGTCTTTTCTTTGTTTTCTCATTATTACACTATTTTCATTTGTTGTTTATTATTGTTTTTAGACACAAAGGGAGGGTACACTTATACATGCTCGGAGTATCTGCATGGTCAAAGACTTAAGCTTAATATGGTTTATAGTTCTAAATTTGCTACAACAGCGATTCTGAAGTCTTCACAAGATACAAGTACATACTCATAAGGGTGAGATGGCATACAAAATATTCTACACAAATCTACAAGGCATCCCTCACAATTTAGAATTTTCTAAAATTTACGATAAAATAAAGCTATTTACCGATTATATCAAGTAACAATTGTAATAAAACACAATCCTTCACTAACCTACAGAACTTTGTACTACTAGATGTTGTGGTGGTGCAGGATCGCGATGCAGGAAAGCTCGTATTTTATGATCTTTTGATCCACAAAAGTAATATAATCCATGAAGGTAACCTCTTCTTGTTAGGATTTATCATGTTGCACCATTGATACTCACCATCTCAACATGTACATGTAGTTAATTGTGGCTCGCTCAAATTTTTCTCTCATAGTAGCACACCTACCCTAGAATGATCATAAGATTGTTGCATACATGAAAAGAGGTTCCTCTTGTGCCTTTATGTGGTACTCTAGTTGCCTACGTGGATCATGATGAAGATTTCTACATCGTTATTTTCCTACTTGCGTACCATGATTGCATACTATGTGAGCCGGGGAGCAACAAGGTTTATGTGATCTTTCCTAATGGATTCTCACTTGGTGGTGGTGTGTGGGACCATACACTTATTGGGCTTGTGAAAATAATGGTCACTTTCTTCTTATTGCATCTCGAATCTCATGTAGTGTTTGTAGGATTTGCATGTGCAAATCGCCAAATGGGTCACGTTATGGCTATCAATTTGCTCATAATTTCCTCACATGACATCCTATAAGGAAATTAAAATTAATTAGTTATGGAAATGGTAGGTTAATACAACATCCCAAAGCTCCCATTTTCGCAACCTAGATTTGATACAAAATGTAGTGCCCCATAACTAAACACCAAAATTAACGTGTTCATCTAAAAATTATAGAACAATTCTTTTGAAAGAAATGATGAGAACTCAATTTGATATTATGTTATTAAAATTTGTTTCACCACACCACCGTGATGCACCCCTTGACCGACATCCTTATAAGTCAATCATGGCTCACAATTAAGCAATACAACCCAATGGTTAAAATGGTCTTTCCAATAACCCTAGTTTAACAATTAGTTATGAATTGATTAAATTAGTTAAATGTTTGAGTGGTAAGGTTACAAATTATTTTCCACGTCTATTTATGACTTAGCCAAGAAGTAATAACCTCCCGGTTCAAATAATAGTATTCATTATAAACATGGCCCCATTTAATTTCAAGTTTCATCTCTATTTCATCATTTTAAACCCACTCTTATTAATGGGTTAAGTTAATTAGTTTAATCAATTTAGTCTAATTTCATTTCTTACTGACATTCAATAGTCCACATGGGTTTAAAAATAAGTGGGTTCAATAATGAAATTTAACTCCATATGTGTAAGTTGATAACATCTCAAGTATAAATGTAGGATTATGTCACACCTTTGGATCAAGCGATCCTCCACATCAAACTTCCACAATGCCCCAAAATTCCTAGATTTTTATACGGAATTGTTTAAAGTTTGATTTTGATTGTTAGCCTCATATTTCTTCACTCATTTGTTTTCCCATTTTTTCTTATTGAACTTGTATATTTGAAGAGTGGAGCAAATTGGATGAGGAGATCTCGTGGAGACTCCTTCACTATCCATAGACCTCCCCAAGCACAATTAATGGTGTGGCCAACTATGTAGACGTGTATATGTCTATAGTAGGGCATCATTCACATCATATAGAATATACATTCATGTGTTTGTTTTATATTTATATATTTAGTTTTCCAATCCCTTATATTTAACTCATGATTTGTATTCATTGGTGATTTAGGTTTCACCGAAATTTTGACATGTTATTATTAACATAGTTATCTAAAACTCCTTCAAATTTTGTGGATCAATTTTATATAAAAAAGTTATGGCCTATCTGCATGGACATATTTTTTTTCTCTCTAATTATATTCAAAACGTGGTATTAAGAGATCTCTCTCTCTCTCTCTCTCTCTCTCTCTCTCTCTCTGGAGACTCCTTCTCTCTATCCATAGACTCTCCCTCTCACAATTAATGGTGTGGCCAACTATGTAGACGTGTATATGTCTATAGTAGGGCATCATTCACATCATCTCTCTATACATTCATGTGTTTGTTTTATATTTATATATTTAGTTTTCCAATCCCTTATATTTAACTCATGATTTGTATTCATTGGTGATTTAGGTTTCACTCTCTCTTTTGACATGTTATTATTAACATAGTTATCTAAAACTCCTTCAAATTTTGTGGATCAATTTTATATAAAAAAGTTATGGCCTATCTGCATGGACATCTCTCTCTCTCTCTCTCTCTCTCTCTCTCTCTCTCTCTCTCTCTCTCTCTCTCTCTCTCTCTCTCTCTCTCTCCCTCTCTCTCTCTCGCTCTCGCTCTCGCTCTCTCTCTCTCTCGCTCTCTCTCTCCCTCTCTCCTCTCTCTCTCTCTCTCTCTCTCTCTCTCTCTCTCTCTCTCTCTCTCTCTCTCTCTCGCACACACACACACGCACATTGTACTTAATATTTAGAAAACACGTAAAATTAAAGGCCATCTCCATTGTTTATCAAATACTTGATTTACACCATATTGAAAAGATAAGTTCACTCCAAAAACAAAACTCTACAAACAAGTTGTAATGGATTTCCCTAAGAATGTTACTACTATAACGGGTCCTAAAATGGATTTCCCAAAGAATTAAAATCTCATTGTTTTACCCAATTTATAACTTAACACTCGAACTAGAAGAAACTTTTATAATTATTACACCGCTCCTTTTGAACAACCATCACATATACAAGATTTAATCAAGCATGTGTTCATACACCAGCTTTCCAAGATCTACAACATAATATATATTCGATTAACTCTTGAAATGATATCAAGAACATGTTTATGCTTTGCTTTCAAGGTACACTTAAACATAGTTTTGTATATATTTTTTCCATTTGAGTAAGAGGGAAAGGAATATAAAGATAGTTAAACAATCAAGTTTTTTTCTAAAGCACACTTTTTTAACAACTCTTACTTCCATTTACAACATTATGTAAGCAAGAAACTCAAATCTCTTCCAGATATATCCATATTTCACTTCATTTTCATAATCATAACCATTATAAAACAAAGTATGAATACAATATTTGTTCACAAACTTGTGCAAGTAGGAATGCAACTCATTTCACATACACAAGTCTTCCCAAGCCATCATAACAATGCTTCCCACTTTTGGGGAATAAAAGATAACACAACAAGGTGTACTATTACCTTAAACCTCCTCAAAAATTTCACTTCATCTCACTTATTCCTTCGTCATACACTTCATCAAGTCACCTTCATACCAAAAAAATAAAGAATTTCAACGACACTTACCTCTCACCATACAATGGGGTAATAATTGTCTCCCCATTGACCCACAAGTTTCCTAACTCGCACATAGCTCAAAATCTAACAAATAAGTTTTGGAATGAATATAATAACCACATCACACACGCGTGTTCATTAAAATATCATAAACAATTAACCAATTTATTAGGACAAAGGATGGTATGTCAAATACCCAAATTAAGTCAATACTCACAATCAAACCATATATGGTTTGAAGAGGGGGAAATAATATCACACTACCACTTATATAATCTTCACTAGGAAAGAATGACTAGTCCTTGGTTCCTATACAAAAATAACATGGATCCAAATCGGTATGTCTCTATAAACCCACACCCCTTATAATCTCCACTAAGGTTAACCACCCATACACCCGGTTCCTCTAAGATTAAAGCAAACAAAGAGAGAACATGTATCTCACTCCAACACTAATTATTCCTCAATTGATATAACACTTTCTCCTCTACATACATTACAACTTGCATGCCCCGAAATGGGTTTCATGCAAGCTTTTTCACAATATCCATTCAAATATAATACTTACTCAAGCGAGAAATCAAATCACAATGTTGCAAAGATAGAATAAGAGAGAGAAGTAACATTTAACAAAGATAAATCAATAAGGTAAGTCATATATATTATTCCTCTTTTCCACAAGGTTCCTTCCAAGCATGCACACCAAAGCGTAACTCCAAGAAACCCTCCACAATACTCTCGAGTAGTTCTCTCTCGATAGCTTAATAATTCACTCATAAAACTCTCAATGCTTCACAAAACCTCAAAAGTCCATCCCAACTCACGAGCACAACTCTCCACCATAAGCATAATCCCCAAATCCATCAACAAATAAGACTTAAATAAGAAAACACGGAGTTGAGGCATGCAATGTGGCATACCCAAGTTCCCAAAATAATATACTCGCTAATAAGGTAATCAAGACTCTTACAAGTCCACATAGGCCAAAACCCCATCCACTTACATACTCAACTACTAACTATAAATTCCCTTTACATGATTTTGGCATAATAACAAATCCAAAAGCCAAGAAATCTAAAATTAAAATTTATAAAAGCAATAAAAATATTATTAAAAAGATCACATCAATCACTTTGAAGAATCATTTCAAAGTGAAGAATCATGGTGGGTCTATATACTCTTATATTCAATTTCAAGAATCAATTCTATCCCATTTCAAATTCAACAAGGGCCTTAAGCTTACGTATGAACATCTTCAAGCTCTTCAAGAAGGTGTAGATGAGTTTGTTCCTAAGTACATTATTCAATTCTAGGACACCATGCATCAATTAATTTTCTAACATTCTCGATCTAGAAAACAATTTATTTTTAGTAAAGGTCTTCAACTATTTCTCAAAGAAAAGGTGCTACATCATGTTTATACATCTTTTGATCAACTTTGCTTCAGCATGATAAATTATGAGAGTGACTTTCTACATTCATTTTTACACCGCCTTTCAACATGGTGTTTCACGCGGTTCAAAAACCTTGAGTTACAAAAAATTTATTCTTCTACAAACCAGACTATATCTCAAAATAGTGACAACACTTCAAAAACAAGCTCTATACCCCTAATGCTCCACCTTTGAAAACTTCGTAGACTAAATGAAAAAGAATGATACTCAAAATCATATCAATCACTTTACCTCCTATACAACATTGATTTGTGATTCATCTATCACAAAATAGAATGACTTCATTTTGTAAATCCTTGGGATCAATGGACATGATTCGACAATTGAGGAACGTATTGATAATGGTATTATCATAAAAGAGCAACCCAATACCAAATTATCAGATACAAAACCTCCTTCATTTATTATGCAATCTCAAAGCAAAATATTACACCATAAATATCTCCTATAATGCCCATGTTACTCGAATCATTCTATCAAAGAACCAATGGTTAAATAATTTATAGAAGGGAAACAAACACAGGGAATCATGATCAATGACCAAGAACAAATTAATATGTCCAGTCTTGATTTTTTTTAAGCAATTGGGACATGAAGTAAGTAAATTAACCCAAACATGTGGTTGAGGGATCATTATGCTATACTATGCATGGCACTTAAAAGCCTTCAATTACTTCATACAAATACATGATTGGGTTATAGGGTGGTCAATCCACATTGGTAAGAATTGTGATACAAGGGTAACATATAAGGGTATCACCAATAGATCAAAGTACAAATTGCTAACAAAGTTGGAATTATATCGGTCCCCCAAAAGCACAGAATTGGATACTAAATTTGATGGCACTACAAAGGGGGAACCCATGTCTAAATGGAGCAAGCTGCACAATTTAGGATGAAAATGGTTGGTTTCATTTAGCTTTCTCTATCCACATACCAAGGGGAACAATCAATGAAGTTAAAGCAGTTGCTCTAACGGAGGTCCTCATATGGTAATAGAACTTAGTCAAAAATGTAAAGATATAAAGGAACTCGGAGATAACGATAATGGCTGCGAAGAAATCATCAATGTCGAGATGAAACTAAATAGTATCATAAATGACACAAATGCAACTCACTCATGACTTCAAAGAGATTTTTTCAACTCACAACTTTTGTGAGGTGAACAAATTAGGCAACCGTCTAGCTAGTGTTGGGGATTGATCAACCACCAATAACACTAGCATTCAACATCCAAGTCACGAGCGGGTTGGGTTGGGTTAAAGCCCCTTCCAAACAACAATCTCCCTTAAAGGCTTGGGCTTATCACATGATTTAGGCAATTGGACAAAGTAATTATAAAAAGATGTGTGTAATCATTGTTAAACTATCCCCATAACAAAAAAAACTTAAAAGATTAAATTAAATTCATGCGTATAATGGTGGGTGGATATGACAAGAAATTGTGAGGAGGTAATTTTGAAGATTGCTTATACATGGTATATAAGGACCATCTCAAATTAATCCCTATTTACTCCCCTTGTGTATTCACTTCTCTATTCCATCTCTCGGTTGTTCCCTTTTGTATTACTTTGTGTTGTTTGTGTGGTGTTCTTCATTGTTCAAGCTCTAATCTACAACTATCATGACCCAAAAAGAGAGAATTTATCCTCTATAGAGTTTTCAAATGCTCATCTCAAGTTCTTAGTTTTTGATAATGTGAAACCCTTCTTGTCACTTGTCATTTGTTGTCTCCTTGCCCATGCTTATCTTGCAATAATATCACTAAGCACAAAATTTGGATGGTGGCAACAATCATACTACAAGTTTTGGCATCTTTGGTACTTGAGGAGGTGGTCTTCCAATAGCTACTCGTTTGGTACGCGTTCGGTGAACATACCATTTGTTGGGAGGCCCTATAAAATTAAAAGGGGGCATTCAAGGAAATATAGTGGGATGGATGGGTCTAGTGTCCAGAGAAGCAAGAAGCAATGGAAGCTAACCTAAAGTATTTGTCTCGAGCACTTCAAAGTTGAGGACATCGGACATGTTAGAATTCATTCATGATCGACATATGCCCATTGAAGAAGCTCCTATAAAGGTCTCAAGCTCAAAGGCTTTACCCATCCTAAGTCGAACTCATGTATTGGAGTCAAAAATTAAGAAACAATCATGGATTTAGGGCATGAAAATTGGGAGGCCCCGGGGGAATCAATGTCTTGTTGTAGCCATGAGTGACCTATCTAACATTTACAACGGCGCAGTCTTTTACAAGGTCAAGCTAATTAAAAAGCACCAACTGGTGGTGGAGGACCTAAAACCCATCCTAAGCATATTTGCGGTTTGATCCAAGCAATAAATGAATGAAGTGGATGTGGAGTTTTTGAAACATCTAGAGCATATGAGGCTTTTCACCATTTGAAGTAGTAGCAAGACATAGCAAGCCTTCCTCCTACTTGGATACCAAGTACCACTTGGAGACTTTAGGCGGCATTGGGGTTTGCCCCAACTCCTTGGCAATTAATTTTAACACTTGACGGACTACTTTTTTATGTTTGGAGTGGATTAGGAAGAAATTTGTGTAAGTTATATATTTTGATTAGCTTGTTCATAAATGAATGTCTCTTTTGTCGTTGTACTTGTTTTTGGATGGGTGATAAACTCAAGTTTGGGGTCCCTATGACCATATAAACCAATACTATTAAGACTTATAGCTGTTTGTTCTCATAAATGAAAACCCTCTTTCGCATCTTGAATTTTCTACAAAAATGGCTCTTGTAAATTAGGCAATTTGCCTTTTGTGCTTGTGGAATCCCTATAAAACCTTCTTATCAAGCAAATAATAAAAATACTAAATTTTATGAAAGTTTATTTTGAGTTGCTTGTATTTCATTTGTCTGCCTTATATTTGTATGGTTCTCTTTATTGAAATCTTAACAATTAAAAAAAAAATGCTGTAACATTGTAAACTCTTGATGACATCTAAATTTTCATAAATATGTAAACTTCACTTGTTGAGTACTCTTTATATTCTTTACAAATCTAGTGCTTTCACGTTCTCTTCCCAAATTCCTCACTTCGACATTCTTTTTGGGTACAGTATTAAGTTCGCTTCCAAAAATAATTCCTTTAAAACATTGCATCATTTGAACATTTCTAGGGCATTTTTTCAAGAGCTCTTTATTTTCACAAATTCCTATTTAAGGCTAATTAAACAAGATCAGTTTTTGAACTGGTAAAAGTTAGTCTAAGAATGATCCCCATACCATTTTCCTAACAAAATTAGGATAATTATGGACTTATGGTCAAGACACGATTGAGTTGGTCACTGCTCATATCGCTTGCCTCAATTTCTACTACTTTATCTCCAAAGGTTGAAATTATTTTTGTTTTTAAGTTATATATATAGACAAACCAAGAGTCTTAAGCCTTAAAAATATATCATCCAAGATAAAAGGGCTAAGGAGAACAAAACATGGATATATAGGACAGAACGGAGGAGTGTGTGTTGGGAATAAAATCCTCTCATTTCCTTATGTCATCATAGTAAATACCTCATTAATTATAGGCATTACAGAGATAACAACCACAGGCTAAAGATCACGTACAAGGCATGACACCCACAGCAGAGAATAGGTACGAAGCTTCAAGTTTGTCATCAATGCGGAAAAAGCGAAAAAATGGTGTCATTATCTGATGTTGGCATAAGTGATTGTTACAATGAATTTTTAGGAAACCAAAGGTAAATATTATGATGCCTGATCAACTATTTACTTTCGATTTTTCAAGCTGTGGATCAATAAGACAAAAAGATGGTACTACAGAACTTCCAAGAACCGATCAACATCCCATTGAAGGATCACTTAATTTTAAAGATTTGAAAATGATTTCACAAAATTTGCATGGAAAACCTTACTTTAAAAGCACAAGGCTTTGGCCTTTCCATACAAAGATTAAACTATAATTATTGTAACTTGCTCTCTTCAACACCTAACATTACTTTTTCTGAGTCGCTTGTTGCAGCATCTAAGTCATTTTCTTTAGGCAACAACCCAAGAAGGGGCAGCGGAATCAAGGAACTCGCATTGCACAAAAGCAACAGAAGAGTTAAGTTTGTGAAGTCATCTTTTGTGACACCCAATATTTTTGTGAGGCCTGCTCCAATCAGACCTCCTACAACACTGCCCCCATTACTAATTGACATCAAAGTTGCAAAGAGGGTGGCTTCCATACCTGAAGGGCATAGCTTTGCAGCAAGTACCAATACGGGCATGAATGATGCCTGAAATACCAAATTATAAGTCAGAAATCCCTCAAAGAACTGTTTAAAACTAGAAACCCTCTCTTAATTAAAAAAGGCCATCCCTACCAAGTATTTTGAGAGCCTTGAAAACAATGACATGTTGTAGAGAACAGACCCTGTGTGTGCGCGTGCGCGTGCGCGTGCGTGTGTGTAACTATTGATATTTCCTCTTTTATTACACCTTTTTTGTTCTTATATATCAAACTCCTTAGGGAATATCATCCCATCTGATCATCTACCATACATAGAGATATAGTTCCTTTTTCATTTTTTGGTTGAAAACTTAACCAAATCAACATTCACATCAACTACAGGATGAATTATAGTTGCATACCCCTGTCATAAGTAAATCTGGAACTGCCTAATTACCTCCAAAAATTAGAACAAAGACAAACAAATTTCACAATACACAAAAATGTTATGTACAGTTGTTATATTGATATTTTGGGCCAGAGGCTGATGCAAACAACGTAAATTAAACTAGTTGTTTTAGCTCCTATATGACCCCATGTGTGTGGTCTTACATTAACGGCCATGAGAATAATTTTCCCTATGCCCATATAAGATCCCAAGTCCTGTAAGCCATTTAAACAAGACGGATTTTTGTATAATCTTGCAAGGGGCTTGACTAAGTCTCACATTGTAGTTCAGGATTAAATCGTTAGCATGCAAAAAACATATAGTGCCTGATTCTTTCTTGTTTCTATGTTTGGTAACAATTCACAAATTTAGTATTGTTCCCATCTGACCTTTTAATAATTAAGATCATAATAATGGTCAATGTTCTCTCGAGCTTCCTTGGTGCATCCTCCAATAAGCCATGACAGTAAAGCCAAATATTTTTTCTCCCACGTTGACTTCCATATTTCTGCTGACAGATAGGCATACTATGCAATTGATTGTTAAACCACTGGAACACTTTAAAGTCCCACTTCCTTTGATCTTGAACTTTAAGTATGAGTTTCTTTTGCTTCATTGAAATTTTGCAGCAGAGCTTCCAATGAACATGATTTTAAACAAGTCATCTCATAACCCATAGAAAATCCTTAGTCATGAACTGGAGAGTCCTGGAGACAATTTTGACTTAAGTCTACAGTATTATTAATTTCAAAAGAGAATTTATAATTGTGGATTCTAGATTTGCAGTTACTGATCGAATAGTTGATGTGTCTGTCCAACAGCCTTTTTACTACATTCAAAAATATTATTTCAATAGGTAGAGGAGATCCTTCTTTTCAGCACAGAATAGATCTGACCTTTGATTACTAAACTTAGAGCCCTTTGAGTGTGTGGTCATTGTCACATATGTTTAATCTGTAAAAAGGATATTTTTATTTAGCATGACTGAGAGATAAAAGCACACCTAATATTCCCTAGACTTGAAAGATGACCTCTGCTTTCATCCAATTCATTAATCTCACGTGGAAAGAACATCTAGTAGTTTCTTTTGAAAGTCTCCTTGTGTACCTACATGGTAAGTTTTACATCTTAACTATACTATGGATCTTTCAATCCATTTATTTTCAGACAACGTTTATCTAAGCAATCAAATATTTCAACTGTTCTAACAACAGTTGCAGAAACTTCACACCCTGAGATAAGAAATCTCAAGTGCAAGAAAGAAGTCAGTTGCTAGGGTAGGAAATAATGAGCTAGGTTCCCATAGAAGAAATACCAATGAACCAAGATGGTGTTCTATCTAGATGCCAGTTTCCACAGATGAGGAAATAGTTATTTTACGGGATTCAACTCAGGTAATTGTGATCCAATAGGATCTGGCAATTTGGTATCTCACTGTTTGTCATACTTCAGATCAAGTTCTGTCTTCACCACATGTGGTTGAACCGCAGGGTCCAAACTCATCATATCTGATGTTGCACAACTCCGACAGTGTAAGCCTTGATCCCTACTTCCAGAAAATGACAAAATGAAGAATATGAACCTGTAGAAGACAAGTGGTTGCTTTTCTTGTGCCTTCCTCTTCTTGACTTGCATATTAATGTACATTAGCTATTCATTGAATAATTGGCTAAATAGTTGTGTTTTGGTTGATTCACATCCAACCCATTCAATCATTGTATAAAATTTGCAAATTCAAGTAATATAATCATGAATTATAGTTCTAGCATAATGTTCCATTGTTCTCTCTCTTTGTTAAGACACACTAATTATCTGCTTAGAGTTGCTTCCTCCTCAATTACCCTTTCCACTGATAACACATTAGAATCCATTTTAGTGTGTTGTCTCCAAGTCACTCCTAGGCCCCAAATCAACGGTTTCAGAACCTTATCTCGTGTCTCACTCATTTTGTATTTTGCATGCCCACTCATTTGATGTCTAACAACAGGAAGTTCAGTCTTGAAACCCATGACCCTTCATCTTTCCTTCATATTCATTTCCCACGATCCCAGTAGATGGCAGACGAATCAACACTAGAGATGTTAGACTCAGCATGTTTCCAAAAGTTGATATAAGATACCTTGCAGAGACAGCGACGATTTGAAGCAACACTGCATGGGAAAAAACCAGGATAATTGATCACTTCACTCAACTCTTGTAACAAGTACAATTCCCCACAAACCCGTCATCTTCATCGACCAATAAGTTGTTCGAAACCAAACAGATAAGGTACAAGTAAATCTAGATATTCCAATATTTGAAAGCAAGATAAATGTTGAAGCCTTAATGTAGTAGTCCTACCATGCCATGATTTCTTTCTCTAGTTCAAAAATATTACATTTACCCTTTTAAGAGTTTCCTTGTCTATGAAAAATATGGCATAATAACTATTGTATTGACATGAGGATGCCCTTACTCCTGTTAAAATATGGCATGGTTTTATTATTGCATTAACAAAAACCTATTGTCATGTTGGCAATTATGATGATCAATACATTACATTCTCTCATCTGCACCATTATTTTCCATATCTTGACTTCTAAGGTAAAAGTTCTCCAAGAGACTAAGAAAAACTAACCCTACAATAATATCCAATCCAGCATAAATTTCATTCCACCTCTTCTTTAGGAGAAGCCTAAAAGCATGCATGTAAACTTGAAGCAAAAACGAAATATAAATCTAAAATTGATGATTAAATCCTTTGATAAAGTCATGGACAAGTCTCGTAAGAATTCCAAGTCTAGAATGGAGTCAATCTAGACGAAGCAGACAGATTGTTGTATTCTCATATGTCCATCAATGCACAACCGGTCAGAACAGTTTGATTTCACTCGATACAATACAAAGATTGAACTTGCATTGGCACCTCACCCTCAACCATACAACATTAGATGGTTTTGAGACGCATTTCACTCATCAGTCTCACTCGATGTGCAAAATCAAAAGCCTTTTCAAGATAAAGTCCTTTGTGATGTCATGTCATTATAGGTATGTGGTGTTTTACAGTTTTACTTGCACAACTATATCTTTACCAGTGTCACACAACATAGGAAGCGAATCCCAAGAATGTTGTCATAGATGCTGGTGAGAATAGATACCGCATACCAGAAGTAGTCTCTAAGCTTTTAACTCATTAGTGCCGAGCAATGCAATAAGTTGGTTAGTTATAGTAAAATATTGTGCTTTTGATGGTTAAACCTGAACATGAAAAAGACGTCCTCATATTACAAGCTACTGGTACAGCTCCTCCAGTAGAAAAACAACAGTTGAACAACATACTAGAACAATACAAGGATTGTTTCCAATCCCTAACTAGAGTGCCAAAGCATACTTTAGTAAATCATACTATTCATTTGATACCAAACTAAATCTATCGGAGTATCCGTAAGGATCGCCACACGCAGTTGCAGAAAACGAAATAACTAACAAGCATGAAAGTGCAAAAACTAACTCAATACGCAACAAAGCCAAGATTTCTCCAAATACACTGCTTAGAATTGTTCACAAATGAAGACGTACATATAGGAGAGTGAATGTGTAACTACTCCATGATTAGTGGACAGCTCAAAATAGAAAAGTAACTCCCACACTTGGCATAGTCAAACTAAGAGTAACTCCCACTTAGCTAACAAAGATGGCCAAGAGTAACTCCTGTGATTAACTCCAAGTGTAACTCCGATGACTAGTATACCTAAGCAAGCTAACTCCTAAAGTGTAAGAATAATCCACATAAATAAATAAATGGAATAAATAATATCCTACACCAACACCCCCTTAGGCATAGCCTAGGTGGGCAAAAAGAAATTGGGGCCCAGCAACAAGGCCTGATGAGGTACCCACATACAATGTAACTCTCACAAAGTTGAGTAGAAGGAGAAAACCCAATGGGAAAAACCCCCAAAAGAGAGATAAAGTAGAAAAGTGAGGTCTAAGAAGCCTCACTAGAAGCTACAACTGCATGTAGCCACCCTATATCCTGCAAAAGCAACCTCCTGGAGTGACTGTGGATCAGAAGTAGATGCAATGAAGAGTGGATCACCATGAAAGAGTGAATGAAACCGCCAAGTGTCTAATGGATCTCCAACCAAGGTGTGGTTCCTATCCAAGGAACTATGCTCCTCATGCAAGGTAGACATGCCAACTGCTTCATGAAGGGTTGTTGTATCCGAAGCAAAAGCAAAGAAAGCGAAGGAGGAATGTGGAAGGCTCTGTAGCCGAGTAGAACTTTGCCCGATGTTTGATGAGTCTTGAATCAAAGTGTCTCGCTCCTGAAAAGTCTCACCACCAAAAGTTTGCAGTGGGACCAAAAATAGGCGGATCAAGAAATAAATCCTCTAAAACTGGAAGGTGACAAGGAGATGGTGGAGGTGGGTCCCCATCACTACTGTAGTCATATGTGCTAGAAGAGAAGTCCTCATCATCATAAATGTGCTCAAGCTCAAAAGTGTCATCAAGTACAGGTGAATTTGGTGAAGAATCGGAGGGACAAAGTGAGAGAAGGAATATAGCCAAGTCTGATGATCGACTACACCCACTGCAATGATAGTGTCACTATGCAACTCTCTAACATATATTGAATCTAGAGTGAACTCAACTCGCATGCCCTAACTAAGGTGAGTAATCTGGTAGACTGATAAGAGATTAGTTGATAGTGAGGGAATACTTAGAACATTATTGAATGTTCCTCCACTCACTTCAACAGACCCTCTCCCAAAAACTCTGTGTAGAAGTGTCATCACCCAATCATACAATGGACATGTCACATGGCTCCAAGGAAGTGAACTCCATGTGTGAAGAAGCCATATGATGTGATGCTCCAGAATCAATAACCCATGTAGGATTCGGTGGTACAATTACAACTAGGGCTCTCCCTTTTTCTCTTTCTTGATTCTTTCTCTTTCCCTTTTCCATTGTCATTTGCCTTGGAGGATTCATGGGTTGATGAAGATGGTTTGATAGAATCAGGGGCACCTATATTGTTCTTCTCAAGAAGATTCGTGAGGTAGTCAACTTGCTTCTTCAAACATTTTCTTTCATCATGTTTGCCTTTGCAATACCCACATTTGATCCACTCTTTCTTAGACTTAACACTAGAGGATGTTCCAGAGTTTGATTTTGAGGTGGGTTGATCTTTTTTTCTCATGATCCTTGTTCTGTTTATTCTCTTTTGAAGTCTTTTTATGTCATGCCCCGCAAGTAGAGCATGTGGTTTAGTGGACTTTAGTGTACCCATTTGAATCAGTTTATCTTGTTCCCAAGTTAAGTCAACAACAAACTCATCAAAGGAGGGCATTGTCCATTGTGCTCCAAGTGCTCTTTTGGTTGCATGGAAGGTAGAGACAAAAACATAATAATCAGGACCTAGTTTGGCGAGGACAAAATGAATAGGTTGAGTCCTTGTCAAATTTCATATTCTTTCAGTTGCATTCTCACATATTTGAACTTGGTGAAGAAGTCTTGAAGTGTGTCAAAACTGCTAGGGCTAAGACCAATTAGCTCATTTTCTAGTTCATGCCCTCTCATTTCATCTTGTTTCCCAAAGAGTTGCTCTAAGGTGTCCTGTATTTCTTTGGGTATTTTTGGCAACAATTAAATGAAAGCACGAGATCCTATAACATAGAAAAGGACAAGAAGCCATAGGCTTCATCACACTTGCCAGCCGAGTTTTTTTCATTCTTTTCTCTTGATTCAGTTTTGCAAACTCATAGTTATCTTATAGAGCTTCTTGTTTCGCAAAGCGAGTGACATGAAAGTCTTCCATTCGTGATAGTTGAATGGAGTAAGAAAAATAGAATTAGAATCCAGATTCGAGATATGAGTGTGTTTGCAAAACAAAAATGAATGCAGAAGGAATCACAATATTACACCCCCTAAATTAATACTTTTTGACCCACCCAAATTTTGGCACTTTATAATGAGTGTGTTTTACAAAATAAATTGTTCTAATGGAGGTAGTTTCTAGCTCGAGAAGACTTGCGCTAGATGTGTGTTCAAGCATGGCGGCTCATGGTTCGCTTGTGGTGTGTGCATGTGTGGCAGCTCGTGATTCGCTAGACGTGTGTTCAAGTGTGGCGGCTCATGGTTCGCTAATTGTTGAGCTTAATTGATATATCTTGGTTGATTGTACTCCGGTTCATAGCTCCGGTCAAAAGCGTTTATCTATAAAAAAATTGTTCTAATGGAACAAGCATGAAAAAATAGGCACTTTTAAAAAACAGCGCTCGAATCTGAAAGTTGTCTATCGGTTACAAGCCTTTTTTCCGCTATTTAAAGTTATTGTACTTTGCACTAAAAATAATAAGTGCATACGAATAATCTCAACTCAACCAAAGAGGGGCTAGACTTAACCACCCACTAGTAGGAATCTATGGACTTTAGCCCCATGTGACCGTGCCATATGGAACAAAATAAAGTGTTCTAATGGAACAAGCATGAAAAAACAGCACTTTTAAAAAAACGGCACTCGAATCTGAGTTGTCTATCAAAAGTTACAAGCCTTTCTTTTTACTCTGCTATTTAAATTTATTAGACTTTGCACTAAAATAAATAAATGCCTACGAAAAAACTCTATTCAAAATCAAAGAGGGGCTAGACTTAAGCACCCACTAGTAGGAATTTATGGACTTTATCCCCATGTGATCGTACCATATGACCAATCGCATACAGCAACCAACAAACTACTAGCCAACCAAACCACATCCGAACACACAAATCCAAACAACAACTCACAGACAAAGGGAATCTGTATGCACCATATCTGAGCAACAAAATTGTAGGCCGAAAAGTCCCACACAAACCAGGACTTGAAACAAATATGTGGCCCAATCACCGGATGCATAGGGAATACAAACCCGCAATTGTGCACATACATCTCTCTTCCACACAAATTCGGACAACCAACACAAAAACATAACACCGCCCACAAAGTTTTAAAGAAAACCCAAAAAGGGTTTTCCGATGCCAATAACAAATCGGTATGGAAGTAGAGGCACACCAAACAACTCTGCAGCAAATTTTAAAAACGTTCAAATCAAGTTGTCTCAAAATATGGCCAAGTTTACAGTCGATCCTACGGTTTTGCCACCTTTTGGATCCAATAGTGTAGCCCGATTTGCACGAAAAATGGCCTTGAGTCAAAATTCTTGCAAACACCTTTGTTAGATGCCTAGATGAAAATTTTGAATCTACAACTATACTATAAATGTATTACACATTTTTCTCCAAAGAAGATTTGATACCATATCGGAATATCCATAAGGATCGTTGATAGAAAAACAAGTGCACATGTAGTTGCAAAAAATGAAATAACTAACAAGCATGAAAGTGCAAAAAATAACTCAATATGCAACAAAGCCAAGATTTCTCCAAATACACTACTTAGAATTGCTCACAAATGAAGATGTACATATAGGAGAGTGAATGTGTAACTCCTCCATGATTAGTGGACAAAGAGCCCAAAATAGAAATGTAACTCCCACACTTGGCATAGTCAAACTAAGAGTAACTCCCACTTAGCTAACAATGATGGCCAAGTGTAACTCTGTGACTAACTCCAAGTGTAACTCCTATGACTAGTACACCTAAGCAAGCTAACTCTTAAAGTGTAGGAATAATCCACATAAATAAATAAATGGAATAAATAATATCATACATGAACAAACTCTTCCTAATGTGTTCCTCTAACAACGTTTGTTCATAGAGAATGGAAAGAGATCAAGTGGCAGGTCAATAACTTGGAAAGAGATCAAGTGGATGCGTTAGGACTAGCACTTTTCCTTGTGGCAGCCCACTTGTGCGTACACTAAAACAAGATGGCACATGTTGGTTGTGCATTGATTACAAAGCATTGAATAAAATCATAGCATAGAACCAGTTTTCACTTCCAAGGATAGATGACACACTGAACCAGCACCGTGGTGCCAATTTCTTCACAAAGATAGACCTGAAGTCAAGGTATCATCAGATTCATGTTGAGCCCTCAAATGTTTGGAAAACACTATTCAAAGCAAAAGAATGTTTGTTTTAATGGTTGGTTATGCCCTTTGGCTTGACCAATGTTCCACAACAGTCATGCGGATGATGAACAGTATTCTTTAGCCATTTACAACTTCATTTGTTGTTGTCTATATGGATGATATACTCATTTGCAGCTAAACATGAGAAGAACACGTAAATTTTAATCAGCAAGTGCTCAACACTCTCTGGCAACATAAGTCTTATGCCAATCTAGAGAAATGCTCTTTCGCCATGAACGAGATACAATACTTTGTGTATGTATATTCATGAAACACATGAACTACATGTGGATCCAGCCAAGATCCGCATCATTCAAGAATGGCCTACATCAAAGACCCTTGTGGAACTTCACAATTTCTTGCGGTTTGCAAATTTCTCTAGAAAATTTGTACTCGGTTTCTCACACATCACTTGGGCCTTGAATCAAGTCACTAAATGTGGTGTGAAGGAAAATTTCAGCTGATGAACGACACAACAGATAGCATTCAAAGAATTGAACTGCACTCAATTTTGCGCTAATGCTCATGCTTCATCCATTTGAGATAGAGACCGATGCATCTGGTTATGCACCTAGAGCAATCCTTAATTTGGTCACCAAATTGCTTACCACAAATGAGACATTCACTACCGCAGTAAGAAAATATCCCGTGTATGACCAATAGTTTTATGCCATTGTCCAAGCATGTAACTGCTACAAGCACTACATATTGGGAAAGGAGACCATCATTCATACTGACCACAAACCATTGTAGATTTTACAAAAGTAGGAACAAGATGCAACAATTGCGACATCAAAACTGGTCTTCACATCAACAGTCCTACTTTAGCATCAGGCATAAGAAAGGGAGAGCCAACCCAATAGCAGATTGTTTAAGTGAAACCCCAATAAAAGCCTTTATCCTTGTGCCTCACACATCTGGACATGAGACTGACACTTGGCCAAAATTGCATAAGACAAATTCAAACTTCGCAGAAATCTATCAGGCATGGCATTGAGATAAATCAATTCCATTGCCACTTGCAAGATGGAAATCTTGATCCATTTGTGGCACTTGTGTGTGCCGCATGAAGCAGAATACTAGAAATTGATACGGGAGGTTGATTTCAGCAAGATTGCAAATCAACTCGGAGTTAAAAATACCCTCACAGTACTAGAGAAGTATTTACTTTGGTCGCATCTCAAGTCAGATGTAAAATACATCAGATCATGTGCCACGTGTTATATTGCCAAACTAGCCAACAAGAAGCAAGGAATATACACTCCTTTGCCGGTTCAGAACAAGACTTGGGAATTAGTTTCCATGGATTTCTTCTAAGTTTTACCTGCTACCAAGCATGGAAAGATTGCATATGTATTACTAATTGGATTTTCAAAGATGGCAACTATTGCACCACATAAAAAGGCTATGTCAGCTCATGAAACAGATCAGTTGATTTTCAAAATGTATGGGTTCACTTTGGATTACCATCCACCATCATATCTAACAGAGATACCAGATTCTTAAGCAATTTCTAGAAAGCACTTTGGTCAATAACAAACACAGTGGTGACTAAGTCTACAGCATTTCATCTTCTAAATGATGAACAAAAAAAAAGTGGTGAGTAGGATGATAGTGCAGCTTCTCATGACTGCACTTAGGATGAAAGTCTACCCTTCAATCAACATAGCTACAACAGAGCTCTCTGCAGCTCTACTAAACACATCCTTTTCAAGGTAGGTTTGGGTTTCCAACCTTTGGCACCCATTGATGTAGCTTACCCTATACCACCATGGACAGCAGCAACTCCCTCACCTAAGAAGGAAGTTGACAAAACAATTAAGTTCATTGAACACATCTAGCACATTCAGCAGCATGTGCAAACCTTTCTACAGATGGCCAATGGTAAATTCAAGTAATGTCATAGCCAACATTGGGTGCCACACCAGTTCAAGGTTGGTAACAAAGTATGGCTTTATTTGCAGAAGGAAAGACCCAAAACCTTATCTCAAAATCCCCCTCTTTGGTATGGCCTATAAATCACTAAGAAAGGTGGTAATAATGCCTTTGAGCTCAATCTTCAATCTTATCTTGTTCTTCATCTAGTATTCCATGCAAAACTCTTACGCCATTACTTTGCATCTTTGTTGGACGGAGTGGATGTAGTTGAAGAATTCTACCCAGTCAAAATCAATCATGATTATAGAATGCGAGTAGAAGCAGATTAAATCATGGACACGTGACTCAAACAAACAAGTAAGCAAGAAATTCCAATTCCCATATTGTAAGGCTTGGTCAGGTGGCTCATCAAAGGGATATGGTACACTGAAGCTCAAGTTGCAGAGCACTTCCAAAATTTACTTTCTCAACTTTCCACAGTGGGGACAATGGCTTAAGGAGGGGCAACTGATCCAGGGGGATCTGGCACTTTGACTATCTCATGTTTTCACAGCAGTACTCCAAATCAAGTTTCATATTCACCATTGGCTTCGTCATCATCTCAAGCAAACATGATCAAACTGTGGAGTCCAAACTCCTTGTATCCAATGCTGCACAATTCCAACAGTGTCAGCCATGTTTTGCAGTACTTCCAAAAAACAAAAAAATGGAAAATATGAATAGGCGGAACATGAGCAGTAGCTTTTCTTGTAACTTCCAAAATGTCTCTTCGACTTCTTCACTTGGATATTGAAGTACCTTAGCTATTCATCAAATAGCTGGCTAGCTGTAGTGCTCTAGTTGATTCGCATCCAGCCTGTCAGCATTGTACAGAACTTACAGATTCATAAGTAATATAGTCCTGCATTATAGTTCTAAGATGGTGATCCATTGTTCACTTTCTCTTTGTTACGGCGCTTTCATTATCTACTTGTTGCTTACTCCTCCATAAACCATTTCCGTTCATAACACATTAGAATTTGGTTTAGTGTGTTGTCCCTTGGCTTACACTCTGGCCCCAGGTAGCATTGGTCCTACACCAAATACTTGTAGTAGAAGAAAGTAGAATGATATCATTCTTTAGCAAAGTAGAGGAAAATAGAAGAATACCCTCCTTTAGCACAGGCCCCGAGATATAACACAAAAACTGAGGTTAGTCAAAATTCATAAAATGTATAATTAGAATTGCCTTTCAAGACTACCAGCATTCTTTTCAATATAAAATCAACCAAAAATAAGAATTGAACATGTTGACTTTGTTATAATTTCTTAGAAAAAGCTATGTCCTAAGGCAAGATGTCTTACCTGACCAAGGACTGTCAGAATTAAAGAATCCCCAACTGCAAACCACTCATCACTAATGCCAAATTGTCGATTTATGCCAGTGACAAGTAAGACCTGAGCATTGCAAGAATTTTTCATTTCTTCTAGTAATATATTTGTTTCTTGCAATAGAGGAATTGAATATCTTGCAGTTTAAGTATTTTATAGTATCCAGTGTCCACTGTTAGAACTCAAACTACACTTACCTGTGTCATGCCCAGTCCTGCTCCAAAAAGGGTTGTCCAAAAAATATTTTCCGTAAAGGAACACTCTTTAAGAGTCCATTATAAAGTGCAACACCAAGCAGTGAAGCAACTGACGTAACCAGCCTAACACGACCAAGGAACTCTGGCCCAAAACCCAGTTTATTGGTCCTGAAGTACAAATAATGATTTTGTCACCAATGTTACTGATTCCTTCATAGAGAAGCTGAAACAGAAAATCTTAACTACTTGAATGAAAAATAAAAGAAAACCTTTGAGTCAAGATTCTTAGTCACCCACATGAAAAGTAAGATGAGGATGAGATAAGTGCAATCAAAAGCTAAGAAATACGATGTAAAGGCTAGAGTTATCGTTGGGGAGAATCTCATAGAGGCAAAAGGTTCAGGGAAATCTCTAGTTCGAATCACAATCAGAAAATCTTGGTAATTAGATGAGATTTTTTTAAATATATGCACTTTTAAGCCAGGCTGATTGATACTGAAAAATAGGTAATTGTTTACAAGTGAATGATTTTTGAAAAAACATAATATTTGTAACAAATCTTAAAAGTCAACATTTTTTTAACAATTGCAAGTTCTACAAAATGGATTTTTCTATTTTAGGAGCTTTGATCAATTTGTCAATTTTCCGATTTTCTGGACTAACATTTTTTTGCGATCTTTGCAAAAAAATTCAAAACAGTTTTGGTAAATTAGATGTGAGTTAAAGCTCCCCATCAAAATTATGGACCTTCAAATATTTCAATTGATCCCTAGACTCCTGCGTGAAAACATTTTAGAACAGATTATACTCTTTTGCAACCAAATTTATGTTTCCCAATACTACAAAAGAATTGATGATTTTCTGAAGTGCACGGCAATGTCAAGTCAACAAATTTCTAGGATAATTCTCAATACAAATAAACGTCGATGGATTTCTTCTTAATGATGTTTGGAGAAAACTGCGTCAAGAGAAGAAATCCATCGACGTTTTGGGTTCCCTTCATCAAATGGTTCAGTCTCAAAGGAGACCCTAAACGTCTACAAATTTCTTTCCTAGAAGCAGTTTTCTCCAAAAAAACCATTTTTGCAATTCTTGAAATGGTTTAATGATTGAATTGTTTTTGGTCCATACTGGTTGATGAAATGGATAGTTGATGGATTGTAGGAAGACCTGGTAGCCCGAAATTGGTATTAGTTGTGTAGATAATTTTGTAGTTGTGGTCTGATGTCTGTTGAGAAATTCTGGAAACAAGTTGGACCACATGCTCTTTGCTTTTCTAAAATTAGGAGCAGGTATCAATTTACGTGGATCCTTATAATAACCATCGTTCTTAAATTCTAAGTTTTCTAGTGTGCTGGAGTTTTCTATGTAGCTCGTGCTCCCATTGCCAGAACTTAATTAAAAATCAATTTATTTTGGCACATTCTTGGTGATATGGATAGATAATGGATTGGAGGGACACAAGCCAGCCTGAAATCATTATTCGTTGTGTAGGCAAATTTCTAGACATGGTCTAACCACTAACGTTTGTTGACAAATTTTTGGAACAAGTTGAAACCAATGTTCTTTAATTTTTGGAACTTAAGAGGCGATATCATTTTGAGTGGGATTGCTTTGATAACTGGAGTTATTGTGATATTCCAAGTTTGCTCAGTAGCTTGAGGTCCCATTGCCATATCCTTTACTCAGCTTGAAGTGACTTAGCTGTGTTAATTTTGCCTCTTTTGGGTGGAGTGCAGTCTCTTAGCAATCTGTTACAATGTTTTTATTTGAAGAAAACACTACAGAACAAGCCTTTTAGTTATTGCATATTTTTTATTTGTTATGTGGTCTTAATTCCAGTGATGTAATCTCTTGTAAGATGCATTGTCAGTTTCATAGCTGCATATTTTAGAGAAGAACCATTGTAGTCTGCACAAATCATGTCATTTTGCTGGAAAACATGTTTCAATCTTAGATAAGAGATTTAGATTGTGCCTCATAAATCAATCCCCGTCCAAGTAAAGGGTCTCGGATTCTGAGTTGATGGGAACAAGGCCTTAGATAGAACAGGACAAAGCAAGAACCCAAAGAGAACTGTGAAAAAAGTAAACTTTACAACATCAGTGTTCATTCCAAAAGAATATTCTACTCATCCTGACAACTTACGTGAAAAAAACATAGCCGTGTCTGATTGTGGAGTTGCTTGCCATAAAAATATGAACAAAGTAGGCAAAAAGATGTTTGGTTGTCGGACAGTGCTCCACAACTGAAGAACGAGGTTTTTGCACTTTCAAGAACACCCAAACTGATTCTAGGATTTTCTGGTCCTGGGAACAGCAGTGAACTTGAAAATGATTGTTCACGGACAAGAACAGCAACTGCAGAAGTCATTAGGGGCATAAATGCCGTGACACCAAAAACAAACCTGCAAAAGCACTTTCTTAATTTTGAAGATTTTGAATGTTTGGTCTTCTGATTATACCGGCACAAATCTGCAAATCACTGTTTCCTTTAATAGGATGCAAAAGAAAATCATTTCAGATGCTTAACAAATGACAATCTTATTACATAATATGATAATCTTGATGGGTTGTTTGGGCATATTTTCCCCTAGATAAATGTTTATAAATTTACAAAGCTTACCTTACACCATATGCCTCCACAAGTGAGCCACTGAAGTAAGCACTCATTATACCTCCAACAGCAGAAGAACCCCAGCATAAAGATTGAAGAGATCCTGAGGTAATTTGTGATTCACCGCGAGCTCTTTCTACAACCATTGAATCCACGACCTGTAATAAGCAATTCAATTTTATACAAAAATGACATAAGCACGTGTTTTGTAAGTATATGCACACAAGTGAATTCTAAAGAAAAAAATATAAATCAATCAAAGAAAATCATAAAAATGTTGACAAATCCTGAAATCATCATCTAACCTCTCAGATCCAGACGTGAAATATGCATTCAGAAATTTGCACTGACAACCAAAATGACACACATATTGTGATAGCCTATGTTTAATACTTACAACATCTGAAAAGGCAACGGACAATGAACCAAGGAAAATATGCATTCAGAAATATGCATTCAGACGTGAAATATGCATTCAGAAATTTGCACTGACAACCAAAATGACACACATATTGTGATAGCCTATGTTTAATACTTACAACATCTGAAAAGGCAACGGACAATGAACCAAGGAAAATAGAGGCTGCAGCTCCAAACATGTTATCAACAAAGGCAGCCATCAAACTCCAGGAGAATGCTCCTAAAAGTCCAGCCAAGATAAGATATGACCTTCTTCGATAACCAAACAGTGGAAAGGAATCGCTGCATCAATCTAATAGTTGTTAAAACTTAAAGACAAATTAGCACCAAATAATCAAGAATCTGTTTACCCGTATTAGAGAAGAATAGAAAAGGAATTCTCAAATTTAGTAGACCTGATAAATCCGTGAGAGAGGTTTGACTAGCCATGGGGCAGCAGATATTCCCGAAATGACTGCTGTCTGCAGGTTGATATATAGCAAGCAAATTGTCAAAATGTGGCAAAATACTAAACCAGAACATGCACAATCAAAATAGATATAGAGACATCTTGCACATTTCTCCGCTTCTTGCCGTTTGCAATTATAACATTGAAATAAATAGTTGTCATCGGAACAAAAAAGTTTCAAACTTGCCGGAAAATACTAACATAAAAAACATTCAAAAATGATTTTCCAAATAAACAACAAAGACCTATCAACAGTGCAAAAGCATTTTTTCAAAGCAGTTTTACAACCAATAATTATTTGTCACAATAAATATTTCCCTGATTTTGAAAAAGAAGATCGAGAACTCTGCTAGGGTTTTGAAGATCTGGTAATTTTGGTTTGTCTAGTGAGTTTCTCGTTCAGAGATCTAGAAAGAAGGAAGGTTTTCATATGGTTCTCTGAGATAAGTAGAGGTAGGGGGTTCTTATTTCCGTGATGACTTCTTTTAGACAAATTGTGTTCTATGTTGCCAGGGTTCGTCCCCCAGCCCCCGTACCCTACTTGATACGTATCCGGTACGGATACGTCAAGTGCAATGGGTACGGATACATGATGGGTACATCCGGGTTCTTCCCAAGTACATCCGGGCGTGCACTGTGACGTACCCGAAAAGAACCCGGACGTACTCCGCGGCAAACCCAAGTTTAAATATGCCTTTTAAGTCATTAAAACACTTTTCTTTTTTGACTTAGTCAATGCAAAAAAACGTACCCTAACGTTTAAATGAATAAAATATTAAACCTTAAACACTTTAAAAAGCTATAAAAAGCACTCACATTCATGTTGACATGATATTCCTATATCATATGTATGCAAGCCAGATGATCAATGAAATGTAAAATCTAAGTATATTGTATGTTTTAAAAATTTGAACATTGATCCTAGTATATTTTTCAAGTTTTGTTTGTATTCATGTTGCCATGATATTCGTATATCATATGTATGGCACCCACACGATCAATGAAAATGTAAAGTCTTAAGTATATTGAATGGTTTGAACATTGATTCAAGTTTTGTATTACTATTTCAGTTTTTAATGGACTAAAAATGAGTACAATGAGCATATGTGTGTTATATATATATATATATATATATATATATATATATATACGGACGTATCCAAGACGTATCGTACCCAAGGGTTTTTAAAATTGACATATCCGTGTATCAAACCTGTACCCGTATCCCGGTGTTGGCGAGGAAATTTGTCGGGTGGACAAACTTGTGGATTCCTTGCCAACGCTCTGGGAATTTAAGTCCCTCTACTTAACCAGTGCAGCTGCCGTATATACATGCGGAAGAAAATGTGGATTTTTGTGGTAGCCTTTCGACCGGGATCCAACAGGGCACTCCACTAACCTCATGGCAAAGCTTGCAGATACTTGCAAGAGAGAACTTTGTCTGAAAGTGGGAAAGGGAGTGAGAAAAGAGGTAGGAGAACTAATGTTGTAGGTAGGAAATTAGATTCCTGCACACACTAGTTAGAAAATTCATCACATGCATTCATGGGAAGAAACAACCCTGCAAATGGCAACAAGACAAGATAAGATTGCGAACTCAAAGTTTCTAAAATCTCCTCATCAAAGAGGCTACAAAATCCTTCTTCTTGTATTGATGCTTAATCGAAGTTGTACATAGTGGAGAAATGGAGGAAATTGAGAAAAGGGGGGGAAATGGAAGAAAAATGGCTATCTCCTTTGTTCTCTCAAAGTACAATATACTCTTGAGTTTACAAGATCAATTACCAACCCGTTATAATGGCGTGAAGAAGCCATTAAATCTCCTCCAAGAAACGGTTACAACTTCTTCTTTGTTAGCAAGAAACGGTTTACAATTTCTTTTCAATCATTCGCGTCTGTTCGATTCTTGATTCGCAAAGAAATGCCAATGGTGGAAAAACCAGACTTTTCATAATGCAATTGTTACACTTGTTTTGTAACTTTGAATTTGAACCGTTCATCTTGCCTTTGAAACTTTAAATCAGAGTCGTACACGTGGGAGAAATTTACTGGAGCATGGAGGATTCCTTTTGCATTTTGTGACTTTATAGAGATTTGGCATTTTGGAACATTTTGGCCCACTTACCCGCTTTTGATATGGTCTTGACACATGGCCTCACTTGATTGGCGAAGGAGTCGCGGGTCACTTTTATAATTTTACCTTTTTTCAATGCAGGCTCAAAAACACAAATTACTCCATCAACCCGCCTCCCGCTTTGACTCTTTTGATGCGGGCTTAATATTTGACTTTTTCCTTTGTGTTTGGCGGGGCTGCAGATCACTTTTTAACTTTTCGCCTTTTTTACAAAGAGGCTCAAAATCTCAAATCTCCCCGACGGTCCGCCTCCCTACTTTGACTTTCCAATGGCGGGCCCAAGATTTGACTTTTTCCTTTAAGCCTGATCGGGGCTGTGGGTCACTTTTTAAATTTTCGCCTTTTTTACAAAGAGGCTAAAAACCTCAAAGTTCTCCGCCAACCCACTTCTAATTAGATATGTCCACGTACCGTGGATGACGGAGCCAAAATTTGACGGGAAGAAAACGCCCATCGTTCCCGACTGTGGAAAAAATGCAGAGAAGAAGAAAACTCCACCATTTCGCACCCGATTTTCAAATTTCTTTTCATGAGCCAAGGAATTGAAAACAATACAAGGTTCGACGATCCATGGCCATAGAAAGATTGACAATTTCATTCAAATGAGGACAACAATAAAATTTTCATGCGTCTAGACAGAAAAAGGAAAATTTATCAAAACGTGCAGACTGGAGAGTTTAAACAACTTCAAAGCATGAATTTCTCTATCTTTTCAAACTTCCAACTTTACTTGAACACTTCTAGAGGGTGTGAGCTCAAAATTTTTGAATTTGACTTAGAAAATGAGGGGGATTTTGAGGGCGACAACACCTAAAGAACATAGATTGTGTTGGTAAATCACGGTAATGGTGTCTCAGTAAGCAAAATATGGAACAGGGTGGAAGGGTTATAAAATTTTGCATGCCTACTTGGAGAGATTAAGAGGAATGTCTCGAAATTTTACAGAGAAATTTTCTCTATAGATTCCTTAGAGCCCAACTTTAACTCGAAACTCTCTATATGCATTGGTAGGCAAAAATTGGAAAATGTATGGGGAATATGAGATCCACTTCTATCCTAGGGGATACTTCATTATTGTCTTTGCAAATGAATCATTAGGCATAGAATCTTCGAAGGAATACTTCTTGAAATGCAAAGCACGTTTACAAAGCATTGTCACCTAGAGTTCAAGCTCATCACGAATGTCATCTCTACCCCAATGTGGATTAGAATGTATGTTTTACCCCAAGAATTTTGATCAAACTACGTGTTTGATACAATAGCCAACTCTATAGGGAAGGCGATTGAGACGTCGAGGCCATATCTTGGTGAAGGATTCCCAGTGCTATGCTAAAATTTGTGTGGAGCAAGACCTAACTAAGCCAATTCCTAAGAATATAACCTTGAAGTCGGGAAAATTGACCGGATCCAACCTCTACATAATCAAGCATTCCTTTTAGACGTGAATGATGCCACAAGCAGGTCACCCGATCAAAGAATGTCTTGAAAATCAAAAATAAATATCCAACAAAAATCAAATGTTGAACTGGAGAGAATGACAACTCTTTAAAGCCAAAATTGAAGTATGTGATGAGGAATAAAAGGAGGAAAACCCGAGGAAAGAAGACGACGAAGAACAAAAACTAGTAGAGGACAGGAGATGGTAAAGGTAATACAGGTGAAGAATTTGTCCCCAAACCAAGTTTTTGAAGATATGCTCCAAGAAAGATCTGGAGAATCTCATCAAGACTCGGATAGCACGAAGAACTAAAAAAACAAGGACATGAATTGGAAATTAGGAATCAAGAAGGTTTCCCATCAGCTTAGGGAAGGGAGCATGCAAGTTGGAGGTTGGGGAAGTCGGGGAAGGAATAAATCGTCTTGTTTGGATCACGAAGATTCGAGGTTTATCACTTGACAAAATTCCAAAAAAAAACATTGGCTGATCTTACTGCTGCTAGCCAAGCCCAACAGGAGGATGTCTTGTGGGGGCACTAAAACAGTTAAGTTTGTCTAATGAAGATCGTCCCTCGGGATACTAGGGGCCTCAAAGCCCCTCCAAAGGGAGATTGAACAAAATATTGATTGCCAAAGAAAGGGCAGGTGTTTTGATCCTACAAGAAATTAAACTCGGAGAATGACACAAATAATAATCATTTTTTTACTAAAAGTTTAGTTACCAAGTCCCTAATTCCAGATCCGTTCGGGAGGGCAAAAATCAAACAAATCCAAACTCTCAAAAAAGTTCAAAAAATTTGATGCAGAATATATACATGTTATATATGAGCATAATTTATAAATATGCAAAAATTGACAAATATAGAGAAAAATATTAATAATGTAATATAAAATGTTCATATATTTAATATTAAAGGGTGATGGGTGTCTTTTACTGCAAAAATAAAATAAAAATTTATTTTTTGGGGAAAAAACAGGGCCAACCCAAACCGAATCTATCCACGCTGCCTGAAAAATCCAAATCCAGCCAGATTTTGTGCAGATCCGACAGAATTTGGTAACTATGACTAAAAGCATAAAATATTAAAATGAAAATGTGTAGGATAGGACTGACAAGGACAATAGGAGATCTTGCAATGCTCTAGAACCCTAATGAGTTAAAGGTTGGATGTTCTCTATCAATTGTTAAATGGATGATTTGTAAGTTCGATAGATTAAATACCAACTTGAATCTCTCTATATTTAATATCATAGTTACCATGTTCTACCAAACCAGGGAATGTTCAATTTGGACCAATCTGTTTGGATCCGCCAAACCGAACATGTCTGGTTTAGTCTACATATCAATACTAAAACACCCAAAGATATACACAAAATAACATTAAGTATAAGTTCACATTTAGATATGGACATTTACTTTCTTATATTTTATGTCTATGTACTTCCAAGATGTTTTAGAGTGGTTTCAAACATTTAGGAGCTATGATGCAGATTCTAAATTTTGGAGGGTCCCGTCAGATTTTGGACTTAGCTAGATTTCAGCATTTCAGAGTTAGTCATATTTCAGGATTTCAGGGAGACCATAGGAGGTTACCGGTATGAAGGTAGTATGAAGGAATAGATAGGTATAACAAAAATTATATGCAACAAAATTTGAACTTTGCATGTTTTTTATATTCATATATTGAAATTTCTCAAAAATCCAAACTTGCAAAGTTTTTTAGACTCATGAACAAATCGGACTTCTCAAACACAATAACAATGATTAATATATATGGTCCCCAAAGGAACACGGAGTGAGGAGAGTGCTAAGAACTAAATCATGCTTTTGCCAAAACTAAGAACCATTTAATCGATGGACATTTCAATGCAAAAGTGTGAAATATCCCTTATGGGATACCACTTAAAAATGCACCAAATATTGAAAGTTTGCAGCCAAATAAAATACTGATTTATGCAGATTTTTACAGTAAGGACAGCGAACTAAATAAAATCAATATCTCCCAAAATATCCACTCGAATTACTTGAAAATTTAAAGAGAGCTTGATATTATTATAGAGGACATAATAAAATTGTCTTTGGAATTTTACACAAATTAAAATGCTGCCAGAAAAAGCACAGTGTGCCCTAGACAGCTAGAAAACTTCAGAGGTTCGTAACTCTCTAAATACAAGAGCAAAAATTAAGGGTCTTTGGAAATAACATTAACAGATACAAGAAATAATATTTTCACCTTTAGATTTGAAAAGGGCCAACTGGAAAACCCCAAATAAAGGCTGCAAGTCGCCTAGCTGGGAAAAGGGTTGGAAATTGATGAAGATGCCTTCAACGTGTTGCCACACCCTGCCCAAATGGCTGTCGTGAATCTGATCCGAAAGCCCTCTGTTATCTTCCCCAAATGCCCCCAAAACCCTCAAATTCCTTCCTCTGAAACCTCGATAATTTCTCTCAGTAACACGCACGGCCCTGGAAGGCGGCTCCAAAATGACATACTAGGGTAGATCTCTCGCTACCGAAAAATGCCCCTGCTAGCTAGGGACTGGTCTCTCGCCACCGAAGCTAGGGTCCCTGTGGGATTTGACTCAAGTTGTAGATGATGCACAAACAACAACACGTGAAGGATCAATAAAATGTATGCCAAAAAAGTTCCTTTCCTTACTCTCCCCGCTCCTTATATACTTCTCCTCGACAAATGAGCCCCAATGCACCCTAGACGCATTTCATTCCATGGAGGGACCAATAAAAATAAAAGTAACTTAAGTTGTTTTTCCCCTTTAAGTCGTCGTAGTCCAAAAGTGACCCTCGGCGCAAAATTAGAATAATAGAACCACGTGGCTCCTCCCCAATAGCTCCCGGCCCATAGCCCTTGGGTCCGACCACACTTGGACTCGACCTAGCCCTTAGCCCTTTAAGCACAGAAAAGAGGACATTACAAAGTGGATGGCTCAAAAAAACAAAGTAGGAATTCATGCTTCCTCAAGTTGCTCAAGTTTCTAAAAGTTAATTGAAGATTTTGAACTTTGACATGTCGAACCACAACGTTTGGGAACTTTGACATGTCGAACCACAACGGTTGGTTCACTTGGACCAACAAGCATAAAGGTAAGAAGTTCATATCAAACAAAGTTTTGTCTACAAATAGCTGGCTGAATAGGGATCTCTTTATTAGATTGGAGGTTGTGTTGGAAGAGGGATCAGATTACTTTGGGATATGGTGATGCAGATTGAAGAGGATAGGCTATCAAGGAGTGTCCGTCTCAAATTTGATGGAAATGTGGCTTGAACTCCCAAATTTGGACAAGTTTTTCATTGAGAATTAGAATCATTCCAATGGCAGATATAGAATCAAGATGTACTTGTTCTCCCAAAAGCTTAAAGATCTCAAAAAAATTGAAACCTAAAACCAAAGAACTTTTAAGAATATTTTTAGGGAAAAGGAGCTATTGGAAGATCGCATTCAAAACTTTCAATTCAAAGTCCTTCATCAAGATCTTCTTCAATCTCTTCTCTCTCAAGGAAAGGAGAATGGTAAGAATATTGATGAAGTCTATAAAAGAGAAGAAATTTCTTGGAAGCATAAATCACATTGAAATGGTTAAAGGAGACTAGAACACTAGATTTATCTTTTTCCATCAATAGTATGAAATTAGAAGATAGATCAATTATATTGGAAGATCGGATACTCAAAATGGTCGAATATTGAATTTTCCCTAGAGATCGAACAAGCCTTGACCTCTTACTTGGAAGAAGCTCTATCCAAATATGATTGTGTAATTGTTGAGACTCCAATTTGGTAACTTATCCTTTGGCAATGACAAATTTGGCTTTGTTCCTATACTATGACTTACGCTCGCATTCTAAGCTCAATTGACATATCCTTCTCTCTCATATGACTTGCTAATCTCTACACATTGCTTTGTCATTCATTCATGCAATATTAATTATCTAGAACATACTTTATCATCACGGAACTTTCCTGATCTAACTCTATTATCATTAGATCCATGTATGGGACCATACAACATAGACCGATCAGTACCACAACCGGGCCGACTTCGTAAAGTCTTGTCCCCTCTTCTAACAACTTTTTCTTAATTTGAAAATCTTGTGTGTCGTTTCATCTTCCCTAGGTCGGCCTTAGTGTGACATCTAACCTATAGAAGCCTATATAAGCAAGTAAAATGCACTTAAGAACTAACCCGACATTCTCAAAAGCATACATTGTAAATTACTCTCCTATCTCGCCTATTGTTCCATATCTCGCCTATTGTTCCTCTATGAGTATTGCCCAGGTTGTGGGCCGCTGTTGGTTTGCCGAGACTTCTGCCTTGTTGGACTCAGTTGGTATCCAGATTGATCGCCTCCCACCCTTCCAGTATTCTCTAAATGCTCCCAGTCATCTCTTGCCCACCAAGCAAGTGTTGAACAGGTCCATCCGAGAGGATATCTACAGGAGCTTCATTCAGACTACTTGGGTGAACCCCCCCGGGGTTTGCGCCCTAAGATGTCTTTTTATGCAGAGCACTTTCTTGAAATCAGAGATGGACTCATCATCCGACCTCAGTACACCTCTCGCCACTGGATGCATGCCCTCTCGTATACTCTAGGTCGGTTTGAGTCACTCCCACGAGACTTCTGCAAGACTCGATCACCACATTGATCGGGATGATAGACTTTGTAGGCTCTGTAGCCTTCATGAGGTGGAGACAAAGACTCATTTCATCTTCCACTACCCCATATACTATGAGATCAGAGGACGATTTCACTGTCTCTTCAGAGGGATTCAGACTCTCCCGGTCTTCTTCAGATATATCGACCAGTGGTGTCTTGCCCTCTACATCCGCAAGTCTTTGTTGCTCCGAGACCAGATTCTTCATCCCCCTCCAAGAGTCATCCCCACGAGACGAATTACAGCCTTCTTTCCGGTTCTACCCACTAGTTGAGGTACTAAGCGACGGAACTTTTTGACCCAGATACAAAGCAGCATAGATCGCCTTCGTCCCCTTGGACCTTCACACTTCCCTCGATCGATCATCGCCAAAGCAGAATCGATGCACACACGTACCAGAGGGCAATCCGGCTCCATTCGTCCCCCTAGCCGTCGCGTCATTCTCAGATCTCAGCAGGGAAGGAGGTCTTCGCCCCTCTCTTCGGGTTGCCAGTCCATCAGGAGCTTCTTTTCGTCGGCCTCTAATGTTAGGAGGGGTGTAGCTACCGTTCCTGATTAGACCTTGGTCCTCATTTGCTTGCCCCATTGCCCCCGCCTGTGGGGGTATTGGCTTCGGGTTTCATTTCTGTTGTCTTCTCTTCTTTTCTATTTTTGGGAACTCGTTTTGAGTTGTCCCCGCTCGCACTTTGTATACTGTTTGGGCTACAGTCCCATTGACCTACTTTTTGTGGTCATTCGTTGGACATTAATATATTTATCTTATCTTATCTCCAAAAGCGCTCAAGGCTCTCCTAAATCTTCCTAAAACAGATTGCAAATTCTTTAAAGCAACCACCACGCAGTCTAAAGCACTCATACAATGTTCAAGAGTCTATCTTCCTCTATCACCAAGCGTTCAAAAGCCTAGATCTATGTCGTAGCAAGAGCAAGTCACTCCAAGCATTGTCAGGGTCTTTAGTGTAATGTCCCCTTTTCCAAGCTAGTTCAGTTTTGAGACTCTGAGCCCATTCCACTTCCCATGGGCAAGAAACGAAATGAACAAGGGAAGAGTTTGTCATATTTTTCAATTATTTTTGTGAGCAATTGCATTCTTCTTTTATAGTTTTCTATATAAGTCGTGTCGTTGGGTTAGGAAGGTGGAAAGCCAAAGGGAAAATAAAATAAAAGTATCCTTATGAGGTCAGTCCTAGTTAGAGGCTTCCTAATCAGCCAAGTGCATCAAGAAGATTGATGTTGCAGATTTTCAACTAGGGTTTGATCCTACATTGATTTTCAGCCCCTCCTAAGAGAGCGACCCACCTTGCGGAAGAGTTACGTGGTTCCTAGGGCACAATGACACTCAACTCAGCCATTATTGCATTCTTCATATCTTTAGCATCTGGAATCTTCATTTATACTTCATTTTCAGGCTTGGAATCATTCATTTCCAGCCCCTTTGTAAGGTATTCTCTGTTGTCATTTATTTAATTTCTAGATGGGGTTTCACGGCTGATTTCTTGATTATTATTGGTTCTAAAATGTTTCTAAGTGTCCCTACATGTTTTGGATGGTGTGAATGATGCAATTTTGAAGAGTTATTGCTTTTTCCTTGCTGTTATAAAAATCAGACTGCTGTTCACTGCTGTCATAATTTTCAGTTGGCTGTTGTAAAATTCAGTTTACTATCAATTAGGGTTTGTGTTATTTCTTTTTTTTCAGTTTCATCCTAGAAAGGGACATTATATTTAGGGACAAAGGAAATCGGTTTCTCGCATCTAAAGCACATCACACCACACTACTACCATATTGGGTACATTTCTACACTATCTTTAGTTACACCTGTTATTTTGTGTCAAAATATGGAAGGGCGACATAACGGTTGGCTTAGATTGCATACATTGTTTACAACAACACTAGGAGAACTACATGAGGCTTACTCCCGCTAAATGGGATGTAGTGCGGTGCTGGATTGTTTCAATAGGGTTGACCACCCAGTCATTCCAGCCTCACCCACACAGATATCTCCTTTGTGTTATCTAATCGTTTCATGAAATTTGTACGTATTTTGGGTTTCATATTCGTTGTAAGTCATTACAGGGGGTGTCAAAAGTGTGCAAACCCTAGCAATGAACAGATACAATGACAATTCTTTCCAAGCCAAGACGTTATAGAGCATCATTCTCCAAGACAAAACCATACAAAGTATGACCAAATTAAACTACCGCTAGCAAGATTTGTACGGTTCCGTGCAGGGGCAAGTTCCAACTACGCCTCAAGAACGAAGCATCTTTACATTCCGATCATCCATTCTAGCTAGTTCGTACACCTAGATCACTTATGTACCTCTCTACACACTAAGTCTTCATCCTTTGTGTTTTACACACCATTATATCGTTGTTTACTATATTAATAGCTATATTATGGATTGTATGGTTAATGTGGATTAATTTATACACAACATTCTACCTATAAGAAACCTTACATCCTTCCATAATAAATCTCAAGATAGATTTTTATGGTGCAAACAGTAATAATTGAGGAGCAAGACCTTTTTCTTGCTAATATCCTTCATCTTATCTCTGATGAAGCTAATGAAGCTCTTGTGAAAGAGGCCTCCTTGGATGAGATCGATGAGGAACTCCTTAATATGGCTAGAGATTGTGCCTCTAGGCTTGATGGTTGTGGATTCTTTTCATTCGAGAATCTAAGGAGTCTAAATCAAGTTTTAAATCCCTACAAACTACTTTTCTTACCCTTAGTCTTAAGAAAAACTCCCGACATCCAAAGGATTTTCAGCCTATCTCTTTATGCAACACAGCTTAAATATCATTTCCAAGGTCATTCCTTCCAAAGCTCATTTTTGAAGAACAAGGGGTTTCATCAAAAGCAATAACTAATGGGACAGTAATCGCACATGAAATCATTTACTCTCTTATCTCAAGTAAAAAGAAAATGTATGATTATCAAGTTTGGAATTGTGGAAGCTCATGATAGAGTGTGCTGGAATTTCCTTGATAGGGTCCTAAGAAGGAAGAAGGAAGAAGGATGCAGGAATGGATTAGGAGCTGCTACACCACTCCTAGATTCTTTCTTTTGGCTAATGGTTACCTAGAACGTTTTTTTGAAGCTACTAAAGGCCTCAAATAGGGGAAACATTTATCCCTACATACTTTTTTATTATCATGGCTGAAGCTCTTGGCATGCACATATATAATCTCAAGTTGAGAGGAAGACTAAAAGGGATTTTTGCCTCCATAGATGGCCTTTTGCACAAAAATCTTCGATTTGTGTATGATACCCACCTTGCCCTGCCGTCATTACAAAACATTTATGAGACAAGAGATCTTCTTAGAGATTATGAGAAGGCTTAAAGGAAGAGGATCAATAAAGGTAATTACAAAAATGCTCTTAATACTCAAGAGAACGAACAAAGCTTTCTTGCCAAACAACTTGGTTTCGAAAAAGCTCACTTCTCGGATGTCTACTTGGCTTTTCTGCTATTTAAAGGCAACGGCAATAAACTGATTTGGAATCCCATCCCCAATAATAATCACACGAAACTATCATCTTGCAGAGGGAAATGGTCATCCTCAACATGTAGATTTACTCTCCTCAAAATTTTCCTTCAAGTTGTCCCAATTTATTGAATTGCTCTATTGCTTACTCCTAAGGGGATTGTCAACCAAGTAAAAGCTATCATGCACTCTTTCTTTTGGTAAGGTACTGACAAAAATTTTAGATTTCCTTTGATATCATGTGACAAGGTGTGTAATCCCCTAGTATTGGTTGGGTGGTGTGAGAGATGTCAATATGGCTGATTGGACCTTGCTTACAAACTCGCATGAAGAATTCACATAAATGGTACTAAGGATTGGAACATCTTGATTTGAAGCAAATACCTTGACCACAATGAACTAAAAGGATCATCACAACCAAAGACCTTACAAGAGGTTTGGTCATTTGGATCAATTTAAAGGATGCCCGTGATTTGATTCTTAATCAGTCATTTTGGAAAGTTCATAATGACTCAAAATTGACTTCTAGAGGGGATGTCTGGATTGAGTATCCTCAATTAACGGATCCCAAAATCAAAAAGATTTAGCCTCATTGACTTATGGGGTGTGCCTGGATTAAGGAGTATCCTCTATTAGCAGATCCCAAAATCAGAAATATTTAGGTGGAGGCTAGGACATGCTGGGGAAATAAAGTCAGATATTATTGAGTTCAATAGAAAAATGTTGGAAGGATTTCACGGAAACAGAAAGATTTTAGACTCCTAACTAAAATGGGGAAGTCAAAAATAATTTAAACAAACTCCTCTTGGGTTTCAGGGTTCCTTGGAGCCATGAGGGTGATATGATTTTTGGAATCATACAAGAACTGAAAATTATAGAGTGGCTGCTCGTTATGAGTAATTAATCATTAACCACATCAATACCCACCCTTCCGTGACTTGGAACTGTATCTGGTCAAGCCAAGGTCTTTTTATGGTTATCCTGGCATGGAAAACTTCTCACTATAGAACACTTACAAAGAAAGGTTTCCAAGATCTGATCAGATGCCTGATGTGTCTTTCAGAGCAGGTGTATCTTAATCACTTGCTTCTGCACCATGATTTTTGGTGCAGGGGTTCTTACTCAACTTGCTTGTACTAGAACTTTATCTGTCTTAGCTTGATGGTATAATGTTCATAATGCTTGTTTCATAATAATAATCAAGAGCTTAAACTTGCTCTAATCACTCCAACCCCAGCTTGAGGATCATAAGGTTCTATAGCACCATTTGCATGCTTCAACACTTGAGGTACATTCAAATAACATGCATATAAGAGACCTAATGCATTCCCATTCATGAGAGACAAACAAGTAGAAAGATTAATTTGATGTGATCACCAACCCAATGGTTTATAACAGTGCAAGACTCTTATTCTCACCTTCAAACCTGTTACAAGCTACAAACATCCATTTATGAGCATACATACCTCATGAGTTGTCTTAAGGCTTCACTTTGCCTCCTTATGGATTCCTTCTCTTCAAATGGAGTTACAAGATCATTCCCACCTGGTCAAACATGATCAATACATCAAACTAAGCTTTAGACTCCCTCTTGAGTGATCTAACATGGGTCTTCAGTGTAGTTTGTACTACTCTGCCCTTAAGCTTCTTTGTAGCCTTTACTATCTCATGTACAATCAATTAAAGATCACTTATGCAAATCAAAGGTTCGCATAGCATGAGTACATACTTTCTAGGCTTCTTACACCTTAACCAAGGTGTCTATGATCTGTATATGTTGTTGCACTGCTAATATTGCCTCTATACCCTTCTTGAGACCTCTATTATATCCTCAAGATTCTTAAGGCCCATATTTGCCTAATTTAAGACCATGTATGCAATGGCAGGGTTTCATGGAATGATTAACTTCTTAACAAACCTTCTCCATCATGATCAAGGTGTTCAATGTCCCTCAACTGTTGTTCTAAAGCTAATTTGTCTTCTGACCTATATTACAACCCTTTCACAATGACTTAGCACAGTCATACAGTCATGCTATATTCAAATGAAGACAAATCCAATATAGGACTCACTATATAATCACTCAAATATGTCATTCATACCTGCATAGGTGTACTCCATGTCTCTTGTATTGGTCCTTAGCTCAAATTCTCCAATTTACCTTTTGTAACCTCTTACAATGACTTGGAACAGTCATACAAACCCTGCACAGTCTGATTTCATTCAAAACATGGCATTTTCTTCATTGTCATACCCCTAAGATCATTCAAAACATCTCAAATGTGCCTGTATATCACCCTCCTTTATGGACTAGGGTTATACTATCACGTGTTCAATGCAAAATTTCCCTTATATGTGCATACCTATGATTGTAACATGGTTTCATGAGATTGAAAATGCAGTCAATAAGATCTTTGGCTACACATAATCACTCTTCTCGAAATTTGGGGGTTGATAAGTCTTATCAAGACAGAAATAATGTGAAAATTTCAATCAATTTCATCCATGCAACTAAAAGATACACGAAGCCCTAAATCGTGCCCGAGAGGAAACAATTATTAATAACCAAAATTCACAATTTCAAAACTTACAAAAATCATGCATACATTCCTTGATGCCTGTAGACACTTTCCACTTTAACAGTCAGGAGAAATGATGCAAATAAATAAGACTGAGGGTTTAATCCTCACTGTCTAGGCACAGTCCTCATGCACAGTCATGGAAAACATGCAAATTTCTTCCAACAGAGGTATAATTCCCTCTTCAAATTCTCATACATGCTGTATTATTCATTATTCACATACATACCTCATGAGCTGTCTTAAGGCTTCACCTTGCCTCCCTATGGAGTCCTTCTCTTCAAATGGAGTTACAAGATCATTCCCACCTGGTCAAACATGATCAAGACATCAAACTAAGCTTTAGACTCCCTCTTGAGTGATCTAACATGGGTCTTCAGTGTAGTTTGTAGTATGTACTACTCTGCCCTTAAGCTTCTTTGTAGCCTTTACTGGCTCATGTACAATCGATTCAAGACCACTTATGCAAATCAAAGGTTTGCATAGCATGAGTTCATACTTTCTAGGCTTCTTACACGTTAACCGAGGTGTCTATGATCTGTACATGTTATTCCACTGCTAATATTGCCTATATGCCCTTCTTGAGACCTCTATTCTGTCTTCAAGCTTCTTGAGGCCCTTATTTGCCTAATTCAAGACTATATATGCAATGGCAGGGTTTCATGGAATGATTAACTGCTTAACAGACCTTCTCCATCATGATCAAGGTGTCCAAGGTCCCTCAAGTGCTGTTCTAAAGCTAATTTGTTTTCTGACCTATATTACAACCCTTTCACAATGACTTAGCACAGTCATACAGTCATGCTATATTCAAATGAAGACAAATCCATTATAGGACTCACTATAGAATCACTCAAATATGTCATTCATACCTGGATAGGTGTACTCCATCTCTCTTGCATTGGTCCTTAGCTCAAATTCTCCAATCTACCTTTTGTAACATCGTACAATGACTTGGAACAGTCGTACAAACCCTGCACAGTCTGATTTCATTCAAAACATGACATTTTCTTCATTGCCATACCCCTGAGATCATTCAAAACATCTCAAATGTGCCTGGATATCACCTTCCTTTATGGACTAAGGTTATACTATCACGTGTTCAATGCAAAATTGCCCTTGTCTGTGCATACCTATGACTGTAACCCGGTTTCATGAGCTCGAAAATACAGTCAATAAGATCTTTGGCTACACAAAATCACTCTTCTCGAAATTTGGGGGATTGATAAGTCATATCAAGACAGAAGTAATGTGAAAATTTCAATCAATTTCATTCATGCAACTAAAAGATACACGAAGCCCTAAATCATGCCCGAGAAGCAACAATTTGTAATAACCACCAAAATTCACAATTTCAAAACTTACAAAAATTATGCACACATTCCTTGATGCCTGTAGACACTTTCCATTTTAACAGTCAGGAGAAATGATGCAAATAAATAAGGCTGAGGGTTTAATCCTCACTGTCTAGGCACAGTCCTCATGCACAGTCATGGAAAACATGCCAATTTCTTCCAACAGAGGTATAATTCCCTCTTCAAATTCTCATACATGCTGTATTATTCATTATTCATCTTCTAAAACCTATGTCTCTATTGAATTCCCTCAAATCACCTATGAAATAGGTGTGTACTAGCTAAGTTTAGAGTCTAGCTAAGTCCTAAACTGACTCAACAACACCCTAACAAGACTCAACAACATTCTAATCCTAGAATAGTGATGGATATCACTCCAATACATCTGCCAACTCGTGCATGGACTCATAAATATAGTGACATGGCATTTGAAGTCCTTATTTAGCCTATATTACCACTTTACAAAGTCAAACTCACTCTTTCAACTTTCTAACAAACACTCCTTGACCTTTTACAAGCACATATGCACTTTTTACAACATATTCATGGTCATATGACCTTATTATGCTTTAACCTTGGTGCTCCTGCATCAATTTATCTATGAAAATGTGGCATGTGTTTTGGTTCAAATTCAACACTCTGTGCATTGCGACACTTTCCCTTGGTGCTTAAATCTCATCTTGGAAATATCCTATTTCACTCAATATTCTCAGAGAGCTTTGGAATATGTGTAAAGCCCCATTCATCCCTCCCATTGTATATAGGATTAATTGATGATTACGAGTGTTTTTATGGGAAATTGCGGGTTGCAATCAATGTATCTGTGATGTTACTAATGTTGGTTTATACTGCAAATCTAACCTTAACTATGTATTCAGAGTTGAATGTGTCATAGACTAGTGAAGACGCATACCACATTGGAAGATTAACATGGACGACACAGCAACATAAAGAGAAACTGCATTAGCAACATGATGATGACAAAAATACAAAGAATCTAGTATGTACAATTGTGCAATAGGACAGGTACGTGATTTCATTTGTAAGCCATACCACTTGCATCCTAGTAAGTACATAAAAGTGATTGGAAAAGGCTAATCCCTAGTCGTAGTATGCTGAGGATGTCTCCTTAAATTGTCATTCCTTTCAAAATACCTTAACATGTTATATTTTTCATCTCTAATCACAGTTGTTTTAATTCCCTAACTTACTCTTGATTCATGATGTGTTTGACCTTGTCAGCCGTATAAAATTCTTACAGTGATTATGTTTTACGTTATTTTTCAAATGCTAGAATAGTTCATAGTTGTGGAAGGAAGCTTTAAGTGGAATGTACATATATAAATATAATGCATTATTTTAAGGGTTTTGACGATAAAAATTAATGATATTTAATAAAACAAAAGCTTAACTACAATCATACGGCCATCAAACGTAGCCCTTGACACAACTTTTATTAAGTCACTAGTTATTCAAATTTGTAATAATGAAAAGAGGACCCCTAGATAGTCATTTCCAAGTGGCAAGAAGAAATAAATAGGGAAGAAGAAAAAAATTGGGGGAGGAGAAAAGGGAAAAGTTAAGGAGGAAGGGAGATTGTGGATGATGGCATGGAAGAAGAAGGGAGCTTGGTATTATTGGGGGAAGAAGAATGCAGAGCAAGGGTGTGGAGAAGAATGGTGAATGAGGATTTTCAAGTCATAAAATAAATTTCCAGATGCACTGAAGAGGAGAGGAGAGCCAAGGCCGTGAGAGAGGAGAGTGGGGTTTTCTTATAAATTGTCAAACCATTCATGTACCTTCAGTTGTTTTCCTTTTCAGCAAACTTTTATTGGGCTTTTGCAGCCAGGGGGCTTGGAGGCATTGTGTCTTTTTTGTGTGTGTTTAATTTGTTGATTGTTGTTCTACTAATTTCAAAATCTCCATGTTAGCATGGATCGGGAGTATGTTGTTAAACTTACCATTTTGCATTTTCTTAAATGCCCTTCAAGACTGATTCAATAAAAGCATTTTGTGTATACCCTGCGATCAATGTTCTTTTTCTTGAGGAATTTTATCAAACTTTTTGTGGGTCATGTATGATTCTGTATTTGCATTAATTTCTACATATGCAATTTCACCTAATAACTGCTGTCAAAGTTCTGTTTCCCTTATGATTTGTTGGATGTGCTTACCATTTTGGGAAGCGCTTATATTTTTGGCATGAGATAAAGGTGCACTGGCAATAACTATCATTTGATTTAAAACTGTCTTTCTATTTGCTTAAAATTACCAAATTTTATTAACAAGCCCATTTTGTGTATTTTTCAGCGGTCATGTGATATTCCACGAGAAGGCATCTGATCAGAGGCATTCTCTTTAAAGACCCATAAATTGTGGCCACATGCACCATTCATGCATAACCTGTGCTAAATGCTTTCTGTTAAATTGCATTTATTTAAGGCATTTTGGTCAAACCATTCATCTAGGCACATGCTAGAAGGATGCTGGAAAAGTTTCTGAAGTTTGGCTTTCATTTTTCCAATTAGTTTGCTTAAAACGCCTTCCAGACCTTCCCATCTTACATTAGTGCATTTCTTGAGACAACTTTTCTTGATGCATTTTGCCAAACAGCCCACAGGCTGTGTATATGGTTCCATATTTGCATACATGTTTGCCTGGTTGATTTTAATTACAGATGCCAGCAAAAACTTTATATGTGTGTATGTAAAACATTCTAAATATTCTTTTTTAGCTAGCTGAGGGATGCTAGCAAAGGCTTTGAGGCCTGTATTTAATCTTTCCTTTTGCCTTCTCTTCAAACACCATTTACATGCTCTGTAACGAGCATATTACATGAAGATCGCATCATTTGAAAATTGAAACATTTTGTCAAACAGTCCATGTGTTTGATCTATACGCTTCCACATTTTATCCATATGCATCCATCAATTGTTGTTTGATGAATGCCCAAATTCCACTGCTTAAACACCTTCAAAATTGCTTCAATCATAGTCAGCATACTCGGCGAGTACTCGCCAAAAAAATTTGCAAACAAATAATCACTCAAATAACTTGCCACTCGGGCTCGCCGAGTATTGGCAAATATTCGCCAATACTCAGCGAGTCCGAGCTAAATACTCACCTAACGCGGACAGTACGTGCAACACGCCAAAAACACTGAAAAAACACGGTTTTTTTCTTTATAAGGAACTAAAACACTTCATTCTTATTCACACAACCATTTGAGCTTGCATTGCATGTGTTGAACGGATTTTTGAGTGAATTCGAAGAGGAAATTTGGAGAATTGCATTTGGAGGTAAGTTTTTTTTTTTAAATTCTTTCAAGTTTTTGCAAATTTAGTCTATATTATTTAAGTTTTATATATTCATATTGTAATTCTAAATACATCTAATGTAAAAGTGAATGCTTTTAAATTTTTAATAGTCATTTGCGATGTAAGGTATGTTTTTTTACACAAATTCGTTCTAAATCATTTAAATTTTATATATTTATATTGTAATTGATTCATCGAATATGTTTTGTAATTTTAAATGTGTTCAATGTGATTGCGAATCATTTTAAATTTTTAATACTCATTTGGAACCGGAGGTATGTTATTTTTATTAAATTACGGTGAAATATGGTTATTCAAGCACGTTTTTTAATTTAATTAAGCTTTAGTTTTTTTATTTTTAAATGTGCATTGTGTTACAGATTAGAGCTTAACAATGGCATCAGTCGACATCGGTTCGGCATTTGGGTTAGCATCACTAGCAAGAACCGTTCCTGCAAAAGCCCGTACCCTCGCTTGGAAGTATAGTGTATGTGGAGCAGCTTTCGAGAACAGTGGTTTGCAATTTTGCGTGGTAAAGAAAACATTTTTGGAGGCATCAATTGTCTGATGTATCACCTTGCATGTATTGTTTGTCGTCAGGTTTGCGCAAATGCGGAAGATGAAAGCAGAGATGAGAGCTAGAGTTGACAGAAGAGAGAGAAGAAACTAGAGAGGGAAAGGGTGCATGCAGCCATAGCAGAAGTTGTTAGACTTGGGGTTGGAATGACAGAGGATTCAGAGGATGATGCGGCAAACATTGTGGGCTTCACTTGCGGTCCACGCATACGAACTGGAAGGGGCACATCTACTTCATCGAATTCAAGCAAAGGCATACATAACTTTTTTGTACCAAAGAACATACCTGGAGCACAACCTTCATTGCAAGGTATAGCCTAGAACAAGGATATGCACGAGGAAGCGGATAAAGCATGTGCGAATTTTGGTACTACAACAACCTTCCATTCAATGTGGCAAAGATTCTCTTTGACGAGTACTTGGTGACAAATTTGACATTTGGAAAAGGGTACAAGGCACCCTCTCCAAAAGACTTGAGTGGGAAATTTCTCAAGGGTGCAATTGCAGATGCAACTACAATTCTAGAAGATCAAAAGAAACAATGACACAAATACGGATGCACCATTCTTTCAGATGGGTGGATGGATGGAAGGAACCACACCCTCATTAATTTTTAGCGGCTTCAAATGGTGAGATGGTGTTTTTGAAGTCTATTGATGCCTCTAACATAGTAAAAAATGCAGAGAATTTGAGTGTTATGTTGGAGAAGATTGTATTAGAGGTGGGTATACAAAATGTTGTGCAAGTTGTCACAAACAATGCAGCAGCATATGTGGCGGTTGGGAGACTACTGTAGGAGAGACATCCATCACTCTTTTGGACTCCTTGTGCAACTCATTGCCTTGACCTTCTTTTGGAGGACAGGCAAAATTGATTGGGTGAGGTTGGTTGTAGAAGATGCAAAAACATAACAAAGTACATATACAATCACCCTTGGGTTCTAAACTTAATGAGAGAACACACAAAGGGGAAAGAGCTTGTGTGAGCCGGTGTCACAAGGTTTACAGAACTAACTTTTAACATTGCAAAGTATTTCTAGTTTGTTGACATCATTAAGCAAATGTTTGTTAGTCAAGCATGGCTAGACTCCACAACTCACAATATTCAAAGAAAGTTGATGGAGAGAGGACTGCAAAGATAGTTTTTGATGATGTCTTTACAAAGAGAGCTATAGAGATCATCAAGGTAATTTCAAACTTCAATTTATATTTCAAGTTGATTCCTTTATTTTAATTTGTTAAATTATAAAATATTGTTATTTACATTTTTACTTTATTTGTAAGTTTGTAACATTACATTTTTATTTGTTTGTAGGTGTTAGAGCCGTTGGTGAGGGTTTTGCATTTGGTTGATGGGGAGTAAAACCCTGGGATACATTTATGAGGTCATGGATGGGGCCAAAAGGCTATTCAAAATTATTATAGGGGATATCGCCGATATGGTCCCTTTTGGGAGATTATTGATCGGAGGTGGAACAATCAACTCCACCAACCTATTCATGTAGTGGGTACTACCTCAACCCCAAGTTTTTCTTCTCGACGGCTTCACGATGTGATCATAGAGGTTATGGAGGGCCTTTCAACATGTATTGAGAGGATGATACTAGGGTTGAGATGAGGGACCTCATTATTTTAGAGCTGCAAAATTACAAACATGTTAGGGGAGGCTCTTTTCTTCAGGGTTAGCTATCCAAGGGAGAACCACGCAATCACCAGGTAATAAAAATTAGAATGTTTACTAAGTTACTTATTAGTTACAAATTTGATTTTATTAATTACTTATAAACTTTTGATTATCTTGTTTGTAGGTTCTTGGTGGGAGGATTGGGAGGAAAATACCCCACATCTTCAAAATTAGCCCTTATAATTCCATCTCAACCTTGTAGTGCTTCTAGATGTGAACGCAATTGGAGTTTGTTTGAGGCCATTCACACGAAGAAGCGCAACAAGTTGACTCAAAAATGACTCAACGACTTGGTTTTTGTGCAATACAATCTCCGGCTTCACACAAGAAAAGTGGAGGCCACATCGGAGGAGCTTATTGATTTGGATGAGATAGATCCATACAACGAGTGGATTGGGCAAGAAGAGGAAATCCCTGCATTCACATAGGATGAGATTGCTTCTTTCGAGAGGGAAGCTATGGAGGGAGAAGCACTACCAGGAGATATTGGATTGGATGACATCTTTGAAGTTTGGAGGTGATCTTGAACATGCAACAGAGGAGCCACCACTATCTACCAGTTGGAGCGAGTCGTAACCTTCCGGATGGAGCGAGTGAGAACACGCAACCGAGCGTGGGAACTAGTAGAGGCATTAGACCCTCTCCCCAATATTTCTCTAGAACAAGGAAGAGGAAAATGTAACTTATTGTATATTGTAACTTGCATAGATATAAAATTTATGATGGTAATTTTCAATGACAATCATCATAAATTCATAGCACTTATCAGCCGGTTGTTGTATTCGCATGATGATGTGATTTTGTATTGTATTTGTATTCAAATCTAATAGAAAACACTTCTCCAACATTTTATAGACTCATGTGATACATTTTGTAGCTATATTTTGCATAAAATTTATGTTTTTAAAGAAATTTGAGTATTTTTAAGTTGCCAAATATTCACCGAGTCGAGTCTTTTCAATTTTTTCTCTGGTCTGCTGAATTTTTATGCTCGAAAGCTTGCAGTCAAATTTTTTTGGGTTTGCCGAATATTCGCCGAATACGAATATGTGAACTATGGCTTCAATAAACTCATATATTATCTTGCAATTAGAATAGACTATGAAACAACTTTTCTTTGATACATTTCGCCAAACAGTTTACAAGCTGTTAGCATGATTCCAGACTATATATATGGTTTGTTGTGGCACTTACCTGTTCTAATTTGTTGGTGACCACTGTCCATTATGCTGGACGAGGATTGAAAGCAATTAATAATAAATGGTTTAAATAATTTTATATAAGCTGAATATTAGAAATTGCATGTATCAATAATGTGTTATAACACTTTTAGGGCACCATTTTGCCATCAATTCAGAACTTGGGATGCCTGCTTCTGAACCAGTGTTGGACCAAAGATCATTGGGTCATCTGTGTCAGCAAGAGCTTTGAAACGGACATACCTATTCTAGATCTCTTAAGAATGAAGAGAGAACACTATTGTTTATTGAGAATTCACCCAGTCTAGGATCTATTCAAAAGACCGAAAACTACCATCTTCAGCCCTTAAGTTCTAGAAATCTGTAAAGGGCAAATCTACAAAATTGTGGTAAACTCACAGAAGATAGATCTTGACAACCTGTTTTACAGTTGTTTTTCATTCATTTAGAATTTTTTTAATCAACACTAGAAAATGGGGAAAAATCAGGACTGGACTGTCAATTTTACCGTTGGAATAGTCAATTTTGTCCACGTGTTGGGTAAAAACCATAGAGGAAAAACATAAACACTTGTAGAAATGATGTTGGAAGGTACATAAACATAATCCAGTTCATTTATTTTCAGCTGTCTTCCTTGATTTTTAATCAATAATCGAAAATAAAAAATACTACCATGAACTGATTTCTTTATGCACATTGTTGGTACAGCCAATTTTGACCAAGTGTCTAAATTCATTTATTGAGAGAAACTGTAAATAGAAAAAGCTATTTACAGTCAATTTTGTCCACGTGTTGGGTAAAAACCATAGAGGAAAAACATAAAAACTTGTAGAAATGATGTTGGTAGGTACATAAACATAATCCAGTTCATTTATTTTCAGCTTTCTTCCTTGATTTTTAATCAATAATTGAAAATAAAAAAATACTACCATGAATTGATTTCTTTATGCAACATTGTTGGTACATGCCAATTTTGACCAAGTGTCGTGCAGAAACTGTAAATAGAAAAAGCTAAAACCTGGCAGAGATGATCCTTGTAGGTAGATAAAAAGGACCCATGTAATGAAATGTGTCGAGTTATCATTTTTAAGAATAAATTTTTGAAAATGGGTCTCTGAAAGGGGCAAATTTTGGCTACAAAACTTGAGTTGAAAGCAAATTGAATCATTAACATTCAGTCTCCCCATGAATTTAATAGACATGATGTTTTTGCCTCCTAGTTGTAAATGAGGCTGTCAGGTTGTGATGAGCCAACCCATGAGAGTTGAGCTCTCACAGGACAACCCCTCACACCTATGGGTTGTGTTACTGCTTTGATATGTCTAATTGTACGCTACCCACAGTATCAATCATAACACAGTATGTACCAAAGCATGGGACCCTTGTCTCAAGAACATCCTCCAAAGTCAACTGCTTATTTCTACCCTCAGTGCTAATCTAAACTTGTCAAAAGCAGAAAGACAAATAAATGAAAAGATAGTGATGCACTAGAATAGTTTGATCCTCTCCTCTTCTTTATTACAGCAAAAACTTAGAAACTATAGAAAACATGCATAACTAGATGTTTGATAGACATGATTCTTTTAGCAAAGAAAAAGGTAAAAACTAACTCGAATGTGAAAATGGTAGACCAAGAAGAAAGGAGAAGGGCAAATGTGAACCACAACACCTTTTATCAATTGCTAAAAAATGGTTTCTATAAATGAAAGAAAGGCTAGAACACCAGTTGACTTACATGAAAACTAAATCTGAACAGGGTATAGTACTTATGGAGCAACTTAGAAATAAAAGCAGGAATTCAAGCAATTCAAGGAAAGATGATGAAAGAATATAGAGAGACTCTATTTAAGAAAATTCTAGAAGAAGAAAAGAAGTTGAGGAAGTGTGCAACATGCACTTGACTCTGAAATTCTATACTTTTCATACTTATCCTTAAATAAATTATAATTATCCTCAGCCTGAATAAAATATTATTTTTATTCTTTACTCTAGTTCCTTTGAATGTTTTAATATAAAGGCTAAAAAAAAATCCACCAAAATCTAATTTAAGGTAATCTTGTAATTATTCTTTTAATTGTTTTATCCTCACGTGTATATATTCCAAAAAATATTTTAAAACTTGTGTTTTCTGACTTTTTAATATTAAAAGCTTTAAATAAGCTTTTAAATTTAAAATTGGTGCATATCCAAATATATTAAAGTTTTAAACACTTGGAAAAGATTTTTAATTTAATTATTAATAAAAGATCAAAAACTCTTATTAATTTGGGCCTCATTAGATTGAGTATATTCTTTTAAATTAATTTAAGTAAATGGGCACATTTATTCATTACATGTTTATTAAATAAAAAATTAATCCTTATCTAATATATGTGCAATATTTAAATTGTATAATCCATATATTTAAATTATGGCTTTTAATTTGAGAATTAAAAGGTTGAGAAATTGGGAGAACTTGGAAATATTAATATTGTTAAAGTGCAGAAATTTCTTAACATATTGTTCCCAACTACAATGCATCCCCAATACCTTTTGGGCTTATGCGGGTATAGCTCAGTTATTAATCATTATGTCAATATATTGCTGAAATACAGTTGTTGGGGTCTTCTAGCTCATTCATGATTTCAATTTTTATTGATATGTACATGACAAAATGAAGTGTGACTTGATGACCAGTCCGTAAAAATAGCTAACCAACAAAACCTAAAACCTTTCTTTCAACCAACCCGCCAATAGTGAACTCAAATGTTATATAAGCATTCGGACAATCGGGAATGATTAAGGAACCTTGTACCACTAGGATTGGTAGCTTTCATTGTTATTGGTGTTGGCGATGGTGTTAGCGTTGGTATTGGGTATTGAGCCTGCCATTGCCATTGTCACATACTTATGACATGTAAATAGGATCTTACCTCATGATTAAAGCAGCACAAACATATCATACATGGCCATTGTCTAAATAACCTCAAATTAGTAGTTTCTTGGATCATGTAGATTCTTTCTTTCAAGTGTTCATAGGAATATAGAGGAACTATCCCTATCCTGTAAAGTAAAAGTGTATACTATTAAGTGTGACAATAATTCAACACCGTGACCTTTGGGTCCACACACAACGGTTAGACCTTTCATTCATCTTAAAATAACATGATAGGATTAAATGTGAACTCGTCATTGTGAAATTACACTACCTTGTTGCACCATGTTATGGGAGCAATTGATTAAAACTGAAATATCCCTTGTGGGATACCACTTAAAAATGCACCAAAAAATATAAAATTGCAGCAAACACAAATTCTGATTTTTGCAGATTTTTAACAGCTAGGGCAGCGAACTGAAGAAAATTGATATCTCTCAAAATACTCACTCAAATCACTTGAAATTTTTAGGAGAGCTTGCTAATATTATAAAGAACATAAGAAAATTATTTTTGGAATTTTTGGAATAATATAATGCAGCCAGAAAATTACAGAAAGCCCTAAACAGTGGTAAAACTTCAAAAATTCGTAACTTCTCCAATAAGCAAGATAAAATTATGAAATTCTGGAAATTACATATACTAATATGGAGAATGAAACCCCAACCTTCAGATCTGAAAATGGCAACCCGGAAACCCTCCAAATAAGGGTTGCAATCTCCAAAACAAGTCGCCCCCTTTGGAAAGTGATCAAAACCCTTTGAAAAGTCTCTAGAAATGATGCCAAACCCTGCTCTTATCGCTGCCATAAATCTGATCTGAAAACCCTTTGATTTTCTCCACAAAATGTCTCCAAAACCCTTCCTCTGAAACCTCTGAAAATATCTCTGTAAAACAGCCCTGAAAACAACTCCAAATGACAAGCTAGGGTAGATCTCTCACTACCGAAGAATGCCTTGCTAGCTAGGGATGGATCTCTCACCACCGAAGCTAGGGTCCCTGTGGGATTTCACTCCACAAGCTGTAAATTTGCAAGCAGCAGTTGCACATGAAGGAAAATAATTATGTATGCAAGAATGACCTTTCCTTTTTCCTCCCACTCCTTATATAATTTTCCCCAAGGCAAAAGAGCCCCAAAAAGCCCAAGTCGCATTTTTCCTTAGGAAGGACCAATAAAATAAAAGTAACTTAAGTTACTTTTCCCTTTTTAAGTCGTCATGGTCCAAAAGTGACCCCCAACGCAAAATTAGAACATTAAGTGTCATGTGGCCCCTTCCTAACGACAAAACATAATATCTAGTCCCTCCAAAACACTTTACGCTTATGTCAACGAAGAATTATAACAAAATGGACTAGATATTCATACCCAATAGCTCCCAGCGTCCATAGCCCCTTGGGTATGACCAAGGCTTGGACTTGAATTGGCCCTTAGGCCTTTGGCGTAGGAAAGGGACATTACAGAAACTAGAAGTTGCCCATGAAGCTAAATAGGGACAAAGGATAGGTGTTGTATTCAACCTTGAGAATGTTGTCGGCGTGTAAAGGTTCAATCAAAACCCGTAGAACTTTTAGTTAGGAAAATGACTTGGGCCTTGACCTCTGCATAGTAGGTATGTAGGCACTCACCGGGTGAGCTCTAGCCAATGACTATCCCCACTTTGTTTCCCACATCTTCTCCAATAGAGGAGCAAGGGTAACACAATTGTTTAGTAAAGCATGTGCTTAAAGTATTTGAATGCTTTCACAAGTTAACGCAATGGGTTTAATGGCCTTAATTGTGTGCCTATATTGTTCTCGAAGGTCAATGGTAAATTAATATAGCATTTGGTGTAGATGAATAGTTTGAAAATTGTACATCTGCAATAATGCTTTGTGTTTCTCATGAATGAGATCATGTTTGGAGAGCATATCTCCCCATATTACCCTCGACTCTAAGGGTATAATTCACCTTTGGATAATTAAAAACAAATAAGTTTAAAACCTTGTGTGATAGTGATCATTGTCCCATGTTATGTTCTAATAGTTTTCATGGGTTCTTGCAAGAAAGTAATACGGGCATATTATAAAACCAGTACAAGAATTATTAAAGTTAAGAAGCAATGCAAGGTGTGATGTTGTTAAGTGAAAACAATAGAGGTTTGTATCGTATTAAAAATCAGTCTCAGTATATGGTTATTTCAATTTGATATGATACATTGTCGTTTTAAAAACGATATGATAAGAAGTCATATTATAGCAGAGATAAAAACACGGTGATATTATTGCTTCATTGTTAACAGAAAATAATGAATTATTATTCATATTGTGAAAACAATAGACCTCTTGATAGCATTATGAAGAAAAGGGTGTTGTTGCATCTCTTTCAAGCTGAGGCAGGTGACATGAAAGGCTCGTGTGCTATGGGACAAGTGTCAATTGTGTGCATGCTTATATGACCCTTCTCATTCTATTTATGGCATAATGTCTGTACTTCAACATTGGATGATCGATTGCATGTTAAATGAATTCTAGAAAAAGTTATGAAAAAGTCTTAAAATTTTGGTATGCCAGGAAGTTTGTAGATGACCTTATGTGCAGTAAAAGAACAGCCTATGACATTAAAGACATGAGATTTCCACAGTCCATAAATATGCTACACATCAAATTTCTGGCTATAACTGTGTGAGAATGTTTAGGATCTTACACAGTTATATCCAAAAAAATGATGTTAGTCTATGACATGTTTGCATTCTTGTTCAAGTGTGGTTGTCGTTCTGTATCTTTAAATGAAGAAGAAAAATTGTTATGTTATAGTATATTTGTGTGTAATCATGTTGTAAGGGTGAGCGTTACAACAATATGGCTCCAACCATGATAGGATGGTAGTTTTGGCTTGGGATAAATGCTCAAATTTTCAGCAATATTAGTAAAAGTAATCTAGTTAAAAGTAAGAGGAGAGTAAATGATATCTTACCGAGACCCCCTTTGTCTTCAAAAGGGAAAAATAATAAAGAATGCAACCCCGGTGCATTGGATATCTTGTGCAAATGATCAAATGCTTAGGACTTTTGACTCTACCAAAGCTAAGGGAAAAGAGAAAATCGCTCGAATACCTCCCATCAAATGGTATAAAACATAGTTACCTAAGACTCCAGACAGCAAGACAGGGTTTCGGAGGGGGCGGGGGGCTAATTAAAATAATATATAAATATTTAAAATATAAAAATAAAGTGACTAAACTATAAAAATAACTTGGAAGAGACTTAAATAAGCTGAAATAAAACCATTTGAGACTTAAATAAGCTGAAATATCAAATAAATTTTAATTATAAATAAAATCGTTCGAGACAAAATGTAAAATAAGCTGAAATAAAACCATTGTGATTGATCAATTGACAATATCTGATATTCATATCATTAATCTGAAATTCAAATACACCAACAATTGTCAATATTACGAGAAAAAAGGGACAATTTACATTTCAAAAATCAAAATCATCATCCAAACATCTCGTGAACTCCTTACGAAGACAATGATATTGATAAGTGACCGGTGTCTAATATCCGTCCACCCATCCTTGATAACATTGCATCCATCGACACCTAAGTGACCTTCATCTCCTCTATTAAAAAATTAACCTTGAAATAGTTTCTATCCAAAACTGTTGTCCTAAGTGTGGCATCTCCAGGGGGCATATAACTTGTACTTGTTTTTGCTAGCCTTGCCATAGCCTCCTTGTAATAAGGAGAGCAAGCAGCATGAAATGGGATCCCAGTAGCATAAAAAAAATCCCAATAGCATCATTTGCCCCTTCCCTTGCCTTCAAATCAAACATATCTACAACTGAATTGGGAGCAGCCCCTACGGCCTTTCTCTTCCCTCTACTTTCCACTTTTGTCATTCCAAAACTAGAACTAGCCAAAGTATTCTTGTTAGTCCTAAGAGAGCTAAAAGGGGTGTTAGCGTCAATGCTAATACCACAAACTTCTGGAATGTCGTTCGTGGTATTTCCATTATAAAGCCTTACCATCTCTGCTCTTTAATCAAGTGAAAGATCCTTACAAACACCAACCCCCCTTCTGTAAGGTGCAACAAGTGTGCATTGGTCTTGGTGATGCTACCATGCCAAGTCTCTAAACATATATTGCACTTCTATAGTTTACTCCCCCTTCGACTTGGGATTCGCAACTATGTGAGAAAATTGTTGCAATGGCTTCTTTTTATTGAATGGTCCCATGGCGAATGTGGCCAACATTTGAGGAGCAACTGGTAGCACTAGTAATTAAACTACCAATTGGCGTTGCCACTATATTTTGCCTCACTTATTCGCCTCTCGCCACCCCAAAATAATCACCACCAACACTTCCACCTATCTCAATCCTCTCCTCCTCTGATTCATAATCATATTTAAAAGAACTCATTGTGATGATTGTTGGGGCTGCAATGAATTAGAAAAAACAGCCATAACTATATGCAAAAATTATTAAAAAACAATAATGAATCAATCAATAATCAAGAGTTTTATATTTTTTAAATTATTTAATTTAAAAATTATGACCCTAACAGCCATAACTATATGCAATGGTCAAAAAAAAGCCTTAACTATATGCACAAATTATTAAAAAGCAATAGTGCATCAATCAAGAATCAAGAGTTGTATTATTTATATTTTAAAATTAATTAAATTTATAAAATTTAAAAATTATGACCCTAACAACCATACCTATATTCAATGATTTAAAAAAACACCCATAACTATATGTAAAAATATTTAAAAACAATAATGAATCGATCAATACCCAAGTGTTTTATTATTTGTATTTTAAAATTTAAAAATTATGATTCTAACAGCCATAACTATATGCAATGATTAAAAACAACAGCCAAACCCTATGCAATATGCATTTTGTAAAATCCTAAAAACAATAAACAAGATTACAATGTGAATGTAGATACAAAAACTTAAAAACAGCAATTCAATAATACAAATACAAGCTAAATTTTAAAATCTAGATAAGATAAGATAAGATAAGATAATGTTATTAATGTCCAACACATGACCACAAAAGTAGGTCAATGGGACTGCAGAGTACAAAGCAAACAAACCCAACAAGAGGACCCAAACGGGTCACCCGAAATACAATGAGAGAAGGAGAGGAGGAGAAGGAAACAACAGAGGCCGAGAGACCAAAAACGAAGAAGAGAGAGATGACTATGTGGGGAGGGAGCGGAAGGAGCAACATCCCCAACAACATCACCTAGCACTCAAGGCCGGATGGGAGTAACTCGCAGTGCGCCGATGACAAGAAGCAGGCTCGTAGAATGCAGGGCCGGGAGCGTGCGTCGGGAGGAAGGCGGTGCCTCAAAGTAGGCCCGGTGGATCATTGTCTATGCGGAGGGGCCCTGGGACGTGCTTGAGATAGGGAGCCTCGGGTGGAAGGAACAGAGTCACAAGACCTGACGGACTGGATTGGGGTCCAGACACGTGACCAAATGCCACTTAGCACCCCTCACCGGGGAGAGCAACGGGAAGAAGGAAGTGATCAATCTAGTAGCCATCCGTCGGGGAGGATGGAGGAGCTTATCCCAAAGCCTGATGGCCTCTTGAAGGTAGAGAGCAAGACATCTCTGATCATAGTATCTGAAGAAAGTTGTGAAGGAAGGAAGCTCATGCAGAACAGGCAATGGAATCGCCCACGAATCTCATAGTAAACAAGACATCTGAAAATGAAGTGTTCTTCGGTTTCAACCTCCTGGAGAGAGCAAAGCAGGCAAGTCCGCTCCGAGCGGTCTAAGTGATGATCAGTCTCAATACGGAGTCGATGTGAGCCCACTCGAAACTGACCCAGAGAGATACGAAGGGCCTGCAACCAATGCCGGAAATGTACATGGGTCTGAAAATGACCCCATCACGGATCTCGAGAAAGTGTGCCGCATAGAGTGACATCTTCGAGACCACACCCCGGGGGGTTGGTCCATGTGTGCTGGATGAACTGTCTGTAGATATCATCTCTGATTATCCTATGAAGATCCTGTTGGTTGGGTAGCAGATGGGCAGGGGCATCCAGAGAATAGCTGAAGGGTGGGAGACGGTCCATCTGGATGCCAATGGACTCGAAGAGGCGTGAAACGCAGGCATACCAACAGCGAGATCGTCTACTGTGATCCGAGGATGCAATAGCTTCAGAGGAGCAGTAGGCAAGATAAGTGTACCTGTCCTTGTCAACAGAAGAACTAGAATACCCCGAATACGGTGCAACAACAACACAAGGCTGAAGATGGTCTCCAAACGAAAAGGGCGAGCCCCAAACTCAGCAAGGATAATGTTGTGAGGAACAGATTCTTTGCACCTGATAATACGTCTGAGCATGAGGATCTGAACGCGCTCGATAGTGGCCCAATCTGAGTCCAAAAGAGAGGGACCCCAAACTTCCGAACCATACAAAACTGTGGGCCTAACCAGGGAATCGGAGAGGGACATCTTGGAAGGAATGTCCTGAAAGTGGTGGCAGAAACACTGTCTCTCAAGAATCGCCAAAGAACCATAGCCCTTATTAACCCGGGGTTGGAGAGCAGGACGAAGGCTAAAACGAGGCCCAGAGAAAAGAATCCCCAGGTAGGTATAAGAGCAAGTGATCTCAATCTCCACACCCTTAAAGAAGAAGTGGAGGTCTGAAGTCTTCAGACAATTGAAAACCATAACTTTGGTTTTCCCAAGATTCACAGTCAGTTGTCGATGATCACAAAAAAGGGCTAAGGCATCTAGCTGCCTCTGGAGACCCTCAGCAGAAGAAGCAAGGAGAACTACGTCATCTGCAAAGAGGATGTAAATTAGAACTGGTGTAAATCAAAACACAGGTAGAGAGTATTATCAAGTATGTAAACAAATAAAATTATAAATACCTCTTGCTTGCTCTTGCTCTCTCTCTTGCAGTTGCCCTTCCTCTTGCTTTTGTAGTTGCTCTTCTCTTCTTCTCTTTGCTCTCTCTGCTCAAGTGTGAATATTGAATGTGATATGGAATGAGGCCATAGAGTCATTTCATAACTTAAGAGTGTCACTTTTAGGGTTAGGGTTGTGTTATTCTTTTTCTTTATGTTATTTTAAGTTCCCATAAATTAAATTTTGCAAAAAAGAATATTTTTTTAAAGTAAATGCAAAAAAATCATGCCACTAGGGATGTCCCACAACCTGTCCAGGCACATACAATCGCCCTCGGTGTTTCTAAAACAGAGGAACGTCCCTAATTTTCAAGGGTAACCGGGTATGTCCCCTAAAATTTTATGGCTTTTGGAACCATGTGGCGATATTCCCCCATCCCACCATCCTGGGACATCTCAAACCCGTTGGTTAAGGAGGGACGTGTCCCCACAGAACACCGGTATAAAATAAATTTCAAAAGAGCCTCTAAGAACAACTGAGAGAATCAAGAGTGGGTATCATCATCAAAGATTCTTGTGTTGTACTTTTTACACATGAGTCAATTTAAACGGTCTTGCCCAAGTAAAGGGAATGGTTTTGGGCATAATTAGAAGACTCGGCGAGTACTCGCCAAGTTGACAAGTACTCGCAAAGAAAGCCCCAAACGAATAATCGCCGAAAAACTCGCAAAAAAAGACTCGCCGAGTTTTGGCGAGTACTTGCCAAAACTCGGCGAGTCCTCAATTATTTATTCTTGTTGCATGGTGTCTTGACCTAAATTATTCATTTCTTTCCACGTGGGCTCCAAGGTTGACTGCATCACTAGGGGTTTTGTCTCTATTGACGTTCTTTTCTGAGTTCTGATGTTTTGGCCGCCTTCCCTACAAGCTTTCAAGCTCTCTGTGTGGGCTTCAAATAAATCACACGTGACCATTATATTCATCTATCCCTCATTGCGAAAATTTGTGGTCAACTATGTTTAATTTGTGTATAGCTATGATTGACTCCAATGAGCACTTTCCCTTGGCTATGAATACTAAATTCACCTTGCTTGTATAGGTGTAATGTCCCCAAATGGACATATTTTGCCCTCAATGGATTTTAGGCAAATCCCACAACCAAATGCAAACTCACAAAATTAAAATCAGATTTTTACTATGCAGATCTGAATTTTAATGGAAAAATGCGACTAGGGTATAGCAAGAAACTCATACAAATCGGCCAATAAAGTATACTTTCACCACTCCAATTTGATTTCATCTATTTATAAAGCCAAAATATGCATGTACGTGCAGGTTTCTAATGCAAACAAGGCTGGAATAAATTTATTTTGAAACCCAGTTTACAGAAAATTATGGCAACTTCAAAAATTCATAACTCCCTCAAAAATGCTCCGATCCACACAAATAAACTATGCACAGATTCAAAAACTTAAAGAGAACGCAAATGACCACCATAAGTGCCCTAAACAGCCAAAAAACCAACTCGCCCCTAAGGTTTTGGGCTGGAAAAATACTGAAAACTGGCTGCTTTAATTCATAAAAATCAAATTATGATATAGCAATACAAATCTGGTCTGAAATACCTCAAAACAACTCAGATTTATGCAAGAGATGGGTCCCTCCAGGCTAAAATAATGCAAAAATACAGTTGCACTCTCTTCCTTTCAAACCCTTGTACCAAATCTGCAAAATCTTCTCTATTCACTGCTAGAAATAACTAAAAATTTGTGCAAGCTCAATGGAACTCCTTGTGTAGAAATTCCTCACAATACTCTAAGAGGGTTTTCGTCCTCTAGAGGTAATTCCTAAGGGTTTTCGTCCTTAGAATATTTTATGCAAAAGCTCCAAGCTTTAGATAAAATTCAGAAATTATCAAATAGACATAGCATGCACTCCTTCAAGTCGACTTCTCCTTAGAAAGGAAGAAGAGACCCAAAACAACCTCCAAAATATTCAATCAACATACAATGATTTTCTCTATGTATTTTCCACCCTCCATCCTTTCTAGGCCAAGTCGCATTTTCTAGAGGGGATACATAGGACTCATGAGCTTTTTACATTCTTAACTATTTTTTATTCCCCCTTGGGCTAGTCGCACTTTTCCTTTAGAAAATACAATTTTTATAAGTGCTTTACCTTTTATGCACTTTTCTATGTCTATTTTATTATTAAGTCTATTATTTTATTATAAGTTTTTTTTTATAATGTCTCTATTATTTTTTTCTAGCACTTTATAATAAAGTAATAAAGCTTAAGTCTCCTTTTTAATTCTCCTTAGCTTTCGGGAAGACATAATAGGCTAAGGGTCTTCAATTGGGAAGGGATATTACAATAGGTTTGGATAGCTTTGTACATCTCACGGATATGGATTGAGTTTTATTTCTTTGTCATTCTTTTTGCATGATTCTTCTCAATGGCTCAGCTTTCAATATTTTCAACCTCCTTCCACATGGCATCTCTAAGATATTCTTCTACACATGTTGGTGGGCGGCTAAGTTGACTGTCTACCTTCTCTGCACTTCCAATCACCACCAAAATAGTGATATGTGTGCTTTCAAGCTCTTATTTCCATATACAACATTGTTTAACTTTAGATCAACGCAATGATTAGGCTTATATTACGATAACTTGGTACAATATCTTCTATTTTCTCTTACAAATTACGAGTATTGGTGATGGAGGACAACTTATCAGCCAGCTGTTGTACTCGCATGATGATGCGATTTTGTATTGTATTTGTATTCAAATTTAATAGAAAACACTTCTCCAACATTTTTATGGACTCATTTGATACATTTTGTAGCTATATTTTGCTTAAAATTTATGTTTTTTAAATAAATTTGCATATCTTTTAAAGTTGTCGAGTATTCCCAGTATTCGCGAGTCTTGCCGAGTTTTGCCAAGTCAAATATTTTTGGGTTTGCCGAGTACAAGTATGCAAACTATGGATTGGAGCTTACAACTTTCTCTTGAGATTGATTAAGAAACTTGAAGTGAAGGGAGATTCCTTGTTGATTACTAATGGAATTTGCAATGGAAATTTGAAAAATTAGAGACTCCAAAATTCATTAAAGCAAAAGATCTAGAAAATAAATTTGAAGAGGTCAAATTTTTCCGCCTCACTCATGGAGGCAAAGGCTACTATCTAGATTGCGAACTTGAGTTTCCATTTCCAACGAGTCCCTGTTAGCAAGGAGGAGAAAATGGTGATGAAAATTAAAAAAACTTTGGTCGTTAAAGCATAGTATTTCCATAGAAAGATGTTGTGTTAAATTGTTTGAGTCTTTTGACCTTTTTCCATTTGTTGTATGTTCATTATCCTAGCTCGGCTCCTCTCATCTCGTTTTTTTTTCTAGATGTTACCCACATATGGCTTTTTCTTAACTTAGTGTTTATGTTTGTAGCAACCTGATCTTTCTATTGTGTCATGGCATGTCCTTTCGAGATCTTTCTATTATAGGTTATGCATGTAAATGCTTTTAAAAATATGGACTCTATGGCTTTTCTATTTGCCCTTTTTTCTACATGTTGTGCCTCCTCATCTACTTTCTCGTCTATATTTTCAGATGTTTCCTAGTCATCTCTATGTTTCTTATTTGCCAAAGCTTTTTTTAATCTTTCCAAGGTAAGTTATAGCAACTTCTGTTCATTTTGTTGGGTCCTTCCTTTCATGCATGTCTTGTAAGCTGTTTGCTCGAATTGGATGTCTTAAAATAGAACACACTCTATTCATTAGTTTACATTCATTTCTTTTGTATTTTTGCAGACTTCTTAATGGTTCTTGAGAGGTCAACACATGGCTTTCAATCTCTTCATTGATTGGGTCTGGTCTCTTTGTCTCGGCTTTAATGGTCTTCACTAACATTTCAACCTTGGCAGGCCTACGAGAAGAATGGACAGATGTATTAGGAGAAATTTCAGATATCATACCCACTCAAACCTCCCTCCAACAAAGAGCGTGCTCAAAATGAGAGAAACAGTCTAGCTGATGATGATGTTGAAGAGTTGTTGGCTAATCACCCTCATGTCTTCATGCGTCTTTAAAAATGCCTCAATACCTCCAATGACGGAGCCATTTAGAACAATTAAGCTATGGAGCGCGAGAGGTCATTAGGCTGACTAATGTTGTTGCGGTGGATGAATATGACAACATTATTGTGTCTAACAAGAATTGGGATGTAAGAAAAGAGGAGAAAGAAGCTAGATGGAAGCGGCGGCGCACGTTTTTGTGCATTATGTGAATGGCAAGAAAGTGCAACTTAGGAGGCTGTTGTCACCTGAAAGTGCACCATGATAGAGAATGGTGTGTTTACTCTCTCTTATATTGACAAAATTGGAACACCTCAAGATTGTGGGTAACCTATGACTAAGGTGAACCTCTAGAGTGGGCTAGTTCCCTTGTGAATCACCTAAAACTAATAAAATTGACAAGGAAAAGGGAGAAGAAATGCGGGAAATGTAAAATTGAGGTGATACACCAATGATTTGACACACACATGTACTACTGCATACATCCACACACATGCACAACTCTAGGCTAATTTGCACAAATAATTCAAAGGTTTAGGCAAGGTGCAACAGTATAAGGAATAAATTCCACAACAAGGCAGCGTAATACCCTAATAAACACAAGAAATACTCAGAAAACCAGCGATGTTAGAAGGCAAAAATGGAACTTTTCTATTCAGAGATGCAAGTACAAGCTAGGATTGCCAGAGCAAAACAGCTAGAAGAGTGTGTATATGATTTCCTTTACAAAATTCAGCTTTAAAGACTGCTGCCCCTGTTCCTGTGTTGGAATTTGTGCATGCAAGCACTTCCTAATGATAGAATATTCACCCCTTTGACTCTGGAAGCATGCAATGCTTTGAAATAATAAAGAAATCATTCTTTATCTCTGCTGCGCCATTTTAGAGCATGTTAAGTGTTTAAGGCATAAAGAGAATACTTCCTTTGACTGTTGCGACTTGGATAGAGGCTGTTGTGATGAAGAATGGCATGCAACTGCCTGATAAAACAATTAAATATACTCCCCTTTGCTGCTGGAAGATGGCGCCAATCTTTAGGAACAAACAACATGCAATAACTCCTTTAAACTCACCCTCAAAGCTCCCAGTTTTGGCGCAGATTTTAGCATAAAGGCTGCTTGGTTTTAGACCACAGATTTATGGTCTAACTGCTGCTTTGACTTTCCTATTCTTAGCTGCCTTTATTGATTTAAAAATAGAACAACTCTATCTCTTAATTTATCCATGCTTATCTGTCTTCAGCTGCCTCTATTTTTGGCGCTAATTTCCATGCATTGGCTCTAATTTTTTGTGCATGCAAGCACTCTATTTTGGGCACTTGCTATTTTTAGCATATGCTAAAAATAGCGATTTTTTCCATCCACCCAATTTTCATCTAGAACACTTTATTTTTAGCGAATGCTAAAAATAGCAAAATGCTAAAAATAGACTTTTCCGCCAAAAATAGCCAACTTCTTAAAAATACCTTTGTTCGATCTTGCATGGAAAAATATGGTAACAGGGAACTTAGATACCCCTGGCCTTGCATTTCCTAATGGGATTAATGATCCCAATAGGGAGACCAACAACACCGACAGAGAGTTTAACAATGAAGAAAGGCATCGGGAAGATCACAATTGGTTGAGTAAGATGTATTATAGAAGGCAAAATATGTAAGCAAAAAGGCCCAACTTTATCATTAATGAAAAAACTATTGATGCAAGGCATGGATAATGACTTCTCATGTTGTTGGTGATTTGGAAAAGGGTCGATGCTTAGAAAATAAAAATGGTAAGAATATTAAAAGGTCCATCTATCATGTCCCCTTTTTGAAGGCTGATTTTTGAAGACATTAACCCATTCTTCTCCCCATGGGTCTAAGGAGGAAAGCAAGGGGAAGATCTGAATTATATTTTTATTGTTGTTTAGGTAGTTGTTTTATTTATTATCATGTATCCTATTGGGAAGCCTAGCGCTCTAATAGAAGAACTTAAGTAGTTAGGAAATAAAGGTATTATGAGCATGTAGGCTCCAAATACCATTTGAATATTTAAAAGCACTTACCTTAAGAGGTCGTACATCATTTTTATAATGTAAAACACTCCTTGTGGTTATATAAGGAGGTCGCTTGGGCATTATTGAATTATGTTTTGGTGAATATTCATATCTTGGTTAAGGTTTGCTTGTGAAGCACCTTATCTACCTTTCTCAAGGACGAAACCCCTTGATTGAGGACCTTTCCCAAGGACAAACCCTTGGTTGAGGACTTGTGGAGAACAGAAACCCTTCCATAAAGATTTATGTATGCAAGTTGAATTGAAAGGCAATAAATTATCATTTCTTGCATGATTTATCTCTTTGGTTCAATGATCTATTTATTTACAAAGTGGAGCGCCCACTTGGGAGTGATTATTTGGTATGTGATGATAATTTGGTGAATCTGAATTTATTATCTTGTTCTCCATATTTTCTAAGGCCAAGCTCTTGAGTTTCGTGAATTTTTGAGGTGTTTTACTATTTTTCCAAGCTTGTTGATGTTCGCTGGTTGTGGGTTCCATAATTAATTATTTTTAACTCAAATCTGATTTCTAACAGCTGATTGTGTTTGTTGAGGGTTTCCTAATAATTTTGGCATAAGATTTGAAGGCGTTAGCAATGTTTAACCCACCTTTGAGGGGTTCAACCTCTCCAAGGAAGTCGCTGCCCTAGGAAGGGCCTAATTTGCAAATTAAAGGGTTTATATCAGCCATCTATAGCAGCTCCATAATCTGATTTTTAAGTTACATCTCAGCTTTTGGTCATTTCCCGAGTCCCCTCAAAAGGGACATTACAGTGGTATCAAAGCATCATCCTCCCAGCCTGTGAAGCATGGAAGACAAGTTAGAAAGGTTCGAGAAGATGCAAGGGAAGTTAGCAAGGTCAATAGAAACCCTCGCCCTAACTATGGAGAAACTCGTTGAAGCTAGGACAATCAAAAAAGAAGCCACTCCAAAGGCTTCCAAGGCTCCAGATTTGATGTTTCGCTATAGAACTCTTCCGGAGAAGGTCCGGGACGCCCTCCCTTTTGCAGTGTTTGTGGAGTTGGAAACAGAGAGAGTTGGAATTGACACAAGCTAAAAAAACCCAAGCAACAAGGAAGAGGTCAGTGCTCCATAAGGACACTACACACAAGGGTTTTGACACTGCATATGAAGAAGGGTTTGGCGACACCAACCTATTGAGTGGAAAAAATAGAAGGGCTGATCTAGATGGAAGAAGGCTAGTCTGCATGATCATGAGGCATGATGGAGGGCTAATAGAAGCCCTTGTCTTTTACAACAAGGTTGTCTCACGCACAAGTACAAAGAAGGGGGAGCAACATAAATTTATTTGGGATCCAAGTCCTTGCATTTGCTTGGGGACAAGCAATTTCGAAAATGGAGGACAGTCATGTCCCTTTTTGAAGGCTGATTTTCGAAGACCTTAACCCATTCTTCTCCCCGTGGGTCTAAGGAGGAAAGCAAGGGGAAGATCTGAATTATATTTTTATTGTTGTTTAGGTAGTTTTATTTATTATCATGTATCCTATTGGGAAGCCTAGCGCTCCAATAGAAGGACTTAAGTAGTTAGGAAATAAAGGTATTATGAGCATGTAGGCTCCAAATACCATTTGAATATTTAAAAGCACTTACCTTAAGGGGTCGGCCATCATTTTTATATTGTAAAACACTCCTTGTGGTTATATAAGGAGGTCGCTTGGGCATTATTGAATTATGTTTTGGTGAATATTCATATCTTGGTTAAGGTTTGCTTGTGAAGCACCTTATCTACCTTTCTCAAGGACGAAACCCTTGATTGAGGACCTTTCCCAAGGACAAAAACCCTTGGTTGAGGACTTGTGGAGGACAAAAACCCTTCCATAAAGATTTATGTATGCAAGTTGAATTGAAAGGCAATAAATTATCATTTTCTTGCATGATTTATCTCTTTGGTTCAATGATCTATTTATTTGGAGTGGAGCGACCCACTTGGGAGTGATTATTTGGTATGTGTGATGATAATTTGGCAAATCTGAATTTATTATCTTATTCTCCATATTTTCTAAGGCCAAGATCTTGAGTTTCGTGAATTTTGGAGGTGTTTTACTATTTTTCCAAGCTTGTTGATGTTTGTTGGTTGAGGGTTCCATAATTAATTATTTTCAAGCTCAATTCTGATTTCTAACAGTTGATTGTGTTTGTTGAGGGTTTCCTAATAATTTTGGCATAAGATTTGAAGGGCATTAGCAAGGTTTAACCCACCTTTGAGGGGTTCAACCTCTCCAAGGAAGTCACTGCCCTAGGAAGGGCCTAATTTGCAGATTGAAGGGTTTATATCAGCCATCTACAGCAGCTCCATAATCTGATTTTTAAGTTACATCTCAGCTTTTGGTCATTTCTTGAGTCCCCCTAAAAGGAACATTACACCATCTCTACCCCGCTTGGCAAACAATTGGTGGATAAGTTGTATGTGGAGAACCTCGGTAAAGTATAATATCACGGTTCAAATGAACAAAGGTTTGAAAGATGTTTGTCATGAGCTTGCACAAGGTAGAGATATTTTTCAAGCCCAAACTATCATCTTAAAACAAACCCATGATCATTTGTTTTCTAACCACCAAGAGTTGTCTGCCATTCACGGGGTCCAATACATGCGGGTTCATTTGCTTGAAAGGTATAGATTCTTTTTGTCCCAAAGAATCTTCTAGAGAGCATTAATGGTCATCTCAGTATCAATGTCGACAAGATGCGGCCCTTTGCGAAGGGAGAGTGTTAGGTTGACACCGATACTCTCAAGGCCATCAAAACCAACAAAGTGGCAAGTTGGACAGGGATCAATAATAACATGATTGTTTTGCATGTACATGCTTCTATCTCTAATGGCCAGGCCTGGACCAATAGCTTTTACACACGCACAAAGAATATGTATCCTTTGAATTTTCATTAATATAACTTTCTTTTTTATAAATAATAATAATTACATCATGGATGTGGCCCAGGACCTCAATAATCTTCATAGGCATGTACTTCACAGGGATGTGTCACGTTAACCATGCTCCTATGGAGAATACCAAGCTTAAGAATGAGATCGATGGAGGGTACAAAGAAGATGACAAGTAATATTAGCTCCATCTCTCTTGCCTGCTAAAATGTTTCTTGCTTCTGCCAATGAATGGGACCCTATGGACATCATCCATCTTTCGATGCTTTATAATGGTCATCTTAGTTTTCTCGTCCTTGCTACATCTATGGACTGGGTGCTCTTGCCTTCTGTGACTGCAAGCTAGCTCTTCTTGTAATTGCTCTTGGTTGTATCTTGGTTCTCCTTGATCAATATAAGGTTTAGATAGACAGACAGACAGACAGATATATTATTCTCACAATTGTCATGGGCAATTGTAGTAATTGAAATGTTCTGCCATTAACATTTAATGATCTACTTATTAATCAGAGAGTTAGAAAAGATTGACCAAAAGACTGACAACCATGATGTCGTCTGTAACACTTTCAAGGGTCTATAAATTTATCCTAAAAGCGCCTTGGAGATGGAAAAATCCTTTTTTCCTGCAATGGAATTCAAAGGAATTCCATTGTCCTTTGAATAGTTCTTTGAGCATTTGAGAGAAGGATCCACCATTAAAATTCAATCATACAGCCTGTTAAAGATTTCATTATATTCCTTATAACCCGAGATTACAATAGCTCAAAAAGAAATTTTAATGTGCATCATCAGTCTTAAATATGCTAAGGAAGGGCAAAGAACCTTAAGAAGAATAGGTTTGATAGCATTAGTTTATCTAAATTGAGTTTTCAGCTGGGAACTAGACTAACTCCTAAAAAATTAAGAACTTTATAACTGTTAGTATATTAGCCTCCAAAAGTATTACATATTATAACTGTTAGCATATTAGGCTCCAAAAGTGTTATATATATAGGCATTTTACTATTCGAATCTCACAACAGACAGGCATTTACCCATGAGCAGAATACTGTAAAAGATAGAATTTGTAGGTAGATAAAAGTTTGAGACAGCGTAAACAGAGAGACTTATATGATATTAATATTTCTTCAAATGCAGCTTACATTTGACAATATAATTTACTCCAAACAGTAGCAAACTTTCATTTTCCCATTCATATTGTTATGGTGTACATTACTTTCACTGCTAAACAAGAGTCTGTATATTTGACAGGGAATTCTATCAGAGGATCGATCTAGAGGATTGCCTGGTCTTCCAATATGGAGGATAATCTCCAAATATCTCGTTGTAGGACATGAAACCTAGGTCCAGACACAAAGTGCTCATACGATTTAATCAACAATACAAAAAAACATTACAGGAAATTAATAAAAGAAACATATGCTAGCATTGTGTTTATCTAAACAAGATAAAATAGCATTGTGTTTATTAGCTACACAAGATTCCGAATATCTCACTGTAAAACATACAACTTAGGTCAACACACAAATTGTTCATGCCATTTAATCAACAATACAAGAAGTTTTAACAGGAACATTAGTAATAGAAACATAAGACAGTGTTGTGTTTAGCTAAACAAGATTCCAACTATCTCATTCTAAAACATACAACCTAAGTCAACACACAAATTGTTCATGCCATTCAATCAATAATACAAGAAGTTTCTACAGGAACATTAATAATAGAAACATAAGATCGCGGTGTGATTAGCTAAACACTGTTCCAACCATATTTTCCCCATGGTCAGAGAATCACACAAGCCACAGATGTGTCTAACAGATATACAAAGGCAAACATCAGAATCAGTAAGCTTGGAAGTTCTCACATACCTCTGCTGGATCAAGATGGAGATAATCTTTTAGAAAAAGCTCACAGCAAGACGAGAAAGGCCCAAGACACCTTGAACAAAGTAGACCATGGCAATAGCAACATTATCTGGCGACATCTCCACACCAAAGAGCTTAATTCCCTTGAAAATATTTTTACTTTTTGTGGAGTTTTTCGTTGCAAGAACGAAGCTCGGAGTGAGTTTCTGTCCTCGTGGCTTCATTTTTCAAACTAAGCTGACTCCTTGAAGCATTTAAACCTATACACCAAAACAATAAACAGGTCAGAAGCAAGTTCTTTATATTGAAATCTAGATGACCTCAGCCTGCTTGTAACCAGGAAATGGTTATTCTCTAAATTTCATCTAAGAAACTCTCTCCAAATAAAACATTAATCATATGTTATAACACTACAGCACTGCAAAATTAACTTTTCAGTGACTAAATGCTTCACGTGGCACCTTCTAAGTGAGCTGCAAATAGAAAGTACAAGATGCACTTTATAGCACTTTTTTCTAGTCTTTGATTTCTACAATTGTAGAACTGCCACTTCAACAAAGATAGTACTCAAGGGTTTCTGCTAGGAGTTTATTTGAGCACATTTTGTCATATCTAAACATGGTATCAACAATGTCAAAGGCTACTTGTTTTCGGTTACTTACAATGTTTATATAATATAAAGTTATATCTAATTGTGGATCAAAAAGTGAATAGCTGATAGTTACAGACAATGTAGCTTATTACTGTCAGCAGTTCTGTAGTGCACCCACCTGAACAAGTTTCGGTGTATTCACGGGGAATAAATATGGTAATTGGGCCAGTATAGGTCTCGCAAGAGCTCTTGAGTTAGATCCACCCTGGAGATACATTCAATTCAGAATCAAGATAATATCACGATATCCATTCATATTCATTTCCTGACTTTGTGTGTAGATTGTTTATGTTGTTCTGTTGCTCAGTTACAACTTGGATGTGTATGAGACCAGGAAAAATTGATTATTAATTTTTAAATAAACATTACAAGCAATCTTGTATAATGGTTGGGCAATGAAGACAAAATTGGTTAGTCACAAATTAGTGATAACTTCGGGCATCAAGAGACATCCACCCATAGGCCATAGTCGGTGATGATCTGCACTCATTCCAGAATGACTCGACTTTGCTACTGACTTCTGTGATATGTGTACAAGTGATTAAATTGAGGCCTTGTAACTTCTTGTCATTTGCAGGTACTGTTACCATATTTCCACCGCCAGTTAAGAGGTTGGCGCCAAAAGGATAAAGGTGCAAATAAATAAATAAATACAAGAACTACAGTTTCAGCAGTCTATTCTTATCATTCATCAGTCTATACAGGCTGGTTTTTTATTGTAAAATTGATATACTTGGAGCGTTGATTTGCTCTTGCATCTTCAGCTTTTGTACTTGCACCTCTGAATAATAAAGGTTCATTTTTCCCTCTCATATTTCTGTTTTCAGATTATTCATTGTGTTTGTTATAGGATATTGTGTTTGCCTTAGTGTGGAATTCATTCCCTCTACCGCTGTCTTTTCCTAAATCCTTGAATTTATTATGCAAAATAGTCTAGAGTTGTGCAGGTGTGTGGATCTTTAAATTCTCTATGTGCAGAGTTACATGCAAGTGTCAAACTTTTGGTGTATCACCCCTATTTCCCATTTTCCGCATTCTTTTTCCCTTTTCCTTGTCAAGTTTTCCGTTTTTAGGTGATTCACAAGGGAACCAGCCCTCTCTAGAGGTTCACCTCAGCCATAGGTCACCCACAACCTTGAGGTGTTCCAATTTTGTCAACAGGAGAGAGAGTACACACACCATTCTCTATCAGGGTGTAACTTTTGGGTGACAACAGTTTTGGCATGCCCGGTGGGACAGAGTATTCAAAGATTGATGTTGGTTCAACAATTTGCAGAGCATAAAATATTCAAAAAATCAGCATCTGGCAACTCCTCAGGTTTTCACAGACATACTAGTTGCAGACTAGTCAAAGCTAATGCCAAAAGTGACCACCAAGTCAAAAGCTAAAGGTATTCCTTTGAATTTATTCAGCTACCTTTACATTCTTATAAAAGAAGCAGATTTTATAAATCCTCTCCATATACTTACCGAGTTAGCAAGCTAAAACAATTGCCCAAAATCCCACAGCTTCCCGCTCTAAATTTCCTAATGGCTCTCAATAGAAATGAAGCTTTTGTGACCTTTAATGATGGCAGCCCCTTGAATCTTAATGTATACAATGATATCCTTGCTTCCGCATTAAAGAGTTTACCATCCTTTACCGGTCAAACTCAAACCACTCCTGTAGAGCATATTAGAGATATTGCAAATCTTTGCTTTGTTTATAATATAACTCGGAGAATGTAGCCATGAGACTCCTTGCAACTTCCTTTAAAGATAAAGCCTTGCAATGGTACAGAAATCTACCTATTAACTCTATCAATTCTTGGGATCAATTAGGAACAGCCTTTTGTAGCCAATTTGAGGACAAATCTGACCACCTATCCCTGATTGAGCAATTGAGCACAATCAAAAGAGCCCTCAAGAGTTCATGGCTGATTTTAACTTGAGATTCCAGAGAACTTGGGAAAGAATTCCCGTGCCATTAAGCCTACAACAGAGCATGCATTCTTGTACTATTTGAGATCCCTAAACAACGACATTGTTGTCATGATTCGGTCCATGGGGGTAACACAATTTTTGTTGCCTTTGATTTAGCTATTAGAGCTTAAAATAATCTCATACAAGCTGGCAAAATTGCACCTAGACCTCTCATGCCTATCTTTCTAAATATTCAACCACCAATACCAGCTATAAACCCAATTCCAGTAGCAGCTAGCCAAGCAGTTACTAATCCAAATCAGCCCACTGAGTTGAGTGAAATAAAAGGTATTTTGCAAGCTTTTGGAAATGTCTTTGTATCTATTGAAAGACAGTTTTCTCAACCTTACAGATCGTATCAGGCTCCATTCCAATCTGCTAAACCCTCATACCCAACATATCCTACAAGTAGGCCTCCATATCAAGGCCCAACAACCATTAAAGTTGATCCTAATGCTCCTTCTACATATATGGCTCTTGTTCCAGTGCAAACTAATCTAATTCAGGAACCCTTTTGGTGTGCTCTATGTAATCATTCACATGATTATTTTTCTTGTGCTAATGGAATGTTAAATCAAGCTTTGATTGCACAAGGGACGACTCCACAACTTTCAGTAGTTGAGGCTCCTCCTCAAGGGGATTCTAGTGAAGCACCAAAGCCGCTAAAGGCAAATTTGGTGAATTAGTAACAAGAGGATCAGCAATAAGCTAGTACAAGAGTATACAAAAGAAGGGCAGTGGGAGAACCCACAGAGGTAACTAATTTGCATGGATCATCTTCTTTATTTCCTGATAATACTAATAAGGTTGTTGTCCCTAATGAGAAAGAGAGACAAAAAAATCAGATTCAAAAGGGCAGCTTGGAAGCACAAAAGAATCAGGAAAAGAGGCTAAAAGTGTTCCAAAAGGTCAAGCAAAAGGGGGCAACTTTCCCCTTAATATTATAGATCAGATGAAGAAAGTTCATGTGAGTTTACCCATGTGGGATACGTTGACTATTCCGGGTCAAAAGAACTTGCTACAGAATGAGTTGGCCAAACTACCAGTTACAGTGGATCATTCAGCTAGAGCTAGTGCAATACTTGCAAATAAAGATCAGCCCATTAAGGCTGAATTTCAAGCAAAAGGGATTGGTAAGCCTCCTCCTTTCTACCTTTCTTTGATCATTTGTGATAATTTGGTCCATAATTGCATGGTTGATGCAAGTGGTGCTAGCAAGATACAGGTCATGCATAAACAAATAGCTATAAGCTAGGACTCAAATATGAGCCACATAACAAAGAGGTTTTGCAATTGGATGGCACAACTACCAAAACAGTTGATATAATCAAAGATCTGAAGTTAAGTTTGCATGCATGTCTAAGTCTTTCAATCTTACAGGATGTTGTGGTAATAGATCTACTTCCATATTTTGCTTTGTGTTTATCTAGAGATTTTACAAAGAAAGATTGGAGGATATGGTAATAGACCTACCTCCATATTTTGCTTTGTGCTTATCTAGAGATTTTACAGCTAAGATTGGAGGGTATCTATCATCAGATTGGTCCTATCTATTTTTCGAACAAGGTATGGACACAAAGGTAACAATTAATTCTAAGCCTCTTGCTAAATTTCATATTGAGCCTTATGTGCCTAATGCTTGCAGTGTGAATTGTATTGTTTTTTACCAAGAGGATCATCTTGTTGTTCAAGATACAGACACCCACTCTGAAAGCATACCAGATTCATTATTAGATGAGTGGGGAACTGACCGTCATGGTTTTGATCCTTATAAATATGCTGAAGAAACATATATTAAAGAGGCTTGGTTTGGGAATTTATTACATGCATCAGGATAGTGTTTTTTCCCATTATTGATTAAAATGGTGAGATTGATACAAGATTGTGGAGTTTATACTTTGATGGCTCTAGAAGCAAGAATGGGTAAGTTACAAGTAATGTTTTGATGTCACCAGATGGTCAAAGGTATTATTTTTCTATTCGATTTCAGTTTGGCTGTACATATGCAATGCAGTGAATATGAGGCACTAATTCATGGTTTACAGTGGGCTAGAATGAAGGGAATTAAGTACCTACAGGTATTTGGTGACAGTGAATTGGTCATACATCAGGTGAGAAATTTGAATATTGCAAAGAATCCCTTGTTGAAATCATATAGACATAGAGTTTGGGATCTTATAGAGGATTTTGATGCATTCAATGTTCAATCAATACCTAGAGCTGAAAATAAACAAGCAAATAGATTGGCAGCTGTTGGAGCTGATTTTGATATTCCTAGTGATGTGAAAAGAAAGGATAATCAGCCTCATATTAAGGTGGTTGTAAGGCCATCAATTCTTAATAATAATATTAATTGGCAAGTGTTTGATAGTGATGAGCAGATTGTACATTTTATTCAGGAAGAAGTTGAATTTTCAACTAAAAATCAGTCTAAATTGCAGCAGCAGTATGGTGAGCAAATCTTGCAATTAAAGACTAATAAGTTGCCCCAAGGATTGGTAACCCTTGAGAGTATTTTTAATAATGATGATCAGCTGAAAAGGGACAAAATCAGGATGTCCACTAAGCAAAAGAACCTAAGAAGTATGGATACACCCAAGACCTCCTCGAATCCCAAACTTTTGATACGTATGCAATGGATATGTTTTTGATAAGTATGATAGGGATACGTGCCCGATACGTAACATACATCACGGATATGTACGAGACGCCCAATATCCGTGACGTTATCAAGCACGTATCTTGCAAAGAAATATGTCTTTTTAAGTTTTATTTCATTTTTAAGTAAATATGTATCCTGCAAAATATGAAATGTAAAAATCTTAAGTATATTGTATGTTTTGAAAATTTGAACATGGATCCTAGTATATTTTTCAAATTTCAAGTTTTGTTCGTATTCATGTTGACATGATATTCGTATATCATATGTATGGTAGCCACATGATCAATAAAAATGCAAAGTCTTAAGTAATCAGTATATTGAATGTTTTGAACATTGATTCAAGTTTTGTATTACTATTTCAGTTTTTATGGACTAAAAATGAGTAAAATGAGTAGATGTACATAAAAATTAATTTTTATAATATATAATAATTTTTGCCAATATATGTTTACGGACGTATCCAAGACGTATCGTATCCAAGGGTTTTTAAAATTGACGTATCCGCGTATCGTATCCGTAATCCAAACCGATACTCGTATGATTCTCGTATCCCTTTCAACATAGAAAAGAACTATGAGGACATAGCAATTAGCGATGGCAAGCTTTTGAAGCATGGCAAGGTATGTAATTTGAAGAAAAGCAAGCTCTTGTTCAATTATACAATGAGCTCATTGATGTTTTTTGGCTTGAAAATATGAGAATCTAAAAGGTTTTGATCCAGATTAGTTCAACATACCATTTAGTTCGAGCCTAATTCCAAACCGGTAAGAAAAAGCAAAGACCTATTAAACCAAAGATAGAAATTTTGATGAGAAATGAACTAACAAAGCATCCCTCATTGGTTGCAAATCTTGTACCCATGAGAAAGAAGAATGGAGAGATAAGGTTATGTGTTGATTTCAAGAATCTAAACAACGCTTCGCTAAAGGATCATTATCCATTACCATCGATGAATCATATTCTAAGGACTGTATCAGGTGCAGAAAGTTACAATGGTTACAATCAGATTTTGGTAAAAGCAGAAAATCAATACAAGACAACTTTCATGACTAGTTAGGGGAGATTTGCTTACAGAAAGATGTCTTTTGGTTTATCCAATGCAGGAGCTACTTTTCAAAGAGCCATAGATATGGCTTTCCAAGGTTTGATCAATGTCAATGTTTTGATTTATCTTGATGACATTATTGTTTTTTCTAAGAGTGCTAATGATCATTTGAGCCATTTGAGACAAGTTTTTGAAAGATGCAGACAATATGGGTTTCTCTCAACCCAAAGAAGTGTGTATTTTCATGAAGGTAAACTTTTGGGCCACATGGTCTCAAAAGAAGGTTTGGCCATAGATCCAGAAAGAGTAAGCTCAATTCTATCTTTATCTTTACCTCAACACAAGAAAACACTTCAAAGCTTTTTGGGTAAGATCAATTTTGTGAGAAGATTCATTGTTGATTTCACTAATTTATCAAAGCCTCTAACTGCTATGTTGAAAAAGAATATGAGTTTCAGTTGGACAGATGAAGGGAGAATCAGTTTTGAGGCTATTAAACAAGCTATTGCTCAAGCTCCAACACTTGTGAATCCAAACTTTTCAAAAAATTATATTGTATGCATTTGCAGGGGTCGAAACAATTTCAACTATCTTAACTCAGTTGAATCATGACAATTTAGAGCAACCCATTGCTTTCTTTAGCAAAGGGCTACATGACTATGAGGTGAAGTATACTTTTGTGGAAAAGCAAGTACTTTCTATTATTAGAGGCTTAAAGAATTTCATATATATGCTCTCTAATAATAGAATTCATGTTATGGTTACTCACCCAAGTGTAAAAGAGTTTTTGTTAAGCAAGGATTTGAATGAAAAGAGAGCTGGTTGGATCACAAAAGTCATGGAATATGACGTGGACTTCAAGGTAACAAAGTTGATCCAAGGTAAAGGTTTATGTGAGCATTTGGTTTCAGATTTGGAGTCAAGTACAAAAGAGGTTGTTTTTGCACTCACAGATCAGCCACAAGTAGCTGAAATACCATCTTCTGTGAGTTGGACACAAGATATGATTAATTACTTGCATGTTGGTATTCTTCCCTAAGGTTTGGATAAGACGAAAAGGAGGTATTTCCGCTTACAAGGATATATTGTTTAAAAAGGATATTAATGGTGTTCTTCTGAGATGTGTAGAACCTTCACAAGTTGATGATTATTGCAAGAATTCCATGAAGGTTTATCAGGTGGCCATTATGCTCCAAGGACTCTGCTCTCAAAATAATGAAAACAAGTTATTATTGGCCAAGTATTTTCAAAGATTGTTATGCATGGGTCAAAAGATGTCAAAAGTGTGCTTTCTTTGTGGGTAAGGAAAAGCTTGCAGCCCTTCCTCTTCATCCTATTTCAGCAGATCAACCCTTTATGCAGTGGGGATTGGACTTTATAGGAATGATTAACCCACCATCCAATTTGGGTCACAAGTGGATTCTTATTGCCACTGATTATTTTACCAAATGGACAGAAGCAATTGCATTAAAAGAAGCAAATGAAACTAGTGTGCTCAACTTTTATGAAGGTATTATAACTAGATTTAGAGTTCTACAACGATTATTTCAGATAATAGGCTTGCTTTTGTTGGTACTAAAATTACAGAGTGGGCTGTTCAGAATGGTATTTATTTGAGTACTTCATCAAATTATTACCCACAAGGTAATGGTCTTGCAAAGTCTACTAACAAAAATTTGTTGAAGATTATTAAAAGAGTTCTGGATGAAAATCAAAGATCTTGGCACACCAAACTCAAAACAGCTTTGTGGGCTGACAGAATCACTCCCAAAAGGTCTATTGGTAATTCTCCTTACATGTTGGTTTATGGCAAGGAAGCGAGACTCCCAATTTCTCTTGAGCTGCCCGCTTTAGAGCTTATTCATCAGTTAGAGTTATTGGAAGCAGGTCCCATGGAGGTAAGATATGTTGAACTTATGTAGTTGGAAGAATTGAGAAATGAAGCCATGCTCACCATGGAAGTTCACCAAGCTCAGGTAAAAGAAAACTTTGATAAGAAAGCAGTTGCAAGAATCTTTCAAGAGGGTGATCTTGTCCTTAAATGGGATGCAAATAGAGCAAAACCAGGAAGGCACACCAAATTTGATGCTATTTGGAGTGGGTTATATGTTATTTCAGATTGCAAGCCTCGCAATGTTTTTCAGTTATCTCGATTGAATGGCAAAGAACTACAAATCCTAGTTAATGGGATTTTCCTCAAAGCTTGCTATTGAGGATTCAACATATTAGAATAGTTTGCTTTCCAATAAGTGTTTGCATGCACATTGCTTTTCCAGTTTTCATAGTTAGTTGTCTTTTCAATAAGTGCTTGCATGCACATCATTTCCTTTTGTTGGAGAAGGTATTTCAGTTGTATTGATTCAGAGGATACAAGATTTCCAAACTTGTGTGAACTAGTTGTTGAGGTATGTGACTCCATAGCCCAATGGATGCAAAAGACCATTGATCTCCTTGTTTAGCAGGCAAACAATCCCGTGATGTCGCCAAAATGTTACCATATTTCCACCGCCGTTAAAAGGTTGGCGCCAAAAGGATAAAGGTGCAAATAAATAAATAAATACAAGAACTAAAGTTTCAGCAGTCTATTCTCATCATTCATCGGGTCTATACAGCTGGTTTTTTATTGTAAAATTGATATACTTGGAGCGTTGATTTGCTCTAGCATCTTTAGCTTTTGTACTTGCACCTCTGAATAATAAAGGTTTATTTTGCCCTCTCATATTTATGTTTTCAGATTATTCATTGTGTTTGTTATAGGATATTGTGTTTGCCTTAGTGTGGAATGCATAATAGTCTAGAGTTGTGCAGTGTGTGGATCTTTAAATTCTCTATGTGCGAGTTACCTCCAAGTGTCAAACTTTTGGAGTATCACCGCTATTTCCTATTTTTCGCATTCATTTTCCCTTTTCCTTGTCGAGTTTTCTGTTTTTTTGGGTAATTCATAAGGGAACCAGCCCTCTCTCGGAGGTTCACCTCAGCCATAGGTCACCCACAACCTTGAGGTGTTCCAATTTTTCAACAAGAGAGAGAGAGTACACACCATTCTCTATAAGGGTGCAACTTCCAGTGACAACAGTACTTGGTGGGACAAGTACCAAAAATATACATTATGGATATGCCATCCGATTGAGAAGGATATCTCCTTAATTTGTTAACATGAATGGCTTCCATATATCATGAGCATGAGTCCTTTTGAGACCATATTGAAAATACAGAGTATAACTTCATTGATTTGGGAAACTCCCAAAAATAGAATCATAATTGAGAAGGATTTGACTTAATAAACTGAAAAGCCCATTGCTAAATAAATCGAAAACACGTAGCATGACCATCAAAAGAAGTTATGCTCATAACTGCAGGACACAAAAAGAATATAAAGTGAGAGATCATGCGTTCTTGTGGGTTAATCCAGAAAAAGATCACTAAAGTTAGGCAATTACCTAGATACTGTGGAAAATTAGAGATCTTCAGGAAAGTTGATCCAATTACGTACACCTAGTGCGGTGATGGATAATGCTTTCCTGTTGCTTTGCTGAAAATCATATGTGGATGGTCCTAACCATATCCTTGATTGGTCCATAATCTAGGTGGAACCTGAAGGTTCCTATTCGCATCCTAGAGAAACAGACCTCATTGTTGCATAATCAGGTCATCGGCAACGCAAGGTCCAATGGAAGCAGCAGCAATATTGGAGGATGCTATATAAAACCAGTACCCTTTTGTTTAAAATACATGATAGTGAGGTCAAATACGTTCTTAAGGGGGAGATGTGACAATCCCATTTTAGATATCTTGATATGATTTCATTTTTGTGCATTTATTTCTGCATGTATTTCTGAGTTTTTATTTACATGGGAGGGGCCTGTGTATATAGGATAAAAATCTTATAATGGTATTTGATATTTTTAGCTACCTACCTAGCCTTTCCGGATGTGCCAGCTGTATACCTAACTATTTCTGAGTTTTTAGTTACATGAGAGGAGCCTTTACATATACGATAAAAATCCTGTAATGGCATCTGATATTTTAGCTATGTACCTAGCCTTTCCAGATGTTCCAACTTTATACCTAACTTTTCCGGCTGGTTGAGCTGTCCAACTACTTTTACTCCATTCCTATATGTCATTTACAGCTGTTCTAGCTGTCAACTACTTTTGATTTATTTACATCTACCAACTTGAGTATGGATATGAGAAATAGAAAAAGTAAAATTTCAAGCCATGATAAATATCCTCATCATTTTCTCCCTGCATAAAGATTTTGAAGGGAACTACAAAGGAAAATGCAAACAGAAAATAACATTACAGCAAGTCAAGGGCTGGAATATTCAAATCAGCTGTACAGAAAGACAGTCCCCCTATAATCAATGTCAAACAAAAGCTTTTCACAACCATGGACATCTGACAAGGGATTAAGAAGTTAGCGACAGGTAAGGCTCAGGACGTAGATGGTTTACAAGCAAAATATCTAAATAGGGAACAGAGATCCTATCACCACACATCAGAAAATATTTAACGGGGTTATTCATAATGGCTTCCCAGAAGAATGGACTACTAGTCTAACCATACCTCTGTTCGAGTGCAGGGATGCTAATAACCCCTCAAACTACCGAAGCATTATGATCAATCCACTCCTTGCAAAAAAATTGGTAGCATGCTAAAGCATAGAATCAGTAAGTGGGATGGAATAAACAGAAAGAGAGCAAAAGGTGAAGCAGGTTTTAGACCAAAGGATTCAACAATAGACCATTGTGCCACATTAAGACACTTAGTCGAGTAGGTTCGAACAAAAAGGGCTAAGTCTACAGTTGTTTCATAGATTTAAAGAAAGCACTTGATACAATACCAAGGAGCAAATTATCAGGTAAAATGGAAGAATTACAAGTCCTTGTGCAATTACAGAGCAGCAGTCCATAAGCTATATGAACAAGTCAAGGCCAAAATCAAAACACAGGAAAGGTTGTCTGAACGCTTTGGGAGCAATATAGGAGTCAAATAAGGCTACCCTTTGTCTCCCACTTTGTTTGGGCTATATATAGACAAGTTAGAAGAATGGATAGACAAGTACAGGGATCGAGGAGTTTATGTCTAAATATATGGTGAAACTCCTCTTATATGCTGACGATCTTTCTAATTGTTGAAACAATCCAAGGCTTACAATGCCACCTAGAGGCTCTAGAATGATTCTGTAAAGACATCCAGATGCAGGTTAAAATCGGTAAAACCAAGAAAGGTCTTCACTCTTAAAAGAAAAATGTGACATCTCAACTTAACATTCAAGGAGACCAGCTTGAAGTGGTCTCGGAATACAAGTACCTTAGCTCAGACTTTCACAACAATCTCAGATGGGACACGTAGAATAAAAAGAATACAAGGTGGATAAAAAGCTCTATACGCACTACAAAATAGGTGCAGGAATGCAGAGTTGTGGGATTAGAAGACCATCAAGGTCTCATTTAGGTAACTTGCCACCTCAATGATCCTATATGGGTATGATATATGAGGAAGCAGCACTTCAGGTTTGAATGGAAGCAAATAGAATCGATCCAGACGCACTTAATCAAAAACACATTCAAAGTCAATGCCTCAGTTACATACGATATACTCTTAGTAGGAACGAGCACTTTCCCTTTAGAGGCAATAACTATGATCAGGGTATTACACTACTTGAAAAAAATTGAAAACACAGAGAATGACAGGTGGCCTAAAACAGCAAAGGTAGAAGAATTACATAAGAGAAAGAGCACATGGATTAAGCAAAACCACAAATAGATGAGTAGATGGGATATCAACATTAGAATGTCCAAACCTTAACAAAGAAGTAAAAACTATGTAAATGAGACTTGAAGAACAGTCATGTGAAGAAAGAAAACATGCAAGAAACAACACTATCTCACAGAATTCAACCCAACCTATAAACATCACGAGAAAACATATGCAAGAGCTGAAATCAACTGGAGGGAGAAGTTAGTCCTAGTTCAAATAAGTACTAGTTCCCATATGCTTGAATGTGAGACAGGTAGGTGGGTGACCCCTAAGGAAGAATGGGATAAAGGGGTATGTTTGTTGTGCACCACGAGAGGGGTAGAGAAAAAAAAGTACTTCATCCTAGAATTTCCAATTTACAATAACATCCGGGTCAAGTATATGAAAATATTAAGAGTTGATACCATGTGGGAGCTATCTGAAGAGATGAGAATAAAAGATTTGGAGGAGTTGATAACTATTAAATATATTTCAATATAGCTGTTATACATTAGATACTTATTAGTTAATGATAGTTTTTAACCGCCCCAACTATACTGTAACTCCTTTTCAGCATAGTAATAGACATGCACACCAATCCCAATGTGTGCCTTCCGGTTTCTCTTCATCCTTTTTGAGTTCACATCTTCTAACATTGGTATTAGAGCCAAGGTTTGAGGAAGCCCTACGAGAAGGGTAAGAACAGTGAGGCACACAGTTTGAGGAAGCCTTGGAAGAGGGTACAACCTGCTAGAGAACGATTTGAAGAAGGGAAAATTTGCAGTCAATCATTAGCAGATTATTTTTCTTTCGAGATTTATTTTCTAAGGATGGACGTGAAGGGAAGTTGCAGTTCGTGAACGCTGCAGTTTGACTTGACGGATGTCGGAGAACACAATCAATTGGGGTGTTACAGACAAAGAGGGACATGATTTTTCGCCGTTTTCAGCATGATTTACAGTCATTTTCGTGACGTTTTTTCACACTAGGTACGTAGGTAAAGATCTTGTGGAGCCAGAAAAGATTATCTTTGATTACCAACAGATATGAAGGAGAAAATGCAATAACTCTAGTTTTTGCATTTATAAAGGAAAACAAGATTTCCTGCTTTTCTACAGACACAAAAATGTAGATCGATTTCCCTAACAATTGCAGTTTTCTGTAAAGTTATACGTGCAGTTGCGAAATATTTTCAGTGAAGGTGAAGGGCATGAAAATACAACCTAGACTAAGAGGAGAGACACGAAGACTGCTGAAATCTGTGTCTAGGGGCACTCGATCAGAAGCACATAATCAGGAGTGTCAAGAATCTCATGCATTTTCACCATACCATGAAACATTTGCAAAACTTCAGGTATATTTTCTTTTATTTTTTGTGATTTTCCAAGGGAAAGACTAGTAATTACAATTTGCAGAAATTGCTTCTACTTGTGCAGGGTTTTATTTAGAATTTGAATTATTGTATTTTTGTTACATTGATTTGCAGGTCAAATATTGTGTGAATAATGGCCAACATTCAAAATTTTGTTCTGTCAGAAGCACAGAATTTGACAATCAAAATTGTAATGTCTAGAGTCACAAGTTTTGACAATCACAAATTATAGGGACTGCGATAAAATCATTTTTGGGACTGAAGGAAGGCCTGTTGTGGATATTATGAATGATGACAAGCATCATAAGGAGGCCTTGTTATTGAAGTTGTCTATGTCAGATGATTTGATGCCCAAGATCTAGAACGCCACTGAGGCAATCTGTGTTATGGAATTTGGATCAATCAAGAATAATATCCGACTTCGAAGAAAAGTTAAGTTTATTACCTTAAAATTTTGTTGTTTGTTAGGGTTAGCACAAGGTTGTATAGATAATATATCAGATCTAAGCATACATGCAATAAAAACAGATATTCTACCAAAAGAAATATACAAAACAAGAGATATAAATCAACACCAAATTTAACGTGGTTCACCCAGTGTGGGCTACATCCACCAAGAAACAAGTCAATCTATTATCCAAAGCTTTCAGAAGATATACAATGAAGATTTACAATCTTCCACACCTCTCAGATGTACAGTAATTTTTTTCTCTCAAGTTTCTCCTTCTCCAAGAATTCTCTCTCTCACAATTATTTTCACAATAATCCTTAACTTTTACAATCCTTGTCCAAATTCACCTTCTAACCCTAGCTTTCATGCTTATATAGGCATATACAAACTTAGGGCACTTAGCCATGTAATTACAATCAATAGATTTGCTTTAATACTAAATTTAGATCTAATTCCCGAGAGTTAAATAAAACACTCCCACACAGATAAGCGACGCCAGTTAGCCCTAACCGATGTCGGTTCCAACTTGCTTAACCGATGTCGGTCCCTTCATAACCGATGCTCATTCGTGTTTTCCAACAAGTTTAATATAGCATGCTAAACTGAAGTAATTGAGCTCCACAACTCAACATTGTTTTCAGAGAGATGCATGAGGGTGGATTTCTCGCCGAACATCCTCGAGTGAAAAATTCCCAAGACTACCTCGGTGCCATCAACAAAAAGGTGGATGATGACGACTTGGTTGCTCTTGTTTTGAACAATTTGATGCCCTCATATGAGTCCTTTGTAGAAGCTTTACATTTGATGGCCAAAAATCAGACTTTGACTTATGATCAAGTTAATTCCTATTTGTTGCGTAAGGAATGGTCCAAATGGAAATAGACACAAATACGTGAGTCCAATTTTGAACAAACAGAGTGCAATTTAAGCTCAATCGAAGGGGTAGTGGAAACATAATCCTAAAGGATCATTTCCAAATATCAAGTGAAGTGCTACTATTATCATAAAGTTGGGCATGTTAAGCTATGTTACCGTGATACAAGTACGAGTACTTTGGTTCGGGCACGGGTTTGATATGCGGATACGTCAATTTTAAAAAACCCTTGGGTACGATACGTCTTGGATACGTCCATACGTATTTATTAAAAAATTAATATATATATATATATACACATATACTCATTTTACTCATTTTTAGTCCATAAAAAACTAAAATAGTAATACAAAACTTGAATCAATGTTCAAAACATTCAATACACTTAAGACTTTGCATTTTCATTGATCATGTGGCTACCATACATATGATATACGAACATCATGTCAACATGAATACGAACAAAACTTGAAATTTGAAAATATACTAGGATCAATGTTCAAATTTTCAAAACATACAATATACTTAAAATTTTACATTTCATTGATCATGTGGTGCCATACATATGATATAGGAATATCAAGTCAACATGAATTATGAATACAAACAAATCTAGAATATATAACTTTTTGAGATGATTAGGATGTAATATTTTATTCATTTTAATATTAGGGTTCGGTTTTATGCATTGACTAAGTCAAAAAAATTTAAAAAAGGTTTTAATGCTTTAAATGACGTTTTTGACGCAAGGTACGTGGGGATACATCCCAAGTACGTCCCGTGACATACCCGTGGTGTATCCTGGATGTATCCCCACGTATCCAAGGAAAACCCAAACCCGTACCCTCGCGTATCCTAGACGGATACGTATCGTAGAGTTCGAGGGGGTCCAGGGCGACCACAGCAACATAGATGTTAAGAACTCCCAAAGTGAAAATATGCTCTTTCTTAGAATAAAAACCCAAAAGGGACAAGCAAATGTGGCGGTGATTGAAATTGAACGGGATTCTAAAGAAGAGTATGCTCTCATGGCATCATGCTCGGATGAAAGTGCTAACAAATGTTGGTTCTTTGACTCCAATGCATCCAAACATTTCATGTGTCAAAGGGACTGGTATGTAAACTTCATGAAAATACAAGTTTTTTTATTCAACTTTATTAGGTGACTAAGATCACATGCAATAGATGGGATAGGGAAAATCTGCATCATATTGAATAATGTTGCAAAATTCATAGTCATAAATGTTAGATATGTCCCTAAAATGAATAAGAATCTCTTATCTATTAGTCAATTGACCGAACATCCCATTTATTTTGTAAACTTCTCTGGCAAGCAATGTATTATGTCTAATGTAAAACAGGACAAAGTAGTATCCCTAAGGATTGGGCAAGGTGGCTTGTATAGGCTTGTTGGCCCGGCCCACAATCAACTAACATACATTAGTCGGTGGATGGTAATACTGATATTTTATGGCATGAGAGATTTGGACATCTCAACCTTCTAACCAAGACAAACTTAGCATAGCCAACATGGTTCTTGGTTTGCCAACTATCCAAGACAAAAACATGTGTGGAGGGTGTCCAAGCTAGCAAGCAAAAGCAAAAGCCATTTCTAGTATAAAAGCAAAAGCGAAACATCCCGAAAATCACCTACAATCCTCAATGCAAGGTATAAATTGTTGGTGGTGGATGATTTCTCCAAGAAGATGGGGTCTACTTCTTGAAAAAAAAGTCTAATTGTTTTGCCTTCTTTGAAAAGTTCAAGGCATTGGTGGAAAACCAAACAAGTAGACAAATCAAAACACTGAGATCCGAAAGTGGGGGTAAATTCACTTCCAAGCAATTCAAGGTTTACTACAACAAGGCGGGTATTCATCATCACTGATAGCCCCATATGTCCTACAACAAAATGTGGTGGTTGAGAGGCAAAATAGAACTATCATGGAGATGGAGATGGCTTGATAGATGACGCATAATAGAGGAGTGTTATACAAATATTGGGGAGAAACAGTAAACACATAGGTATATATCCTACGTTGAAGTCCTTGCAAAACTTTGCAGATGTCACACTTGAGGAAGCTTAGTCCATAATCAAAACCGAGGTAACAACTTTTCGTGTTTTTGGTTTAGTTGCATATACTTTGGTTCCTGATAGAAAGAGGAGTAAACTAAATTCTAAAAGTACAAGATATTTCTTTGTTGGCTATAGTGACCAATCCAAGGCTTATAGACTTATTGATATTTCCACTAACAAGGTAATTGTTAGTCGAGATGTTGATGTGAAGGAAACAAAATCCTTCTTTGTTTGTAACCAACAAGCAATCATTGATAGTGTTGTGGTTCCTTTGAAAGATGAGGAATCTAGTTCATTTAGTACTCCATCACGCACTCCTTTACACCAACCTATGCCCCTTATGGTTGATATCTCTAATACATTAGTCTCAGTATGAGACACCAACCCGAGTTGGCAGAGATCCAACAAACATTTAGCGAGTACATGACTCTCCAATGCAACGAAGTAATTTTACTCCACTATACAGATGTGTAGGAGGATGAAATGCCTCAATCGAAGCACGGTCCCGAAGGAGTAATAAGAAGGTTGTTGATTCAGGGCATGTTCATTTTGCTCTAGTTTGATCTTTTCACACCGCATTATCCACAAAGACATTCTTAAGCAAAAGATGAACATGAATGGGAGACTACCATTGTAGTAAAATATGACGCCTTGATGAAGAACAATACCTAGAAATTGGTAAAATTACCTCCGGAAAACGACCCATTCGTTGAAATAGGTATACAAGGCCAAATACAAAGTTGATGGTACTTTGGATAAGTACAAGGATTGTCTTGTTGCAAAAGGTTTTTCCCAATGATGGAAGCGACTATGAGGCGACTTTTGCTCCTAGTGCAAAGATGGTCACTTTTCGGTTGCTTCTCTCCATTATAACTCGGTTTGGTTGGAAGGTTTTTTATATGGATGTAAAACACATCTTCTTGAATGGAGACCTAGATGAGATCTATATGGTGCAACCAGAAGGGTTTTGGGCACCGGGATGCGATCATCTAGTTTGTAGGCTATGTCCTTGTATGGACTTAAGCAAACTCCACGAACCTTGTATATAAAAATCAATCAACATCTACAAGATTCTAGATTTAGAAGATGTTTTTTTGATCCGAATCTTTATGTCAAAAGTGATGATGGCATTGTGATACTTATTGTCTATGTTGATGATCTTGTCATCACTCGTAATGGGGCCACTATTATTCAATGAATGAATCAGATTTATGTGTTGCTTTTGATATGATTGATCTAAGTCTCCTACACTATTGCTTAGGTGTAAAAGTCTAAGCAGATTAGTGGATACTCGGAGTTCAACCACCTTCCCCTAATGGACTTCTTTAATGGATAATTCCACACTCATGCTCAGATTAATAAAAGATACACAGACTTTAGTACAGCAGATCAGAACCTTCAGTGTTGAAAAGTGACTCAAAATATCATGAGAACCAACTCAGCTAGCAACTAATTTGATGATTTCTTATTCCAAAGTAGTAAGCATACAATAACAAGCCCTATGAATGAATCCCAAACTGATGTAGATTTTTCCTAATAATGGCGGCTAAGTCTGATGATGGAAACTCAAATAAAACAATACCCAGCCGTATCTATCCTGGCCATATCAACTCAGAATTTATTATAGAGAACAAATCTGAATTGTGAGTACATATATAAACTGTAACAGCACCCAGAAATCTGCAGACTTAAAGCATTGAAAAAGGTACCTTAGGCAGCGCCAAAAATACGGAATGTAGGTGATTTAAAGTTCTGAGGTACTGCTGAACAGAGGACAGTAGCATGCAGCCTCAAATATTACATCTGCAATACCAGTCAGCCTCCCTGTATGTCGCTCCACATACAGAAAATGTCATGACACAGCTGCAATAATTCTTCAGTCCCTTTATAGCCCAAAAGCTCAATATCAACAACTGGAAAATACTGAAATTCCCTTGTAAGCACAATAAGATTCCCTGTGTGAAAATCTCTCTCTTTTTCTCAGAGGGTTTTCGTCCTCTAGAGTTTTTCAATAAGCACAAAGCTTAGACAAAAATCAGAGTTTGATAAAATGAGTAAGTGATATTCCTCTTCAAGTCGACCTCTCCCTTATATAGGAGAAATGGCCCCAAAGTAACCTCCCCAATCACCAATCACAATCAGTGATTAAATCTAAACATAAGTCCCATTTTTAATGCCTAGGCTGGTCGCATTTTCCTCATAGGGAGGATAAAATTTAGAAATGGGCCATATACATCCAAAAGGGTCAATATTCATTCCCTAGGTAAGTCGCCATACTTCCTAGGAATGATACACACATAGCATTAGACCCCTTAAGCATTTTTTTCTAGATATTACCACTTATTTATAAGTGCATACTTAATTTAAGCCAAATAAATTAATATAAGTGCTTTTAATAATTTTATTTATTTTTTTATAGGCACTTTATACTAATTTATTATGACTTAAGTCACCCTTATATTTTTCCTTTGGCCGTCGGGTTGACAAAATGGGCCAAAGGTCTTCGATTGGAAAAGGGGACATTACAGTCCTCCCTTCCCGAGATTGCTTGCCCCCAAGCAATCATAAACTGCAACTCTGCATTCTACCCGTTCCAGGATCCCAGACCAGCCGAAGCTTTTTTAATAGCTTCATGTGCACTATACAATGCTGCTCAAACACTGCAGAAAAAAACTTATGCAACTTACTTGTCATTAGTGAAACCAGCGTCCTCATGTATGCTTCGAACTTGCCGCACTCTTCATCACCTCCTTGCTGGTCCGTGCTGATATGCAGTGAAAAATCTGCGTAGATGTCCTCACGAGATGGTTCCTGGTCCCAAACTATCATAGACTTAGCTGCCATTTGATGGGGCAGCGTGTACTTGAGTGCTCTCAATGTGACTTGTTTCCCTTTGTGTTGGAAACTCAGCTCCATAGTTTCCACATCTTGAGTGACTCTTCCCAACGAATGAAGCCATTGCATGCCAAGAACAACATTGTTATCTTTTAAATCCATGACATAGAAATCATCACAAAGTGTATACTCACCAAATAAAATGCTGACTTGGTTGACCTTCTTCTTGCATGGAAGAGTGAGACCTCCTGCTATAGTCACATCAAAGCCTTCAAAGTTATCACATTGTAAACCTTTTTGGTCTACCAAACCTGCATCTAGGAAGTTATGTGTAGATCCACTATCCAGTAGTGCCATGATCCTACACCCGAACATTGTGCCTTCAAACATGAATGGATTATACTTGGGTGCTCTGAAAGATAGGTGAGTCTACCTTCATTTGTAATACCTGGTGTTGGCTGCTCCTGTTCATCCTCGGACTCTTCATCCTCAACCTTTATGAGATGGATTTTGCCTTTCCCAAGACACCTATGCCCCGGCTCCCACGGATCATTGCAATGAAAGCATAAATTTTTCCGGCGAAGCTCACTCTTTGAAACAGTCTCCCTCTTGGGTGTAAACTCAACCTTCGAAGAAGTGGGCTGCTCTTGCTGTTCTGATTTTTCCTCCTTGATGTTCTTCCTTTGGGGCTGCACTGGAGTAGTGTCTAAGTCCAAGGCTGTCCGAATGGCCTCATGCAAAGTAGTAGGCTTAAGAGCCTTGACCAATCCTCTCAGCCTGTCATGAAGTCCTTCAATGAACAACATCACCACTCGCCTCTCAGGCATCTCTGGCACCATCACTGCTATACGCTGAAATTCGTTGATGTATGCATCAATGTGTCCACTCTGTCGAAGTTGTGCCAAGTCCCTATAGTAAAGCTCTACATCCTTGCGATCAAATCTCGCAATCAACTTCTCACTAAACTCCTTGTATGATTGCAGAAGATCATGTCTCTGAGTGATAAGCCCATGGTGCCACCAATCATACGCTACTCCCTCAAGGTGCAACGTGGCAAATTGGATAGCCTCCTGCTCCTGCATAGGCTTGAGAGTGAGATATGTGTCGAGCTTGTGAATCCATGCTCTGGCACTAATCTTTCCACTACCATCAAATGTGGAAAGGGTCACCTTGTTGGTGGCCTGCTTCAACTCCCTGTTCTGCTGTTCTCTTGGCCTCTGTACCTGTCTAGCTCTCAAGCTTTCCCTCCTTTGAGCACAATACTGATGAAGGGGAAAGGCATTACGTACCTCCTGTGGTAGAGCTCTCCACTCATCATGCGCTGCCATCACAGTATCTTGAAAGGCTATGTCTTCAAGTGGCTCTTCAACCAATGGTGGCTCCTCCCTCTGTAGGAATCTAGGCTGCAAAGGTCGATCCGCAGTCCTCATGGGCCTCCTCTCCTCCGTATATCTCTATCTCGTGGAGGGGAACCTCTTACGCTGCCCACTTCTGTAGGAACCCGGCTGTACCTTCTGTGGCTGCTAGCTATGGATGCAGATCTTTCCCTTCTATCATGCCGATTTCTTGCCCTATCCATAGTCAAATTCTCCATCAGCTGCCTCATGGTCTGAATCATTTCCTGATGGGAATCGATCATTCCGCTGAAAAGAACATCCGGATCAGGTCGCTCACGTCGTGGAGGAGTGTGCTCCTTCTCCTCTATCCATGATTCCTTCAATATTCAGACGTGCCTGACTCCTTGTATAATACCGGTGTGGCCCAACTTCTGTAGGCTGCATAAAACAAACCAAAACAAACCCTCCAGGTGGGAGGATTGATGCTCTGATACCACTGAAATATCCCCTAAATGGGACACTTCAAACCTTTAATGGATTCTAGGTAATTCCACACTCATGCTCAGATTAATAAAAGATACACAGACTTTAGTACAGCAGATCAGAACCTTCAGTGTTGAAAAGTGACTCAAAATATCATGAGAACCAACTCAGCTAGCAACTAATTTGATGATTTCTTATTCCAAAGTAGTAAGCATACAATAACAAGCCCTATGAATGAATCCCAAACTGATGTAGATTTTTCCTAATAATGGCGGCTAAGTCTGATGATGGAAACTCAAATAAAACAATACCCAGCCGTATCTATCCTGGCCATATCAACTCAGAATTTATTATAGAGAACAAATCTGAATTGTGAGTACATATATAAACTGTAACAGCACCCAGAAATCTGCAGACTTAAAGCATTGAAAAAGGTACCTTAGGCAGCGCCAAAAATACTGAATGTAGGTGATTTAAAGTTCTGAGGTACTGATAAACAGAGGACAGTACCATTCAGCTCTGAAATATCACATATGCAATACCAATCAGCCTCCACATAGGTCGCTCCATATAAAGAAAATGCAATGACACAGCTGCACTAATTCTTCAGTCACTTTATAGCCCAAAAGCTCAATATCAACAACTGGAAAATACTGAAATTCCTTGTAAGCACAATAAGATTCCCCGTGTGAAAATCTCTCTTTTTTCTCGAGAGGGTTTTCGTCCTCTAGAGTTTTTCAATAAGCACAAAGCTTAGACAAACATCAGAGTTTGATAAAATGAGTAAGTGATATCCCTCTTCAAGTCGACCTCTCCCTTATATAGGAGAAATGGCCCCAAAGTAACCTCCCCAATCACCAATCACAATCAATGATTAAATCTAAGCATAAGTCCCATTTTTAATGCCTAGGCTGGTCGCATTTTCCTCATAGGGAGGATAAAATTTAGAAATGGGCCATATACATCCAAAAGGGTCAATATTCATTCCCTAGGTAAGTTGCCATACTTCCTAGGAATGATACACACATATTAGACCCCTTAAGCATTAGACCCTTATTTATATTTTTTTCTAGATATTACCACTTAATTTATAAGTGCATATTAATTTAAGCCAAATAAATTAATATAAGTGCTTTTAATAATTTTATTTATTTTTTATAGGCACTTTATACTAATTTATTATGACTTAAGTCACCCTTTATTTTCCTTTGGCCGTGACAATCGGGGCATATTGAAAATGGGCCATATCATGTCATTTCGAGATTACAGGTATATCATCACTATAATCATCGACATGCCAGGTTGGTTGAAACAAACTTAAGAGTTGTCTCACATTTGGTTTAGTATTTATGGGAGGTACTAAATATATTTCATATATGGTTGTTATACATTAGTTACTTATTAACTAATGATTAGTTGATAGGTGCCCCAACTATATTGTAATTGCTTTTCAACATAAGACATGCACACCGATCCCAATGTGTGTCTTCCAGCTTTCTCTTCATTCTTTTTGTGTTCGCATCTTTTTAATCAAATCAATAGGAAAAGGAACAACCCTTCTTAAAGTTCTTAAGGAAAAACCCATCCCTCAAGTTATGCTTTGACAAGCGATTGAGAAAGTTATGACAAAGTGTGATCCCATAGACAGTTAGGTCTCATGGACGTAAGTAAAATCATTTCAGTTCATTTCAAGGATATTAGACAATTGAATATGGAATTTGACAAGGTACAAGGAGCATGAAGACCACAAACACTACCGATAGAGTCCCCAAATGGATATAGTCTAAATGTGAGAAGAGTTAGAACACTTGGAAATGAAATATCCTAAAGATTGAAATGCTTTTTCTAAGCCAAAGGATCCTCACAAGGATATTCAAGCTCCAAAAATTGACAATCTACAAGGAACGTCTTTGTTATGAGGAAATATCCTTATAATCGAGAGAGGATGGATCAAGGGCGTGGAACTCAAGCATGGGTATTGCTAATAATGAACATGGTGGGTGTCCTCCCTACTTCAAAGAAAAACATAAGGGAGGCAACGAAGTAGAAGGAAAAGATGCCAACGTTGAAGGTGTAAAGAGACCATCTTGGACATATGAGGAAGCTCACTCAAGATTGGGTGTCGTGATGGTTGAGAAGGTAAAGAGCAATATAGAATTCATCCTTGGTTTGTTGAATTCAATTGGTCCAATAAAGAAGATTGAATTATAGTTGGCAAGAATGGAACAAGCTCAACATGTTGGTTACCCTATCCTATGGATGCGACCAGGTGGTAGTAGGACAATGAGGTGGTGGTCAAAAGACTTGCTTATAACCTAAACCTACCGTAGAAGGGTTGTAGTCTCCCAAAAAGTATCTTCATAGTGAATTGAGTGGCCAACCATTTGAGGAGTATTAAAATATAAGGTTTAATATTAACATTTAGTTAATATTAAGTAACTAAATATTAGTTAAGTATTAATCGATAAACGGTTTGTAACTACTTCAACCATTTTACAACCATCTTTCACATGACACAATAACGATACACACATGAACATGTGTGCATTCCAATTTCTCTTCATTCCTTCCTTGTGCACATTTTCTAGCATTGGTATCGAGCCCTTGGTGCTCGACCGGATCTGCAAACCAAAGGAAGAACATTCGAGTGTATTTTCAAGGGTTATCTAGACATTCTTCGAAGGGAAAATAAAGAATAAAAGAACATCACAATTTTCATAGGTGAGTTTCAAAGGGCAGTTCACCAATAGCTAGAAAGAGGGTACAAGATAGATTGAAAGCACATCAATAACAGTCGTGAATGTACCAGCGCTCTCAAGATAATACCTGCGTTAGGGCACGAATTGAGGAAATAAACCAAACAATTTCATCACGTTTTTGAAGGCATAACCTAGTCGCATTTTTAAAGTAACAAGATATTTGGGTCGCGATTTGCAAGGGGATAAAGTCGTGAGGGCTAGAAGAACAATCGCGGGTCTCTGCTAGGGCACAAGACATACGAATTTCAGGTTATTTCATAGGTTTTATACAGTTGCAATCCAAGGAAGAAATCAAGATTTTTAAGTCTATATTTTGCATATTTCAGACATCCTGGAACATGAGCAAACAAATGGCATTTCTAATTACTGACAGTGGAAGATTGAAGCAATCAAATGAAACTCTAAGACTTGTCATGATGGCCATTTTTGGAATTTTGTTAGGATTCTTTGTTGGCATTTCTTTTCCACAGGTTTATTTTATAAATTTTGGATTTCCATCGAGGCTGATGATGGTTAATACCATTAATGTTGAATCTGTTGATTTATATTCCCACAGATTGTGGGGTAAGCCCCGTGAGGATTTGCCATTTAAACAGAAATACCTTGCAGTTTTCATTGTTGGCCTTACTCAGAAAGACACCGTTAACGATGAGATATCCAAATTTTTAGAAAATTTTACAATCGTTCTATTCCATTATGATGGGAGGACAAGTGAATGGGATCAATTCAAGTGGTCCAAACAAGCAGTTAATGTTAGTGTGAGAAGACAAACAAAATGCAAGGGAAAAATCAAAGACAAACCAAATGAAGTTAACATAGCCATTGTTGAAGACACACCAGATTGCTAAGTGGGTGGTGAAAAATTTGCTAATGGAGAATACGTATTTTAAAGAAGCCAACCACTTTGAAGACAGAAAGGAATCCAGTGCAGGTAAAACTCAGAATGGATGGCTGCCCAAATAGTTCAGGAGTCTATGGCTCTCAGGAATTCACCCTTACAAAGGTCATCCGACAACTTGATGGAGCACTACAGGAGCAACTCCGCATGGAGGTTTGTCCAACAATTCGGGAGATTCTAAAATTTGGGAGTTCAGGGAGGTGGAATCCGGGAACTTGGAAATTCAGCTCGGGAACTCGACCTTTACGAGGTTTAGGAGGAAGATTAATGGAGTTCTACCTAATCAAAGCACGACATTCAAAGAGGAAGCTTCTAAAGAATGTGTGACTTTATTTAGCTCTATTAATTTAATCTTTTGTCAATATGTTTGTTTTTTTCTTTTCAATGTTGTAAGCCTTAAGAGAGCGTATTAAAATATATGGCTTATAATTTAGTATTTAGTTATTATTAGTTAAGTATTAACAAATAAACAGTTGTAACCACTTCAACCATTTTGTAACCATCTCTCACATAATAAAATGATAGACACACAATGAGCATGTGTGCATTCTAGTTTCTCTTCATTCCTTCCTTGTGCACATTGCCTCATGGTTAGGATCATGAGGATCCTATAGAAATGGTGGAGAAGGAGAATTTTCTAAATCCTTGACCATAAGAAGTGAAAAAGACAAGCTTGGCTGTGTAGATGAAGGCAAGTTGCTCAACAGAACCATTATTGAGATGTTCTATGGATCTGTGAGAGGTATTATCAATAACCGGAGCATTCTCATCATCTGCTTCATAAGTTGGAGTTTAAATGGTTCTATGCAACGTTTGACCGATAATTGGAAACATGCTCATCATTTGCTTCAAAAGTTAGAGTTGAAAGTCGCCTTCATTTGTGTAACCCATGGATGAGCAACTGCACCAAGTCACTTCATCAAAAACAAGAAATCAGATCTATGGGAAATGAAGCTTTACACCGAACTAGAAAATCAGATCTGACACAACCACGTTTGATAGTGATATGAGCTGCTGCTTTGCTATGCATGTCCAAACAGCAAGCAAGAAAGTTGAAACCCAAATTAGAATCAGCAATTGACAGCAGAAATTTTAAAGCAGAATTTTCACAGTAGAAAATTGACAGCACAAATTGAACCAGGGATATGGGCAGCAAGAGCTTTTGATGCCAAATACACGATAAGTTTATTAGATGCTCAAGGTTGAATCCGATACGCAAAATGAAGAAAGACAGTGAGAAAACAAATGCATAAGTGATGAATGTTTATCTGAAAATCTGAAAATCTGAAAATCTGCAATAGTGAAGACCTCTATCAGTAATCCAAAATCTGATAAAAAAGCCATGTTGATGTCCCGGTTGACTGTAGTGAGAGTGTACAGACTAATGAAAATCAATAATCTAATATAAAGAAGTAAAATTCAGATAAAAAATCAGCAGGCAATCAAATATTTGATAGCAAGAATTCTGGCGTGCCACATACACCATAAGTGTATTAAAATTTAAAAGATGGAGGGCTGAGCAGAATAGAATTAGCATGCAAAAATCTGAAATTTTCAAAAATGGGAAGAGCCTGAACATTAGCCGGTGCACCAGGTTAGGTGGTGCACCGGATATACACAGAGTATATCAATGGCAAAGTAATATGGAATTTGAAAACATGCAGAAAATTTCAGATATGGGAAGACTTGATCATCAGGTTCTGATACCAATTGATAGGACTCTAGTTCTGGATGTATTTATTTCTGGGTGTATTTCTGAGTTTTAGTCACATGGGAGAAACAAATATATATCATATATGCACTAAAAAATCTTATAATGTCATTTGATGTTCTAGGCCTAGATGTTTACCTAACCTTTCCAGATTTCCACCTTATTTTAATCCATCTTTATCTGTCCTAACAGTTGCTCCAGCTGTCAACTACTTTTGATTTATTCCTATCTACCCATTTGTATATTTTGGTATGATTAATAACAATAGTTAAATTACTAACTCTAACAGATGTCCTCGTCTTATCCTAGTATCGTTTATAAAGTCACTGTGTATATAGTGTGCTAAAGGTATTTTGTGCTAACATCTTAATTACACAAAAATATAATCTCAAGCTCAAGCGCAAAGGCCCTATTAAATAAGGAAAGCGCCTATGAATAATGTAAACACTTCATGTGTTAAGCTCAACTCACTCTATTTTTATCATGATGTGAAAAAGTTCAAGAGGCTATTAGAAGCAAGCGTTCTAGATAGCTTTAGAACTAATGGACGATTTTGATATGACAGTGGAACAAAATGACTAATTGATGTGAGGGAGAAATCCAAGCAGACACATAACTGCACCCCATACTCTTTTGAATGATATTTATATTTGAAAAGTGAAGCCCACACCTTGACAATGCATGCTTGTATTTTGGAGAGTGTTGTCTTTCCTCCCATCATGAGTAATTAGATTTGAGCATGAATGGGTACTAACTCTTCCATTTACTCCTACCAACTTAGTGCTATCTACAAGTTAACACCCTACAATAATAAAGGGCCTTTGTTATTGGAAATTTTGGGGCCCTTCCTCCCAGCATTCTGTTGAGAGCTCTACCTCAAATAGGAACATGCAATCATGGAGAGTGTGATGTTTCAAATGAATCCAAAGGAACATTCTGCTTCAGTATCTACAAGAGTGTTTCTCCCCCGATGTTGTTGGGACTAGCAAAAATACCTTAGTTTGGCTGGAGCCACAGAGATAAATTGTGAAGCAAATGAGCTCCCTTGGGGAAATCTTTAACTTTAATGTTCTTTTGTTGTCATTCGGTGTTCAAACCAGTTGGTCCCAGTGAAATAACTCTTGTCCTGTTAGTGCAGCAGGAATGATTGTTTCAAGAATTGTGGTTCCATTGTTGTATACCTATCCCAACTCAAGGGTGCCAATATAGAGAAGAATGCCTATGGTGGGGAGGCGAATCAGTTCCTTGCCATTCTGGCCCACAGGTCTTCCATTTAGCAAATAAATATTGAGACCAAATGACCGTTTAATACTATGTTATGTATCCCCTCTACCGCTTTTAAATCAGATTGTCAAGTATAAACTCTTTTCATATATAATAGCTAGTTTGTGGTTCATTTGAGCCCTCAAATATTTAAAAAGGATTTCCCTTTCGTTGCATATTTAAGGCTGAAGAAATTAATTGTAGATGAAAAATTGGTACTTACATATTTACAATAGTTAATCCAAAACAAAACCCTTTTCCGATGTAGAGAACTTGCCAGTATATTTAATTGTCCATTGCTGAATTTTCCAACTTTGGTTTACTTCTATATTTCTTAGGCAACTAAAGCATTGTCTTAGAAATTTGTGTTTCTCCATGTTTGTTGCAAGCAGATCCAAGGAGTAAGTACTCACAACAGCCCGCTGCATCAACAACTTCAATGACAGTAATGAAAATTGCTCATCGAAGTGATCACCTAATAGACACAGTTAAAAATCCCACAAATATATAAATATCTAGGTTGAATGGTGCTTATAAGTTTATAACATAATGATTCACAAGGTCAACTGAACTATATAAGACCTGCACTGGGTTTCTACAAGATCTGTGTTCCACACCATGGTGTCATATGGAAAAGCGCATTTGGGATTTGACCAACTCATACAACATTGAATGCGCACGCACTAAGAGAGAATACACCAGTTAGCTCTCATGGTTGATGAATCTGATACCTTAGTGTCATAACCTGGTCATGGCCCAAGTTTAACATCTACAGAAATGCAGTCCTACACCACTGCCGGAAATACATTTCAAATTGCCACACAATTGACAGGTGCCGCTCTGTGTAGGCCTATTTTGGCAACCAAAACCAAAAGCTCACCATATCCAGAGGCCAGCTACACTGTATCTCCAAAGACACCAAATGCTTTCGGCCTTTCAGGATGTCATGCCTTTCGGCCATTCCTTCCAATTTCAGCACTTAGGAAGCCTGAACATATAATTGTATAGGAACAGTCATCTTCTAAAACACACTTGGATAATTCTCATTTAGCATTCAAATGGTCAGCTGCTCGGTCAGATAACAAAATGTGAGTATCAAGTGTGTGATGAGGACCTTGAAGCCGAGTCATATGAAAAATGAATCTTGAAATGCCTTGGAATTTGCTAGCATTTGGAAGGAAATTTTTCAACTAGAAAAAGCTAATTCAATGTGAATTCTTGTAAGAAAATGCTAGTACTGAGTCTTGTGGGCAATAGTCTTAGAAGTAACACATTCAAATGACTACCTGGGCTTTGTAAACCATATCAAATTGTGTAGATTCATTTTCATATATATGGAGTGAATAGCAAAGTTCCATATGGTGCATCTGTGAGTAAATATTTGTAGAGATAGCCATGATTACAATATGATCTGAGTTCAAGCCCCTAGCAAATGTGCACCATAAAAAATTTTGATTGCCATGATTGTGATGATGATTCAAGTTCAAGCCCTGAAACATGATTTCTAAGGCGGACAATATACTAAGATTGGTAGGTTAAAAAACAAAATAGTTTCTCAGTACCGCATCTAAAACCTTAGAATGATTATATTTTAATTTATTTCTGTATTGGTCCTTCAAAGTGTGGTCTAGAAGTAAGTTTAGAAATGCTCATTTGCAGTGATGACCCATGCTGAAACTGGAAGGGCTATCTATCCACAATTATGTAGCAATTTAGTCGAATTTTCTCAGCTAGAGTTCAGTATATTCACCAAGTGATAACACATTGGGGGTTGTCAGTTTAGAAAACTTCTATCCATTCTGCAATATTATAAGAAATTGTCCTGAGGGTTGCAGTGTAGCAGTAACAGGTGCATTCACAAGTAACAAGTTTCCAATCCTCACACCACAATAATGTGCCCCATAACATAGAGAAATGTCACTCAAATCGTGTGGTGTTGAAATATTGGTAAGTGAGGTTGCATGGCATTACACGTCATTACACACGGGCTATGTTATGCAAAATAGTCTGGCAAGTTAGGCGGACCTTCTAAGCTAGAGTTCAGTAGACTCGCCAAGTGATACATAAGGATTGTCAATTTTAACAAATTCCATTGAAAACTATAAATCATTAGTAAACAAAATCAAAAATTGTCAAAAGGGTTGTCATGTAATAGTTAAAGGGTGCATTTCTTGATCAATGACCTATGTTTAAACCCCATACTGCAATAAGGTGGCCTGTAAATTAGAGGGCATGTCAGTTAAATTGAGAAGCATATATATATCGGTGGATATTATAAAGAGCCCATCACACAGAGGACATAGATGACAGATTAGCGAGATTGTGAATAATTGAAAAATGGATGCATACATATCTGTACAAACATATTCAACCCCATTCCGCACAAACACAACCCACAGCCTCACCACCACACGACAATAACGTGACCCAAAGGATCCACAAAAGCCAGACGCCAATTTAGTATATGAGATCCCCTTGCGGGCTTCCAAGAACAAATTTATTTCCAGTTCTCTTGTATATTCTTCAAATTTTGTACCAATCCGACAGCCAAACCCAAAGAGAAAATAAACAGGCAAAAATTCCGCTAAGAAAAAAACCCCTCGAAATAATACAAGAAAACTTACCACTTCTTAAGTCCTCCGAATAAAGTCTTGAATTCCCTTTCGATGGACCTCCAGGAACATAAACATCATCATCAACCTGCACCCTAGTTTCATACTCTATTTTCTGATGTTTATTACCAGTGCTGTTGATGGGCATCTGAATATGGGCTGCCATGGCCAATCCCCACCGGCCGTATAAATTTCTCCAAACTGGGTAATCTTTATTACCATCAATTACCTTAAACAACTTTAAATACCATCCAAATTCCCGATTTTTATGGAAATTCGACACTCTATGTTTCTTCCTTGGGCCTCTTCCTGACTGACTGCAAAACCCACAAATCAAAGGAGAATAAGAAGGGCATCTGGGATTTGAATGGCAGAGCCAAAATGCCATAGTGCAAACTACATAAATAAAATATTATAAGTTCAAATATAATATCATACTCATTATGTATGACATGAATACATGCCTGCCGAGTATGTGTTCATAATTGCAGCCAACAATACAACATTTGTTCTATCTGAAAATGATTGGCCATGGTTTTCTCATGAAATTTCTTGAAACACCGAACAAAATATAACGTTTTCTGTGGAAAACTGTGCAATTTGGGTTGTGGTCATCCCGCGTTCGACTCTCCGTGAGTCCGTAGTAATAACAAAGTTTCAGACTTGTGTGGAATCTTAAATTTGACGGTCACCTGTGCCTGTCAAACTATTTTTGAGTTCTTTTTTAACCTTTGCCCTTCAAAATATGTAAAATAGTTCTATTAATACAATAGTGATAAAAATATATTTCATTTTTCTTATTCCAAATTTTTGAAGTTAACGGTCATTTGTTCCTCTCAAACAATTTTTGAGTTGGTGTATTTTTTTAACATTATCCTTCAAAATATGGAAAACAATTTCATTAATATAATATTGATTAAAAAAATAGAAGCATCCTTCATTCATTTTTACAAATATTTAATATATATTTAGAAGAAGAACAACAACAACAACTTTTAACGTCCACGAGACTACCAAAACAGCTTGATCTATGGGACTGACTCTTGTTAAAGATCTTTCTAACATTCATATCTCCTGTTGGTGAGTTTGATAATCAACTCCCTATTTTTTCAACCATATTATTGCTAAAAATGTCTTGTAAGGATGCAATAACCAACATCTACTAAAGCAAACTAGGCACTAGTGTCATTGTAAGCATTACACTCCAATATGAAATGTTTCTCTAACTCCATTACACCGACGTGCGAGAAGACATTGACTCTCTCTTCCGTACCTCTTTAGGTCTTTTCCATCTGCATGTTTCACATTGAAGACGATGTGAATTAGTCCTCAATCGAGCTATGAAGATCTTTGCTTTCCATGAGATATTAGCCCCTATGAAAGCCTTTTTGTTGATGATCACATGTAGAGTTAAATTCCTCCAAATAGTACATCTTCTTTCTCCCTAACGGCTTACCCCACATAGCTTAGTGGAATTTATCTATAACAAATGTCTTTATCTATTGGCTATTATTGCGACATGTATTCAAGTAAATATTCCATTTTTTAAGCCATTTGTTGTTTTGATTCATCCATGACTTCTTTCTTTTTCCAAAAACTTGTTAAGGACTACCTTAGGCCATCTACTACCATCCATTTGCTCGACCCTTTTTAAATATGTTATGAGACTAACCATGGCAATAGCTTCTAGAGGTACACCACCCGTTTCAGCTAGAGGAATCTCATATGGGACCAAGATCTTTAATTTAAACTTGTTATTAATCACGCTTTTTTAATCCTCTCAAATTGTTTCCACCTTGAGTTTGAAATGTTGCTAACCCAAACCTCACATCTGTAAAGCACCACCAGGGTTACTAAAAGCCCAAACAAAGTCTGCATAGTTTTCCAATCCCATAATTTTGCCTTTTTGCATTTGTTTTGGAAAGCATAAAAAGCTCTTAACCCCCCTAAAGTTCTCTTTTTTCTATAAATCTCTCAACTGAGCTTGTTATTAAAGTCAAACCCAAGATATTTATATTATGTTACTTCCTCTAAAATGCTTCCATCGAAATAGAAATCATACTGAGTTCTTTTCTTTCTATTGGAGAAGATCATGATCTTGGTCTTATTGGTGTTGACTTGCATCCCCACTTCTTTGCAAAAGTGCTCAAGCGCACATAAATGCTTTTGTAGTCCTTGAGCGGACCTAACAATCAAGATAAGGTCATCAGCATAAAGGAGAAGTCTTACAACATACTCTCTTAGGTGAACACCATCTTCACTCTGCAAATTTAGCCATTCCTCAAGTTTGTCGATATATAGGCCAAATAAAGTAGGTGATAATGGGCATCCTTGTTTAACCCCAATATCACTCTTGAAACTTTCTGAGATACCAATTTGAGTTCTAATTTTGACTCGAAACCTTTTTGTAAAGCCTATGAACAACCGCTTTGTGATGCACTGTAGGATACCAAGCTCCTTCATTCTATCCCATAACTTGTTCCTAGGAACTGTGTCAAAAGCCTTCTTGAAGTCAACAAAATAGTAGTAAGCTTCCTCTTTATCATTCCAAACTTTTTCAATAATGTGCCTTAAAGTGATACCATGATCTATTGTTGAATATTTAGGCCTGAACCCTGCTTTCTCTTTGCTCTCTTATCTTTTTCTTCTGCCCACTTGTTGATTTTGCATTCCACCATGTTACCAAATAGCTTTGCAAACAATGGGTTGATCATGATGGTTCTATAGTTAGAAGGATTGTTAACATCTCCACTCTTAAAAAGAGGTATCACAAGACTAGTAGTTCGATCACCAGGAAAACCTTACTGAATGATGTTGTTGAATATGTCCACAATGTGAGGAGCAAGAAATTATTTCCCCATTTTAAATATTTTTCCTGAAACTCATCCAAGTCTTTGGTTTTTCCAACCCCCAATTTCATAATACCCTCCTCAACTTCTCGCACAGTAAAAAACTTTGTTGTTGTGTTGACCAAAAGGGGCCTTCAACTTTTGAATCCTACTCATAAAGTTGTTTTGCAAACTCAAACCATTGATGGTTGTGATATTGTTGTTTTCTGTATGTTTTTTATTTGATTGATGTTCCTTACAAAATACTTTTAGGTTATGCTTACCTAAGTATAATAAGCTCTTCCCTCCTTATGGCCATGAACTCACCTTTTCTTCTTTATGATTTGTTTGTACAGCTTTGTGTTCAACTTCTCTCTACTTGTTTCTTTAGTAGCTCTCCTCGCCGCTTTACAATCCTCATCTATCATATTGTTCCATGAGGATCAATGCTAGAACCTTATACACATCGAAAACGGGTTGGAGATGAGAACGTTTTCTAATTAGTAAGAGCACGAATCAGAAGGAAAATCAAGTATAGAAAAGACAACCGAGTGTTTGACATGCTCATGATCGAAAAGAAAGGGTACATATAGGAGTGGTGTGTAACTCCAAAGGTGCATGACACATGTATAGAACTCTATAACCTATTCAACTATGACATATTCTCACTAAGTGAGATGACTAACTAACTAGGTGGACAAGATGTCAAATGACGACAAGTCTAGTCATATACATCGACACCCCCCTTCATCGAAGCTGAGGTAGAGGTTATGGAAAGTTAGAACTAAAAGATAACTCCCTTAAACAAGTAAGAAATATGTGTCAATGGGGCACGGTAATTAAAGGTCCGATATGGTGCCCATGTACAAATAACATCTTTCTAGAAAAAGAAGAAGAGAAGAATGGGTCCCGGCAACTAGGCTTGATGAAGTACCCATGTACAATAAACTCTCAAAAAAGAAAAGAGAAACCCAATGGGAAAAAAATCCCCCAAAAGAGAGACAAAATCACTCAAGAAGACTAGAGAAGAAGGAGAAGAAATGGGTCCCGACAACATGGCTTGATAAGGTACCCAAATACAATCATACTCTAAAATAGAGAGAGAAAGAAGAGAGAAAAGAAGGTCCTCTAAGAAGTGTGTCGATGATGTGGTCCTCCACACCAAGATCAAGAGAATTTGCCTGCATTGAACAATGTTCTTGCCCTTGGGAAGGATAGAAAAGGAGCACTGGAAGTTGGCCCACTCCATGAACAAAGAAGAAGCCTACAAGACTCAAAATCTAACTCGATCTGCAGCTAGAAGGTGATGTAGGTTTGGTAAAATAGTGCACATGATACAAAGGTAATGCCATGACAATATGCGTGTCAGAGAGAGAAGAAGGTGGGGGCCCAATAACCCTAAAAAAGGGATCCACAAGAAGAGGTGGATTGTGAAGAATATCTGAAATGGTGGAAGTGACAAGTGTCCCTAGGGAAGCACTCCCAACGCAAGAGATAGATAGGTCCTCCAAGATGTGTGATGGCTCAAATGGAGCATGCAATGCAACATATGAAATAAGTGGAGAAGATTGTTGTGGAGAGCTACTAGAAGGCCAAGGTGAAGCAACATGGCACTCAACGAAAACAACAAGTGTAGGGAGATTGTTTTCAACTGAGAAATCAAGATGTGAGGGAGCATAAGGGGCAAAGGTCACATCCGTCTCGTAAAAGGGTCTATAATAGAACATTAGTGTGAAGAGTGAAAGTAAGCATGAACATGGTCAACAATGAACTCAGTAGTGGCAATGTGAGTGTGAGTGGTCTCAAAAGCAAGGTCCTGATGTGGATGGTCAACAAGGGACTCCCAAGAAGCAATAGAACAAAGGAACACTCAGCAGTGGAAGGGATATGAGAAGGGGGAGAATCCATGGCGGCACAAGAGTAGCTTAGGGAAGCGTCTCTCTCAGATGGTGAAGTAGTATTGCCATGCAATTTTTAGATAATGGACTAGGTAGTGAAAGGGCACTTAATGTGCTCGAACAAAACATAATGTATCCCTAGAAACAATAAGACCGAGAAGGCCGTAGACCTCATCACTGTGGTTAAACCACTTATCCTTCTGCAAAGGCTCGAGAGGCTCAGGAATGAGACCATGGAGGTGGGGCAACAAACCATGCGCAGTGCAGTGTTTGATGATGCCTTCCTTCCATGTCAAATAGTTCTCAGAATCAAGCATAACAACAAAACAATGAAACTCCATAATGCAGATAAACCCCCAAAAATATCCCAGATGACACTTTATAACTTAGTGTAAAAAGTACAAGCCCAAATAAGTAGTGCAATGACCCAAGACAATATTATAACCCCTACTTTCGACACTTTATAGTTTATTGTGTTGGATACAATATGGTGTGAGTGTGCATCGTGAAATAATTGGTCACTCACCTTGCAATCAACGTAATAACATGCAAGAGAGGAGACCACAATGAAGTTTTGTTGAGCACAACAAATCAACACTATAAACAACCACAAAAAGCTAAAAACAAGAGAAGGGGTGAAATCAAGCCTTCTTGTGAGAAAAAGTGTCTCATGTCACAGCAAAAACCCCCTTGCTGCAAGACTGTGGCGAACGCACTCACTAGTTTGCAAACAATAACAAGAGTTATTACAAAGCAAAAAATTGGTTCAAGATGAGTCCCAAGGACGTCCAAGACATCGAGAATACTTCTAGAAGGCAAAAAATGCTAGAAGGTGTGCTACACACTTTAAAATGATTAAATAAAAGAACAACCAATAATGCTATAAAAATGACTTTTTGCAACGTCGAATTTAGCTAGTTTTAGAACAAAAAGGACTTTAAAATGATTAAAAAGTGATAAATGGTTATTTTTTAAATAATCTAATCAAATTAATAAAGAGCTTTATCTTATTTTATTGTATTTTATTTTTTTGATTGATAAGGCGGGTTGAAGGGACCCATTCCCTATTTACATTATCGAGGCCAAACCTCAAGTGTTCATAAAAACCTTTGAAAAAAACAAACCAGGTCACACTAAGCATGCATACTAACAAAAAACTAGCACTTTATTCTATAAACGCTAACAGGACTCGACATATTTACTTATCGATTCAATTGAGATAGAGACTTTCCGTTGGAAAACCATGATCCACCTCGAGTTCTACATCGGAGTCCACTGCAACACAATTTTCCTTAAGCCAATCCCTCTGTGAGATACTCATAAGCGTCACCAAAGCAGAGACCCGAACTCCTTCCACTAGCTCGGCACCTGGTTCCAATGGCGGGTTGAGGGCTTTCACATTCAGAATTTGATTCGAGCACACGACGAGTTCTTTTCCTCGTGAAGGCCATCAAATTCTCCATAAATTCCAACGTAACCCTTAAACGCTTCTCTAATTCATTGAAAGCACCAATGTTAATATCAGAAGGACCCTGATTCCCATCACTCGCCGCCCAGAACAAAAAATTGAATTTCGCAACCTCGGAAGCGATCCCCGCATAAGGAGGGCCTAACCCAGTGAGTGGCAAGATTATAAAGAGCTTTATTTTTAATAGTAGAAGCCTAATTAATAAAAAAAAAAAAAAAAGCTCTAGGTAAAATTAATTCAAAAACACCTTTGAAAATATATATTAGATATAAATTTTTAGTTCAATCTAGCTATAATATTAAAGGCCTTACTTTTATTTTAAAACCCTTTAGATTATACTGCCACCTTATGAATGAAATTCACCCCCTTTTAAATTAACGTGGCCTTTTTAGCAAGGCCATGATATGGTAAATACTGCTGAAGGTGATGTTTTGTGGGGTGTGGAGAAGAATTATATGCAAAATTTCGAAACAAATGCAAAAACAATGTTGTTAGAATTTTGATTTGTTTGTGAATTGAATATCTTACATACACTAAAGTGTCATGGAGATAGGTTAGAAGTTTTGACAAATGTAGTCATGTGTGATCAAGTAGATATTTATGCAAAGTGCAGAAGCATGCAATTGGAACATAAACTATTTGAGTATGTGTCACAATAATGGGCATTAGTATCGACATTGTTTTTTGTAATTGCAAAATGTAGATATCCAAACTCATGCCACTACTGGAAATTAATTGTATAATATTGTTTGATGCAGACATACACAAATTCAATAATGTGACCAAATTGCATTTTTTGCTGCAAATTAAGAAGTGAGAAAAAATCATACACAAGATTACACACCCACCTACTTGTCACATCTGCAATAGTCAAGCTTATGTGGCATTGTGTTGGAGCTAGGGCAGAGAATTTACGAGCATTAGCGTAAAACGTGCGAGACAATAGCTCTGCAACATTAAGTAAAATATATAAACAATATCTTAAATGCATAAGTATCATTGTTGCTATGTGTAAATCAAACTAGCTAAGTTGTGAATTACAACAAGTTTGTCACTGTTTTTTAAAGAAATAATTAATTAGAATACTTTTCCTTTTGCAATGAACTGCTTTAGTGTGGAGTGGGAAGAGATTGACAAAGAAAACGAGTTTGGAATAAATGACAACTACTACTTTACACCTAAACGTGCCCCTTTTCAAGCCCACACCCACAAAAATTATAGAGAAAACACATTATTTTTTTAGTGGCCAAGCAAGAAAGCTTTGCATAATGTCTTGCATGATGTACCCATTAGAGTATGAACTTTAGCAAGCAGTTGTGATTACGAGAAGGACCCGCTACAAAATCCAGAAGTGCTTGAAAAGAGAATTTTATGGTGGTATGGATGGATACCCACTCCAAATTCAGAAAAAATTGAATGCAAGTTCAGGTTGGTATGCACAGAAGGAATGATAACTAAATTTTAGTGCAAGTTTGGGTTGGGAACCTGCTTAAAATTCAAAAAATTTTGAATGCAAGTTTAGATTGAAACCCATTTTAGATTCAAAAAAATTTGAATGCAAGTTTCAGATGGTACACACATAAGGAGTGATACCCAATACAATTTTTTACAAGGATTCTGATTTAACTTTACGTTGGTATACACAGAAGGAATGATACACAATATCAAGGGACCATGTTTTGAATGGAGACATTAAGAGTGGTTTTCACATGACTAATACCCAATACAAAAGCTCAGAAGACTTTGATTAGAGAAGTATCCAAAACAAAAGCTCATAAATAAAAGTGTTGATATCCGATACAATTTTTAAAATATTTTGATTACAAAACTTCTACATTCACGATAGCTAATCCTAGAATAACATGTTATTCAGAAGGTTATCAAGTATTGCTACTGATTCTTGTATCAGTTTATTTTGATCGATTATAGGCCTAAGACTTACCTATTTAATTTGATGCTAGTTATTCAGAAGGCTATTATGTTTAATTTGATCGATTATAGGGGTTCGGATCCATAATGGTCTTTAACAGTTCAGTTCCTCTAGGGATAGCCTTGAGCAAAGCCTCCACGTTGGTTGTTATCAGGGATTTGGATTTTAAAACCACAGATGTATTTTTTCTCTCTTTCCTGAACAATTTTTTCTCCTACTACTTTGTTCACAACAAATTCATTTTCATGGTGTAGGGATGTAAGTGTTGATCTCGCTAGTGCATGGCTTTCAATCACATTAAATTAATGGGTATGGCGCACGGAAGACTTTCAATCACATTAAATATGTTGGGTAAGGTTATCCCTGTCAGAACTATCAAAATTATCGTGTAAAGGGAAAAGTTGAGCATAGTGCAGAATAAAGGGGGTAACCAATAAAATTGCAACAAATCATAAAAATTATTTTGAAACTTTAGCCATATGTGATTTAAATACACATGGTATTGTTTGATTGGATTTGATCAAAATAAGTATTTGTTGGTGTGAAGCCAATATAACTGCCTTCGGCAGATAATAAACCATTCCACTTTTTAAATAGAATCAATCGATTAATAACAACCCCACTTTAAATAAATCAAACCACCAAATATTTTAAACTCCCTCACTTTATCAAAAAGCACCCATTCAATAGAATCCCGAACAAACCTTTAGAAAAAAGTGACCCCCACTTTATTAAAACTCATTAGGAAATTAGTGTTCATAGTGTGAACATATGGTTTAAATAGTATTATTTAATATTTAAATAATATGTGAGTGTGCACAACTCATAGAGATAGGAATGTGTGAGAATATCTTGGGATTGGGAGTAAGACTAGGGAATAAAGGAGAGATATGGGGATAAAATGATAAGACTTGACTCCATGATTTTAGGAGCAAGCAATTGTATAAAATGCCCTCTCATATTCAATAGAAATTGCTCCATTCTACTTTCATTTTCTCTGTATTTTTTGTACTTTCCATTTCATGAGTTAATTTGATTTATTGTTGTTGAATTTATTTATGCAAATCTAGAGATTTAGCATCATTTGTATCATGAGCAGAAAGGACAAGCTATGAGAGTCATTGCAGGACAAAACCGTAGCCTCTAGGATGCAGATCTGAGAGTTTTTAAGCTTTTGTGGCCATTTTTTGGATTTTGATCTTCAAGAAAAAAACCACTGGTAAATCGTGTTTTTCTCAAAACCCAGATTCTCGAATCTTCTAAAAAATTTGGGTTTGAAGATACATATTTTATTGCTTAAAATTTCATAATAACCCGGTTTCTGGTTTAAGAGAAAACATGAAATAGATTCTGGCGTTTGAAGAAATTATGGAATTTGTATATGATTAAAATAATTTTTTTGTCAAAGTTTGTTTCTGCATCTGTTTGGAATGGCAATTAGATATGGTGTGAGTTCGATCTAATCATACATTGGTTTGTGCTTCAAGATATTATCATTCATCTCAAGCCATTTGTTTAGTTGTGGTCCTATTGTTTAATTGTGTCATAGTCAGTCATCCGAAAGTGTCGAATCATTGTAGATTTGTGAGTCATTGTAAAATTATATTATAAAAATAAAAAAATTGCCCCACTTGTCAAAAATCAGACGCATTTTTGCTTGTACGCAACGTCCATAGTGAGGGGGTGCATTATCGGTTGAAACCGACACCCAATAGAATTGTAAAATGAGACTCAAAGACAAATTCAGTTGAGTTAGCAACATCACAATGGAGGCTGGAGGCAACGAAGGAAGGAGGCATTTTAGCGACCTCTCGTTAGGCACCATCGATGAGGCTGCAATATTGCTTTGGTGGCCATGTTTTTTCAGTTGTGTTTGGTGTGTTTAATTTCAACATGTGTGGTAGTAAATAAAGAACATATGGATAATTCATGTTCATAGTTAGGAACATATTTTCCTATATTTTTTTCTCTTTTGTAAATTGTGGATGAGGAAATGTGTATGCTGCTATGGAGTGGTTGGTGGTCCACTAGAAAACCAATTTGAGATTTTGTGAATCTCTTCAAAATCACATACAAAGTGGTTAATGGTTCCACTAGAAAACTTGTTGGAGTTGATGGTACTCTTTGAAAACCATCATATTGTAGAACATGAGCAGGTACTAGACAAAACTCACCCATGTTCACACTAAGGGGGTGAATGTTAGGAAATTAGTGTTCATAGTGTGAACATATGGTTTGAATATTAGTATTATTTAATATTTAAATAATATGTGAGTGTGCACAATTAGTTGTCATGCACAACTCATAGAGATAGGAATGTGTGAGAATATCTTGGGATTGGGAGTAAGACTAGGGAATAAAGGAGAGATATGGGGATAAAATGATAAGACTTGACTCCATGATTTTAGGAGCAAGCAATTGTATAAAATTCCCTCTCATATTCAATAGAAATTGCTCCATTCTACTTTCATTTCTTTGTATTTTTGTACTTCCATTTCATGAGTTAATTTGATTTATTGTTGTTGAATTTATTTATGCAAATCTAGAGATTTAGCATCAAAATCACCACGCAAAAAAGGCATCGACCCACTATAAAAAAATGAGCCTCTCTAATAAAAGGTAATTAATTTGAATTCAAAACCGATGTCAAGAAGATGAAATACCAACCAATGTTAAATGTGAATACAAAGCCCAAGGTAAAAAAATGGAGGGCACTGGTCCAAACAACAAACCAAAGGTGCAGAGAAGGGCGAGAGAGGAGGAGGAGGAGTGGTCGGTCAAGATTCGAAGCGAGGAAGATCAACGAACCAAGCGATGAAGAGAAACGACTCGGTTTGGAAGTAGAACCATGGTTAGAGTGGAATAGAGCTCAAGGCACGTGACAAAGAAGCAATAGAAAAATAACACGCAAACAAAGCCAAACATAAAAACAAATCTCGGCTCAGGACACAAAACACAAGCCCTAAAAAACGCAACAAAGGAAACCTCAATGGCTAATCCAAGGCAATATGCAAGCCAAGGAAGAAAAAGAATGATCAACACAAACAATAGCAAACCAAACACATGCAACTAGCGAGACAACCCTAAGCAAAAATGAATGCAACTAACACAATTTGACCAAGGAAAAGGGCAATGCAAAAAGTAGATTAACAACCAATGCAAACAAGGAGATATTTTAGTCAAAAACACAGCTTCTAAAAAAATTCACTTTCGATTAAAAATAGATTAAAAAACGTAGATAAAGATCTAACCTCTAAATTTAGCGGTGCCTCCAAATTTGGTCAGAATTAGCTAAATTTGGCAAGAAAATCACTCAAACCTGCACATGCAAAACTAAAAATAGCACAAACTTCCATAAAACTAGATTATCGATCTATTAACAAGATTCCAAATAACTTGCATGAAAAGTGAGAAAACCAAGAAAGAAGTAATCAACAACCAGTTCAAGAGAGTACACATTTACCGAACATTCACTCTGATACCATATCAGATTGTTCCATGAGGATCAATGCTAGAACCTCGTGCATATTGAAGATTGGTTGCACTTCCAATGGAGATGATAACACTTTGTAATTAACAAGAGCATGAATCACAAGGAAAATAAAGTATATAAAAGACATCATAGTGTCTGACATGCTCATAGATCATAAAGAAAGGGTACATATAGGAGTGTTGTGTAACTCCTATGCATGACACGTGTACACATCCCTATAACCTATTCAACTATGACCTATTCTCATTAAGTGAGATGACTAACCAACTAGGTGGACAAGACGTCAAATGATGACAAGTCTAGTCATGTACACTAACATCATCAAACCATCTATTTACCAAAAATAATTTGTTTTCTTTGTCTTATTTTTTGTTCTTTTCGCAACCGTCTGAAAGTCACTTCTCATAACAAATGTGGTTTCATTTTTTCCATACTCTTTTACCCCATTTGATAATTATATTTTTTTATCATATCTTTCCTTTCTCTGTAATGAAATTACTTGTATAATTCAGATCATGAGTAGAAATATAACACAAAATAACACAATATTACGAATAATGATCTCAATATGTAATTAGAATAGCTTCGCCACTTCGAGGGACAACCTCCAAACCATACAATAAGACTCAAATGCTCCAAATGATGATGAACTACTACCTAAAATCCCCTATATATACTATTCATATGTTATGGCCAACACCAAGGCCGACCTACTAAGCATGAGAAAGTATAAATGATATAATAAAATGATATGGTAAGCCACAAGTCGGCTACTCATATCCTAATACAAGCAATAGGTTAAGGGCGTAGCATGCCCTTCCCCTTCAAAGCAACATTGTCCCCAATGTTGAGAAGCTCTGGGTGTTCTGCTGCAGGAATGTCATATCTTCCCATGTTGCATCTTCATTGTCCATATTCTTCCACTTGATCAGGTACTCAGTAATAACCCGTGTCCTCAATCTTTTAGTGCGTGTTTGAAGGATGCATTCAGGTTCCAAGATGACTCTCCCCTCCTCATCGAGCTCAGGTAACACTGTTTGGGCTGATACTCTTTGTCCAATTACTTTCTTTAGGCAAGAAACATGAAAGACTGGATGTATTTTGGTTGATTGTGGAAGTTCTAATTTGTATGCTACAATACCAATCTTCTACAATACTTGATAGGGGCCATAATACTTCGGTGAAAGTTTGTTATCCTTTTGTTGTTGTTTCAAAGACATTTGCTTATATGGTTGTAACCGCACAAAAACCCAATCACCGACTTCAAAATGCCTTTTTGTGCGATGTTGATCAGCCTGTTGCTTCATGCGGTTTTGTGCCATGACCAAGTTCTCCTTGAGACTAGAGAGGACCTCTTGTTGATATTGAATGTGTTCTTCTACTGCTCTAACCCGCAGTTGTCCTCTCAATGATGATGTGATGGATGGTGGATGGTACCCATAGAGTGCCAAAAAAGGAGACATTTTAGATGAAGTATGGAAGGAAGTGTTATACCACCATTCTGCAAGTGGCAACCATTGGACCCATCTTGCTTGTTTATTTGACATAAAACAACGAAGATATCCCTCCAAACACTTATTTACAACTTTTGTTTGCCCATCATACTGGGGATGATAAGAAGAGCTACGAGCTAACTGAGTACCCAAATGTGAGAATAAATCAGTCCAAAAATAACTAGTAAATATAGGGTCTTGATCACTTACTATAATCTTCGGTGTCCCATGAAGCTTCTGAACTGTGTCCATGAAGGCTGTTCTTACCATGCTTACAGTAAATGGGTGTGCCAAGGCACAAAAATGAGCATATTTGGTGAGTCTATCCACCATAACCATGATGACATTTTTTCCTTCAGATTTAGGCAATCCTGTGATAAAGTCCATGGAAACCTCTTCCCACCGCTGGCTAGGAATATATAGAGGTTGTAGAAGACCTAGGGATCGAACTGTTTCACCCTTATTTTGCTGACAAACCATGCATTCTGCCACAAATTTTTGGACATCCCCTTTGAGACCTTCCCAAAAGAAATCTTGTTTGACTCGATGATAAGTCTTCAAGAATCCAGAGTGCCCCCTACTGGAGAAGAGTGAAGCTTAGATAAAATCCTATTTTTAAGAGTGGAGTTCTTACATAGGTATAATCTATCTTTATACCATAAAGCATCCCCTTTCAATACAAATTTTTCAGACATGCTTGGATCATTCTAGAGATGATGAATGAGGTTTTGTGTGGTTTGGTCATTTCTCCATTCGGACCTTGCCTCATCTATCCAATCTTCCTATGATATGGATATGGCACATAACAAGGCTGCAGTTGATTCATCTTTCTGTGACAGAGCATCCAAAACTACATTCTCCTTCCCTTTCTTATAGATAATCTCAAAATCATATCCCAACATCTTGGAGACCCATTTTTGTTGTTCTTCAGATGATAAACGCTGCTCCAAGAAGTATTTCAAACTATCATGATCTATCTTCACTTTAAAGTGTCTTCCTATGAGATATGGTCTCCATTGCTTTACTACATGAAGTATGGCTAGCATTTCCTTCTCATAAGTCGGCTTGGAAAGATTCTTACCTTTGAATTGACGGCTCAAAAAGGCAATAGGACGGCCTTCTTGCATGAGAACTACCCCCATACCCACCCCTAATGCATCACATTCAACAATGAATGTTTTGGAAAAATCTGGAGTAGCCAAGACTGGAGTGGTGCACATGGCCTCCTTTAGTTGCTCAAATGCTTTGGTTGCATCCTCACTCCAATGGAAGGATTCCTTCTTTAATAAAGTTGTGAGAGGTGCATATATGCTTCCATAATGCCTTACGAATCTTTGGTAATAACCTGTAAGCCCCAAAAATCCTTGTAGATTCTTTAGGGTTTTTGGAACCTTCCACTCCATCATGGCTTTGATCTTATTAGGATCCACTTTAACCCCTTCATGAGAGACAATGTGACCCAAATATTCAACCTCCTTGAGTCCAAAAGAACACTTAGAGGGCTTTGCATAAAGTTGATGTTGCTCAAGGGTTTCCAAAACCTTATTTACATGATGCAAATGTTCCTCCCATGTTTTGCTATAAATTAATATATCATCAAAAAACACTAAGACAAACTTCCGTAGGAATGACTTAAAAATAGAATTCATCAAACTTTGAAATGTAGAAGGTGCATTTGTGAGTCCAAAAGGCATTACTAGGAATTCATAATGGCCTTCATGTTTCTGAAAGGCGTTTTATGAACATCCTCATCCTTGATTCTGATTTGGTGGTATCCCAAACGAAGATCAAGCTTTGTAAAATAAACAACACCATGCAACTCATCAAGCAAATCATCAATTACAAGAATAGGAAACTTATATTTGATTGTGTACTTATTAAGTTCTATATAATCAGGACACATGCGCCACATGTCATCTTTCTTCCATACCATCACTACTGGAGAAGAATAAGCACTCTGACTATGATGGATAATTCCTGCTTCCAACATCTCTTGTACAATATTTTCAATTTCACTCTTTTGCACATATGGGTACCTATAAGGTCTGATGTTAGGCGATTGACTTCTGGTAATAACTGAATAACATGATCATGATCTCTCTTTGGAGGTAAGCCCTTTGGTATATTTTCAAATACAACAGAGTGTGCATCCAACACTACTTGCATATTTGATGGTATAATGTCCTTAGAATGATGAGCCTCCAATGAAAATAGTTGTGCCATAAATCCCTCTGCACCCTTTTTTAGCATTTTGTGCATCTGATGAGAACTTACTATTTGTGGAGACTTTACTCTTAAGCCTCTTAGCTCAAAAGTCCTTCCTTCAGAGTGAAATCGCATGAACAAGTCTTGGAAGTTCATCTCAATGGTTCCCAAAGTGGTAAGTCATTGAACCCCTAACACAATGTCTGCTCCTCCCATAAAAATGGAATACAAGCCCCTTGGGTATGACAAAGACTAAGACTAAATATTGGCCCTTAGGCCCTCTATAATGGAAAGATGACATTACATTCCTCCCTTCCCCGAAATTTGGCCGTCCCCAAGTAAATGCAAACTAGGATGTTGTAAAATCTGCTCTCCCTCCCAAGTAGCATCCTCTAGTGGCAATCCTCTCCACCGCACCAAATACTTTGTGATCACCCTACTTTTGAGCCTCCTCTATCTCACCTCAATAATAGATTTTGGTTCCAAGACCAGCTTCCCCTCATCATCCAAAGGTGGCAACTCTGTGGAGGGTACGATATGTTGTCCAAGTGCCCTTTTAAGGCATGACACATGAAAGACATTGTGTATCTTACTTGTGCTCTGGAAGCTCCAACTCATATGCAACTGCCCCAACTCATCGTGTTACCCTATATGGACCATAGAATCATGGTTTCGATTCTCTGCACCCTTCTGCTTCAGTGAGGATTGTCTGTATGGCTACAAGCGTAGGAAGACTAAATCTCCCACCTCAAAAGACCTCTCTACCCTGTGCCTATCTGCATATATCTTTTGCTGATTTTGTGCCTTCTAAAGGTTCTCCTTGAGAGCTTTCAGAATATCCTGGTTCTCTTGTAACCAATCATGAGCTTTGGGAGCTCGACTGTCTAACAATACCAAATCTGCAAATGACATAACATCATACCCGTATAAAGCTCGAAAAGGAGTCATGTCAATGCTCATCTGATAGGTGGTATTATAACAATACTCACCCATGTGCAACCACCTAATCCAAGCACATTGATGACTTGTCACATAGCTATGCAAATAGCCCTCTATCCACTTATTAACTATCTCTCGTCTCGTCCATCGGTCCATGGATGATAGCTCGTCTTGGGGGGGTCAACTCGGTACAATAAGCTGAAGATATCCTACCAAAAAGTGCTCGTGAAGACCTTATCCCTGTCACTAACAATATTTTTAGGCAATCCATGAAGCCTAAAAACACCTGTATAGAATACCTGAGCCACATATGGTGTATCATGCCCCTTAGGCAGAGAAAAGAAATGAGCATACTTAGTCAACTAATCAACTACAACGTATATGCAATCATGCCCATGTACCGAGGGGAGTCCTATAATAAAATCCATGGATATACTCTCCCACTTTTGCTCAGGAATAGGTAGAGGCTGAAGTAACCTGCTAGAAAAGAATGCTCGGCCTTGGTTTGCTGGAAAACCACACACTCTCTGATATGATTAATGACATCATCCTTCATCCCCTTCCATGCAAATCTCTCTCTGATATACCTGTATGTCTTGAAGTATCTAGGATGTCATGTTAATGGTGTATCGTGCACTACCCAAAGGATCTTCTCCTTCATCTTGGACCTGGTACAAGGAAAACCTATCCTTGTAGTATATTAGATCATCGATATGTAAACTCTCTACTTTGGAATTGTTCACAGAATCACAATTAAACGTTGTTGTTCTACTTTTGATTAGAAAATGACAGAGATAGCTAGTGAATGAATTTTGCTTATGCTTAGAATCAACAATTGTAGGAAAGGAAAGAATATAAACTCATGAACACCAACAAGTTTTATCCTAGAAACCTCCAGAGGAGGAAAACCAGTCGGGAAGGGAAAATACTCTTTCTTCCCACTTTTTATTGGCCAATTCAATTAAGAAGTACATAATTTACAATAAGTATGAAAGAGAAGTAGATAATATCTCACACTTCCTCCCAATTACTTGCTTGCTCTACCTCAACACTCCTTTCTTCTACAAACACAATTCCAGCACTAAGAATTTCTTGCTCACTTGCTTTCATGCTTCAATAATCAAAACTCTCCTTCCTACATGTATTTATAGACCTTCTCATGTCCTCACGTGCACTAGAAGATGGGAAAGGTCATGGAGGAGAAGAGACACATAAAAACTTTCCAATTCTGAGACTTTTCATTTTGAATTATATTTTTTTGTCTAAAAGAGCAGGACCGCCACCCAAATGCAGAGATCGGTGGTCACAGGACCACCTCCTCTGGGTCAGGCGGTGGTTATAGGAATGCCTCCGGGTTGGGTGGCGGTTTTGTAACCGCCACTATGCACATAATGAAAGTTTTGTTAATATAAAAATAGAACCTCTGTTTCTTCATTTTCCTTCTTTGGTGTTGGCTAATCTAATGAAATTGAGTCATTTTGGATCTCTATGGATCACACCTCCACTGCTTAGGAGGATTTTGGTCCCACAAAAGCTTAGTGGGGAAGTAGATGAGGAAATAATTCCCTCACTTGCTCCTTCGAGTACCACCGGGCATGCCTTGGTGTCTTTCCTTTCAGTCCAACTGCCAAGACTCCTGCGGACCTCTCCTAGTCTCTCTGACCTTTTGTTGTAGCACTACATCCTCCTCCAATTCACCTTATGAGTCCAAGATGAAATCCTCAATGGAAGGTAACAACTGTAGTCCTTCATCTTCATCTAGCATGGATGGCTCATATAGGTGCAAGTTCTCACAATTTACTACTGAGTACATCCTCATAAATGATGACAAATCAAGTTGAAAGGCATTTTCTCCAACCTACTCCAATATGGTGAAGGATCCATATTGTAGTGGCTTGAGCTTCCGTAATTGACCTTGTAGTATCTCCTTGCTCAAGTAAAGCCAAACTCTATCTCTAACATGAAGCTTATGTTCTCTTCTGTGTTGATCATTCCTAGCCATGTACTTGGCTTGAGATTTCTCTAACTATTCTTTGTCCTTAAGATGGATTTGTCTTATCCTCTTAATGAATTTCTTTTCTCTAGTCACCTTTTTGTCTCATGTCTCCTCTTCATCCTCTTTGCCCAACCGCTATATGTCCAAAGAAATTTGTAGGTAGATATCCCAAGCATGCTTCAAACGGTGACTTCATAGTGGATGTGTGTACTTGACCGGTTATAGGAATGGAAAATGTAGGCTAAGGACTCATCCTAGTCCTTGGGTATTTGCTATTATACCCTCGATCAATTGTACCAAAGTAATGTTCACTTTGCCTCTTTCTCCCATCTATTTGTGGATGGAAATCCATGCTCCTTTGAAATCTGGTATCCATCTTGTTCCACAAAGTAGTCCAAAACTTCCCAAGAACCTCGGAACCAATGTCAGAAACAATAGATTTTGGCAAACCAAAATTCACCCATACATTAGCAAAGAAACGATCTACTACCTCATGTGCTTTTACTTGTCTTTATACATGCCATAAGAATACACATCTTATCGAATCTATCAACAACAACATAAATATAGTCATAGTTATGTTTAGACATAGGTAATCCTCCTACAAAATCCATAAAAATGTCCTCCCGAGAGACGAGTAGGGAGTTTGCAAAGGCATATACATACCCTCCTTCCTAGTCTTGGGCTTGCTGGGTACAAAAAGTTTACATCCACGTATAGATTTTAATACTTCTTCTTGCATATTAGGCCAATACACGTACCTTTGCAAGTGGGCTAGGGTCTTACCAACACTAAAATGTCCCACTACTTTTGAGGTATGTGCTTCCCTCATCAATAGAAGTTTTTCTTCTTTAGGAACACAAAGCTTCCCCCATCGATAGAGCAGCTCATCCTTGAGATAAAATCTTCAATCCCTGTCCTTTCACCCCCTTGGGATTACAGAATCGCTGAAATGTCACCCCAAAGTCTCTACCCTGGGCATATCCCTCTCCGTAAGCTTCCTTCATGAAGGGCTCGATCTGAGAGATAGTGGTAAAGCAAGAGAACTTCTCCTATGTGGGCAACTTAGACAACATGTCTGCCACCAAGTTTGTACTACCCTTCTTGTATTTGATCACCAGATGGAACTGCTAAAGGAACCCCATCCATTTGTAGTGCCTTGTCTGCTGCAATTTAGACTATGCTTGCAAATACTGGAGATGTTTGTGGTTAGTGTGCATAATAGTTTCTTTACCCAAAAAATAATGCTTCCATTTTTTAATTGCCTAAAATAGTGCATACATTTCCTTATCATATACTAAATATCCTTTAACTGCTGAAGTAAAAGTTTCAAAATGATAGCATACGAGTTTACCTCCTGAAACAACACTACACCCATAGCATTATCACTGACATCTGTCTCTACTTCAAAGGGCTGTTGTAAATTAGGAAGATCAAGTACTGGAGCATGACTAATCTTGTATTTCAATAACTCAAAGGATTTGTCTTGTTCCTTACCCCATTCAAAATCCTTACTCTCTGTGGGCAACCGTGTGTGTAGAGGTGCTGCAATCGTAGAAAATCCCGGATCAAACTTCGCATGTATCTTTGTAATGCTCCCACAAAACTCCTAATATCTATGGCTCCTATTGGTGTTGGCCAACTGGTGATGGCTTCCACCTTCTTTGGATCCACTCATAGCTCTCCTCCTCCAACCACGTGCCCAAGATAGACAAGTGACTGTTTGGAAAATTCACATTTCTTCATATTACAAAGTAGTTGTTTCTCCCTGAGAACTTGCAAGACTTGCTTTGTGAATGAGTTAGATGGTCCTCCCATGTGGCACTAAAAATAAAGATATCATATAGATAAACAATGACACATGAATCTATGAAATCCCACAATACATCATTCATCATTGTCATAAATGTAGCAAGTGCATTGTATAAAACCAAATGGAAGTACAAACCACTCATACAAACTCTATTTTTATTGAAGGTAGTCTTCCATATATCCTCCTCCCGCATTATGACCAGGTGATACCCTGACTTGAGATCCAACTTTGTGAAGAATTTGGCATGCTGAAGCTGGTCCAAGAGATCATCTATGCGGGAAGTGGATATTTGTTCTTTATGGTGATCTTGTTCAAAGTACATTAGTCGATGTACATTCTCCAAGAACCATCTTTCTTCGGCACCATCACAACAGGTGAACCACATGGTGAGGTGCTCGGACGTATCACCTCTTGGTCTAACAGTTCTTGGAGTTGTTTCTTTACTTCAATACTCTCTAGCAAGGATTGCCTATACAATCCAATGTTCGGTAGAGGGGACTTTGACAACAACTAAATCTCATGCTCTACTTCCACTTTGGTGGTAACCCACTGGGAGCTGAAAACTTCCTGAAAAGACTGAATAATATTATCCAAATCCTATTTTCCATGGTTAGAAATCTCTGAAACTTCTACCCCATCTTGTTTATCCTTTAACAAAAGTAAACAAAACTGATTATGATTTGCTTGAATAAGTTGTTTTGCTTAGTTAGCACTCACCATAGTAACCCGTGTCTTATGCTGGTGTGCCTAGATGTTGTAGTTGATCCCATCCTTGACCCATCTATATCGGTTTTCCCTTCTCATAAATATAACATCCCTGATATACAAGTAAGGACTCCCAAAAACAACATCAAAAGCATCAAGTGGAATAACATCAGCTTCCAATACATCAATATACTGGGAATTTATCCCAAACTTGACCTTACATCTTTTTGTTACCTGAATTTCAACACCCTTCTTCACCCAACCCAAAGGATAAGGGTGTGGATGCTCGTAAGTCTCAAGACCAAGCTTCTTTACAACTACTTCAAAATCAAGTTAGACTAAGAACCAATATCAACCAAAGCATTTACCTTAGTTCTATTCATCTGGATTTTGATCTGGAATAGTCTACTCGTCTCCTCTTCATGGTTGTCCATGTTGGCGACCGCTTATCCAAGCGTCTTGTCTACATCAGAGTCATCTTCATTTCCACCTCCCCTTCTATCTTTACAGTTGTCATGGACTTATTTGATTCCTTGGTTCGGTTCTTTAGATGTAACTCCTGGATGCAACTTCCAACATGTAGTGTCAGTATGACCATTGATATCACAATTCTTACAAAAATTCTTGGGATCTTTACAAGTATTTAAAGTAGTGGCAACTTGTTTACCTTTCCCTTTCCACTTACCCTTGTTACTTGTTTTCCCATGTTATTTCTTCTATTGATTTGTCGATTGCTTTTCCCTTGGCTCTGCTTCTCCTTGCTTCTTTTCATCATCTATGTAGTATGCCTGCACACACACACCTCATTGAGATCTTTGGGCTTTGTGGAGATGAATTTTCTTCGAAGGTGAGTGTGAAGTCCTCCCAAGTACTTAGTCAGAATATCCTCATCCTCCAAGTCCATGTTCAACAACATGGTCTGCCTCTGAAACTCCGTAGTATAGTCCTACACACTTTGACCACTGCCTTGTCTAAAATACTACCATTTAATCATTTGGTCAGTCTTGTGGCCAATAGGATAGAAGTTAGCTCTAAGTAATTCTTTAAATTCTTGCCAAGATTTCACAATAGGACGTTTCTTCTTTTCACAAGTGGCTAGATGGGTTTCCCACCAAACCAAAGCATGTCCCTCCATTTTGAGACATGCAAAGGTGATCCTCTATGCCTTAGTGACATTATGGATGCTAAATTAGACTTCTAGTTGTTTTAACCATTTATCAAGAAACTTTGCATCTACTTGTCCTTCAAAGCTTTTAATTTCAACTTTCGTCTCAACTTTAAAAGGAGCATGATCAAATTTTACCTTTTCTCTTGCATTTGAAGTCTCTTCTTCATGCTCTTCCCCATAATATTCCTCATGGTGGCTCCTCCCTATGCCAAAATTTTCAGCTAAGCCTTGAACCACTGAGTCCATGGATTCTTGCTTGAAAAAATCCATCTTCTGCAAATTTGCAAGTTCTTCTTGTCTTCTAAACATCCTATCCATCATGGTCTCCAACGCATCTCGATTCTACGGACCAAGTTCTCTTCCTCCATTTGTCCCCGAATTCTTTGTTTCCACTTCCTTGTAGAAATATCTGGATCACAAGGTAAAGCCTCTTTGCCTTTAGATCTCATCACTTGTCATACAAATCCAAGAACGAATACCACAGTCCTAGATACTTGTTAGCTTTGATACCAAAATGATCTGTAAACTCTCTACTTTGGAATTGTTCATAGAATCACAATTAAACATTGTTGTTCTACTTTCAATTATAAAATGATAGAGATAACTAGTGAATGAATTTTTCTTATGCTTAGAATCAACAATTGCAGGAAAGGAAAGAATATAAACTCATGAACACCAACAAGTTTTATCTTGGAAACCTCCGGAGGAGGAAAACAATCGAGAAGGGAAAATGCTCTTTCTTCCCACTTTTTATTGGCCAATTCAATTAAGAAGTATAGAATTTACAATAAGTATGAAAGAGAAGTAGATAATATCTCACACTTCCTCCCAATTACTTGCTTGCTCTGCCTCAACACTCCTTTCTTCTACAAACACAATTCCAGCACTAAGAATTTCTTGCTCACTTGCTTTCATGCTTCGATAATCAAAAACTCTCCTTCCTACATGTATTTATAGCCCTTCTCATGTCCTCCCATGCATTAGAGGATGGGAAAGGTCATGGAGGAGAAGAGACACGAACAACCTTTCCAATTATGGGACTGTTCATTTCAAATTTTATTTTTCTGTTTGAAAGAGCCAAGATCGCCACCCAATGCAAACCAAAGCCGGTGGTCATAGGACAGCCTCCCTAGCTAGACATCGGTTACAGGACCACCGCCAGGTTGCAAATGGTTCTATAATCAATGATTTGCATAGAGCGGTGGTTCTGTTAATATAAAGACAAAACATTTGTTTCTTCATTTTCCTTCTTTGTGCTGGTTGAATTGATGAAGTAGAGTCATTTTGGATCCCTATGAAACATCATCCAAGACTCATACCTATCATCCTATATAATACCATCCATGACCTCACATGCAAACTAATTTTTGGAATACTCAACCAAGTATGTGAGCCTTCCAATCTGTTGAAATCTTAGACATAGAACTAAGCATAGAGGTAAGGTAAGGTCTCTTAGATAAAGCATCAACAACAACATTATTCTTACCTTTGGTGTACTCTATGTTGAAGTCATAGGTTTGTACCTTGTTCACCCATCTCTACTGGTGATTGTTGAGATCCTTTTGCCCTAGGAAGAACCTCAAGTTGTTGTGATCCATACGAACCACAAATTTTCTGCTCACAAGGTATTGTCTGAATTTGGCCAAAGCATGCATGATGGCCAACATCTCCTTATCATAAATTGAGTACCCTTTCTCCATAGGGCTCAATTTTTGACTCTCATAAGCAATGGGGTGCCTATCCTACATAAGAACTGATCCAATACCCTCTCCTGATGCATCACACTCAAGTACAAATGGGCGAGAGAAATCTGGCAATGCAAGAACGGACATGAGCTCATCACCTCCTTGAGGTGATCAAAAACTTGTTGTGTTGCTTTGGACCAAGAAAAATCCCCCTTCTTGGTCAAATCTGTCAATGGAGCAGTCAATTGAGAGAAGTTCTTCACAAATCTCCTATAGTATGTGCATAGTCCCAAGAACCCTCTCAACTGTGTCAATGTCTTGGGTGGTGGCCAATCCAAAATTGCCTGTATCTTCTCCCTATCAACCTTCACTACCCCTCCACCAATCACATATCCCAAATATAATAGCTCTGTCATGCCAAACTCACACTTAGAAGCTTTCGCATATAGCGAATTAGCTTCTAATATCCCCAAGATCTCATCAAGGTGCCTCATGTGATCCTCCCAAGTCCTATTGTAGACCAATATGTCATCAAAGAAAACCAATACAAACTTCCGCAAGTGGTGGTTGAACACATGGTTCATACAAGACTAGAAAGTCATTGGTGCATTAGACAACCCAAATGACATCACTAGAAACTCAAAGTGACCATAATGGCACCTGAAAGTTGTCTTATGCACATCCTACTCTCTAACCTTGATCTGGTGGTATCTAGATCGCAAATCTATTTTAGAAAAATAGATTTCCCCATGTAGCTCATCTAACAACTCATCAATGCATGGCACTAGATACTTATTTTTTATTGTCTTCTTGTTCAAGGCACGATAATCTATGCACATCTACATGGTTCCATCCTTCTTCTTCACCAACACCACTGAAGAAGCAAAAGGACTGGAACTAGGTCTGATATGCCCCATCTCAATGAGCTCATGGATAGTCCTCTCAATCTCATCCTTAAACTGTTTGGGGTGATGGTAAGGAGTAGTAACCACATGTCTAATGTCCTCAAGCTCAATCACATGTTCAAATCCCCTATCCGGAGGTACACTTGGAGGTATGTCACTAAAAACTGCACTATGCCTATCCAATAGACCTGGATATCCACATGATACTTTGATTGCCCATCCTCTGACTTCTTGGTCGAAACCAAGCACTATACTACCCAATCAACCTCATTGTGCCTATGAATCCTCTCAATCCTCTTAGTTGTAACAACCCTAGGTGCATTTGTAGATAAACCCCTCAAAGTCACATTCCTCCCTTCGGACTTAAACTTCAGCTCCATCATCTGAAAGTTAGTATGGAATTCCCCAAGGGAATGGAGCCACTGAAATCCAAGCACCAGGTTGGTCTCTCCAATGCCAACAATATAGAAATCATCGGTAACCATATAGTTACCCATCGTGATGCTCAACTATGGAACTCATTGTGTGCATCTCATAGACTCTCCATTGGCTACAACCACGTTGAAGCCCTCAAATCCTTTGCCTATAATCCTTGCTTCTCCACCAATGATGCATCAATAAAGTTGTGGGTTTCCCCACTATCAATGAGTACCACTACTCGTTGACCCTGTAAAAATCCCCTAACTCTAAATGCCTTGTACCTCGGGGTACTAGACAAAGTGGCAATAGTCTCATGGGAAAAGTCTCATCCTCCTGCTCCACCCCTGCACTGTCCAATGCCTCTCCATCTCCATCCTCCAATCCCTGAGTGTCCTCCTCATCACCATCACTCTCCTTGAAAACCTCAATGAATTGGGCCTTCCCTCTACCTTTGTAATCATGTCCTGGAACCCAAGGTGTGTGGAATCGAAACATAGTTTCTTTCACCTCAACTCATCTTTGTCCTCTCTAGATATGAATGGTTTCTTCGCTGCATCTTGCCTAGGTGGAGGCACCTTCAGTTGTGGGCCATCGGGTCTAGATGGAGGTACCTTAGGCTGTACTCGAGGTGGGAACCTTGACTTTGGAGTGGATAACTCCAAATCACATGCTCTCCTAATAGCCTCATGTAAAGAAGAAGGCTCAAATGCCTTTACAAATCTAACTAGAGCATTTGTCAAACCTATTTGTGAAAAGTGAGGTCAACCTCATCTTTGAAACATCAGTACCATGAATGATAATCTCTTGAAAATCTAAAATGTACTGATCTAAGGAACCTATCTGTCTCAAGTGAGTTAACTCTCTAAAATACCTGTCAGGGTCCCTCCTATCAAATCTTCTCATCATGCCTCTATGTGAATTATGCATAAGTATCAATATGTATGTGCCCCTGTGTAATCAGCCCATGATGCCACCAGTCATGTGCATCTCCCTCAAGATGTAGGATGGAAAACTTAATCGCATCCCCTCGCGCATGAGATTCAAGTCAAAGTAGGTCTTCAACTTCTAAATCTAGGACTCGCATGGTACACTTCTTAGAACCATCAAAGTGTGGAATGGAGATTTGTCCCAATCTCCTCTGTAACTCAGGTACCTGTAGCTGATGATCTCTCTTGGGTTTTCTCCCAATCTTCATTCTACAGTACTATGTGAAAGACATATTATCCCTAAAGCCCTCACTCAATGATTGGTACCTTTCCCAACAAGACTCCTCATCCAAATCATCTGCTACCTTACCTGTGAAACTTCTAGATCCTTCAAAAAGAAGGTTCGTGGAGTCCCAAAGGCTTGGTAGAAGAGTGGGAGACCTGCTGCCCTAGATTTTCATTTTCACCTCTTTGAGTCATGTGTCCCCTATTACTAGTTTCTCCCCTTTCTGTATGAGTATCAATCCTACCTTGTGCTAATCTCTCAGTGAGCTGGCTCAAATAAAGATTAGTGGTTTCCTGCTGCTTCACCATGTTGGTGAATAATTGCTTCATCAAATCCACACCCATGTCATCACTGTCTCTGTCTCTCCCATTTTTAACCCAATAGGTTGGAGAAACAACTGCTCTGATACCACATAAATATCCCTTGTGGGATACCACTAAAAACACACAAATTATAGATAAATTGCCACAAACAAAAATCTGATTTTTGCCATAAATACTTAGCTAGGGCAGCGAATTGATTTTTATTTATTTTTCTCAAAAAATATGCCCAAAACACATGAAAATTTGCGTAAGCTTGTTATGATAATAAAGAACCCTAGAAAAATATTTTTGAAATTTTTCAAATCATATATATTTGCCAGGAAAAATTACAAAAACCCTAGAGATGAGTGTCGTCAATCCTCTTTATTAATAATGTCAATCCAGGGCTGGTGTTTGATGGTTGTATGCAATAAGAGAAAGAGATCTTTGGAAAACAACTCCTTTAAACACAATCCAAACTTGCATAAATTAAAAGGCACACTTGCAGAAATCAAAATCAAACTTGCATGAAAGAAATCACACTTGCATAAAAGAAATTGCTGAATTGAAAACAAATGAAAAATAAATAAGACACTGCAAGTTCACAAAAGAAATTGTACGAAAAGAAAGATTACATGACATAAATTCAAAAATTCACAACAAAAAAGAAAATTACAGAATAAATAAATAAACATAAAACATTGATCCATCTTCCTTGGAATGAGTGGCCAACTCATTCCTTAGAAGATGACTTAATTCATACTTGCAAACTTTAATTCAAAACCTGCAGAATAATTTTACTTAGAATATTGGAGAGAAAGAACAAATTTTCATTGATTGGTAAAATATTACATACAAGAGTGTGGAAGGTTGCATTTATAGTTCATGCATCCAACCAACTCCTCTTTTTGGGAAATACAATATGATCTTCTCTTTATTCTAACTTACTTAGTCCACACACCAAGAATGAACTACCTATTCTTGGGCAGATTTATTCAAAGCAATAAATCCTAAACAAACTTAATCACTTATCATGGAGAATATTTCTACAACTCATCCATTGAATCTAGGAACACAAAGTGGGAGAGTACTTATTCAACATTCCTAATACTATTCCACTATTTGCTCATCCTTGAAACATGGAGAGAAAATAGAGGAGTGCTAAGTCCATGACTTTGAATTCTTCTTGGAATTCCACATGCATGCATGAATTTGGATTGCCACATGTTTGGATTTGTATTCTTGGTTGATGACATGGAAGCAAAGAGTGGACTAAATAGTTCGGTGCTCCCTTACATTACTTTGGAACAAACCAACAAACTTTCACTAGCTAGGCATTTCCGTAGATGCGTGAAGACTTTCGGTAGTTGGGCATTTCCGGAGTTGCGTGAAGAATTTCAGTAGCTAGGTGTTTCAAGATGCTGCATGAAGAATTTCATTAGTTGTAATCTAGAGTTGCTTATGACCTATTTTCTACACACTATTGCATTCCAACTTTAGAAGAAATATTAGGAAATAACAAAAATTAGATTGCAAATAGATTTATAAAGAGATGATAAGATAAATCCTATATTCTACCTTAAATATGCTATCCGTTATTAAAACTACATCTAAATTCACTTGAAAGCTTGATTTTAAGAGAGATAATAAGAGTGTTATTTGGTGATATAATGAGACATATTTTGGTCTCATCACCTAGACAACTAGAAAACCTTAAAAATCCATATCTTCTCAAATACATATGATAAAATTATGAAATTTTGGAAATAACATCTATTAATAATATGAATGAAAACCCAATTGCCAGTCCTCGAAAAAGCACTCTAAAAACCCTCCAAAAAGCACTATAAAATCCCAAAATGGGTCGCTCCACTTGGAAAGAGACCAAAAACCCTCCAAAATTCCTCTAGAAGTGGTGCCAAACCTGCTCTAATCGCTGCAATAAAACAAATCCGAAACCCTTGATTTTTCTCCACCAATTCCACTAAAACCCTTCTTTGAAAAATTTGAAAATCAACTCCAAATTAGTTCCAAATTGACAAGCTAGGGTGGATCTTCCACCACCGAAGAATGCCTTGCTAGCTAGGAATGGATCTCTCACCACCAAAGCTAGGGTTCATATGGGATCTTACTCCACAAGCTAGAAAAATAAAACAATAGTTGCTCAAAGGAAATCATAAGTGTGTATGCAAGAATCCCCTCTCTTTCTCCTCCCAATCTCCTTTTATAATTTCCCCAAAAACTTGTGGACCAAGAAACCTAAGTCGACCTTTTTTAGGAAGGACCACCAAATAATAAAGTAACTTAAAGTTACTTTTCTTCCCCAAGTCATCATAGGGACATAAGTGACCCCAACGAAAGAATATAACATTAAAGTGTTATTAGTCACCCCTATAATGATAAAACATAACGTTTTCCCCCACCAAGCCACTTAACACCCATGCCAACGCAAAAATATAACAAATAAGCAAGGTGGAATACCCAATAGCCTCTAAAGTCTTTAGCCCCTTGGGTATGACCAAGGCTAAGACTAAATATTGGCCCTTAGGCCCTCTGTGAAGGAAAGGGGACATTACATTCGACACTTAGAATAACCACTTCTAAAGATAGTAAGTCTTAACAAGTTTCACTATCTATAAATAGTAAGTTATGACAATTCATTCTCTAAGTTTCCATTACTCCTTGCATATCAAGAACACTCAAAAGTGCTAAATTGAGACACTTACTAAAAATAAACATCCTGGAATTGGACTTACTAAAAATAACATGTGTTAGGATTGTGGTCAAACTTTGCACACTCAATCGTCTCCTGTTCATCTCATAGCCTTTTTCACCATGGAGCTCAAACACTCAAGTTTGGAGCCAATTTCAACTTCAAACATTGAGTATCCTAATAAGAGTGACAGTGATGTAACAAGTATGGAATTAGAAGAGATGAAAATAAGGATGTTGATTGAACATTGAGCGAATACTGAGAGGGAAGACATTCTCAATGGTTTATTCGAGTTAGCAAGGTCACTCTCTCAAGAGATGTATGGTTCAATCAATCACAACAGTCACCGAAAAGGTTCATCATGTTTAAGTGATTCGGTAGTCATCTCAAGTCCACATAATACAAGTCTCGTAGTAGTGTTTTTGAACACTTATTCAATGCTTTGGAGTGTGTTTGCATCTCATAAAAGGAGGAGGTTGCAATCACAATGTTTCAATTCAACAAGAGGTCAAAGGAAAATAACTTCATTCTTAGAGCATTCTCTCAAGATCCATCGAAGAAATCTCTTCATCAATGATTCTTCCCCATCTTTGGATCATCACTTCTCTCTCTTCTTCTCTCTCCTCCCTACCTCTCTATAACATTTTATTCCTTCATTGGGAATGTAATTTTTCACTCTTTTGTATTATTCACTTAACTGGCCTTATTTTGCATTATAAAAGTCCCTTTTCAAAAATAAGAAAATGACTTAATTTCATTCCTAGTGAATGTGAAAGGTCACAAGTGGTGGTGAGGTGAAAAGTCACATGGGGGAAATGAAGAGACTTTTTATAAGCTATAAATTGGGATGGCCTCTCCATTCCAAGGGGTTAACATTTGTTGATTGTTATTAGTTGTTGGCCTTTGTTTCACTACTACTACAAGTAATAAACTATATTCTTCTATCTCCTTGTCTATGTTCTTCTACTCTCTCTACTTTCCAACTTTGCAAGCATTGTAATCTTTACAACCAAGAAGGAACTTTGCACCTTTAATTAATGAATCCATAAAACTTTGTGTCTCGATTTATTAGTCTTGTTATTGCTTATACAATTGTTTTATTCCTATTGAATGTGGACCTACTTTGGTTAATGTTGGTGAGAATATTCTAGTGCCTACTCACAATCTTAACCCCCTCTCTTTATTTTCCTACTTCCCTCTACCTCTTTCCAAACAAATTCCTCCCTTATACATTGTACAAGCACTTTTCCACAAGATCAGTGGAGTATTCATGTGTGATGCCCGACCTAATGAACACCCCATAGTTTTATTGAGTCCTTGCATTAAATAAATGTGAGCCTCCCCATACCCAAGAAGAAGGGGCCTAGTCCCATGATCGTTGACAAAAACCACTAATATATCCTACAACAAATTATTTCACCAACAACCGTAAAGAAGCTTATTGAGATGTTGTAATTTATCATTAATAGTAGCCATAGGAACACTATTCAATTTAAAGGAAGTATGAGGAAACTCATCAAAACTAAGACCATTAGCATTAAGTAAATGTGGATTATTATGAACTATAGGTTTGGCCTCACACGATGATCTAAAGAGACATCATCACTAGATTTTTTTTTGTAATAAAACTAATAGAAGGAATAACATTGTTTCCAACACAAGAAGGTGTAAGAGGATCTACATTAACATATTCCATTCAATTAAGAGGCATAGATGGCACACTAACATTTTCCACATTAATGGGTATAAAAAGGAAGAGATACAAGTAAAAATATCATTGTTACATTCAATTTTACTATCATTGATAGGAGAAGAAAGAATAGAACATTTATTTGTACATTCATCACCATTATCCATTTCCATGTCATTATCGAAGGATAAAAACATCATCAATTATTGCAATAAGTGGAGGAATACGCCAATCATGTGAAACATCATCATCATTAGAATAGAAATCAATTTCATCGTTAGTTGTATCAAGTGTAGTAGAATAGAGAGAGTCACATGTATAAGTATTAGGTGTTAAGTCACTCATAATTGACACAATATTAGAATCATTCACATTTTCATTATTATAAATATGGTCAAGGGGAAGATAATTGTCATAATTACTATAAAAATCATCAAGATAATCATTTTCACATTAAAAAATATTGTCATCAGAAGATGACTCATGTGTAATGTAAGGGCTAGGCTTAGCTACTTTTTCACACAAAAATGAAGTCTCTATGGGAGGTGAGGTATGAGGCACCTCTAGCTTAGGTTGGGAGGTAAAAGGCTCATCAATCCCTTTGATAGTTTGAAAGAAAACAAGATAATAAGATCTAGGATCAATGAGAGTGTGTATTCATTTAACCTTGACTCCCATTGGGTAACTATGAGGACAACTTCAACTCTTAAGATTTCATCATAAACAACACTAGGATGTGTCGTAGATAAGTCTTTTCTTGTGAGTTCATAAGGGGCATGGACTAGATTAAAGGGAAAGTGGTGCCTATGATTTCAAGAATTAAGATCCCTAATGTTAGCAAATGCATTAGTACATGCAATAAGTTTTATTCTAGGATAAAATAATATTTTTCTAATTATACAATGCAAAAAAGTTATAATATAGATTAATTCTCAAAGTAAGCAATAACTACATAATTTAAATAATTCAAGGAAGACAAAGATAATGAATGTGAATACTAACAATAATTGGAATAGTAGTTAATGATTCAAAACTTAGACATAACTTATAATGGAACTTAATGATTCAAGATTAATTTCAATTCAATATCAAGATCAAGGATCAACCTTTTATGCAATGCACATACATAATTTTATACAATACTAGATGATCGTTGAGTTACTAGTCCCTTCTTCTTCTTTTCCTTGACAAAAGAGGCTATTCACATTCTCTATCTTTCCTAAAAGAGTATTACATATTATACACTTTGTCTTATATGGAATCGAAATATACATTATGATTTCACAATTATACAAAACACATTTATGTCAACTTTTAAACCACTATACCTTCCCAAAACTTTCTTGGAATAAATAGTTGTCTCGTCCCAAGACAAAAGTTTTTTTATACTACTTTGGGAGATGTTGTACTTTACTTATTTTGGTTCCTTCCAAATGTAGATTGCACTATGTAATGAGATAATTTTCTTGTAGTCGGCAAGAGGATGCCATTTACTAGTTTTTGTCCTCTCATGCACTATTTAACCACCCTCGGGTTTTCAATTCAATATTTTTTCCAATAAACCACCCTTTTGGGTTTTCAATCTACTGAAACTTCCTCAAAGACCTCCTTGTAGGATTTTAATCTATATGGGCCTACTTACAAATATCACACAAAAAAATATGCAAAATACTTCAACATTTATTATCTACAACAAAATTGTGGTTCTCTCTCTTTCCTATTGCTATTGCTTGTGTTGTTTGGCTTTGGTTGGATGAATTATGAGAGTGGAAGGCATAGGTGGTAGTGCTTGTGTTTCCTTAATTCTTTGGAACATAATACGCGGGATGATGTACTTGGGAGTATTTTTCATTGTCTTTGTAATGGGTAGAAATACTTATAGTTCTATCTTGTACATGTTTTAGTTTATGAGAACTCCATTCACTCTATCAAATTATATTTGCGCAGTTGTGATAATTCTTGCATGAAATCATACAAGGAATCCTCATTGGAATTGTTTGTAACTTGAGAATGAAGATTAAGGGATTTTACATATCTCGGATGTTTACTTCCAATTGATCCCACATTCATTGTGTTTATGCCCCGTGAATGTATTATTTGGCATGGTGTGTTCCCATTCATACACTTTATCATTGACATTTTCTCAATCCTACAAGAATGTTTATAGTGCCTTTTCCATATCTTGATCATATGCCTCCATCAATATTTGTTCTTGCATTGTATTGCTAGTGTCTACACATCAGTCTTATTCTTTGTCATAGTAGCTTTGCAATCGCTCATTCCAATTGTCGAGCTTAAAAGTGACTTTCTTGAATTGTGCTTTAGTCTACAGGGAGCATCTTGATGTATACTTTCAAGATCAAAACTACATCCTTAACTTATTTATTTGATTGGGTTACCTTCAGTTTGATCTTCTACGTAATATATTTTTCTTTCCAATTGTCCACAAGTTTATCAACCAAAGTGGTTAGTTGCACTTGCTCGCTAATTACCTTCTCAACATTGTGTTGGTGACAATTTGTGGATAGTATTATTCAATTTGAGACTTAATATTGTGCAATGTATGCTCTATAGTTGCTTTCTACTATTCTAATTGCATTGTGGATGCACCAATCTTTTCTAAAAGTGTATGCACTCCTTTAATCTACATATGCAATGGTAGCTTCTCAAGATCCACCTCGACTATGGTGACTATTACTTGTGAAGTTGTGGCTTGCACAATTTTCTAAGAAATCTAGGGAACCGCATTACATACATGAGATGAAGGCGATTACTAACTTACGTTTTGGGTTTGCACTATTGACCGCAACACCCACAAAAATGGTTGTGTATCCCCTTCCACAACTTCTCGTAATGAAATTACTTGTATAATTCAAAACATGAGCATAAATATAACACCAAATAACACAATATTCCGAATAATGATCTCAATATGCAATTAGAATAGCTTTGCCACTTCGAGGGGGCAACCTCCAAACCATACAATAAGACTCAAATGCTCCAATGATGATCAAATACTACCTACTAACCCCTATATATACTATTCCTATGCTATGGCCAACACCAAGGCCGACCCACTAATGAAAATATAACATATATGAAAGAGATACATAATGATAAGAAGTTATGATAGCCACAAGTCAGCTATATACATCCAATATAATATATATGATTAAGGGCGTAGCATGCCTCTCCCCTTCGAAGCAACATTGTCCCAAATGTTGAGGAGATCTGGATCTTCTTTGCAGAAATTTGCATCCTCCCAAGTTGCATCTTCATTGTCTAGATTTTTCCACTTGATCAAATACTCAGTGATGACCCTTGTCCTCAATCACTTAGTGTGTGTCTGAAGGATGCATTCTGTTCTAGGATGATTCTGCCCTCTTCATCAAGCTCGGGTAACATTGTCTGAGTTGATATTGTATGTCCAGATTACCTTCTTTAGGCAAGATACATGGAAGACTGGATGAATTCGAGTAGTCGGAGGAAGTTCCAATTTGTATGCTACATTGCCAATCTTCTGTAACACTTGATAAGGACCATAATACTTAGGTGAAAGATTGTTATCCTTTTTGTGTTGTTTTAAGGAAATTTGCTTATATGGTCAGAACGTACAAAAACCCAATCACCGACTTCAAAATGTCTTTCATGCGATGTTGGTCTCACTTTCTTTGCTTCATGCGGTTTTGTGACATGGCCAAATTCTCCCTGAGACTAGAAAGCACCTCTTGTTGGTGTTGAATATGTTCTTCAACTGCTCGAACCTTTGGTTGAACTCTCAAAGATGAAGTGATAGATGGTGGATGGTACCCATATAATGCCAAGAAAGGAGACATTTTAGATGAAGTATGAAAGGAGGTGTTATACCACCATTCTGCCAATGGTAACCATTGGACCCATCTCACTTGCTTATCTGATGTAAAACAATGAAGATATCCCTCCAAGCACTTGTTTACCACCTCTGTTTTCCCATCAGACTAGGGATGATAAGAGGAACTACAAGCTAGTTGTGTGCCTAAGCATGAGAACAAGTCAGTCCAAAAATTACTAGTAAAGATAGGGTCTCGATCACTTACTATAATCTTTGGTGTCCCATGTAGCTTCTGAATTATATCCCTAAAGGTCGTTCACTTGTACTCACAACAAATGGATGTGATAAAGCACAAAAATGGGCATATTTGGTGAGTCGATCCACCACGACCATGATTAAATTTTTACCTTCCGATTTAGGCAATCCCGTGATGAAGTCCATGACACCTCTTCCTACCTCTGGCTAGGAATAGATAGAGGTTGTAAAAGGACCTGGGACTTAATTGTTTTGCCCTTATTTTGCTGACAAACCATGCATTCTACCACAAACTTTTGGACATCTCATTTTAGCCCTTCCTAGAAAAAATCATGCTTGATTTGATGATAAGTCTTTAACAAGCCAGAATGACCCCCTACTGGAGAAGCATGGAGCTCAGATGGAACCCTATTTTTAAGGATTGAATTCTTACATAGATATAATCTATCTTTATACCATAAAACATCTCCTTTCCATACAATTTTTTTCTGACATGTTTGGATCTTGTTGGAGATTATGAATGAGATTTTGTGTACCTGGGTCATTTTTCCATTCAAACCTTGCATCCTCTATCCAATCCTCTTGTAATACAAATATGGCACACAACAATGCCTCAATTGCTGATTCATCCTTCCGAGATAAAGCATCAATAACTACATTCTCTTTCCCTTTCTTGTATATTATCTCAAAATCATACCCCAACATTTTTGAGACCCATTTTTGTTGTTCTTCAGATGATAAACGTTGCTCTAAGAAGTATTTCAAACTATCACGATCTGTCTTTACTTTGAAATGTCGTCCCATTAGATATGGTCTTTGCTTCACTTTGCATGAAGTATTGCTAACATTTATTTCTCATAAACTGGTTTAGAGATATTCTTACCTTTGAATTGGCGGCTCTCAAAGGAAATGGGTCGCCCTTCTTGCATGATGAGTACCGCCCCATACCATACCTGAAGCATCACATTCAACAATGAATGTTTTTGAAAAATATGGGGTGGCTAGAATTGGAGTGGTGCACATGGCCTCCTTCAACTTCTCAAAGGCCATAGTAGCTTGCTCGTTCCAATGGAAAGAGTCCTTCTTCAATAAAGTTGTGAGTGGTGCTGCGATGCTGCCATAATTCCTTACAAATCTACGATAATAACTTGTAAGCCCCAAAAATCCTCAGAGATTTTTAGGGTTTTGGGAACCTTCCATTCAAGCATGGCTTTTATCTTGTTAGGATCCACTTTAACACCTTCATAAGAGACAATATGACCCAGATATTCAACCTCCTTGACACCAAAAGAACACTTAGAAGGCTTTGCATAAATTTGATGTTGTTCAAGAGTTTCCAACACCTTATTTACATGATGCAAGTGTTCCTCCCATGTTTTACTATAGATTAATATATCATCAAAGAACACTAAAACAAACTTTCAAGAAATGGCTTAAAGATGGAATTCATCAAGCTTTGAAATGTAGAGGGTGCATTTGTTAGTCCAAAAGGCATTACCAAGAACTCATAGTGTCCTTCATGTGTCCTAAAGGTTGTTTTATGAATATCTTCATCCCTGATTCTAATCATGATGATATCCATAACAAAGATCAAGTTTTGTAAAGTAAACAACACCATGTAACTCATCTAGCAAATCATCAATTACAGGAATAGGAAACTTATCTTTAACTGTGTACTTATTGAGTTCCCTGTAATCTGGACACATGCGCCAATTGTCATCTTTTTCCGTACCATCACTACAGGAGAAGAGTAAGCACTTTGACTATGATGAATAAGTCCTGCTTCTAACATCTCTTGAACTATCTTCTCAATCTCACTCTTTTGCATATAGGGGTACCTATAAGGTTTGATGTTGGGTGGTTGACTCCCTGGTACTAGCTAGATGGCATGGTCATGGTCTCTTTTCAAAGGCAGACCCTTGGGCATTTCTCCAAACACCCTTGAGTGCTCATCTATAATTGCTTGCATATTTATGGGTATAAATGTATTGGAATGATGTGCTTCCAATGAAAATAGTTGTGCTACAAACCCTTCTGCACCCTTTCTAAGCAATTTTTGCATCTGATGAGAACTTACCATCTGTGGGGACTTTGCTCTTAGTCCTTTTAGTTTAAAATTCCTCCCTTCTGATTGAAATTGCATGAACAACTCTTGGAAATTCATTTCAAAGGTTCCCAAGGTGGTAAGCCACTGAACTCCTAACACAAAGTGTTTGCTCCTCCCATGACAATTGCATACATATTGCTAGTTAGCAAGTAATCTCCCATGGCGAGATTAATGTTATGGCATTTTCTGAACAACTAACAGCTTTTCCCATCGATCATGACTTGACATTCGGAGCCGGATAAACAAAGTAGTTCAAGCGTCACGCTAACTTATGATCGATGAAATTATGGGTACTTCTGAATCAATCAACACAGTTACCCTCTGTGTTTTTTTAAGAATCCAACTACTTTGAGAGTTTGGGGAGTGCTAATACCAGAAATTACATGGCATGATATTGTTGGTTGGGGATCTCCTAATTCCTCCTCTGGCTCTACCTCTTCGTCTTCTTCATTTTCTTCTTCTTCAGTAGGTCCCTCAATGTAGAACAACTTCTTTTCCGCACACTTATGTCCTGGTCCAAATTTGTTGTCACAATTAAAACATAACCCTTTGGCTCTCTTTTCTTCAATTTGTTGAGGTGTCAGTCACCGCCGAGGGAATGATGGTGGAAAGGTGCTACGATCTTTGATATTACTGATAGTTTGTTTCCTACTGGAAAGAAATTTTTCCTCTGCCCTACATGCCATGATCATAGAGTTTGAAACCTTATGAGGATTAAACATACGCACCTCAGTCTCAATTTGTTCTTTAAGACCCCCAAGAAATAAGTCATTCAAATTTTCTTCAGGAATATTTTTCACCCGTAAGGAAAGGTTTTGGAATTGATGGATGTAATATTTGACTATTCCTGTTTGTCTGAGCTTTGCTAATTGGCTGAAATAATTCTCTAACACACTAGAACTATAGTGCAATTGCAACTCTTCGGTGAATACTGTCCATGTAACATTAAGGCCACTCTTTTTCCATTGAGCACATAACCATCAATACCAAATGAATTGGTCAGGTTCAAGATACAATGATGCCATGGTAACCTTTTGTCTCGATGGAATCTGATGAAGATCAAAGAAATTATCCATTTGGTTAATCCAATTGAGTGGATCCTTTCCATCAAACTTACGCATTTCCACTTTTGGAAGCATGTTACGGGCTTGCAGAGTGTTTGTATTTGGATTGGTCATGTTTGCAGATCCACCCTGGCTAGTTTGTTTATTACTTTGACCTAAAGATCCACCATGGTTAATATGAGTATGATTGAGTTGTGGGTGATTAGGAATGATATGATGACCCATGATATTGTAACTAAATTGTTGAATGAAATCCTCCAATCGTTGTCCAATCTTTTCTACATCTTCTTTGCTGGCCACTCTACCTTCGAGGTTTCACAACTCTAACTCAAGATAGCTGACCTTATGGTCAGTTGAAGTAAACCCTAACCCTGAAGACTCTATAGATACCCCTTCTAACTCTAACTCCTCAACTATTATCTCATCCTTATTAGGGGTTTTACCCAGAGTGATGGGATTCTTTTTGCCTCTTGTCGAAGGCCCAACCATGATGCCCCAAAATGGTAAGATTTAAGGTTCAAGGTCGAAATTTAAGGTTTCGGATTTCAATAGGAATTCGGCCAAATTTTATAAAACTCAAAGAACGAACTCAAATTAATTTTTAATCTTCTTTCTGGAAATGTAAATAACTTTGAAAAATTCCACAAATTGCACTCTATGTAGCTGAATTATGAAAAAACATAAAACCTCTATAAATTTTTCAAAAAACGTCAAAATTCTTAAAATTTTGAGGGAAACTTACTTATGATTTCGCCACACCACAAAAAAAATTCCAAAAAAATTCGCTAGAGATGTTGAGATATGGCCGAACCTTCACAATTAGGGTTTGACGTGGTGTTGGCCGAGGTCAAGCTCGATACCACTTGTAATGAAATTACTTGTATAATTCGAACATGGGCGAAATATAACACCAAATAACACAATATTCCGAATAATGATCTCAATATGCAATTAGAATAGCTTCGCCACTTCTAGGGGGCAACCTCTAAACCATATAATAAGAATCAAATGCTCCAATGATGATCAACTACTACCTACTAACCCCTATATATACTATTCCTATGCTATGGCCAACACCAAGGCCGACCCACTAATGAAAATATAACATATATGAAAGAGATACATAATGATAAGAAGTTATGATAGCCACAAGTCGGCTATATACATCCAATATAATATATATGATTAAGGGTGTAGCAATTTCTTACGTAATGGCTTGCTCTAAACTGGACACTTCATTTTTGTGACACTTGGTTGTTGATTATAACTACATTTGTGTGGTGTATGATTCCACTGGGAAACTACTTTGGGCTGCGTAATGTCTTTAGCTTTCCCCCATTTTTTTATGTTTACTTTTCTTCTCGCTTCATCTTTGATTATAACAGTGGTTGTTCATTTTCACTCCTAGCTTCTACCCATGCTTTAACAATTATCTCCGCTTATGGGTTGTGTGTCCTTGGCATTCTTTTCTAACTCCTCTTTGTCTAGTGTTTCTCCAAAGTAACCTTTTCTTCTTCTATCTTTTTTTTTTCTATTTTTCTTATTTTTTCTTTTCCTCTTCCTCCTTCTTGGCCTTTTCTTCGATCTACCTTGGATTTTTTTCTTGCTTTACTTTCTCTTCTTCATACTTCCTTTGGTATTCCTCTTAGAGTCGTTTCTTTGTAATAGCTTTTTGAGATTGATCTTGCACATTGGGTTGCCTTTTTTCTTTGCTTCCCCTTCTTTAGGCTCACATTATTCTTCTTCTTTCATTTTTATGTCCATCTTTGCTTTCTTCTCCACTTTTATTGCATCTACATTACACTATTGCACCTCTACATTTTCCTTCGCTTTCACTCTTTTTAAATTTTTTTCCTTTATAGCATATTTGGTAGCTTCCTCCTATTTGCACTCACCTTCTTCTTCTTGTAATTATTGTGCCCACTCTAGTTACACGATTTGCAATATATGCTCTAGAACTAGTTGTGCACTCAAGGGTGTAGCCTTTCTTTCTACTTGCATGGGTTGTACAATTATTTCTTCCTTTGTGCCCATTTCTAAAGGAGTGCTTAATATTTGAGAAAATAGGGAGGAGAAGGTATACTCATTGTTTTTGTACCATATTTTTGGGACTATAAATTTGACCTTATTACGGGTCTTGAAATTTTCCCTCTTATGCGCTCATTCTTCCTTTTCTTGTGCGGCTTTCCTCTTTGTTTCATGTGTGACATATTGTTAAGTTATATCTTCTTATATTAGTGAGGCCCTTCTAGCGTCGACTCCCAACTTCAAAGAATTATATATCCTTGTGAAGGTGATCTGTGCATTAGTTTATATAGGCTTGTATTTGTCTTTTTCTTGAGAGGTGTACTAGGATTTCCTCTTCAAGATATGCCAATTTTATCCCTTACAAGTATGTTTAGAATTGACATTGAATTCAACCTCCTTAAGTCCCTTAGTAATGTTTATCACCAATTTCTCTTGTGTAACATTTTCCCTACCTATATTGAGCATGAGAGAGTGCGGCATAAGTGGAACTTTGACTAAATCTTCAAGCTTTATCTTCTAAGTTAAAACTTTCACTCTTCTCACTTCTTTCCAAGTGTACTAATCTATCTCCTCTAGTAGATACATCTTGGTGCCCATGTATTCAAGTGTAATGGTGCACATTTCATTTCTATTAGCTTTTAATTTATCAAACTCCAAGTTTGCAAACCAACTAGGTAACCTTGGGTCCTTTTCAACATGTGGTTGGACTTTCTTAGCGTGCACAATGGCCTTCTATTTACCTTTCACTTTCCTCCTCATTTGTACTTCAATTTTAATTGTGGCTTGAACTTTGACCTCTGGTTGTGTAGTTTTTTTGGATTTTAAGCCTACTTTGGTTGGTTGTGTTGGTTGTTCAGTGCACAAAGGCTGCACATGCATTGTAATCAGGACATGTTGCTTGCTTAAATTTTCCTTAGTTATGTATATGTCAATGAAAAATGGGAGTTTCTTTGGGTTCTTGGTGTTAGATCTTTAATATTGAGTATGACCCCAATATGCAACAAAGTCATTTTAACACATGGAGTTGTGTATGTTCGCACTTTTTTGATAGGTGAGGGTTTACACTAAGTATTTCCCTAATTGTGTTTATCCAGTCTCCCATCTTGTACGTGTCATCATAGGCGGCATATGGATTGGCTGGAATGTATTGTATAAACCGATAATGCAGTAATACAAATATTCTACCTCTATTATGCCCCTATGAAGATCTCCAATGTGTGAAATACAACAACATAATCAACCATTGATATATGAAAACTTTTTGGTAGCTTCACTCACCTTATACACATCATTGGTGAGATCATGAGCCAATTATTCAATACATTTAAACTCATGTCCATCCTCCCACATCCTAGTGATGATATCAATTGCATCGAGGGATGTTTGTTTTCTTATATGCGTAGCTTGCTAGTATCTTTCTATGACTATTTTTGCTAGAACTTGTACTATTTGTTTCACAATAGCTCCCAATGGGATTCCCCTTCGCTTTCGCTTATGACCATAAACATTCGTAGCTCATTGTTTCACCGGGGGCTCAAGTTATTTAAAATGTAAGCATGGATATAACCATTTTTGGAAATACGGTGGCTCTAAAGAATCAGAACTTTTCATGTTAGGAAATTGAGTGGCTTTGACAATCAGTAACTTTGTTGATTATAATTACATCTTGTACATTGAGCTAGATGACACTAGTGTGATAACATCTCATGATATTTTGCATGATTCGTAAGTGAAATTTGAAATATGGAAATCTTATAAGTCTATTGGCATTTGTTCCTCGTAATGGATATTTTTTACTAATTGTTCTTTAGTAGATTCATAATCGATTATGGGCCTCTCTATGCCCCACAATTGTTATACTCTTTTCAAAATATCATGATGTGGTGGATCAATCCATCTGGTTTGAAAAAACATTGCGGAGAACCCCATGTCTTCCTTCTCTAACTCACTCGGTGGGAGGAACGTTATTCCTTGTTCTTCCATAATTCCTTGAAATTTAGGTCATATAGACTAGGTGAATGGATCTGCCATTGTTGATTTATTATTTTATTTCACATTTTAAATTTGTGGCTTCCAACTCTAATACTTTCAATTTTTGAGTTTCTTGGTTACTTACTCTCAATCTCAAACAACAAAATGCGTTGAAACATTTCTCCCCTTTATTTGTTCCTTTTATCCTTTATGAGTGTGATGTGGCTATTTTTGAGTCGTTTATCCTTTGATAAACTACCTTAATGGATATTATCTATCAAAGATTTGGTTTGAAGTGCACCGAATTTCCTTCTTAGTTCACTTTCCACGAAATCTTGTTAACTTTAAGTATCATCTATACAAATCCATGAGATGAAAACTTTCAATCTTTTCATTTTTTTGTATTTCCTTTTTACCTCATCTACTTTCTTATTTCCGTGTGGGTTTCCCGGACTTATTCCTTTTCTCCAATTTCTTCTTGTTTTGGTTCCTACATTCATCCTTTTAGTTTATAACTTGATCTCTTTAAGTTGGCTAGTCCTACACACACTAGAATACAAATTTATCAAATGCACAAACTTCTTTCTACGCCACACTTGCTTGAATTTTAAACAAACTTACTCTAACTTGTGTGTCGACGACACTTATTGTTGCTTTCATGGCATTACACAATTATCTATTATAGGTTAGCCTACATCCATTGAATTTGTCTCCTATAAGTTTCATAATACATCATGTGCCTTGTTTTGTAATATGATGAATATTATAGGGGCCTTTCTACCTAATGTGTAATTTTCTTGGGCACGCTCTAAATCTACTCTCATAAACCAACACCATTTGGTATGTTTGAAATTATTTACTTCAAAGGTTTCTATCTTGCCACAATTTATAACTTTGTTTTTGCTCCTCTTGAATCCATTGCATAGTTGCCCTATTTTCTTCTATTTTTATCCAATCTAGAAGTCTATTTTCTATGGACTCTTTATCCCTAACCATGTGATTATAACAATGCGTAAAATTGGTATAATGTATTCCATTGGCATAAAAAAATTTATTCTATAGACCATCCGGAATGGGATTTTCCTATAATGTGCTTGTAATTTTTTCTATAATTCCGAGTACTGCAGGTATTCATCTTCCCAACCATCCCTTTGCACATTATAAATCTTTGTAAGCACTCTTTCTAAGACTTTGTTAGTAGTTTCTACTTGTCATTTTCCCGTAGATGATATGTCATGCTTTGGTGATGCACAATCATGAAATTTTATGTAGGGTTGTGTTGTTTGTAAAGTGCATTCCTCTGTCACCGATTGTTTTCTAAAGACAACTATACCGGTTATGATATTTTGATATAGAATCTTGGTTATATCTCACACTGCGCAATTTGGTGTTGTTATGAATTCAACCCATTTATTAAAATAATCAGTTGGGGTAATTATATGTCTAGCCATGAACCTTATATATGGTGGGTGTAATGGAATAATAAAATATATCCCCCATTGTTCGAAGGGTCATTGTGTGGCTAGAATCGAGTTGAGTGGCATTTCATCCCTTTGGTTAGGTTTACTTATTATCTAATAGACATTGCAGTGCTTGCAATATTATGTGCATCTTGAAAAAGGTCGACCACCAAATCCTACTTTATAAAATAGAGTTCTAAGAATGAGATCTAGCCAAGAAAGTGAGAAATATCTGCGGGAGGGTCCCATTCTTCCGGGATTGACTATGCAGTGTCTCAACACGAGAATGATCAATTTGAATAAAATTTAAAGGAGCAGATCTAGTAGAAAGTGCTAGATTTGAGATGCGATCTTTCATTTCTATGGGATCGCTTATGGTAGAAGTTTTACCACAAAAGATGACGTTCACTTGGGATAAGGATTTAGGCATAATGTTTGTTTTATGTGATGTTTTTCTCAAGGTATAGGGATAGATGATCATGTAAGGACTAGCTTGAGCTAAAGGAGGGTATGCGGGTTCACTATAGATGATAATGCATTTAGAACCATCCATGTGAACTACATTTCTCAACAAATGCACTAGTAGAAGGATATGAGGTTTTTGCAATGTTGGTGACTATCTTACCAACTTGATCAATGTTGGATCTTTCGGGTTTATAGTGACCAAGAAGAGTGTCATTATAGATTTTGAGGAAATCATTAGCTTGATGGACCACTTCATGTCAATCACATGGTTGGGATTTTTCATGTTCTTTAATGACCTCATCCAACCTTTCACAGGTGATATCTTCATGGTCAAAGTTGTTACCAAGGAGAAAGGTGTAGGAAAAGGAACACAGGGCATGCCAATTGTTGTAAGAGTGGCCCCAATAAACATGCCACAAATAAAATTTACTCTCATAATGCCATTGAGGGAGAGGATGAGATGGGTCTATCACCGATATAAATGCTTGAGGTAGGCATCGTTGTAGCTCCTCTCTTGGATAAAGGTTAGTGATAGTTGACATGGGAGGAAGTAGAGTGTGATTGGGCAGAAGATTGATCGATGTAGTGAATGGTCCTATCAGAAGAAGTACCCCGAGGAAGAGTAATTATGACTTCATCATCAGAAGAAGTACCCTGAGGAGCGTGTGGTAGCAGTCCAAGGCATTTCCTATGAAGGTATTGGTTAGGAGCTTAGTAGAAACATAAGAGTTGTTCTTGACCTAGTCCTTGTAAATAATGTGGAGAGTGGAATCAATAAATCCATCGTATGTGATGGAAGGAAAACACCTCCAATGTCCATAACAATGATGTAATGAGCTAATAGTTATCGTTATATGGCACGAAGAGTTTTGTTATGAATATGAGGATGTTCAATGGAAGTCCATTAGGCCCAACTAGATTGGGAGGGCAATGACCTTGATTTTTGTGCCATAAGAGACCGTTTGAGCTCAATTGGAAACTAAGCTAGGATAGTTTAAAGTTTAATAAATTGATTGGAAACCATGGTTTGTTGTTTACTTAGGTAGTAGTCAATGAGTCAGTATGATGAGTTGGGTATAATTTGTATTAGTAGAGGTACCAATATTGTTCGTTGAGTTGGGATTTTCTCCATCTGGGGAGGTTCAAATGGATATAATCAACATCCAACTTCCGAGAGAGGTAGTCATCAAGGTGTTTGCATAACATCTCGAGAGAATCCTTTATATATTCAAGAAATTGTTGGAGAATTTTTTGCATAGATAGAGTGTAATCAGGCTTAGGAGTATCCTCATGTTCCCCTTCTTCTTCGAGTTCGAGACATGGTTATGAGCGCTGGACCTAGTTTGTATGTTTCGAGGTGGAGACTTGGTCTTTTTAGCATTAGCTCATATGACAAAACAATCAACATTATATGGAGCTGGCTTGGTAAGGCCCTAATTTTGGGAATTATTATGTTTAGGTAGGAATTGTTCAATTGGCAAGGTATAGGAATCTCCCAAAAAGTATATAATGATGAAGTGGGATTTGTGGGAGGCTAATTGTAGATAATATTTAGACATTATTGGTTGTGCAATATGCTTGCACATGGGATGATGTCATCTAGAGTGAAGATTAAGAGGATGAAAGAATTGTTTTTGTTAGGATCAACATTGTAGGAATTTTATATAGGGGTCGATGGCATTTAGAAAAGAGATATGAGACTATATAGGATCAACCGTGTAGTAGGGTTTTGCATAGAGGTTAATGACATTCGAAAAGGTAGGAAACATAAAAAAGAATGAATTTTACTTGGTTTGAGGCGAGTAAGATTCGTGTTGGGTTCACCCGAGTGTATGACATGTAAAAGAGAGGTTCCTTGTTGGGTTCTCAAATGTAGGGATCCAATCTAAGATTGGCCACACCGTGCATATATAAAGGTGCTCAAGAAGTGTTAAAGTTGTAAATCTAGAGGATAATAGCCCTAGCCATAGGATAGCTATAGGTTTCTAAGGCCTATAATTAAAATAAATATAGGTATCCTACTAGGATTCTAAAATAGAGAGGGATACAACTAAGGGGTGGATAAATCCAAGGGGCATAGTAATAATAAAATAAAATAATAGATCAAAGGATACCTACATATACTCTAATCTATAACAATGAATGATCAATAACAAACACATACATACCAAATGAAAGACTAACGAGGGTTAGAAATAATTACATGTATTGTGTGTGTGACTTTTGATGCATAATCCTCCCCAAACACAACAACATTGATATATAATCACTATGGGTGGAGAATGGGAAAGCTCAATAAGAAGACCTCCAGTCTTAACTCAGTATAGTGACCAAAATGCAAAACAGGTAAGCTCAAAGACTCCAAAGTCAACAATAAGTGTGAAGTAGTACTAGAAAAAACAAGTACATGTGTGTTCAAATGATTGTTAATTGGTTAGAATACTAAGAAAATGTGGGGGTATATATACCCAACGTAATCATCCATGGATGATTGCGTTGGCTACGAAAAAGCAAAAAAAAGCACCATTGCCCATGGGTGATGCTCTCGGCCTTAAAGGAAACCATGATGGAATAAGATAAAATCATAAAGAGTAGAGGTTATAATGTGAATGGAGGCAAATGATGAAGGTCTAAAGTGACTGAAACAAGGTATACTAGTACTGCAAAAGAGGAAACACATGGACATAATGGGATAAGTAAACATAATGAGTGCAATGTGTGAACACGAAGGGAAGAAATGAGGCATGTATGGGGTGACTAAGGATAATAGTGACATATATAAAATGTTGTGGTCTAGCCCACATAACCAAGTTCGATCATACCCCAATCCCAAGCCCCTTAAGGCACCCACTCGGGGGGAGAATGCGTCAACAACCCTTGTAGAAAAGAAATGGTTAGTAAGCAAAAACATATGGTGTATACATAACTGAGCTACGCAACAACAAAAATGACCATAAAAAATTCCCGCCAAACTAATAATTGCAATCCTCCTCAAATGCGCCAAGAAAATGAAATTGGTGTTGTATATGCATTAACCACCTAAACCCAACAATAGTGAATGCCACATGTGTTATTTATCCAAACCCATGTCTAAAAAATCAGCTTTGAACCCCTAAGCCAAGATATATTTCACATATGTGAAGTCCCTCTATCAAATAGGTTCGATGACGGGGAAATCAACAAAAATCACATGGTCTTGCACAAGACATATATGCATGCCATCAACCACACTATATTGAGAAAAGGAGCATACTAAATCACGCCTTTTGGCTTAAATATGTTCATCTATAAAATTATTTCAAGGATAAAACGAATCATTTTATGAAAGTTAGAAATACCCATAACCAATGTAAAGTTAGGGAAACATCACCCTTGCAAAAGTAAGGGTATAATAAATTCACATGATGTTTATATTAATAATAATATATATGTATCATCGACAATTAAAATTTCAGAAAATAGATGAGAGATTTAAGCAAAATTTATGCGATGAACTAATCGAAAATGATATTCTTATTTAAGATTAAAGAAACCCATTTGTGAATCCATTTATAAAATGTTTTCACACAATAAAGAGAAAACATTAACAAATATGTGAATCATATTAATAATATTTGCGAGATTTTTATTTGGGGACCTATATTATATATATGTATGCGTGCATGTATATGTATGTACATATACACACACACATATATACATACATATGTACATGTACATATATACATATATATGTATATGCATATGTACATATGTGTGTGGTAATTTAGTAGTGACTAAAAACTTTGAAGAACATAATTCTAACAAGGCCATGAAATGGTAAATCCTGCAGAAGAAAATATATTTGAGTCAAAAATTGAGCAGAATCTTTCAGAGATATAGAGATAGTGATGGAGGCATCATTGATAATATAAAAGACCAACTACTAAAAACTAGAGCAAACCCACTTCAGTTCTGATCATATTAAGCCTGTGTTTAATCAATAGATAAATTTTACAAAAAAATTAGATTTCACAGTAGACAATGTGTAATTTAAAATAAATTAGATGTCAACATTACTGAAAGAAACCCAAAACTATCATAGAACAACACAAACACAACCTTAAACATTTAAAGAAATATGTTGTTTCGAATTTTAAAGAATTTGAACACATTTTGAGGATGTAAGACATATTAGGTAACAATTTGATTTTTTTGGATTCTTTCTTCACAAATTAAATGGACTGCACTGTTGAAGCAGTTTTTCAGACCAAGAGCAGTAAGTTGTTTATTGTAATTTTTTAGTTTGAGTGAGAAACTGACACACTATGTCATTTGTACTAAAATGGTACAACATGTATGAATTTTGCGCAGTCTGTTGTCCATTTGAAGTTATATAGCAGGCAAATCTTTTTGTAACAGATAATTAGTGTCTCTGTTCATGTGATCGTAGATGAGTAAGTTTGAAGCACATTACAAACAATTCTCTGATCATATGTAAACTCTCCCTCATAACACATACTGTACATTCACATGGTAGAGGAGCATATTTGAAGCAGGAGTCTTTTTCATTATTTTTGGGTCTATCGAATTACTCTACATCTCTTAATGCCCGATAAAAGTTTCATAAGGGGGATGGGTTCCTCTGGTACTATCCTTAATCGTCATGGCTATCATGTACATTTGGCATTATGGAACTTATTCTGTGTAACTGCGCCATTCTGTCTGAATTCTATGTTTGATCTAGATCCCAGACGTATCTACAAGAGAAAACTCTAAACTTAAGGAACTCAGATATCTTATAAACAGAAGAAAGTCATAATGACAATTCTAAATTGAGTGCACAATATTGTAACAGAGTATAGAAGACATAATGTAAATGTAACTGTATGTGTTAACATAATCTTTGTGCATGAGCAGAGAACATACTATGACATCTCCGTGTAAAGAGTTGTACATTATGTTTCTGTGACAATTTGTAATATATATGTCTGCATGCATTTAAGGATGTACATTGACTCCTTGTTGTTCAACAACGAGGTTTGTGTCAAGGGAATTTGGGTATTCATTTGTCACTGTAATTGTAGCCCACTTTTGATTTGATTGAATGATCTGGTAAAAAAGGTTGTAGATATTCTTTCTCAGCTAAACTGCATTATGAAGTATAAATAAATTCTTGTTCAATGGGGAATTTTTCATGCTGAAGTTTTAGGCTGGCAGTCAGATTCTTTCTCTGCTGAATTGTGTTGTAGTTATAGGCCCTGTTATGTTAATACAGACATCCAAGAAACCACTATAAACATTCTTATATGTAGGCTATGTGCATAGACTAGTTTATTGATCTGAATGGAATGATATCTTGTCGTGGGTTATTACTTACAAAGGAATGTTGGGATGTGCATACATAAATAAATGAATCAAACAAGAACATGCCTAAGATCTTGGAGAGTCGCCCTGAAAAAGGGTCTTGTTCAATGGAGAGGCTGCTAAAATTTAATTCCAATTCACCACGATCGTCTGGGAAGGCCAGGGGCCATACTTCTGATGGTGGGATACACTGCAAGCAATAATCTATAATGGAAGACGATAAAGAATGGGAAATACATGCTGAATTAGGAATGAGAACAAGGATACTCATGGAGAAACAAGAAGATATAATATATGGTAAAGAAATAAAGAAATATCATGTCCTACTCAAGTAAAATGTAGTCTCAGGGCCATTGGGTTGTAACCCTAGGTTTTGTTATGTTAATTAAGTTAATTGTAGGCTATATTAGAATGGACTTGCATCTTATTGTGGGTTATTATTTGTAGAGAAATGCTGCGATGTGCATGCAGAAATAGTTGAATCAAACAAGAACACCTCCAAGGTCTGGGAAGGAAGCCCAGAAAAAATGCCTGTTCAGTGGAGAGGCTGATGAATTTCAATTCTATTTCACCACAATCAGATGCCAGGGATGGTAATTCTTGTTGTGCGAAACTTTGCAGGGTACAATTTATGCTGGAAGATGACAAAGAGTGGGAAGGTGTGACAAAGCCGAGGATTAGAATAAGGGAACTCATGGAGGAACAAGAAGATAAAGACAAGGAAATATATGGTAAAGAAGAAAGAAAAGGCATGCCCTACTCAGCAAGTTCTCTGATCATTCAAGCTGGAGGGTTGGCTTCATATCATCCAGTCTATTCCTCATTCCCTCACATGCCAATATCTTTCAGGTATCAACGTTTTCCTGATTCTGTAATCCCCATACCTAAACGCAGGCTGGGGCAATCTATCGCTGACATCCAAAAACCAGAGGAGTCTAGGGCAGGGGCAGTCGCAGAGGGATCTTCTCATGGTAGTAAAAATTTCAAGGAAGAACAAGATCTGAAGCCATTGAAGCAAATATGGATGAGTCTCACTATCCCTAATTAGCCCAAGAAAACCATAATTTGGAGGAGCAATGTGTAATATTTAATTCTATCTAGTATGCCCCAAAATTACACAATCAACATGAACCTGCACAAAACATTGACTGTGTAGTCAATCTTCGCACTCGATTGGCCTTGAACCTGCAACTCCCGTGTCTTATTTTTGTGCCCCACCGTCCTGCTATGCTCTCACATATAAAAAGTCACGGCGTTGGTTTTTTATAAAACCACAAACGGAAATTTGACGGAATAGGTAACAACGTAATACGTTGTTACCTATTCCGTCAAAACTAATGGTGACACGACAAAACTAACGGTGACGTGACGGAAAATACTTTTGTCTTTGTGTGAACTTGCGTGAGAGATAGGCCTAGCCCCAAAATTGTAGCAATAGACTGCCCCATCCATCCACCAACTCCACAGAAAGTGTGAAATCAAGTCTATGAAATTAATATCTAAACTTTAGGGTGAAAGAAATATTTTATGTGTGGCATGTTTCTATCATCATCAAGAAAAGTTGTTTTTAACTAATAGAAAATTCCACGTGCACCTTGAGAATTAAACTAGCATACCTATATTATATAAAAATATATTTAAAATATGCTAGTTCGCAAGATGCTTATACATCTCGGCATATTTTACATACATAGATTTATATAAACATAAATCAAAACATGGTATGTAAAATATGCCAAGAGGTATAAACACCTTGCGAACTATACCTCTCAACATATTTTACATATATTTATATAATATAGGTATGCTAGTAGCATCCGCAGAGTCACATTATACATAAAGTTGAGGACTTAAGACTCATATTATTAATAATAAGGATCCCCGCCCACGTAGTTCATTGGTGAAACCAACACTTCTTTCTATATAAGATCGAGAACCCAAGATAGCATTCGACCCCCTATATATTTAATATTTCCTTAAGTCATAAGAATTCCTAATGAATTTGATTGAACTACCTTAAGGTATATTTTCTACAAATAAAAACCAACAATATCCATACCGCCCGCTTTTTTGTTAAAAATTATCTTGTATCGTATTGAATTAATATAATATAAGATCATTTTCATAAAAAAAAATCAACAATATCCAAGATAATATATTGAAATTTTCATGGAAAGACACATTTAATAATCTTTTCTAATATTCATTTAGATCAAAATGTCACAAATGACAATTAAAATGAGAAAATGTTAACAATTAATCCTTTTAGACTCAAATATCTTACAAGGGACATCATAAAGGCATTTAAAGAGGGAACCATATCTCTTAAGAAAATAAGTATGGGTAATAAAAAATTTAGGTCTATAATACACAAAGTTCTTATGGATTTTATTAGTAACCATATTATCATGTTCTAAAAATAAAACATTATTTTATATGAATCAAAATGCGAAATGTACATCACATGAAATGAAAAAATCATAGAATGAAATGTGTGTTACATAGGGGACATTAGTTCGTGCATGAATGACACCTATCAAATTGGTGACTTAAGACTCATAGATGATAAGATTTTATGGCTGAACTTTATACTTTGTAAGAATAAAGAAACAATAGTTAATGTCAATGTAGTTAAGAAGATGGTAACCCTTTTGGACAAATAAAATGAATTTGGACAATCAAACTTTAGTAAAAAAATATCTAAATACAGGTGGCAACCTCTAATTTATACACAAGAAAATGAGTATTTTTTTGGTGGAGAAATATGTGACACGATAATAAAAGGACACACACAAAATGTAAAGTTTAACAATAGAAAATAAAAAGAATATTCTTGCATGTCTTATTTGGACATTTTTTTTTCATGTCATAATTAACCTTACGATCACCAATTGTTGAAAAAGTCTATAGAAATAATGTTATATTTTGACCATATGGAAGAGTTGGAGCTTTTTTTTACCAAAAAGAAAAACCCACATCACTAGTGGAATTATATTAATATCATTTGTCACCAACTAAAGATATTTTAATGAAATTATTAATCAATATAATTTACAAAAAAATCTAATGTACACATAAATATGATCACAAATTTAATCCTCTTGAAAAATAAAAATCATTACACCTCAAAAGCCAAACAGTATATATTCTTATGAATTAAAAAATAGCTAGCATGATTGATATATACTAAAATAATATAATAAACCTATAAAGCGATTGGACCTTTCTTTTTCATATATGAATGTGATTTTATTAATGTTAAATATATGTCACAAAGTCATCATATTGCAATTTAAAATTAAGTATATGACACATTATTTTTATTAGTCCTCTTAACTTTTCAAATAAACTAATCTTCCTAATTTTTACTTTGAAATTATTTAGCTATAACTATACAATTTTATTTTAAAAATGTTGGATATTGCAGATGACTTAAATATAAGTAGCATAAAGCTACACAACTAAAAAAATAGAAATTTTACTGCTATATATAAATGAAAGAAACAAAACCACATATTATTTTTGTCAATCAATTGAAAATTTAAAAGATTTTATACTTCATTAAATGCATCTCAACTTTTGGTATCATTTGCCCTTATTAGAAGTATACTTAAATTTGTCAACAAACAATTTTAAATGGTTTTTCATGTGTTAAAATTCAGAAATTTTAACCTTTTCCTAAACAATAAATTGAAATTGATTCATAATTTAATGTGAATTTTTATATCTAGAATTCCCATTTAATGAAATTCACGAAATAAACATGTCACGAAAAAGCTATTTCAAAATTGAGTATTTCACATAACAATTACTAATTAACAAAACCCACTCCAACAATCAACACATACACTATAATATAAACACACAAATAAATTGATACTATATAAATGAACTAAACATGGTCCTATAATATATTATAAATAAATATATAAATACATATATTATAACAATTACCCGATACTAATATTAAATGTCTATAGACTAAAAGAAACAATTACCCATATTTATTTTTTAAATATACTTTCAAATAGATCTGGAATTTGACGGTCACCTTTGCCTGTCAAAAGAAAAATATGTGACAGTTTGGTCATATATACGCCTTTCTATTTACGTTTTGAATAATATTTAAGATTGTCAAAAAAATTACAACTTAACTAATATTCTTTTCTGTTATATTTTGTGCAAAATCAAGATTGGAAAAAGAAAATAGAATACAAGGTCAATTGGAATAAACATGTTATCATGCATGGTTGCACATTGGATTTAGGCACTACGAGAAAGCTACAACCATTCACTTTAATTAAAATTATGTTTTAACATAAATTTATTAGTACTCTCTAAACAATGTCGGGGCATTTAAGATAGAACAAACCTTCCAATAATAGAAATTTACCAAATTTATGGTATGTAAAACAAACAAACAACAAATAATGCAATAATTAAACAACATATATGGAGTTGCATTGATCTTCTTAGCTTCTTTCTACTTAAAGTTGAAATAAAATCTGCATTGAATATAAATAAAAATTAGTCTACATTTAAAGATTGTATAGAGATAATCATTCTAAATTTAAGTAAACTAGAATTAGAATAGTAAATTACTAAATGGTTTGAAAAATCAGTATAGAATATCTTGTAGTTTCACTTAACAAAAAAAAATAAAATATATGTATGAATTTAGAAACTGTAAATTTAATCACTTTTTCTAAATTTATTTTTGAACAAAAAATCATATTCAAAATCATATATCATTATATATTATATTTCTAAATTATAATTTTTAATATATTAGATTTTTCTACCTCATATAATGTATGACTACACATATTTTTACGGTTTGTAAAAAATATACACCTTCAAATTTACAACTTGGATAAAAATTAACTAGTCTACATTTACTACATAATTTCTTATTTAATTGTAAATTATGGTTAAAATATGGAAAAAGCGGTCCGAGACCATCAAATTTCAAGCTTGCTTCCAAACAATCAATACAAATTTTTAAAACACATTTACCATCATTACGCCGATAGCGTTCCTTTCATAGCTAAACCCCGACTTCCGACGCCGATGCAAAAATCAACACTTTGATATGTTATGGGTAAGTGCAATAAGTTGGTGGACAAAAAGGGGTCATAAGTGGACGTCATATTGCAAAAAATAATGAAATATCAACTTGTAGGGATTATTAGCAATACGCGCACTCAAAATTAGAAAAATTTATATAAATATGAATCGTAGCATCCAAAATCTAGTTTCTAAACTACTATTTTTTTAAAAAAATAGACAAGTTTAGCTAAATTAAACACTCAAAATTATATGACTTAGTTTTTTTTTTGAAAAAACATATAAGATTGTAGTTCGTTTGTCGGTGATTTGGATGACCAAATCTTGTTTTTTTTTCCTTTGGTGAAAATTTATATGTCGTTGTTTATCTTGGGATGGATTTTATTTTGTATTTTTTCGAGCAATATTTTTTTATGATTTTTTCGTGAAAGTGGTCCAATTTTTTTAGAAAACAGAGCACTTTCCATTTGCCCGCCATAACTATATCAAAAAATATCAAATCAAATATATATATTTTTAACGTGTATAGAATTTTGCCATGTTTGGGATGGTATAGGTTTTATCACATTTTGATAAGCGAAACAAAAGTTGCAGTCTTAAACGTAGACATGAACATTCACGGAAAAAATGTCTTAAAGACCTACTATTAGTAAAAAATTATAAAATGATATTTATCTTATTCTATTCACTTTAAAATCAATATTTCTACTGAAGCTAACAGTCTCCCCTACGCGATGGCACCATTTTTGTGAGATGTTTTCAAATTTTTAGCATGGTTCAAGTCCGCAAAAGAGTAAATTTAATTTTTTTGACTTTTTACACTCCATAATGACCTCCCATAGCTCTTTGGTTGGGAAAAACAAATATTTCCCGAGCCTTGAGGGCGGATTTGATGATATAGATAGAACCGTGATCGCGGTTTATAAAGTGCAATCGTGGTTAGTAAATCATATTTACATGCATCCCAATGTTTGAATTACCATGTGATTTTTACTTGTTTGACCTTATTGTACAAATTACTGTAAAATTTTGTCACTTTCTACACGTTTTTCTTATCACCGGAAGCAAAAAACATCATGGGAGACAAGAAACAAAGTCAAAAAAGGAAGTCAATAAGTAAAAAAACACCAAGACAATTAGAGGCAACAAGATTTCAAAATGTTGAGCGAATGCAGAATCTTCGTGAATCAAGAAGAGGTTCATCTTCAACCCCTACTATTATAAGCAATGAGGAACTAAGTAATGTTTCTACTGTCAATGTTGAAGATGAATTAAATACTCGTGATGAAGATGTTTTTACTGTCAATTTTGAAGATGAATTAAATACTTGTGATGAAGATGTTTTTACCACAATGTCAATGTTGAAGATGAGTTAAATACTTGTGATGTAGTTGATGTTGAAATTGAAGGAGACAATAAAAATGTAAATTAAGAAATTCATGTTGAAACGTAGACAAGCAAATTTTGACAAAAGCACCTTCTAGGATTTTACGTAAAAACATAATTATTTTATTGAAATTGATGAGAATATTTTGAAACCAATGTTTGACAAACTTTCTGAACGACAAATCAAAAGAAAAGCCACTGAAATTTAGGATAATCATTTTGAAATTTTAAATGATTCCTAAAGATGTCGATTGTTGGTTAGTTTGATGAAATTGATTAAAATGAGACCTACATTAAACACCTAGGATTGATGACATCTAATATACGTGGTCAAACCTCTCACAATTATTGAAAACCTTCATGATGCATATCACACTATTGGTGTCAAGAGACTCACAAGGGATAGTAATATTGTGCGTCGTGTACTTGCTTACTAGTGTTGTAAGTGAATCAACAAAAATCAACGTTTGATTATGTAAACAAGTCGAATGTTGAAAGTTAATCGAAAAACTCTAATGAAAGCAATTGAAAGACATAATATCCTTCAATCACTCAATAACACCGATTTTTGGGCATTTTCTGCTAGAGCACCGCGTAAGGACAAAGATATATTTGATGTTATAAGAGAAGTAATTTAATTTTGGCATGATAACACTAGAGTTTCACCTAATACAAGAGAGGTTGTAAAATAGAGAGTTGGTTCTACTAATCGCGAACCACATCCAAAGCATTTCTTATATATGATTCAAACTCAATTTTTTCGTAAGTTTGAACATGAGCATCTAGAAATTAAAATCAGTCAACATTTTTTATGAAATGTTAAACCATTCTACGTGAAAATCAATCACGCTTGCACCACTTGTTGTTGTAGGCAACATGTTGAATTTTACGATGCATTATGCTAAATTTTATGTATTCGTTCGATTTTCATTCTAAAACTATGTTATCGAATGTGGCGTTCAAGTTTCACCAATATCTTCCAGGATTTCATTCCTACAATATTTTTTGAAAGAGAAGTTGGACAATTTTTTTATAGTCAGGATTGTTTAGATGGAAGTTATGATACGTGCGGTGGATTACCTAAATTGGAAAGTTACATCCAGGAGTGAATTTGAGGTGCACAGGACATAATTTAGTTGAGTTTGATAAATATAAATTAGTACCATACCAGTTGAAAGATGAAAAGGAGTCTAAACGGTGTGAGCTAGTTACATAACATATGCCTGTTTTTCAATTTATGAGAAAATTTAAGGATGAAATTATTTATGAGTATGCTAGGCATACACACAGAGCTTGATGGTTGGATGAATAGTTCAAGATATGCAAGGACACATTTCCTATTAGTACTATTGTTTTAGTGGTCGATTTTGCAGAGAATTACACATTACAACCAAAAATGGAGGTTCAATCGCAATATTACAACTTAGTACAGTTGCCATTTTTGTGCATATAACATTTATACATTCTCTTGACAGTATAAAGAATGATCAATTTTTTTAAGAGAGTACCACTTTTATATCAGTGATGATCATACTCATTCTACTGAATTTGTGCAAGGGTGTTTCCAGTTATTTATGAAAACTTGTCTAGATAGGGACATCTACTTCAATCAACATTATATATGGTCAGATAATTACATGTCTTAGTTTAAGAATTCACGAATGTTTTATTGGATGAGCATGATGCACATCAAGATGGGTGTGCAACATATTTGGATTTTCACTAAGGCTGGACATGGAAAAGGAGAGCATGACGGTGTAGGGGCATGTGTGAAAAGAGATCTTGCAAGAGAAGAGTTGAAGTACAAAGATGGTGCTAAATTGAAAGATGCAAAGAGCATAGTGGAATGGTGTATTGACAACATGGCCCGAGGTTCTCAAGAAAATTCCACAATTCGCAGATATTTTTGGTTGATAGAGGAACAACAAATTACTAACTACGAGGATTGTATGACACTCACTGGTCCAATGATATGCACTCATTTTGTAGCTTAGATGCTACTTCATGGGCCACATGGACAAGAAAGTTGGCATGTTTTTGTGCATCTTGTATTGAATTTTCACTGTTGAGTGTGATTCACAAGAATGGGTGGATGGATGGATTTGTAGGCCTCTAACTCCGCTTCCTAGTTATCAACCTCCACAAACATTATGACTTGTTTCTCCATATGAAGTTACAACATCCAAGGACTTTGAGAAATTTTGATTTTGGTGCAACAAGGTAAATGGTTATTTACAATTTTTGTATTGAGTTATGTCCATTGAAATTAATATGTAATTTAAATTTGAGTTGAAACCTTTGTTTTTTTGTAGGACATGTGTTTGCAGTTATTGAAAAAGACAATGAAGAAGGAATAAACTATTTCTTATGTTGTTGCATTGAGAAAGAAAAAAGTTGACTTCTCTTATTTATAGATGGCGAAGATATTGAGTACCCTACAAGGTCAATGGTAGTTACTGGAACTTGGCTTTGATGGTATCCATTAAAAAATTCCTCTGCTTGGGTGTTTGAAGACTTTGAGACACACATGAAAATACTCTTATATTCGCATCTAGTTCTAGCGACAAATATTCAGTTGTATAAATATCAAGGAAGGCCTAATAACAAGATTCTTTGAAGGTTCGAGAGTCAGATCATGAAGCAATCTTGTCCACTATTCAGAGTAGATCCGATCTTGATGGTTCATTGGAATGAATTTACATGCTCACGTCTGGTATATATAATTTATTTGAAGTGTTTAAATTTTTCAACCAGATCATTCAAGTTCATATATTTTATTAAATTTGTGTATTTTGTATATATCTAGTATATGGTTTTGATTCAACTTAAATTTCTTTGACTAACACTTTTATGCAGGTTAGTGGTGCCAGAAAAGCTTCCACTTTCACATCCTGATGGTGAACATTGGAATGAATTTACATGAGCTCATTTGGTATATATAATTTCTTTGAATTGTTTAAATTTGTTAGTTCTAGATTCAAGTTCATATATTTTATTAATTTTTGTATTTTGTATATATCTAGTATGGTTTTGATTCAACTTAAATTTCTTTGACTAACACTTTTATGCAGGTTAGTGGTGCCATAAAATCTTCCACCTTCACGTGGTTGGTATCATTAGTAGAGAATTTTATATTCTCGCTAAGAGAAAAAGCTTTCATTGTTTTACAAGAAAAGAGAAGTAACTAACAACGGTTTATGTACTGGAGGGGGTTCTTGGCTCACGGAGGAGGTAGCCCAAAAGCACCAAGAGCATAGGGAACCAAAATGACACCTCCCCAAGTGTTTACAAGGCCATCCCTACGTGTGCACAGTCAGTTCGTGCCACGACCCACCATTTGTAAAATATAGCATTTGACAACCTTACACTAGCTCAAACTACACTATTTCGCATGTTTGCAAACAATAAGGCAATGAGAGCACCGATTAGAGAAAGAAAAAACCAAGATAGAATTATTGTAGAGGGTCCCTATGCCAAGGTGTAGAATCCAACGAGATGTCTCTAGGTGCCATGGAGTTTGAGTAATCACCCGTCGAAGTTGAATGGTTTTTTGGTCTCAAGGCTCTTAAGGGACTATGACCGAATGAAGTAACTCGGAGGAAACGACCTTGTCGCACATCAAAATGATGCCTCCTCTAGCATTTACCTAGCCACCCAGACATGTTAGCGTAGTCGGTTTAGTTCCATGACCCACCGTTTGTAAAATATAACATTTGACAACCTTACATTGGCTCAAACTGCACTATTTCACGCGTTTGCAAACAATAGGGCAGCGAGAGCACTGATCGGAGATGGAAAAAGAGAGACATAATATTGTAGAGGGTCCCTATGCTAAGGTGTAGGATCCAACAAGACATCTCTAGGGCCATGAATTCCAGTAATCACCCGTTGAAGTTGAATGATTTTTGGTCTCGGACTCTTAAGGGACTACGCCCGAACGAAGTAGCTTGAAGCAAACGAACTTGACCTTTTTGTGCACAAAAATTATGCCTCATCTAGCATTTACCTAGACACCTAGAAGTGTTGGCACATTCGGTTTTGTGCCATAACCCACTATTTGTAAATTATATCGTTTGACAACCTTACACTGGTTCAAACTGCACTATTTCACGTGTTTGCAAATAATAGGGAAATGAGAAAACCGATCATCGAGAGGAAAAAAAAAGACATGATATTGTAGAGGGTCCCTATGCCAAGGTGTAGGATCTAACGAGAAGTCTTTAGGTGCCACAGAGTCCGAGTAATCACTCGTCAAAGTTGAACGATTTTTGGTCTCAAGGATCTTAAGGGACTATGCCTGAACGAAGTAGCCCGAAAGATGACCTTATCACGCACCAAAATGAAATCTATTCTAGCATTTACCTAGCCACCTAGATGTGTTAGTGCAGTTGGTTTGGCGCCACGACCTACCGTTTGTAAAGTATAGCGTTTGAAAACCTTACACTAGCTCAAATTGCACTATTTCGCACGTTTTGCAATCAATAGGGGCATCGAGAGAGCACCGATTGAGATGGAAAAAATCAAGACATGCTATTGTTTAGGGTCCCTACACTGAGGTTTAGGATCTAGAGATGTCTATAAGTGCCACGGAGTCTGAGTAATCACCCGTCGAAATTGAATGGTTTTTTGGTCTCAGGGCTCTTAAGGGACTACACCCGAATGAAGTAGCCTGGAAGCAACGAATTTGTCGCACACCAAAATGAAACCTCCTCTAATGTTTACTTATCCACCTAGATGTGTTGGCACAATCGTTTTGTGCCACGACCCAGTGTTTGTAAAATATAGCTTTGTGACAACTTTACACTAGCTCAAACTCGCACTATTTTCATGTTTTACAAACAATAGGGCAGCGAGAGCACCAATCGAGATGGAAAAAACCGAGAAAATTATTGTATAAGGTCCCTATACCGAGGTGTAGGATCCAACGAGACATCTCTAGGTGCCACGAGTCCGAGTAATCACCCATCAAAGTTGAATGCTTTTTTGGTCTCAGGGCTCTTAAGGGACTACGCCCAACAAAGTAGCCCGGAAGCAATGACCTTGTCGTGTACCAAAATGACATGTCTTATAGTGTTTACCTAGCCACCTAGACATGTTGGCATATTTGGTTTGGTGCCATGATCCACCATTTGCAAAATATAGCGTTTGATAGCCTTACACTGGCTCAAACTGCATTTCGCTGTGTTTTACAAACAACAAGGCAACGAGAGCACCGATCAGAGATGACGAAAAAACCAAGATAGGCTATTGTCAGAGGGTCCCTACATCAAGATGTTAGATCTAACAAGATGTCTCTAGGTACCACGAAGTTTGAGTAATCACCCGTCTAAGTTGAACAATTTTTTGGTCTTAGGGCTTTTAAGGGACTAAGCTCGAACGAAGTAGCCCGGAAGCAACAACCTTGTCACACACCAAAATGATGCCTCCTTTAGCATCTACGTGGCCACCTAAACATGATGGAACATTAGGTTTCTTGCCACAACCCACCGTTTGCAAAATATAGCGTTTGACAACCTTACACTGGCTCAAACTACACTATTTCAAGTGTTTGCAAACAATAGGGCAGGGAGAGCACCGATTAGAGATAGAAAAAATCGAGATAGGCTATTGTAGAGGGTCCATACGCCAAGGTGTAGGATCTAAAGAGAGATCTCTAGGTGCCATGAAGTTCGAGTAATCACTCGATCGAAGTTGAATAATTTTTGGTCTCAAGGCTCTTAAGGACTACGCCCAAATGAACAAAGTAGCCCTAAGCAACGACCTTGTCACGCACCAAAAATGACACCTCCTCTAGTGTTTACCTAGCCACTTGGATGTCTTGGTGCAGTTGTTTTAGTGCCACGACACACTGTTTGTAAAATATAGAGTTTGACAGCCTTATACTGGCTCAAATTACACTATTTCGCGCGTTTGCAAACAACAGGGCAACAGAGCATTGATTGGAGACGGAAAAAAAGAAAGAGTATTGTTTAAGGTCCCTATACCAAGGTGTAGGATCCGATGAGACATCTCTAGGTACCACAAAGTCCGAGTAATCACCTGTCGAAGTTGAACAATTTTTTGGTCTTAGGGCTTTTAAGGGACTATGCTCGACGTAAGTAGCCCGGAAGCAAAGACCTTGTCACACATGCACCAAAAGATGCCTCCTCTAGTGTTTAAATTTCCACCTGCCACATGTTTTGCACATATCGGTTCGGTGCCACGACCCACAATTTGCAAAATATAGGTTTGGACAACCTTACATTGGATCAAATCTACACTATTTCCGCATTCGCAAACAATAGGGTAGTAAGAGCACCCGGATCGAGATAAAAAAATTAAGACAAGATATTGTAGAGGTTCCCTACGCTAAGGTGTAGGATCTGACAAGAAATTTGTAAGTGCCACAGAGTTCAAGTAATCACCTGTCGAAGTTGAATAATTTTTTTTTATCTCACGGCTCTTAAGGGACTACACCCAAACGAAGTAGCCCGGAAGCAACGACCTTGTCACGCACCAAAATGACACCTCCTCTAGTGTTTACTTGGCCACCTGAACATGTTGTGTTGACATAGTCGATTTGGTTCCACGACCCACCATTTGTAAAATATAGTGTTTAATGCAGACTTACACTCGGCTCAAACTACACTATTTCGCATGTTTGCAAAACAACAGGAAACAAGAGCACCGATCGGAGATGGAAAACTGAGATTACTATTATAGAGGGTCCTACACCAAGGTGTAGGATCTACGAGACATCTGTAGGTGCCACAAAATCCGAGTAATCACCCGTCGAAGTTGAACAGCTTTTTTGGTCTCGTGGGCTCTTAAGGGACTACGCCCAACAAAGTAGCCCAAAAGCAATGACCTTGTCCCGCACCCAAACGATGCCTCCTCTAATGTTTACATGGCCACCCAATTTTTTGGCACATTCGGTTCATTGCCACACCATACGTCCCGAGGAATGACTTCTCACTACTCACCTTCGTTCATTTCCTAGGACTTCCTAGAAAAGGCAATTTGTAAACAATTATGCCACAAAGGCTCAAGGAATGCCACAACCTTAATTCTTGGGTGCGACTAGAGAACTCCTTCACTCAATTTTTGTCTCAAATGGTTCTTGGTTTGGATGACCGAGCGCCAAGTTGTGATCGTCATAAGTTTCCACTTGAAAACTTGAATTGGGATTAATAGGGAAGGGGTTCTTGGCTCCGGATCGGGTGGTCTGACTCCAAACCAAGCCTCCCTAGAGCCTGCCATAGCACCCAAAGGCATATACCCCCAAATGGACACATTGGCGGTGGTGACAATTTTCTCCCACGATGTCTCGAGGCATGAATTCTCACTACTCGGATCGCATCAATGAGATTGCAACAAGTTAACACATTACCATGTAAATACTCTAATGATTGTTTGATCTCTTTTTAAAGCATGTTAATACACAATAAAGTGTTAAGAATATTTTTGCATATCTTGTGCCAACTAAATTGTACAATCTTTCTTTATTTTTTTAAACAAGTGAATTCAAATTAGGACCTTATTGTTACACATATCAATAACACTTAATTTGTACTAATACTTAACAAATAAATTGTAAGTACACTAATAAACATATAAAATGACTTTTAATTTAAATCCCTCAAGACCATTTTTAATTGTGTACATTTTTTCCAACTTTGGAGTGTGTTAACCATGTGCTTAAAATAAGAAAATTGATATAAGTCCACACTTGAATCTCTTGAAAAAAATGATCTTGCACCCAAGAACCTTCAAAACCATTATATAACATAACATCATATATCATTTAACAATAACATAACATCATATATCATATATATCATATGGATAATGGTCACATAATCAAGGCCATCAAATCAAATCAAACATAGAACTAATATGGTTATGAAAACATACATGTAGAAGGATATCATGTGTAATGAAATCAAATCAAACATAGAAGTAATATCGTTATGAAAACCAACATGGATATAATGTATCAAACTAAGTGTGCCACGTGTCTCTGAAAATATAAATTCATAATGTATCGAACTAAGTGTGTCATACATATAGGACCACATGTGGTCGCATAAGGCTATATACATGGACTATATGAAGAATCATGAACTAGGACTAGATGGCATATATATCTATACATCTAGGTCCTATGAATCTAATCATGAAACATCTTCCCTCTTCTGCTCTCTTGCTAGAAGAAGCATGTCCATGACCTATGGATGTAGTGGAGGGAGATGCCACTACGGATTTCATCCGTGTGGTCCTAGGCGTCTCTAAGAAGGCCTGCAACCTAGCCTACACATTCATAAACAACAAGTTTTTAACACCCAAATTTTTAAAATACATTCAAAATTTAGAAACTTAGAATTTATAATGCATGTGAAATCTTACCGCAATCTCATGATCCCTATCAATTTGTCGTCGACATGCACATTACAGGTCAATGGTAGACTCACGAGGGGTAGGCTACATACAAATAAATAGTTCAAATTAAATATTTCATGTACAAAATTTGATATTATAGATAAGTAATAAGAAAAAATTCCTCCAAAATTTAACAAATTTGAAAAATTGTACCTGAGTTAGTGGATCTGCAGACGCTATGGCAACATCTACAACAACCTCCATAGTCTGCATATAGGGAGGAGTCTCTATAAGTCATAAGCTATACAAAAACATGTACATATCAATATTAATCTACATGAAGTTGCCACATAACAAACCCAAAGCATAATCGACACATAACATACCAATGTATTAATTTTCTAATAGAAACCAACCAAGGCTCTTAATAATACTACTTATTGTCATATGACCTCCTGGAAGAGTATGAATCTAGGTTTAATGATCCTAGGAAGCTTCGATGTTACTTGAGCCTCCAAAATTCCTACAAAAGTAGATACACAACTGAACTTCCACAATTAGAAACAAAGTGTAAAGAGAAACTAACCTGTGTAAAAGTCATGTGAGGCATGCCAGTAGCCTCAGTGCCTAGAGCAGATGATGACCCGCCAGGCTCCTACATATAAAAGACAAACATATTAATATGTACATGTACACGTGAAACATTATACACGAACATAAAAATGTGTATTTAATAATAAAAGTGCAATAAAATATAATTTGAAATGTAAGTAACTTGAAACTTACTTCAAACACGCCTAATCGCAGAGCAAAGATGTCGACGCTTGGATGTGTCCTTCACCTTAAATTGCTTTAAAATAAAATAAAATTAGTTTTTTTTTTATTATTGGCAAATAGTTTTTCGAAAGGGACTATACCCTTATGCAAAGAAGGCCTGAGGTTTAATAGGAAAATAAAGCTCAAAAAAGGATCAACATCCTAAATAACAATAAGGACCCGCAAGTGCGAACTTAATGCAAAAGCAATCAACAAAGCAACACAACAAAGAAATAAACACCACTGATGTGATCAAACAAAAACATATCAGTCAATAAAATGATAATAATGTACTCCGGCCGACCACTAACGGAGAAAACAACTCGATCATCATCAAAAGAGCCCAACAAAACATAAGGAAGGAACCAACAAAAGCAAACCACCAATTTAAAAAACAAGAATAAAACAACAACACAAATGCCTGAATCGCGTGCAAGGTGCCATAAGCCAAAATGTAGCAATGATAACTAAAAAGACAAGAATCAAATCTTGTCCGATATGGTGGGGGATTTAGATTTGGCATTACCCTTCTTTTTCCGATCCACCACCTGTCCATTCCCGATTTTCCACATCCACTACAATTAAAACTGCAATAGGTTTGATGGGGGAGTGACCCAAATGGGAGGTCGGAATATCTTTAATCACCGAATCAGCAAACAGTAAAGAATAATCTGAGGCTTCTCTGTATTGTGAATCAACCATGATGGGTGAGTTAGCTTGCGAGGGGGCACTCGAATCCTTACCATTTGAGTCGATTGTAAGATGTTGTAGAATCCCTCCACCAGTTTTTGGTCTTACGTTTGGATGTTCACAATCCGTAATATGACCAGCTTTGGAAGCAACGCCTACATCCAAGGCAAGTCTCTCATAGTCTATCCTCTCGCACCCAGCTCACTCCAATCAGCCTTTACTTTAGTAAACATTTGAGGTATCGAGATCAACCAGATTCGAGCATAAGTAGTATGGGTTTGAATGGAGGTCTTATCATCAATCGCTACAAGCCTAAAGTATCCCCTATAAAGAATGAGACAAGATCTGCTCCAAAGCCGCAATGGGAGTCCTAGAGACAAATCAAATCGGGTAGGTATCAAAAGAGTCTTTTAAGGGGTCAAAAGATGGATACCATGGCTTGACATGAGCCCATGTTCACCCCAAACCCAATGTTGATTAAAAATTAAATCCCTATCTTCAGGGGTTTCAAAGACAACAATGAAATAAGCTTTAGCACAAGGATAAAGCTCAATCTTACCTTTGTATTTTTCTCTCCATCTCTGGGCTATCCAACATGAAGTTTGAGAAAGCTTAGGCCAAAATTTGTGAAATCTGTATATGAGCCCCAGATGGGAGAGATTTTCCTCCTCCTTAAGAACCTTTAGAAGTAAATCCTCTTCGATTTTCATGCGTACCTCCCGGGAGGGTTTTAAGAGCTCATAATTCACATTCTCCTTCATTTGAGACAAAGCATAAGATCCGACCTATTGTTGCTGTTTAGATTGTCCTGGTTCTGGCTTACCCCTGTACCTCTTCCTCCATCACCAGATCCACTCTTAGTCTCTTGCAACCTGCAGTTACCAGTATTGAGTTTTAAAGGAGATAATGAATCTTTGACTGAGCCATCTTTACCTGTCCCATGAGTGAACACCCCTGTTTTGATATGGGGGTCTTGGTTAGTATTGCAAGCCATACCAATCCATGAGATTGGTGCTTTATTTTCCTCTACATTTTTGCATCCGCCTCCCACAGATACCACTGGTTTCTCGCCGCCATTAATAGGGACCTCATTTCGAACTGAGAGGGGCGAACCTCTGGCAATGCTCGTGCCTCCTCGAACCCTTTTTTTAGATGAAGCCCGCGTGGTAGCCTGGAATCACCGAAACAATCTAGCATAATAAAAGTGCTTGAAACAAATTTTTGTTCCAAATAGCGATCGCTTGAGCATGCTGAGCGTCAAGACGTATGAATGCGAGCGGGGAAAACGGATTCAAATTTTTGTTGGTATTAGTTTTTACATGTATGTATGTGACATAATCAAATACATATATATTAAAATCTCAAATGAATTAAACTATTGTGTATATATATTAAATTTTTGTTTAACATTTACCCGTGAAATACCAAGATCATTTGCACTGGGTTCAAAAACATCCATTATCATCTCATTTAGAGAAAAGAAATCATGTGATCCAACAAATGATGTCTCGCCCATAGTGCATATGACACCACATGATCCACAATGGTGTGGTGCACTAGAACTGATGCCTCCACCAACATCACTAGATGCAATCCGGGTCACTATCTTTGGGTCGAGTGTCGGTGAACTCCCTTAATGCATGTAGTGTGTCAATCTCCACAACCTCCTTCACTGTAGGAGGGATAAGCAAGGAAAGTGAGTTTTGGGGCATGGAGGATCCTTGGTTGACCAATGTGTGCACCAAGTCTACTATGTACAGAGCCACCTCATTGCCCATAAAAATCATAAAAGTCAAAATAATTTGGGACCTCATTAAGCACGAACTCACAATATAATTTCTTCAAAAAATAGAGAGGAACCTCATTGTTGTTGCATGGTAGATAATCAAAAACCATCCACCATCAGTCCTAAAAATTTTCTTGATTCGGTCATCATGGTACCAATGGATTGGGAACCATTTACTAGTTGTGGGGGGGACATTGGTTCTCGGGTCAATAAATAATGCACAAATGCGGTCTTTTGTAATTTTTGTCTTTTACGGCCGCATGGGATAATTTATTTGCATACCACCACCTACAATCACCTCTAAAGGTATTCCATCTGTTTATTTGGTTGGTTACGGAGTTGACTTTGCCAATCAATGTTTACAATGTGTTGGCTAAAGTCATGTGGGATGGATTTGTGGCATGATTTTGTCTTATTATTTGAATAAGGTTCTCAATGGCAATTTTATTTTGTTGGATTCTTCCAACGATATTAGCTTGTGTTCCTGTTGGTTCCATGGGGACAGAAGGAGCCACATGAGGCAGATCTATGTTTGGAGGAGGGTTTTAAGGAATTTTGGAGGGTTTTGAGGAATATTTGGATGGTTTGTAGGATTACGAGCTTGCCAGAACAACTGAAAAAACAAAAAAATTGTATACATAAACAAAAAATTGAAAAACCCATGAAAATCACAAAAATTAACCTAAAATGCAAGAAATTTGATCAAAATCGAGGGCTTACCTCTTCGTCTTAGCAAAATCATTGAAAAGTTTGCGATCCAGAAGTCCAAAGAGCAATTTGCAGGGGTTTTTCAAAGCTTGAGTGCCAATAGTTGAGGAGAAATCACGATTTGCGGGGAAAAATAGGAAAATGAGGGGTCGCGGGTCTGTTTTTTTTTGTCTCAGAGGACTGTGATCACGGTTTTAGGTTCGAGAATTCCCAAACCTGTAAAAAATAGTCCTGCGATTGCTTTAAACTGCGATCGCGGTACGTGAATTTTGGGTTTTTATGTCCACTTTTTTGTCCACCAACTTGCTGCACTTACCCTTATCTCGTACATGTGATGAAGCATGAACATCATCAAACAATGGGTTTCTAACATGCTTGCCATGATTATCATGCAATGAAAATGAAAGGTCCAGTAAGCCGCATGGCAAAAGCAGATTGAACAAGTAATCAGTGGACCACAGTTGAAAAACATGTCATCCAAACTACTGATTAAATGATTAAATTAGAAGTCGGGAGAATTAAACTTACTTCCTCTTTGTGGCCTCGCAGATTCATATCGCAGATGATATTGGCCGTCTTCCACCGCCATTTATTTTTCTTGTTAGAAATTACAAAGCTTCCAAGACAAGTAGAGAAATTAATGCAAAATGAATGAGGGTTTCAGGCGACAGAAAATGAAAAGGTGACCCCTAGGATAAATAAAAAGCTTTGGAAAACAAAAGTTTACTTGTAACGGAATTTATGTTCTACTAATTAAATATGGCCATGTTATGTAAAATTAGAACAACTAAAAAGAAAAAAACATCCAACGTTTTAAAATTAGTCATTAAAGAAAAAGGGCCCTATGGATTTTTACTTTTACTCTTTATAGTTTTTATGGCAAGGTGGGAACTGGTGAACAACTAATTCGATGATTACATGCACTTAATTATGTTTTAAGATATGTTTATGTATCTCATTCATCCATGGTTTCCATCCATATTTATGATTTGGAATATTGTGTGTTGATAAATCTCATGTGCTTATTACGCCAAGTTTCATTCTACTGGCTAAAGCCTTATTAGTACCGAGATAGCGGTCTCATTGAAGTACGGTTCGGATGTAACTACAAGGGCATGTGACGATGTACGAAAAATGCATATTTGGGCAGTAATATGTGGACGGATGCGTGTAACATGAGGCATAATCATTGCAGCAATTGAAAAAGCATCTCACACTGGCGTCATCGATCTCCACCTGAACACAAAGTGCACTAATTGTGAAGGAGGCCGACTCGTGCTCCTTGGACCTTGCTTGATTAGTAATAACTCTACACATACACACAACCTTGCTCCACAATTAGAAATGACACCCCTCTTTTTTCCCTTAGCTACTTATTCGCACAAATTCGCATGGTACGCTTGCTTTAGGGAATGTTCGCGGGGTCTTTTAGAATATTCTAAGGCTCTCGGTTAAAAAAACAAGAGAGAAATCTTCCAAATGAACTAGAAAGGAATGTGTTACGTATTACTACGCCCTCCCATGGTTTACAATTTTACCATTTAACTTCACCCTCTTACAAACACTAATTACTAAGGCTAATTAACAAGTGCCGAGTTTCATTCTACCTGCATTTAAAGCCTTGTTAATAATGACAACAATCGGTTGATGTACGGTTCAAATGTAATCTCAAGGGATTGATACGATGTGCGACAAAAGCATATTTGGGCAGTAATGTGGGATGATCGTCTACATGAGGTAGAATCATTGCAACATTTGAAAAGGCATCTCACACTCGGCGTCATCTATCTCTGCCTGAACACTGTGCACTAATTGCGAAGGGAACCAATCATGCTCCTTGGACCTGCCCAGTCGCAATAACCCTACACATACACACAACCTTGCTCCACAATTGGCGGTGACACCCTTTTTTTTCCTTAGCTAATTATTTGCGCATATTCGCATGGTATGCATGCTAGGGGAATGTTCGCGGGGTCTTTTAGCATATTCCAGGGCTCTCGGTTAAAAAAACAAAGAGAAATATCCTGAAATAAACTAGAAAGGAATGTGTTACGTATTCATTTGCCCTCCCATGGTTTAAAATTATACCATTTAACTTCTCCCTCTTACAAACACTAATTACTAAGGCTAATTAACAAGTGCCAAAGTTTCATTCTACTAGCTAAAGCCTTGTTAGTAATGACAGTGGTCAATTGATGTATGGTTCAGATGTAATCTCAAGGGATTGCGATGATGTACGAAAAAAACATATTTGGATATATAATCTATGGATGGATGCATCTTTGCGTGAGGTAGAATCATTGCAATAGTTGAAAAGGCATCTCACTCACGGCGTCATCGATCTTCGCCACGAACATTGTGCACTAATTATGAAGGGAGTTGACTCGTGCTCCTTGGACCTTTCTTGGTCAACAATAACCCTACACATACACACATCCTTGATCCACAATTGGTAGTGACACCCCCTCTTTTTTTCCCTTAGCTAATTATTCATGCATATTCGCATGGTCCGCTTACTAGGGGAATGTTCACTGGGTCTTTTAGCATATTCCGGGGCTCTCGGTTAAAAAAATAGAGACAAATCTTCCAAAATAAACTAGAAAGGAATGTGTTACGTATTCCTCTGCCCTCCCCATGGTTTACAATTTTACCATTTAACTTCACCCTCTTACAAACACTAATTACCAAGGTTAATTAACAAGTGCAACGTAATTTTCGTAAAAAGTTTGATGCGATTTTTTTAATGTGGAATCTTTTATTGTTTTAAATCTAAAATATATTTTGTGGATTTTATTAAATATGATTTTTTTGTGATTTTAGCCATATATTTCTAGTACAAAAAATGGTTGCCATAATGAATGACAATGCTGAAAATTTAAAAAACCGTCAATTTTTAAAATAATATTATATAAATATATGAAAATATACAAATTTATAAGAAGACATAAAACTAAATATAGAAAAAATTAAAACTTACAGGGACATAAAAGAACTAAATTGTCAACAAAAATTGATTTGACAAGCGGAGATAATTTGAAATTCAAAGCTTGCTCCTGAGTCTTATGCGACTCGGTTTACAACGCAAGATGGGTGAGTTAACGATTTTAACCGCGCGACACCTCCATATACCTAAAACGGAAATAAAGTAGTACAAGTCATTCTTAATATTATATTTTTTTAAATTTTAACATTTGTAATAACATTTATTCTTAATAAAATTATATATTATAATTTATAATAAAATAGATTTATTTGTAATAAACGAAATATTTTTATATTGTCTTTTTAAAATACAAAATAATGTTATTTATATATCATTAATAAAGAAATATAATATTATTATATATTTACTTATATACATGTGAGTATTGTAATATATTTTATTTAGATCTATATACAAATGATGATCATATTTGAAGTTTACATGTTGTATAAAACAATTATTTCAAGCATTTACAAGTATTTTACAGACTAGAATCATGATCCACAAAATCCACCTTCCATTAAGCCTTGATGGTTTATTTTTCCTTGTTATGAACTCTTGTTTTAGCGTAGTTGTAGGGATGTGCATGTCCAAAAAGGCTTGGATGGAATCGTGTTCATTTTCAAACAAGTTAGTCCCTAACAGAACAACATGAAAGAGAGACACTATCTCATAAGGCAGTTGCAGGACCTCAAACAAATCCATGAGATGTTGTGAATGGCCTCGCCAACATTCCCGCCGATAAGCATAGGCCTTTGCACAATGCACAAGCCTCATAGAGGAGGAAACATAGTTTCAAAAGTCTTATCTAAATCCGAACCTAAGCTCTACATAGGCCATTGAGGGACCAAAATGACCGTTTAAGGGGACAAGCCTTGAGCCATTGATTGTGCTATCCATATTCTCAATGACCTCAAAGGCTTCGACGAGTCTCCTTCACCAATGCCTATAGATAGGAAGCTTCATCATGTTTGAGTCTCTCATGTTTTTCCCTTACTCGTCATGCCCTCCAACTCATCCTCGTCATCTAGCTTACCTTCTTCTTTAAGAGATAAAAAAATCAACAAAACAATCAACATTGTCCTTGGAGTTGTGGATGTCCATGCCCTTGAGTCAATGTTCCTATGCAATGAGATCTCCAAATTCAACTACTCCCCGTCTCACTGGCCAACATTCCCACTACAAATCGTAACAAAAACATGACCACATGAAAGCAAGAGACTAAACTAACCATATTTTGATTCAATACTTGCTTCTCTCTTCGGATTGAATAGTTTTGTTCCCTCCTTTTCAAAATATTACTCCTCTGTGCTTCCTTCTATATATTCACTCAAGTACACTACATGGTGTATTTCCATCTCTCACTTCGCTTTCATATCCTCCTCTACACATGACACAATTACTTCTTTTACGACTATCGACATTTCCATTGCACCCCTTTGGTGCGATTGCTAATAAATATCCTCAACATAATTCATCTTCTTCAATTTCAACTACCATATTTTCTATAGTAGTAGTAATCCACTTCGTAGCACACGCTTTGATTATGTTTCTTTGCAACTTTCAATTTTAGAAAGATAAGCCCTTCGAATCTGATCATTCAAGTAGGTGTGCTTAATTTTTCATCCTTCCAAGTTCCCATAATAAATATGATACATATTTTTCAATATAGAATTAGAAGTGAAAATTAATCCAAACTCGAAGTTCCCAATTCCACTGCTGTACAACCATTTGTTAAGAACTGCCAAACTACCTTCGAGACTCGCTTTTGACAAATCCCAAGCTCGGGTTACAACGAAATGCTATGAAAAGCAATGACCGTTGTCGAGCAGTTCAAAATTCAAAATCGAGAGAAGGGGGAGGAAGGAGGGAGAAAGGATTTCCCCGAACAAGTCTCAGGTTTCTCTCCATCCAACTCTTTCATCATACACTTTGGTGTAACATTTATTAAACACCCTTTTTTTCTGTTCTACAATCACGCCTTGCTATTTTATCCCGAAATTTATGAGCAGTCCGTGTTGGTGCCTGTTTAATGCTTCTGGGTATTTCTCAATACAGTTTCTGCGCCTTTTCTGTGCAATTTTTGGTGCTTAAATTGCTTTTTGCCGCACCCTTTGACTGCAGATGGAGATCTAGGAGCCTGGCTCATTATGGTACATCATTAGGGTATTTGGGTATGTAATTTTTGGTGTAGAAATTGGCTTATATCCATTGAAAGTGACACCCATTTTCGTGAAATAAGAGATCCAGTAGTCTCGAAGCATTAGAGCACATTGTTAGTGATTTTAGGGTTTCTACATAGATTTTGGGTGCTCCATCAGGGCACATATATGTCCATGGCATCTCTGGTAGAGGACTTCTAGGCCATTGACAATTGACGTTGGTCATATAACATGTTTCTGCTTGGAGTATTGCTTGTGTGTTCATTAATGAAACAGGTCACTGTAACAATTGGTTTTTAAACTGTCAATATCGGTTTCTAATACTATCAGAAGAATAAGTTTACAACGGTTTTAATACCATCCATATTGGTACAATAAGAGGGAACTAACTGTCTGAGGTCACTGTACTCTAGATGAAGAAACTGCTGATGAGTATGGGTAAAGGCAGTGCACCCAGGGAGAGGTCTCTAAGCAGGGGCAGCTACTATCCACACTGCAGGAAAGATGCACAGTGCGACTGTAACATGTGTATGGCAAGCATCCATGCCACATTGGATCTGAGGCCTTCAAACAACCTCTTCAGTTCTTTAACGACTGGTACCGAGACACCTTCCAAGAGCTTCACAAGCCCTCCGTCTGTTGCTAAGGGCAAGGAGAATCTCTGGCCTAATTCTGAGCAGTCAAGTACGAGGCCCTCCATTTTGTCTAGGAAGGAAATCAGAAGGCCACCTCCATCAGCCTTGGGAAAATCTGTGGCTCAATTGTTTGACAGTGATGCTTCCGAAGAGCCAGTGGCAGAAAAGGTAGTAAGGATGGATAAGACTGAAAAACAAGGACATCTGTTTTCGAGAAAGTTTACTGTACTTTTTCTTATTCTTGTCATGGAGTTTGCAGTACCATGGTCCCTCTCTGGTCTTTTGGAACCTGTTTTCAGTGCAGACAAAGTGATGGGTATAGCACAAGAGTCTATGGTTAGAAGTAGTCTTTCTGACAGGTTGAACTTCATAGCTCGCAAAATGGCTAGGGTTGTTCCAGGTCAAGTTGACAACTGCACTGGTTCTGATTCTACTTGGAAACTGGAACAGGCAATTTCAGTACCCGCTTTTTTGTTTTAATTACCCCTGAATTTGCCCTCAATACAGGAAATATGTGGATGTCTTCTGAATAATTTTGTGCTTCTGCATTGCGTCATTTTGGATTTGAATGTTTTCCCTATGTCGTCTCATATGTTATGGTGAATTCTGATTCATATGGCTTATGGCTTTTGCTCTGACTTCACTTACTTGAAATGGTAGTTTTGGCTGGAGATTTACCTGCAAGTTTTGCAAGGTGCACTCTGTTTATTATGCGATTTTACAGTGCCAAGTAATTGGGCTGGTGTTTTTCACCTTAATCTGCCTAAGTTTCTAACATACTCAAAACATGTTTATGATACATCTTGAATCTTATGTGTTACTTTTTTATTGTTCAGACTTCGCTACAGTGGCGGATAACAGTTTTGCCTTAAATTTACCACCCATATTGAATTCATTTGGTATGTTTTATAACTACTTGTCTTGTTTCGTCAGTTTACTTAAATAATCTGTATGATACAGTCCGACAAATACCTTTCTTGAAATAATTTTGTTATTTTGGTTCCTGTGTTGGATTCGTGGACTGTTCCCTAATTTGGCTGTGCTGTAATTTTGGTTGATGTTTGAAGTGATACAAATTTTGCCTCATTTCTGGTTGTCATACATTTTCTTACATTTGTTTTTGGACAATATTTCTTTCTATGGCCATGTTCCTAGTTTTTATTTGATGAAGGATGAACATTCCAGTCCTTCTGAGACATCATTTGCACACGTTGGTATCAGGCACACAAATAATCAACCTTCTTCGGCTTAGTGCCAAGGTCCGAGGGGTTTCCATTCACAATTTTCACAATTTTTTTCATTCATATCCATTTTTGATGTATTGCATGTTGCTTACAAATATAATATATCACAAATGCATAAACCCGGTCTAACATGTGCTTTGGAGGCTACTTAGTAACTTACAATGTTCTCATGGCCTCTGTTTGGCCCCTTCGAGTCTGCACATGGCACCTGTACCCTTTTTAGCTGTTTATGCTTATCCTAGTTTCCTCGGAGCCTTTGCTTCATACATGTTTCTTGTGTTTATTGCTTATTTTGTATTTGTGCTGATAGGTACTAAGTGGTGAAAAAACAAAATACAAACAAGAAGGAAGCCAAGTAAGATAAAAACTCTTGAATGCTGATATATCTGAACTCTATCAGCACAAAATAATAGCAAGAGTTTTTCTGTGGTGCATTTTGCATATAAGGCTGGGTTAATGAATCTACCCAGGAATTTTACTCTAGATTAGTCTTTAGGCTTTATGCATTTCTCTTCATCTTATAAGATGCAATAACCATTATTTGATTTCCTACAGTTTTATTTTGTCTTGACAAATGTTTAATATCCACAGTGATGTACATTGCACTGTATTTTTTTTGAATATTGGCAATGGTCAGTCTCCTAGTTTGCTCTTAAAAGATTTTTCACATATAGGAAAATTTAATCTACTAGAATGGCAAAAATTGGTTTCTCATTGTGTTTTTTATTTTTTATAAAGTTTCCTGCCGTTCCAAGTCAATTTGCTTCTTTGTGATCAATTTCTTGGCTACTTAGTTCTCAGTTACTTTATTTTGCGCCCCTGCAATCCATCACCATGGTTACCAAATCATGTTAGATACACATTTGTTAGATGTACCGGATTGGATCACGTTTCAATTATTTAAAAAATAAAAAGTTTCACATTTATGTAAATCCACATCCCAGCTTACATATTTTATGTTATATGATATGTATAATATTTTTACATATATAAAATATATAAATAGTTTTTTTGAACCCCAAAATTTTGGATATTTTTCCCTCTGAGTACCAAACCGGATTTCCAGACTTGGTAACTATGACCATCACAGAGCTTGTTTATGAATATTTTAAGTTTTCTATGTAACTTTAGGGTAGATGGGTTTCAACTTTCAACTTTCATATGTATAATTTTTTTATAGGTATGCTAGATAAATGCGGGTTTTCCGCGCCCCCCCTCAAAAGGGAAAAAAAAAAAAGAGGTTTTAGCCTTTACTTCATTACGAAAAAGTTTGATATAAAACCACACAGGCAGAGTTTTAACCAAAATGGGGAAGTATCTGTCATCCTGGGAAAGATTCAGCTCGACGTGAATTCTTGGGCTGCCAATGCCACCATGCTCTCGTTATGGCCTTTTCTGCTGCCACTGCGGCTGCATAGAAAGTTAGCCTCATGCTCATCCTCAGCCACTTTCTTAGCTTGCTTCCTCTTTAGTTCTTGGCTTTGTGCTCCTGTGCATCCATGTCGATTGAGCATTCACTGCAAATATGCATCCTGAAACCTTGCTTTAGCTTATCAGTTGCCTCTGCAACCTGTTCCTGCTCTACCTGTGGCTTGATAATCGATCCAGCCATCCTCTGATGCCACATACTCTGCCTCTGCCTTTGTTTGGGGATCCATGTCTGCATTTTCTTTTTTTTGTTCTTTTGCATTCCGTATATTTTCCTCCCTTATTAGTTATTTTATGTATAAATAATATTCTGTTTTTTAATATTTCTGTTATAACCTAGCTGGCAATGCTATATCAACATTTCCTGTTGCAATGGCACTGTGTGACTTGCCCAATTTTATTTTTGTTTCTGTGAATTATGTTCCCATTTTCAGAGTGCTACGCGATAGGGTTCCTGTTTTATCTGTTTACCTGATATTTTATTCTCTCATTTTGCGTGTGCACCGTCCATACTATCAAGTTTTAGTTTGTAGAATTGTATTTTGCTGCCCGGTTTAGCATGACATGCCCATGTCAGAATCAAAAAGACTTATTAATTTTTACTTGGTTTTAGTAAATTTGCAATTTATTTAATCAATGTTCGAGAAATTTTATTTTCATTTGAACAATAATAATTTTTAGGATAAGTTTCTGTTTTGGATTTTTGGCTTTGAAAGTATTTCCTAAATATTTTGATATGATTCTGAAATTGATGATGATGATGATGGGGTCCTTTTTAACATCTTTTAGAACCAATTGGTCTGCAGGACCTGTCAAAAGAAGATTGTTTATTTATGAATGCTAAGTAGTCAGAAAGTCAGAAAATGGTGTAAAGTTGTCTGAAATTATGGTGGTCTTAATTGTTTTCCTTTCATTTGACAGGATGGTTTGATGGTTCATTCTCGTTGTACTCTTTACTCATCTATAGCGGAGGAGGTATCACTTTGGGGATGCCCCACACAGACAGCTGGTGTAATAGGCAGAGGTATTGTTGATCGCTCATTTACAGTTATGTCTGGGAGAATGATAGAGGTAAAGTTTTATAGATTAAGTTTCTGATATGTTCCACATTATATTTTCACTTATCTTGTAAGTAATAATAAAAGCTGGCTTCATTTGGTGATGCCTATAGTGGTATGAAGGGAAAATAAACTCTGTGGTACATCAGCAAGGTGATTCGTGGACCCATGCAAAGTGGACTGCATCTATTATTCAAATGGAAGGGAAAACGTGGATCCTCGAATACAAGCTCTCAACAACACTTCAAGGTGGAGGGGTGGTTTCCCATGCTGCACATTTTATGAAATGGCTTATTTGCAGGATTTATGAAGATATGAAGTTGAATTTTGGATCATTTCTACTGCCCAAGTTAAATTCTCTACATACTCATGGTGATTTTAGAGCTCCAACTTAAAACAAGTTCCTTATTGAAAGTGTTTCACTTCAAAGTGTGTCATCCTGCCAATATCAAGTAAAACCTCAAGAAGAGGCATCAGTGAACGTGGCAATAGTAATTGCTGATTATTAAAAAATTGTCTCACTTATACAGATTGATATTTGTCCTTGAATGCCTGCTTTCTCATCTCCATTGAGACTGCTTGTTAGAAGTTAACTGCCAAAAAAACAACTTTTGGCTGTAATATTCTGTTTACACGAATGGACTGCCCTCATAATCTTATGAAGCAGAGATGATGGATGGCAAAAGCTGGTTTTTAATTAGGCAAAAACTGGTTTATAATTAGATCGAAAACTAAGATTTCATGGTTTTGTACCATAGCTTTCAAACCACAGGATATGTTGTGTCGCATTACAGCCCACCTTTCCATTGCTTTTTCAGAACAATAGTTATGATGCCAAAGGCTATAAATGATGCAATCTTTGCATTGCTTTTTCACAACAATAGTTATATGCCAATTGCCAAGGCTAAAATGAAAAGGGAATATCTTGTTTAAAAATATCATGTCACGGATTGTATTGACTGTAAAATTGCATTTACATTAAAGGGATGGATTTCAATTAATTTAATGAATCACAATGTCTTTCCTTCTCTTTGCTTTGCTTTACATGAAACAGGGAAAGGTATAATGTTGTGATTCAGAAATTACTGTCATGGATTGTTACGTTACAAACTAAGGTTATGATTAGAAATACATTTGTTTTTAAGTATAGACCCATTTGGGGAATGGGGGAGTTGGCTAGAGAATGAAAAGTGGAACAAAGAGTTTCCTACTCGAAGAACTTCAAGTGCACTTGACTTGAGCCATTGTTTTGTTTAACCATTAGTTAACCCCATTAGCCTTATTGGTATTTAGTTCTTTCAAGCATTAGTTATACAAAGACCAAATTTATTCCAATCCATGTACCAGATGCTTGAAATTCCTAAATTTTAACGATAGGAAGAGCCGATATTCTTTTAAGGCTTGGTTTCTTTTGGGTTTATTCAATGTGGCATGGTCACATGTAGACAATGTAGACAATCTTGGGAAACCTCAAAGTGGGTATTCATATCTATTGCGATGAACAACATGTAACAAATTTGGATGTTGCTCTTTATTTGAGTCCATATTTGGTCTAAGAGTTGAGGACATTATCATTCCTCATTTCTTCCACCTAGACGAGAGCATTGTTTTCATGGGGCTTTGAGTTGTCATAAGGTTCTTGTAAGTATCAACATTTTGGAAGTAATGATTCATTTCTTTGCTTGTTAAACTATGAGTTTTAAAAAGACATTTGTTGTTTTTTTAGGGTTGTGCTCATCTTAAATGGGCTATTAGTAATACATCACATTCCAGTTGAAAAGGGCTATTGGAAATATATACCATTCCACTTCAATGTTTTCTAGCTTTGTATTGTTAATTGATAAATATTGAAACCAAACTCCTTTCAAATTTGCATTTCCTTGAAATACCACATCTAAAATACAATCCAATTAAGGTCCATAACCCAAGATTGAGTGGAGGGTGGCAAATTTTAAATATAGTGTAACAAAGGTTGTTAAATTGAAACTTAAATAATATCAAGGATATGGACTTATCACAAATTTGATTCTTATGAATCTAATGCTAATTGTAAGAGTGAATGAAAGACACAAAATGGATGGTTATTGCGTGACCAACTCATTACTTAGAAGGGACACTTGTCGCCATGTTGTATGGATATATGCCAATCAACCTTAGGGTTGCAATGTTAGATTGTGCACATGAGATAAACCATAAACATAAGACTAACACCACAAAAAGGGGAATGAATCAACAAATGGAAAAATAGTTATTATAGTGTGTCTACAATGAGGTGGATCTTTCCAAACCTCAAAGAATCCATCAATACTCAAGTTGGTAATAGAAGGTTAACACAATGTTTGTTATAAATCAACTTGTTGAATGCATGTTTGTGGTGTTAGGGTATGGATCATAAAATTGGGATTGTTCATTGATGGTTAACTCCGGATCCACCCTTGTGGCCAAAACCTTGCTATAGGTGCACAAAAATTTGTCGACAAATGGGCCATAGTGAGTGACAAATGTCACTTGCAACAAACTCCGCACAACAGGAAAACCTTGAGCGCCTCTATTTAAACCCATATGTGGGTCCTCGATTCTTAACAAAAGACTAGTGGCCGCCCCTAAGACAACAATGTCACCCCATTGCTCACACCACAAGCTATAGATTCTTTTCTAATTCCCTAAATTGACTATGGGGTCTCAACCATCATAACCTCCGCCAAAGGTGAAAAACTCGAAGGTGGAAGATAAGTGGTTTTCGATTTGCAAATTGGTTCTTTGCCAAAAGTGCAACCTTTCGCTAACTCTTCAAGATAGTGAATATGTAGAAGACAAATGATGGGAATTTACTATCAATGATTATATGAAAATAAACCATCATTCATATCTTGCTAATAACTTTTCATTGTTAGCCGATGATGAGGAAGAAGGTTACATGTAAACATAAGTTATCCGTGATATTCTATTCATGGAATGTAAGAGGACTCATTGGCTCTACTTGAAAGTATATTGTTAGGGACACATGCCAGGTTGTTTAACAAGATGAAAATTCTTTGCATGCAAGAAATTAAATTACTAGATTTGCACTCAATGTCGTTGTCAAATCGATATGCCCTAGGTCCATGTTGGTAAATGATTTTGTCACAAGTAGAATATGGTGCTTTATTGTGAGTGTGAGTGGGATAAAATCCCTCCTCTATTGTGAGGGGAAGCGCCCTTTGGCATGACAAAACGAGCAAGAATGAATATATACAATATTTACACTAACTTGTATGAGTGAGATTTTACTCCCGGGAAAGGAATATAAATAACGAGAGAGAAGGAAAGGAGAATTTAGAAAAAGAAAGAAATGAGAACTTGCATTTCAAATCGGTAAACACATAGTTTTTTCTAGTTTGTAAGAAGATTACTTGATGTATGAACATCTCGATAAGGATTCTACATGTAGAAAAGAAATGACGAAGGATAAACATGTGACATAAGAACACATGCTATTGCCAAAGAAATTGTGACACAAAGTTCAACAAATCTCTTATTATTTCTTCACATAGATGAACACAACGTCTTATAATCTTTCCTCTTATACAAAATCTTGCATAAAAATCATGGGTAACACAAAGTCTAGCCAATAATCTCTGTAACTCTCTAGCAATCAATCCCTTCTAGAAATGACACAATTTCCTTCTACGATAACCTAGACATCACAAATTCTTTCCATATATCCTCAAGAAATCTCCTTTGAAAGTCTCACAAAGTAGCCTCTCCAAATAAATATCGCCAGATGGTAAAAGACATTTTACAATGAATTACAACTATATATTTATAGGACACTAATTCTTGAAAAATATGGCTACATGCAGCCTTGACAAATTCAAATTTCTAAGAATAAGGATTTACAAGTTGATTTGTATTAGACTTGCAAATTGATAAAGTCAATTTGTATTTGTCTTTCAAATTGACAAAGTCAATATGCACTTGCTTTGAACCTACAAATTGGAACCTGCTTTTGCAATTGAAAGTTCCACCTGCTTTTGCACCTCAAAGTTCCCTCATAAAATACATTAAATTTGAGGCTTTAAACCCATAAGAGAAATTGTTCCTCATCAAAATATATCTCCAACACTTCGAATGAGAGTTGAAACAAATTTCGTATGTGAAATATAAGCTTAGATGGAGTTTTGACATACTTTTGAAACTAAAAGTTCCCCTGCTTTTGTGCCTCAAAAGTCCACATAAAATATATCAATTTTGGGACCCTAAACTTTGAAGAGAAAATTTTCCTCATCGAAGCCCATCTCCAATGCTTTGAATGGGAGTTGAAACAAAGTTCGTATGTGAAAGATATGCTCAGAGAGAGTTTTTACCGCTTTGGATGAAAGTTTCACCTACTTTGTACCTTAAAAGTCCCCATAAAATATATCAATTTTGAGACCACTGAACCCTAAAGAGAAATTGTTCCTCATCAAAATATATCTCCAACGCTTTGATTGGGATTTGAAAATGAGCTCGTATGTGAAAGATATGCTCGGAGGAGTTTTGACACGTACGCATCTTAAAGTTCCACCTACTTTTGCACCTCAAAAGTCTCCCATAAAATATATTACTATTGGGACCCTAAACCCTAAAGAGAAATTTTTTCTCATCAAAACATATCTCCAACATTTTGAATTGGAGTTGAAACGAAGTTCATATGTGAAAGATATGCTTAGAGAGAGTTTCGACCTACTTCCATACCTAGCCAAAAGTTCCACATGCTTTTGCACCTCAAAAGTCCCCTATAAAATATATTAGCTTTGGGACCCTAAACCCTTAAGAAATTTTTTTCCTCATCAAAATATATCTCTAATGATTTGATTGAGAGTTGAAAAGGAGTTCATATGTGAAAGATATGCTCATAGGGAGTTTTGATTCGCTTCCACATCCGAATGTCCCATATAGTTTTACACCTCAAAAGTCCCCCATAAAATATATCAACTTTGGGACCATGAACCTTGAAGAGAAAATGTTCCTCATCAAAATATATCTCCAATGCTTAAAATGGGAGTTGAAACGAAGTTCGTATGTGAAAGATACACTCGGAGGAGTTCGACCGCTTCAGTAATTGAAAGTTCCACCCGCTTCCGCACTTGAAAGTTCCATCTGCTTTGCACCTCAAAAGTCCCCCATAAAATATATTAACTTTGAAAACTAAACCGTGAAGATAAAATGTTCTTGAATAACATATATTTCAAATGATTTGAATGGGAGTCAAAATGGAGTTCCATTGTGAAAGATATGGTTAGAGGGAGTTTTGGACCTCTGAAGCACGGTGAAAACTCCACCCAAGATTTTGGGAAGGAAAATGAACTTCCTTTTTCATGAAAATTTGAGGGATTACAAATGTTAGGAAATATACCAAACCCAAAAATATACCGAAAAAACCAATTCTTGAACTCAATAGATCTGAAGAGAAAGGACATTGTTTTAGGACCCTATTTGAGGTAGATTTTTGATTTTTTAATATTTTTTGACTAAGACGCATTTAAGAATATCGAATTTTGAACAATTTTTTATTTTATAATTTTTATTGAGAAAAATGCATTTCGGGGCTAAAAAATCGAGATGAAATTCAAATGTGGTTTTTGCACAAAAAAACTACAAATGTACTTCACCGAACCCACAAGAGCTTTTGGAGTGGCAAATGAGCTCCATTTTGCATGAAATTTTGAGGGAATGAAAATGATGGAAAAAGCTACCCAACCCAAAAAAATATTAAAAAACCCAAGTGAAATCGGACTTCTAGCTTTGTTGGATAGGCTCAAAAGTTTGATTTTCAATGAATCAAACTTTTGGCCTTGTCAAACAAGCTCAAAAGTTTGATTTTCATTAGATTAGACTTTTGGGCATGTCGGACAAGCTCAAAAGTTCATTTTTCAATGGATCAAACTTTTGGCCTTGCCGAACTATCATGAAACAATTTCTTCCTTTTCTAAACCATCTTCTCATTGACCCATGCCTCTCCATTCCATGTCTCGTGCATTGTTGGCCCCAAAATGTTACTTTTGGTTATGCACATCTCACACGAGGTCATGATATCATCAACATATTTTGAAAACCTTGAATCCATATTGTCATACCTTCTTTGATGGCATATTTTAGGATTTTGTCCATGATGGATTTTCTACAATGCTCAAGACCATGGTCAAAGACTTCCTGTGGATCAAAACCGGATATTCATCAAAACAACCCACTTTGACACAAACCACTCCATTTTTCCCTCATGTCTGATATTATGACTATTGTATGGATTGCATGGTGTCTCATCCTCTTGAAAATAGAATGAACATAATGATGAGGCAAAAATAGGAATGCCCCCAACCTCTTGGTAACCCTCAAAGGATGTGAAATCAATCTTCATTTTCAATGTTTCTTTATCTTAAATGGTATGATTTATGAGTAACCCCAACATATTCCCATTTTTAAACTCATCATCAAAGAGGGCTTCTTTGCCAAAAGGAAAAGAAAAATCTCATATTTACTCAACAAGTCCTCATAATGCATCTTGTGAAGATAATCGAGAGATGGGAATTCCATTTTGTAAAACTTCATCAAAGGTGTCACACTTTCCTCATGATTAGACCCATCTATCCCTTGCTTGTCACTATGTTGTAAGAAATTGTGCTCATTATTTACTTCATATTCCTTTGAATGATTTGTTCCCAGAATAAAAGAGAAATGAATACTCTCGAACTCCGGGTCCCATGTAGAACATTTAGACGTTCTTCGACTAGTTCTAGTACATCCAAGGATTCTTCCATCATCACCATACATGACCCACGATTTGTTATTGCACACAAGATATCAGCTCTAGGATCTTCAAGTTTCAACACCAAGTACTTAACCTTTGGCCCAGGTTCTAATATTTGTTTTGCTCCTTTCACCATGATCATAACATATGACCAATCTAGTGTAGTCACTAAATCACACATTTATTGTGTACATCTAGCCTCTAAATATGTCGATTATATGCATTATTCCTAAGCAAGAGAATTACTCATTAACAACCCTTTACTTTGCTTTGAATTTCTTTTATCCTTTTCATATTTATTTCTTGTTGTTTTTTATTTGCAACTTACAGTTTTACATACTAGCCAACATCCTAGCCTACTCTAATTTCACTGTTTATCCTTTTGGGCACCCTGTACAAAACTACCCATTAGGGACAGAGGCACATGGGCACTTCTATCTCTCTAGGTGCTTCTGCCCTTTTTCTCTCTTTTTCCAACTTTTTAGATGTTACTTCTTTCTTGTCTTATGTTATCACCCTTAGTCAAATTTTATATTGTTAATGAAGAACCTTAAGCAAAGGAATCATATATATACATAACTTATTTAACCTCATATTGGGGAAAGCATTTTCAAGAGGCACTTACTACCACAAGGAGCTAAATATTTCCAATCTACTACATCACCAAAGGACTACATTATTCACTGTATAGGGGGAGCTATTCTAAATTCCATACCACATATTTTGCATTGGACAAAGTAGTTGTAGCCCACTATTCTTTGTGTCATTGGCACTAGGGAAACCTAGCTTAAGGGACACTATTCCAATCACACATACACCATAACTACATTGAGTATGAAATGTAGTGCAATTCTCGGTGACAATCACATTGGGATGATCGTCGAGGTTAGTTTGAATCAAGCATATACATTATTTATTCATCTAATAGGCGATTGAGTATTATACGATAACTAGGATTTATTTTACAGGTGCGGGCGGCGAGCAGAATTGTAGTGAACTGATGTGGCCTACATCAAACAAGAAGTGACACAGAAAGAACCAAGATCAAAGCTATTCCATAGATGACATCACCCGAAAAGACACTAGCGTCTGGGAAACCCCG